>VHKM01000527.1:0-625000 GCA_007210695.1 Neogobius melanostomus | reverse complement strand
CTTTTACATGGGCCACTGTACACGCACATGTATATTAGGTACCTCCGCATGCTCTTGTATTTGCTGAACACTGAGTAACAGCTTTACAGGTTTGGCGATATTTATTGAACCATTTCATAATCATGGCAAATTCGCCTGTCAGCCCAAAGCTTCGAGTGGGTGCTCCAGCCCTGCAGTACCCACGGAATCGGTGCCTATACTACAAATAGAAGTACACAAAAAGGACTTCTGTGTAATTTGGCACATCTGTCCAGATGCTGTTTTGCCTGCTGGCTTCTCCCGAGTATTGCAGTTCACTGGCCATAGAAAGTATTTCAACTGTAGAACAAGTGAAAAGCACCGCTGTGGTGAGCGTGAGGCCGGGGCCCTGAGGCTGAAGCAAGAGTGGGCCGGCACCAGAGATACCTGGGACAAGAGTAAGGCCGGAGTCTCACGACAGAAAGTCAAGAGTGGGCCGGAGCAAGAGTTAGCAGAGAGCACACAGGTTGTGTGTGAAACGAGGGGAGAGCAGGTTTGGGCGCGAGTGGGGGCGGTAGGGGCGAGGGCATCTATCGCCGTTTGTGGCTTTAATTTAAGATTTATTTTTACTTTAGTTTCCACTTCTATGAAAAGGTGCTTGTTTTCTGGGACTTGGTCACAGATGATAAAACAAACTCTATATTTTCTTATCTGGTGTCTGTCTTATCGACCATTATTGAGGACCGAGAAATCAGTGTTAGGTAATTGTTTGTTTACAACATTGATACTTAAGATAAGATGAGCACATTTTCTCCAGTTTGGCTTTACCCAAATCTAAAAGCTTGGAGAAAAAAAAGTGTCTAAATAGCGACAAAAATGAGACGAATAGAAGGATGAAAACGCACTGGCCTATAGGCTGTAAGTCTTCAGTCGAGAAGCTTTAAGATTTGGGTAAAGTTGGAGAAAATAAGACGTTACACCTTAATCTATTTACAATGATTTGTTTGTCACAAATACCACCACCAAGAAATATTATCAAACACTAAAATCATCGACAGAAATCATAGCAAGTAATTTATTAATGCTTCATTTGTTTTTTATTAGTTTCAAAGCCAAGACAATTGTAAACAGTGTAAACAGACACATATATCCACAGCACTTCAGGGCTGTTTTACAGTCTTGGTCCGAGGAGCACTCTTTTACGCAGGGCTTGCAGGGGTTGCAGGGCCTGCAGAGCCTCCAGAGCCTCCAGAGCCTCCAGAGCCTGCAGCGGCTTCAGCGACTTCAAACCAGAAAGACTGTGGGGATACAAAGTAAGAGTCAGTTTCAATAAACGCTTAAAGAGCCAGAGGATTGCAGTCGCACAAGAGACTGAGTCAATGAGATAATCTGACCAAGGCATCTGAAAGTTTAAATCAAGCCTTATGTTACGAATAACTGTTGTAACTATGATTCATTCACAAATGAAGAAACGTGTCTCACTTTACCCGCTCTCCCAAACATCACTGTCTCTCCAGGATTATTTCACAGGATTTTTTTGTGATAGTTGCCAATATGCCTGAGTGCCATTTTTCCAAAAGTTGACATTTTTTTCTGCTTAAAACAATATATTTTACATCAAAATGTAACTTTTTTGCATTTTTACATCAGACTATGGGGAATAAAAAAGAAATATAAAAATAAGCGTTCCTTTAAATAGTTGTATGATCTAAAAAAAACAGAACCATGAGCGAGAAGTTGCGAAGTTAAGGAATAGTTGCGGGAAAGTTTGGGCTTTTGGAAAAGCAATGATTTTGTTGCAATCGCACATCGCAAAGTCCTGGAGGGACTGTTTGATGTTGCTCAGTATCAATATCAACTACCGATATATATAAGTCAATGTATAACTGTCTTTCACAGACTCGTGACTGCCGGCTGCAACAGGAGGCTGCCACATCTGGGCCCTGTCATGTCACATCTATCGACAGATAAGTTAATGTGGAGTCTCTGAGCTTCAGGATGAGGCACGTCATGGAAAGGAAACCCAGACTGAGTTATGAGTCTTTTTACCAGTAAGAGTGGATGCTGCATAAACTACTTTTAAAGCAGAACTAAGTAACTCGTGCCCCTAGAGGCCATAAGTGGCACTACAGGTGTCGTAGCATGTTGCGTTTTTCTACTCATTAATTGTCCTTGAGACAAATGGAGAGAGGGATATTGTACATCCAGTTACACAATGGAGATCATTTTTTTCACTCAAACTTGGCTGTAAATACTGTTTAAGTGGCGCTAGCCCACAGTTAGCTTTGCCGAATAAGCCTGTTAGCTTCTTCTTCGTGATTCCATTCCCGGATGAAGGAAAATTGCAATTGTGGTTTTCTGGCCAGAGACACCAGGGGGAGATGAAAGACCCTCCAATCATCCCATTAACACGGAAAGGATCTATTAAGGTAAACACGTTACTTAGTTCTGCTTTACTCATACAATAACTTAATCCTGCTGACCTCCCAATATAATAACTTTACCTGCGGCTTCACACAACGACTTCCACAGCCATTAAAGCAGCATTTCAGATCACCTCTACAGTCACAGTCTGAGCAACACTGACTTCTTGCCAGACGACAATCTCCTGTTCAGGTAAAGACACAAAGAAGAAGTTAATTACAATCAAAAACAATCCAAGTAAAAAGCCTTTGTTACTTTTCACCCAACGTCAACTAAAGAAAGAAGGTTCACTGACTTTGAAATACAAAAAGGAGCTCTAATCAAATGATAGATTTGTTTATAATGATACTTTTGGTTCATGTTAGACTTAAGGTGCAGATGAACTTTATAACAAAGCAGTGTAATGTAACATTTGCATCAATCAGACTATGGCACTCGAGCAGAGCGGATTTATACATTAGAATCTAAGCTGTAAGTCATTACAAAAAATATATATATATTCATAAATTCAGTTTAAATGTGATATTGTGACTTGTAAAATAAATAAATACCTTGGAATGAGTTCACACATTTTTTAAACCCACAGCCGTCGTCGCAGCATTTTTGGCCTTTGCCACAATCTCTGTCTGTGGAGCACCTCGGGCACCACACAAACGGGATATATCGAGGACAGTCTCCGGGTTTGGAAGAGTCTGATAAGAAGTAACATTATTTTAGTTAAATCAGAAACAAAGAGATATACTATTAATCTGGATGCATTGATTGCTCCACAGACTAATGAGAGATGAAGCAGCTTTCCTTAAAACTGCTCAATATGAAACAAAAGAACAATTCCTCTAAGGTTATTCAGAAATTAAATGCAGTGTCTGCTTGAACTAATACCACCCAAACATTTACATTTGATCATATTTTTATTGGCCATAACATGTAAACATTCACAGGAGAGGGAGGATACTGTTCAACTTTGGTTTGCGAAAGAGCTCTTGGATGCTCCACTGCACTATTGGAAAAATATACTGTGGAATGATTAACCCAAAGTTGAATAGTTTGGGAGGAACACACAACGTCATGTGTGGAGGACAAATGGAACAGCACTAGGGCTGAAAGATATATCATTATCGTATCGATATCGAGATATGAACATTCAAAATATTAAAATCGGAAAAGCAAGATATAAACGATATAGATTTTCATCAATAAAACAGGCACTCTGTTGTATTATGATTTTATTTGAAAAATGCTTAGTTTTCACCTAACCCATAATTATATTGTATCGTATCGATATCGAGATATAAAATTATGTCCATATCGTTCAGCCCTAAACATCACCATCATCAAAACCCTCTGCTCACTGTGAAGTCTAGAAAAATAAATTTACAAGTTTATCAAGATATTTTGCAGAAAAACCTGAGAAATTCAAAACAGCGTGGAATACGTAATGAACCCCTGTATTAAAAATCTGCTGTTTCTTCTTTTGTAGCAATAACTGCTTTTCTGTAGTTGCAGATTAGACGCTCACAATGATCAGGATGAATCTTGGACCATTCCTCTTTACAAAACTGCTGCAGTTCAGTGAGATTCAGACGGTGTACTTACTTATTCCATGCTGTCCTGTGAATGTTTACATGTTATAGCCAGTAAAAATATGATAAAATGTTAATGTTTGGGTGGTATTAGTTTTTTTGATAATCAATTTTTTGTGTCTAATGTCTTGCACAAACCAGACATTGAGAACTTTTATAAGATATACGTGGTATCTTTGATGGCTCACGTGGTCTTCTCACGTGATGCACACCTTCTATTTAACACGCCTGTGGTGTTTTTGAGATCACATGCCCTGAAGAGGACCGTGCCAGGTCAAAAAGCATTGAGTGCCTCGGACATTATATTTTTTTCTCATCCATGTGTTTGTCCTGGAAGAGCACCTGATCATCAGTTTATCAGGACCCACTGATGCACTCACCCCCACCCTGCGTTGTTCTAATATTATGATGTTTGCTTCAACCATGTTCTAGATGCTTCTAAAACCCAGAGTGACCGTTACTCTGCATTACCTTGCTTCACACACTTGTTCCAACAGCCGTCAGATTTGCATGTCTCACATCTTTTACAGTCTTTGTCAGTCTCGCACTTGTCACAGGGCCTCGGGAGAAAACGGGGACACGATTGTCCTGGTTTGGGGAAAGACACATGATAATGTAAGGTTACTTACACCAAGTGTGCAATCACTCAATCAAGTTGTTTTGTATCAATATCACAACAGGAGTTGCCTCACAGGGCGGCACAAACATTAAAACAATGAAACAAAGGCAAATGTCCAAACAGATAATGTCTAAATAAGCAGGTCCTTAGGAAAAAGAAAAAAGTGTGGAGTATGGAATGGAAGTTAATTTGTAAAGCGCTTTTTTCCACCATGAATATTGACCCCATTTAAATAAACAAACAAACAATTATATATTGACTCGTAGATTTTTGCAGGCTGTTACAGGGTTTTATCTATGATCACAGTTAATTGTTCGTTCAATGAAACTCCAAGAGACATCCTTAATTTATTTAACGTGCTTTAAATTACTTTGTTATTGAATTACCTGTGTCGCACACACGTCTGCTTACAGCCGTCAAGCAGCATTTGTAGCCTTCTTTACAGTCGCAGTCTGAGGCGCATTTATCACACGGCCTCGGAACAGCAATATCTGGTTTGGGTTAAACACAAGGAAATGTTAAAAATGCGTGTTTTTGAGATCACATGCCCTGAAGAGGATCGTGCCAGGTCAAAAAGCATTGGCGTCCCTTGTCAAATAAAGCAGTGGTTCCCAACCTTTTATCCTTGAACCCCCCCTGCGCGTGCTGTAGTCGTGCCGCGCCCCCCAGTCCAAAACTGTGGCTAATAAGTATTTATTTCAAACAAATAAACTGAAGTTGGAGTGTTTAATGCACCTGTAGTCCTTACTCAGTCATATTTAATGATTTTAGACCATTTATTTTGCTCAAATACAATAATTTAAGTTTATGACCTGACCCTCTGACCAAGCAAAGCTCTGGGCCCCCCCTGCAATCTCAGGCGCATTGCAGGGGGTGACGCCCCCCAGGTTGGGAACCACTGAAATAAAGGACTTTTAACCTTAACAGAGTGCCTCGGACATTATATTTTCTTCTCATCCATGTTTTTGTCCTGGAAGAGCACCTGATCATCAGTTTATCAGGACCCACTGATGCACTCACCCCCACCCTGCGTTGTTCTAATATTATGATGTTTGCTTCAACCATGTTCTAGATGCTTCTAAAACCCAGAGTGACCGTTACTCTGCATTACCTTGCTTCACACACTTGTTCCAACAGCCGTCAGATTTGCATGTCTCACATCTTTTACAGTCTTCGTCAGTCTTGCACTTGTGACAGGGCCTGTTCATTGGAGGGGACACGGTTTCCTGGTTTGGGGAAAGACACATGATAATGTAAGGTTACTTACACCAAGTGTGCAATCACTCAAACAAGTTGTTTTGTATCAATATCACAACAGGAGTTGCCTCACAGGGCGGCACAAACATTAAAACAATGAAACAAAGGCAAATGTCCAAACAGATAATGTCTAAATAAGCAGGTCCTTAGGAAAAAGAAAAAAGTGTGGAGTATGGAATGGAAGTTAATTTGTAAAGCGCTTTTCACAGACACAAGTCACACAAAGTGTTTCACACAGAGTTAAAGATTTGTTCTTCCTTCACTCCACACACGGTGATGGTCAGTTACGTGTGTAGCTACAGTTTCAATCAATCAATCAAACTTTATTTATAAAGCGCTTTTCATACCGAAAGGTATCACAAAGTGCTTTACAGATAACATTTAAAACAATATGCCCCGCATCATACATCCATCACACACACACACACACACACACACACACACACACACACACACACACACACACACATATACACACACAATATATCATTAGGACTAAATTAATAATGTCAGTTAAAAGCTAAGCTAAAAAGGTGGGTCTTGAGCCTGCTCTTAAAGACATGAACGTTCTCTGCGGTCCTGAGCTCCTCCTCAGGTCGTTCCAGAGGCGAGGGCCATAATATCGGAAAGACGCCTCGCCATGAGTCTTTCTGTTGACTTTAGGGATAACTAGGAGACCCGTGCTAGAGGAGCGCAGGGGCCGTGAAGGTTCATAAGGTAAAAGTAATTCTGAAAGATAAGAAGGACCAAGACCATTAAGACATTTAAAAACCGTTAGAAGAACTTTAAAATCGATCCTGAAACACACGGGGAGCCAATGCAGCGACTCTAAACCGGTGTAATGTGGTCCCGCCTCCTGGTCTTCGTCAGGACACGAGCTGCTGAATTTGTAAAAGTTGTAAACCTGAGATACTCTTTTTGGGAAGACCAGAGGCATTACAGTAGTCGATACGACTGGTGATAAAAGCATGCATCAGCGTCTCCGTGTTGGTCCGAGAGAGAATGGGGCGGACTCTGGCTATGTTCTTTAGATGGTAAAAACCTATCTTTGTGATATTCTTAATGTGTGGAATTAAAGTCAGCTCAGAGTCAAAAATCACACCCAGGTTCTTCACTTGTGAGGAAGGATTAAAAGATAATGACTGTAGTTTGGGTAAAAGTTTCTCTCTCTGGGCCTTAGGACCGATGACTAAAACTTCAGTTTTATCCTGGTTAAGCTGGAGAAAGTTTTCTGCCATCCAGGATTTGATATCTAAAATGCAGTTAAAAAGTGCGTCCATTGGCCTGGTGTCATCAGGAGACATGGAGATGTACAACTGTGTATCATCAGCGTAACTATGAAAGCTGACTCCATGTCTCCGATGACATCACCAAGAGGGAGCATATACAGGTTAAAAAGCACTGGGCCTAAATAGACTGACAGAAGTGCAGCTGCACACATCTGTGCCAATGGTCAACTCATGTAAGAGTTACTGTAAATCTGTAAATGTAACAGTGTATGGACTGCCCTGGATTAGTAGTTTAATAGAAAAAATATATATATTGAAATTTAATCACGTTTGGTTTTGTTACTGTTAGATTCATGTTTTAAATCAGAAATACAGGATGTGATTATTGAGGGAAGAAACTTTTCTATTTTAAGATAAATATTAATCCATTACTTGGCAACTTTATTATTTTTGATATAAATTAATTGTAAATTAACATGGTAAGTGACTGATATGAAATCACTGTGTATTGAATTAGTGACATGCTGTATATACTGCCTTATTTTCTTATTACCTTGTGTCGTTATACACTTCTTATTACAGCCATCGAAGCAGCATGTCTGGCCACGTCCTTTACAGTCTCTGTCTGTGACACAGTCGTCACACGGGTTGCCTAAAGACACATGAGAATGTAAGGTTCAATTTAAAACATTTCTTTGATTACATTCATTATGTCTTCTGTTTCAAAAATTATCTAAAAGGTTCTTTAAGAAACACATGGGTAACACATTTGACTTCCTCCTAGATAACAGAAGTCAACAGTGACACTTGCCTCCAGCTGACCATAACTGTATCTGACCATAAAACCGAAAATATGAAGCGATCTCTCTCAAATAAGAAGTGCTAAAGCAGGGATGCGCTGACTACATTTATAGAGTAGTTTAAGTTTGTAGAGATCTTGATTTTGTGTAAATAGCAGATTCATTCACTCGTGGACTACATGACTGTCTCCCATGCAGAGAGATCATTAGTGATTACACTAGGGTTGCCACCTACGTCTGACAAAAAACCTGGACATTTCGGCAACCCAATCAACCATTTTGCTTACAAGCAGTGTCGCCCTTCACACCTAAGCCAAACAAAAATGACCCTTCTACAGCCAAATTGGACATAACCTTGTGATGGAGCTATATTGGTTTTGCTATAAGTATTGACTTTGTGGTTAATGTCCAGTGGTGGAAAGAGGACAGCAAATTTGTACTCATGTAAAAGTACAATTACATGCCTGACATTTTACTCAATTACAAGTACAAGAGTGAAGTATTAGTAACTTCACTCTTCATAGTGAACTGGTCTAAATCGTTTATCTCTAACAAGAATTATTATTTTGTCAGGTCAGGTCCTAGAAAGACAAAGACAGAAGGCTGACAGTGGACACTTCAGCTCAGTGTAGATCTGCCTCTGAAGGTAAGGCTTTGCTGACCTGTCATTATCTTCACAGAGGAAGCTCTTTTTAACTGATTCATTGCAGACTGTCCACATCAGTATCTTCCTAAATAGACCTACCAAGTACAGAACATTTGAGACAGTTTGTCTTTGACTTATATTATTCTTAACTGAGGGATAGTGGTTGTTGAAATGTAGCTTGGTAAATAGTATGAGATATCTAAACATAGGTCTATTTCAAACAGACTGCCCCAGGTCTGATGTTAAACTTGTGCTGAAACTAGGACTGGGCCTCATGTCTCAAAAGGCTCTCTTTTGTTGTATGATATTTGATGTATTTTTTAATTAATCTGTGCAAAGATAATTCTTGTTAGAGATAAACGATTTAGACCAGTTCACTATGAAGAGTGAAGTTACTAATACTTCACTCTTGTACTTGTAATTGAGTAAAATGTCAGCCATGTAATTGTACTTTTACATGAGTACACATTTTCTGTCCTCTTTCCACCACTGGACATTAACCACAAAGTAAATACTTAAAGCAAAACCAATATAGCTCCATCACAAGGTTATGTCCAATTTGGCTGTAGAAGGGTCATTTTTGTTTGGGTTAGGTGTGAAGGGCGACACTGCTTGTAAGCAAAATGGTTGATTGGGTTGCCGAAATGTCCAGGTTTTTTGTCAGACGTAGGTAGCAACTCTATAGTGGCAACACTAGTTCACACGGTCATTAGTGCCATGGACAATGACTACGTTATATTATCCTTAACCTGCACACACAGCTTACGACCAAAAACAAAACGCAAACAAATCCAATCAACTGAACACACCACGTTAGCTTACAGCACAACAATGGCCTCATCAAAAAGCAATGGCTGGCACAACAGCCTCCAGTGATTAAAAAAACACGCTTTCAGTCACCTGTCTAAAGTAACCTTTGCGTGCCTTCTGCTCAGCAAACTCGTGGTAAATCCATTTTCCTCGCTCAGATATTTTCAATGTAGAGTTTGGCAAATCCGCGCTACATCCTTCTGTCTTAAATGACGCTCTGAATGTGAGGAGTTGGCTTGGGAAATGTAATGGTCAGCAGGGAGCTGTGCATGCTTACAGCCAGAGCATCATCAGTCGCACTGGGAAAGTCAGCCTGGAAAAGTTCACTGGTTTTCACACAGAAAAACGAACCTCTGCAGTAGTATTCCAGCGTAAGTAGCAGCACAGCGGCCTCCGTGAGACACAGAGGAAGCGTTACATAATCATGGCGTGAGCTATTTCTCCGACAAAACAAGACTTTTTCAACCTGAAAAACTGATGGACAATAGGCGTATGTATAAAACTGCCTTTTCTGAGTGGCATTTGTTTGCTAAAGCCTGTGTCAACAACGCAAACCAAAGCAGCGGTGCCTCCTCCTCCGCGGTGTTTACCCAGTATGTAAATCACAGACAAAGTCACGCCCCTACTGCACGCTCTGAAATCTCCCAAATCAAGCCGGTTTGAACCTAAAAGTTTATGCTTTTAAATATACCAATACTGCTAGCTTAAACATGGAGAGGCTTCTTTGTGACTTCAACTGAACGATTCTGCAAAAAAGTGAAAATCACCAATTAATCACCAATTTGCGTTTTTCTCGAAACTCGGGCTGCAGACTTGTGTCCCTGGTTCTCACGGCAGGTCACAAATGTTCTGATAAAAGCCCTCAGAGCAGCTTCTTACTGTGGCTTTAAGGACAAGTCCAGCTCATTAAAAACAGAAGAAAGGGCTCTGGTAAAAGATCGTTGTGTCGCGGCCGCCATCTTTAAGGTGCGTTCAGACCAAACGTGCGTCCACGCTCCGTCAGCCTCTAGTTGGACGCCAAACATTGCCGCTTCACACTCGCGAGAAACGCCTGTTTGCTGGCGCGTGAAGTTTTGCCAGCGTCATAATTAGGAGGCGTGTCATACAACTCAGACCGTGATGATCAACTTCTCCTCCATGCTGCAGGTCAGGGGCGCAACTACCCCCCCTCCCACACACACATACACACACATGGCTCTTTGATGGAATTGACTTTATTTTAACGAAAATGTCACTATTTCACACAATATAACATCGACATTTCCCTCTATGGAGTTTGTTATCACAAAAAACAATCACACGGCCCGATTAAGCTTCTGTTGCTTCATTCACGTAACTTTTCCTCCTCTCCCTCTCTCTCCCTCGCACAAGAGGGGAGAAAACTACGCAAGTGAAAGAGGTGTTTTGCTTCAACGCGATCTCCTCTGTAACCGTGTTTATTATTTCATTAGGACTTTTATTTCTCAAACTTGTTGCCTTATGCTCACTTTGAGCTCCTCGTGGGGGGTGGAGATGACTGTCCCTCTGCCAATCCTCCACTCCTCTCTGCCCCACTCCAGCAGTGACTTTTGTTTCGCAAAATAAGCAGCACAACTAAAGTGACGCCCCTCCCCCAAAGAGGAATTAAAAAATTAATACTCCGCGAACCCGTTCATATCGTTCACTGTAAAGACTCGTTCAAAAGAGGTGGATCGTTCGCGACCGACACATCACTATTGGCGCCCCTATGCAAGGCATATATTGCGTCTGCCCTTTTTGCGCCACTGCTGCAGGTAACAGGTGACGCTTGTGCTCACTATTTGAGCCCAGTCCCGGATTGGTTAACAAGGCGTAAATGAACGCACGTGTAGATTGTGATTACTTGAGTGCATGAAGCAGTGGGCGCGGCATCCCTGCTCTGTACCGCGCTGTTCTCACTGGCTTTGACGCGCGTTTATCCTCATCTGCTCGCATTTGCAACGCTTCATACGCGCGGACATCTTTGCTTACATTTCGAAGCACGTCTACATAGGGTTAACATGGAAGTTGGTGGCGTGTCAGCGTTTGGTCTGTACGCACCATTACTGTTTTGGTTACGGCCCGGAGGAGCACAGGTGTTTGATGGGAAATCCTAGCGCGGAAGAGGACGCACTGTTAACTCCCGCCTCCCGTGCTATGATTGGCTCGTCTTTTGCCGGAGTCAGCGAGATTCAAATCGCACATTTCCAGACTGTGTCCCCATGTATCTCTGAACATGGAGGATCAGTCTGGCTCGTGACGGGCTAAAAGATTCTACCCAGTTTTCTTTAGTTTGATGTTTCTAGTTTCACTTCCTTATTGGACACTGACAGGAAGTGACATTGATGAAGGCAAACAATTTTAAACTGTTGCCGTGCCAACCATGTTATGTCAATGGGAAATGAGTCAAACTGAGCTTTACCTCTATCTATGTCACTTCCTGTCAGTAGTTTAAAAAGTCAAATAAAAATGACTTTTCTGCCCAACATTTCTTCATTAATTTGCTGCTTCGCTGAAATAAAAGGATAATTATGACGTACGACAGATGTTATCCATCTAAACAAGTCATATTTTCAACAGCATTAAAACCTGTCATATGCACTTTAAGTGGCCTCCACACTTCCCGATTGGAATCGAAAGTATAATCACAAATAATTGTATAATTGCTTAATCCCAATGGCCCCTCATTGTTAAGAGTGTGTTAAATAATTCTTCAATGTTACCTTCAGGTTTCACACACTGTGCTCTGCAGTCTTTGGAGCAGCATTTCAGGTCATCTATACAGTCCATGTCAGAGAAGCACGCCGGAGCAGCACACCTTACAAGAGTGAGATCAAAAGAACATGGTCCTGTTTGGAAAAAGACATGAGTTTATGTTTTACAATCAAAAACAATATGAAAGGCGCCTTCTTTATCCTGATGAAAGAGGGCTGTCTCACCTTTTATGACAAGATTAGACAAAACATTTGATGAAACTCACTTTTATGTCTTACTAGATGCAGTTGAAATCGTTCATATAAAGTATAATAGTTTGAATTCAGGTCATTTGGGACAGCATAAGCAAATGGCCGATTACTTCACTTCTACAAAGTGTAAGTCAATAGCCTTGAGTTCCTGCTTCTATGATAAGAATAAATAGTTTTACTCTGTGAGATGAAGTGTGAGGTGTGGCAGCATCATAAAGGTCTGAGAGTCTGAGAAATGACATCTGCCTGATTGAATCATAAGGGTCTGATATTTAACTGATGAAAACACTGTATGTCTAACTTATATACAATCATTCGGCTATGGAGCAACTAATTATATGTCTGTGTTGGCTCTCAGTCGTACAGGAGTTGTCCATCTTCAATGAAGGTTCTTGAGTCGTCCTCTGTACTCTGTAGCTTAGCTCTGACGCTTATTTACAGGAAGCTTTTAGATTTAGGTAATGCCTGAATACCTGGATAATAACGCTAGAAAAATGTGCTTTTGTGTAGGTGGGGGTTAAGAGGTTGATCGAGGGAGGGACTGAGCCGAGCTGAACTCCTCCCTGTGGTCTATATCTAGTCTGCGTGCTGAGCTTAAACTTTAGTGTCGCTGACGAAGCCTTTTGGATGTAGAGGCGAAACGTTCGACACTTTAACTACAGAGTACAGAGGACGACTCAAGAACCTTCACTGAACAAATTATATGCTAATTATTTCAATATTCTGTGTATATTTTTTACTTGTAAGTCTTTTAATGCTGTGCCAAATACAGCAATAATAATGGCAGAAGCCTTATAGACTACGTGCACGTTAGCATATGCTACTTCCGGGGAAGAACTCCTGTTCAGCGCTTCGTTTCCTGTGTGATAAGAGTCTCGTGTTCACGGTCGGGTTTTCCAAACAAGTCAACCAAATGGATGAAATAAGCAGGGATTTATCTTCTGTGCCTTTTTGTCGCTTAGTAAAAACACGGTTTGTTGACATGCTGTGTGTGTACTTGACTGTTTGTGCTCGCTAATCTGAGTGTAGTGGAGAAAACATCTGGCTTTGACTAATGTTCACCTATAGCTTTGAATGCTAAACCATACAGAGATGTGCTTCTGAATGAAAACGATCTCATTTTGCTGTAGTTCTGCTTTTGTGTTGAGTGATGTACAATGAAGTGAATTTAATAAAGTGATATCGATGGCCAGAATGCAAAACCTCCTATGTGCACAATGCTGCAAGAAACGTAGGGGGGAAAAACACTTATCTGCACTTTGGGAGGCAAAAATACCTTGTATTATTGACACATATTGCAGAAATAGGGTCTAATAGCAGTAGAATATGCTTGAATATCTTTTAAAAAGACCATACTATAATAGAAATAAACGTTTTCTTTGTTTCCTGAAATAATAGATTTTTTCAGATAGGAAGTTTTGCATTCTGGCCATCAATATGGAATAAAGTAAAAGTTGCCATGTCTGTGCAGTATCCTGCATTAATTTACTGTAAACACAATTTCTGTATTTTATGGAGGTTGAAGGCAGTTATAATTACTAATTGCCTCACTAGTAAATAATGATAAAGAATCAAATAAGTAACAATGAGACACAAGGCTTACACAGCAGGTATAATAGCAAAAACACTTAAAGCCGTTTTATCGAGTGGACTATTGATGGATTTTTCTCCTAAATGTTTGACATATCCAACACACACAAAGCACATTTACCTTCAAACGAGCCTTGATATGGACTTTATCCACAGCTGGTACCAAAGTAGTGTCACACTGCGAGGCGTTAAACAGGACGTGCGAATTTTTGGGTGATTAACTATTAACAAGGATAAACAATCGATCTACACTCTTCAAACGTCAAAATTGATTTTCTTTTTAATGAAAACGTCTGCTTATACCCTATATAGTTCAAAATGATTAGTTTGTGTTAGTTTTAATGTCTGCAATGTTTGTGTTCAAACCATGTTTTGTTTTTGTGGAAAGATTTGATTGATTTGTACAAGGAAATTATAAAACTGTATACCAGTATTTTAACCATACCTGCAGCTGCTTGTATTTTCTACACATTTGATTAGTTGCATTGCCTAAATAATTAGATCATGTCAAATTTAGTTAGTAATATGAATTTTATGTGTGTTTTTGCTTTCAGAATTAGTATATGGAAACAGCTTTAGCATCTTTACAAATGTATTTCAGTCAATAAGAAGCACACAGAACAGAGCTATAGACAATGCTGTTTAAGTAAAGCGGTTTTATTTTCAGAGTAACAGCAAATCACTTTTGAAACAGTATGTAGTATTTTAAAACATCAAGTGAATTGTTATTGACCTTTATTTAACCAGGAAGGAGTGTGAAGCCGTCCCTTCTTATTTTTATCAGCCATTGAGTGCAGCTCAGGACCCTTGGGAAAGCAGTGGAAACTTTGCATCTTGTTGAATCTCCCCCGGCAGTACACAGCAGGACACAGCAATGGTGATTGTTCCACCTTTTGCTCTTGAAAAGTACAGCGATCTTTCAATTTTCGTGTTTTGGAGACCATCTTCACAGCTGCGATTGACCCGCAAAATAAAGCTAGCGGAAACGAGCAGCAGTACATCCGGTCTCAAACCAGGAAGTTAGCATTTTCTCGTGCACAGGGTCTATTACAAAAGCTGTGTTGGTAAATGTGTGGCCTTACCTCCAAATGTGTTCTGACACGTCTTCCCCTCACAGCCAATGGGGCAACAACTCTTGGGTGGAGGACAGTCCTGGTCTGAGACGCACCCTTTACACGTATCAGCGGGACATGTTCCCGGTTTGGGCGCGGGGAGAACTGTGGAGAAACAAGTTTAGTTTAGATCACAAACAAACTAGTATCGGATATCGGAGCAGATACTGGAAAAAATACGATATCGGGTATCGGAATATGGGCATGCTGCATATCATTTTGAAGCTCAGAATCTGGAGAATTCAATCGCTGAGTTAGTTTTAACCTCTGTAAATGTATGTTTGATCGCCGCGCAAAATGCCGTGGTTAGCATCAGTATGCTAAAGCTAGCGGGAGCATGCTAATCGGTCAAAAATTGTGACATCGCATTCGGGCCAGGAGGGCCAGTGATTTCCTTCTCTCCGTGCTGCAAACCAATGAACACAACAATTGACAGGTGTCATATGACACGCAGCTGAAATGGGACCTCCAGCAGAGTCGTTGGTCACGTGTCTTCATTTGACCGATACTAATGAAAACTAATCAAAGCTGGGTCAGAAACTATCATAGAAAAACCTAAAGAAGTCTAATACAATTAAACATACACTGCTGAAGCCAAGTGTTTGTATTTTAGTTTAAGAAATAGCTGATCTAACAGTTGTAATGATCTGATCACTTTATGTGACTTGTATGTATTAATCAGTAACCTAAAGCCTGTCTTATACCCAAGGATATTTAGTGTAGAAAAGTCCAGTGATCCTTGTTAAATGTGTATCCCAGTTTATCAATAGATATCATTGATCATTGATTTCATGATAAAATATGACTTTATTGATCTTAAAATGGAGAAAAGCGTCAATTCAATTTTTCATTCAGAGAAAGACACTTTCAAAGGTCCTATATCATGCAAAATCGACTTTTTGCAGCTTTTAGCCATGTTGTTATGCTATTTCCTTATCAAAAACACCCCCAGAGCGGTTTTTGGCTTCATTCACACAGTTCCAAGTAATCCGCCTGAATCCTGCTCCAAAACGTGCTGGAAAAGCAACAATAACACAATTTTTAAAAAAGCGACAAAAACACGACTAATGAGTGAAAAGTGGAAAAAACAACAAGGCCTAAAAAGGGGCCAAAAAAAGAGACGAAAACACGTCAAAAAAGCAACAACAAAAAATGACTAATACGCGACAAAAGATGATTAAAAAAGACGAGAGCACAACGAAAACACTTCCAAAATGTGACAAAAATGCGGCAAAAAAAGAAGACAAATAACAAGCTTGGGATGTGACTAAGAACGCGGCGACAATGTGACAAAAAAGTTTGTCACTTTGTAGGTCTTAGCTTTCAAATTGCTCTCCAGTCGAGAAGCTTTGAGATTTGGGTAAAGCCGAACTGGAGAGAATGCACTTAAGAGGTTAATAATCTAGCCTGGGCAAATCTTGGATACGCAATAAGAAATAGGGAAAGGTACAACAAGTCAACAATAATAAAGGACTGTGGATTAAATTTGCCGAGATTGGTTAGTAGAATGGCTTCTGCAAAGTAGCGAAAACAGTCAGGGCCCTGAAGAAGACCTGTTGCGGTCGAAACGCGTAGGCTGGTCCATTCTTAATAAAGGACTTTTATTTTTCTACATGACTCGAGTGCCTCGGACTTTATTTTGCTTTTTTGATTGTTTTCGCTACTTTGCAGAAGCCATTCTACTAACCAATCTCGGCAATTTAATCCATGTTCAGCGCAGCCCAGTCTTTGAAGAGCACGGTCAACCTTTTCACTTCTTCCAGACCAGTGATGCACTCACCCTTCCTTTTTTAATAATAAAGGACTATTTGTTTTTAATGTTTAAACAGCACCTACTGTCAGTTTGAGCGGAGTTCAGATCCACGAAGACGAGCGCGATGATCAGGAGGCAGAGGACGGAGCGATCCATGTTGATCTCTGCTGCAGTCACACACAGACCTCACACACACGCTGGTATTTTTGTTTGATGTTTGAATGTGCAGTTTGTCTCTTTATCTTGTGTCAGGCGCACTTGATCTGGCGGGAAAAAAAATAATAATGTTTGTTGTGCAGCTCACATCATCATCTGTTGCATTTAACTGATTTGATCAATCAGAGAACAAACAGTAACAGACAAATGTCAAACTGTACTGAAGAGAAAGCCTTGAGAGATTATATATATATATTTTACAGCCTATATGTGAAAGTTTTGGTAAAGCCAAACTGGTGAAAACGCGCTCGGTTCATGTGGGGGTTAGGAGGTTAAGCAGACTGATAATTATTTCAGTGTATTGTTCACATACAGTACAAAGACAATAATGTAATGGAAACAGCGGGACGTAGACGCTTGGCCCGGACAGGACAAGGGTTTCACCACGTCCGCTGCGCTGGGACTCGGGCAGGGAACAGGTACGGGACTACGAGCACTAAAAAGGCATCCCTGGGAATCCCACATAGCACCAAACTATCAGTCTAGTGTCTTTTTGTTACTTTGGATGTTGCGTTTGGGTTGATCTCTGGACGTGTTGGGGGAAAAGTGTATAATTTCAGTGAAAACTGCAGTGGAATATAGTTTGGACAATCCTTTTTTGTATTTTTGACAAACTTATGCAATAAAACAGTTGAGCAATATCAATATTTTTCAAGATATGTAGATGAAATGCCAATTTGAATCGAATAACATGTTTTTTTCTGGCACACATTCATTATTAAACTAGGCCTGTTCATCATTTGTAAATTAACATCCAAATCACAGATATCTGTACCTTGTTCATTCTTTTGCAAATCCACCAACTCACATTACTTTATTTTTCACGCTACATATTGAGATTTTAGCTTATTTCTTATCTTACCATATCCTACTCTGCCCTATTCATTTCCTGTTATTAGGAAAATGTCTGTTTTGATTTTAAAATGGAAAAGAGCTAGATTTTGCGAGCAATACACAGAATTGAACTAAAAACACATCTCAAAATAGCTAGCCAAAGCACATTTCAAGTCATATAGGTGAATAAAGCTGTAAAAAGCCCAAATATGACAAAATATTTGAGAGAAAAAATGAAGGAAATGCTAAAATGATTTGTCAGAGCTCTTTGTTTGAAGAACCAGTCACCTGTTCAGGGCATTGTGGCCAGACTATCAGATTACACTATAGTAATGCAAATCCTCTGACATAAGAAACTTACCCTGTTTAGAACGTACATTAAATTTTCACTTTACACAGTTAATCTTCACCAGAAATGCCAACGTTAGAAAAAAGTCCAGCCTTACCTTGAGTAGAGCAGGTGTAAGTGAAGCTTTGGATGTAACCTTCTACTTATGAGAGTGAATCAGCCCTGAGGGCCGGCCTGTCCCGGCTCACCACGGGGTGGGGGGGTTACCGGCAATGGTTGGCACAGGTTTGGCCTGTCTAACCCGCTCCGTTCACCTGTTGTCTTGGACACACACGCCCTGCATGCAACAGTGCTGGATTAGATTGCTACATTTAGGAAATTTACTGCATTGTCATTGTCACCCACACACATACTAAGGTGGTTATTAAATCCACTGGGTGTATCTTGTTTTTCTTCACATTTCCAAACTCAAAACTGTGTAAAACTGAAAGGCTGTTTGTAATGAG
The DNA here is from genome assembly GCA_007210695.1 of Neogobius melanostomus. NCBI lineage: Eukaryota > Metazoa > Chordata > Actinopteri > Gobiiformes > Gobiidae > Neogobius > Neogobius melanostomus. Next base: position 606,411 of record VHKM01000527.1, on the reverse strand, counting down.
ACTAAGTGTGGCCAAAGCAGAAATGTATCCAATGTTGCTATGGTAATTATAATGCACCTGCCTTGTTGTTTCTTGGGTCTTACCTCTATTATTGAATTGAACGTGGAACCCATTAGTCTTTACTTTTTCATATAAATAAGACATTTTATGCCTAAAACTTGCCAAAATTGCCTATATTTTCAGCAACGAAATGTAAATATTGGATAGACCCAGGATTAAAGTCACCTTCTGAGGAGGCTGAGGTCCTTCGGACTCTGCTCAGGACTTTTTATGACTCTGTAGTATCCACTAGGGGTGTAACGATTCATCGATACAATCGATGTATCGTTAACCCTAGATGCATCACCCCTGCGATCAGCTACATCGATCGGCGCTCGGCTAGTTTACATCGATAGTGGTCACACATCGATGCAACACCGTTTTTAAAGTTAATAACAGATTATATCGATATTATGGATTAAATAAAGTTATACTCACAATTTGCAATGTAAATGAAATGTTTTAAAAGTCTGAATCTTAAATTTGATCAACTTTTATCCGTTTTTGGCCTCTGCTGCGTCATCAGCAAGCGCCTGAATCATGCGGCGCAGGAGATTTACGTCAGACAAAAGAAAGCGTGCAACATGGATGGTAGTAGCAGTAGCAGTAGCGGTGGCGAGGACATATTTTTAAACCGAAAAAGTTACGTTCGTCTGTATGGAAACACTTTGGATTTTGCAAGAAAGGAGATCTTCTTGACAAGACGGTCGCCGTGTGTAGCCTTTGTAGAGGCAAAGTGAAATATACCGGGAACACGACCAATTTGTCTACGCATCTCCATCGGCGCCATGGCATCGTAAACAGCGACAAACAAAACAACAACCCCGGAGAATCAACTGTGCAAGGTAGTGGGACTGACCATAAAGATGTCCCTGTCTTCTTTATGAAGAAACTTGATCAGAAATCTCCTCGTGCTCAAAGAATTACATATAAAATCGCCAAATACATCTGCAGAGATTTGAGACCTTATCAAGTTGTTGAAAATGCTGGCTTTCGTGAATTGATTGAAGAGCTGGAGCCCCGTTACCAGATGCCCAGTCGCCCACATTTCTCAGAAAAATGCATCCCTGCCCTGTATGAAAACGTAAAAGTGACATTCAAAAATGCCTTTCTAAAGCTGACAGGGTGGCTGTAACTACAGACGGTTGGACATCGCGCTCCAATCAAAGCTACATCACTATCACGTCGCACTTTATTGATTCACAGTGGGAAAAGAAAAACTTTGTTTTGCAAACAAGAGTTCTGCATGAAGCGCACACCGGGATAAATATCGGCAGTTTATTGCGTGATGCCTGCACTGAATGGAAAATACCAGACAAAAATCCTGCACTTGTTACAGACAACGCAAGGAACATGATAGTTGCTGGCCAAAAAGCAGAGTTTTTTCCACAAGTACTGTGCTTTGCACATACACTCAACCTTGCCTCCCAGAAGGGTTTGGGTGTGAATGCTGCTTCAAGATTACTTGGAAAGGTTCGCAAAATAGTGGGCTATTTCCACCGTAGTCCCCATGCGTGTCATGTCTTGCATGAAAAACAAACTGTTCTTGATCTACCTCATCACAAGCTTATCCAAGACATTGTAACCAGGTGGAACAGTTCGTTCAGTATGTTAGAGCGATTTCTGGAACAACAGCCAGCAATTGTTGCTACATTTATGTCCAAGGATTTGCGCAAAGGTGTTGTGGACATTTCTATGCTCACTGACAAAGACATTGTTGATATGGAGGATATTGTCAAGTTGATGGAGCCAGTCAACATTGCAACCACAGTCAGTGTGAAGAAGCGCAACCAACTGTCTCTCTGATTGCTCCTCTTCGGTCAAAGCTTCTAAAACATCTTCAACCTTGTGAGGAGGATTCCACACTGGTGACGGACATCAAGAAAGTGATGACGGCAGACTTCTCAACACGCTACAGAAGCATTGAAGAAACACTGAACTTGGGTCATTCTTTTTGCCTTTCATGATATTTATGTTATGATAAAATAAAAATGTAATCTAACCTAAGCTGTTATCACATTGATCCGAAGAAAGAAATAAGCTTTAATAACAAATAGCTTTTCATTTCATAATAGGTTCTTTCAAATGTTAGATTAGGAAATAATTCTAATTGAACTGATAAAAAAGTGTAGCCTATCCTAATTGTTAATTCATGTTCATTTATTGTAGCTTTTTTAGTGTCTTAAAACCATGTATACTTTGCAGTAATGCTAAATAATCTATGTATGTGTTTGTGGCCTCTGCAGTATCTGCATTAGATCCTCGTTTCAAAGAGCTGCCCTACATGGAAAAGGAAGCCCGAGAAGTCGTCTTCAGTCACCTTGCATTAGAACAGGAAGGTCTCATGAGGTAAGCGTCCTTTCACAGTTTTGTTATGCCCAATTGTGTGAATAGTATTGGACAAACATTTTGACAAATCTACAGGAGAAGGACTCTGTTGAAGAAGGATGCTCAAACGGAGAAGTGGTTTTGAGCACAAAAATCGCAAGTAAGTATAAAGTTATTTAGGGTTAAAGATACTATCTTCTAGTAATCTGAGCTGCTGAATTATCCTGTTTTCTTTGTAGCTCCTGATCAATCTCCACCTGCAAAAAGAAAAGCAATGGACGCTCTCTTTGGGACTGCTTCATCCCAAAGAAGTTGCCTCAAAGGAAGACCAAGCCAGAGAAGAGATAACGCGGTATCGGCTCAAACCATCTCTGGCTCTGACTGACAATGCTATGAACTGGTGGAGAGCACATGAAGAAGAGCTACCTCTGTTGTCAGCCATCGCCAAAAGGTACCTCTGTATCCCAGCTACAAGCGTGCCAGCCGAAAGGGTATTCAGTACAGCGGGTGACATTGTGAGCACACAGAGAAGTGTCTTGCTGCCAGAGCATGTAGACCAGCTGATATTTTTGAAAAAGAATATGTAAGAATAGTGAAAATTGTTTACTGTTGCGTGCAGCAGGTTTTTCTTTATAGTTGTGAAATTAATACTTCATTTTTTTCTGTTCCACAAGACTTGAACCAACTGAAATTGCACTTTGTTAGTATATCAAGAGTTTTTTTTTAACCAGTTAATGCTTGAATACTAAAAGAACTAGCTTCTTCTAATGTTGCACTTTTTATGTTTATGCTAGAATATCAAAGGAGAACTAGCTTGTTTTAATGTTGCACTTTTTATGTTTATGCTAGAATATCAAAGCAGAACTAGCTTGTTCTAATGTTGCACTTTTTATGTTTATGCTAGAATATCAAAGCAGAACTAGCTTGTTTTGATGTTGCACTTTTATGTTTATGCTAGAATATCAAAGGAGAACTAGCTTGTTCTAATGTTGCACTTTTTATGTTTATGCTAGAATATCAAAGGAGAACTAGCTTGTTCTAATGTTGCACTTTTTATGTTTATGCTAGAATATCAAAGGAGAACTAGCTTGTTCTAATGTTGCACTTTGAGTGTGGTTACATTTATTGACCTTTTGGAATACATAAATCAGCAAAGCAAATAAAATTCCTTGTAAAGGCATTCGTTCGTGTTTGTGGAGTAGCTTTCAATTAGTATCGGTAATAGGTATAGGTAAGTAAGTGCTTTGTCATTGTACAACCGTACAACAAAATGGGGTCACTATCTAATCGATGTATCGTATCGAAATCTACTGTATGTATCAAATCGTATTGTTTAAAAACAGTTATATATCGTTTGTATCGAATCGTTTGCCTCATATCGATACGCATCGTATCGGTCAAAAAATGTATCGTTACACCCCTAGTATCCACTACGCTATGCTGGGCACCGGGCAGCACAGAGCGGGACAAGAACAGACTATACAAGCTGATCAGGAGGGCCAGCTCTGTCCTGGGCTTCCCCCTGGACACTGTGGAGGAGGTGAGTAACAGGAGGGTATTAGCAAAGCTCACCTCCATCATGGACAACACCCACTGCATGGGACTGTAAAGGAGCTGAGCAGCTCTTTCAGTGGAAGACTGAGACACCCTCCGTGCGCCACTTTATTCCCTGTATCAGCGTCACTTATTGACAACCTGCACTAGACTGTAAACTTTGCACTGCCAATGCTGACCTTGATATTCTACTTTTTATAGTCTGTTCTAGGGCTGCACGTTTTCAAGTTTTTCATTAACCGTTAACCGAGGCCCTTAGCGGTTAATACTCAGTTAACCTTAGTGTGCGCAAAGCAAAATGCTTTTACTCGGTTATGCAATTTTAAAGGTTAATCGGTTAACCATGGACACCCCTATTCTGTTCTAATTTTTTTTTTTTTTTCTATTTTTAATTGTTCATATTACTGCCCTTAAGATTTTCGCTTTTACTCATTGTGAGATCAATAAAAAATATCATATCTTATATTGATTGTATTATTTTGTTTGCAAATCAGTTACTAAGATTGTTTCAGAGGGCATTTGGATCTTGAATAAGCAAAACATAAGTGGAAATAATCTGTTAAAAAAAATCTAATTATGCCTAGTTTTTTGTGTTCAAAGCTCAATAAATCAGGCTAGGAATTAGATAGTTAAAATCCCTCTTCAAAATGTTGTTTAGTCCGAGACTGGAAGTTTGGAGTCTTTAAGAGCTACTAAAGTGTTGAGGTCGTTGCATGAGTGGAGCAAAAATCTAATTTTACAACCCAGGTAACATTGTCTTCAATTTATCAATATATTTTTTAGCAGTTTTGGTTATGTTAGACAGGACAGTTCAGGGTGAAGAGCGGGGAGAGACATTCACAATTCAAATGGTCAGAACTGGGACTTGAACCCATGACGCTGAGGTTGGAACATGGCATTAGCTTTACCTTAACCACTCGACCACCGGCTTCACCACCATTTTTATTTTTTAAAAGTTTTAAAAAGTTACAGGACGTTGTGTGAATGTTATTTCTGGTTGCTATGGAAAAGTCTCTGCGCTTTTGTGACACTTCTTTGAATGTTCTCCCGTTAGCGTTATGGCAGCCTTCTGGGAACGTTCTGCTGTGGCATTGAAACGCCAAACCTGTCTAACCTGCTCCGTTCACCTGTTGTCTGGGACGCACACGCCCTCCATGCAACAGTGCTGGATTAGGACATTTACTGCATTGTTATTGGCACGCACACACATACTAAGGTGGTTATTAAATCCACTGGGTGTATCTTGTTTTTCTTCACATTTCCAAACTCTAAACTGTGTAAAAACTGAAAGGCTGTTTGTCCCAATGAGTTTATGAATGATATATATTCCTCGGTTGCTCATGAAGAGACTACAGTTGCGTAAAAAAAACATTGGCTCCTTCAGTGAAAACGGGCAGATGAATGAGAGTGGAGCATAGACACTGGGCTGGTGCAGGTCGGCCCAGCGCGTGACTGGGAGGAATGACAGCGGCTCACAGAGTACAGATCGTACTTTACTATAATTATGCTCTCGAACTATTTTAGAACGGAAAGTTCGCTGTTGCTGACAGACAGCGTTCGTGAAACAATGACACAAGCTTTTTTAAGGTAGCACGAGAAGTCTGTGTAAGCTCTCAGTCGTACAGGAATTGTCCATCTTCTGTACTCAGTAGTTGAAGTCGTCGTAATGACTTCAACTACTGAGTACAGAAGATGACTCAAGTACCTTCATTGAAGGTAGCAGGACAAGGCTTTCTTTTAAGGTGGACCGGAGCATTTACGCTGGGAGTCGCAAACATGCGAGTAATTCTATTTTTAGATTGCAAAGGCATACATTTGGGAGCGTTTGCGAATATAATGGTTGCGATTTCGAGGCCAGAATATGCCACAGCTTTCTATAAATGGATTTTTTTTATTTTTAACAAAAGAAAAAAGGTAATCCACATTGAAATAACACAGTTACTCACCAGCACAGACTGAGATGTATAGCCCACAGTAACTTAACATGAATCCCTTCAACAAAAAAAAGAAAAAATTAACATCAACTGACTGAATTTATTAGGAATTGTGATTTGCAGCGGGCCATTTGAAAGTGAGCCGCGGGCCGTAGTTTGGACACCCCTGGTCTAAAGCTACTTCAACCTTCAGAAAACCTTTATCCAACGTTTTTTAACTTTCTGCTAGTGTTAACTTTTTAAATAACCTAGTGGTTCTCAACTGGACCCACCAGTCTGCGCATTAAACATAAAAACAACAACATTAAACAAAAAAAATCACTTCATCTCATTTCAAACCAAGAATCATTTGGTTATTAAAGGAATCAGTGAAGGTAAAAATGAAATGTGTGCATTCAAGTTCACTGTAGATTTAATATAACAACACATCACTAATATCTTTATGGTAGTGGTTCTCCATGGGTGTGGCGTCGGGGGGAAGGCCCATTTGCATACAGTGGGGAAAAAGTATTTAGTCAACCAACAATTGTGCAAGTTCTCCCACTTAAAAAGATGGGAGAGGCCTGTAATTTTCATCATAGGTAAACCTCAACTATGAGAGACAAAATGAGAAAAAAAAATCCAGAAAATCACATTGTCTGAGTTTTAATGAATTTATTTGCAAATTATGGTAGAGAATAAGTATTTGGTCAATAACAAAAGTTCATCTTAATACTTTGTTATATACCTTTGTTGGCAATGACAGAGCTCAAACGTTTTCTGTAAGTCTTCACAAGGTTTTCACACACTGTTGGTATTTTGGCCCATTCCTCCATGCAGATCTCCTCTAGAGCAGTGATGTGTTTGGGGCAGGCGCTGAGCTACATGGACTTTCAACTCCCTCCAAAGATTTCTAAGGGGTTGAGATCTGGAGACTGGCTAGGCCACTCCAGGACCTTGAAATGCTTCTTACGAAGCCACTCCTTCGTTGCCCGGGCGGTGTGTTTGGGATCATTGTCATGCTGAAAGACTCAGCCACGTTTAATTTTCAATGCCCTTTCTGATGGAAGGAGGTTTTCACTCAAAATCTCACGATACATGGCCCATTCATTCTTTCCTTTACACGGATCAGTCGTCCTGGTCCCTTTGCAGAAAAACAGCCCCAAAGCATGATGTTTCCACCCCATGCTCACAGTAGGTATGGTGTTTTTGGATGCAACTCAGCATTCTTTCTCTCCAACACGACGAGTTGAGTTTTGACCAAAAGTTCCATTTTGGTTTCATCTGACCATATGACATTCTCCCAGTCCTCTTCTGGATCATCCAGATGCTCTCTAGCAAACTAGCAGACGGACATGTACTGGCTTAAGCAGGGGGACACGTCTGGCACTGAGGAATTGAGTCCCTGGCGGCGTAGTGTGTTTACTGACGGTAGCTTTGTTACTTTGGTCCAGCTCTCTGCAGGTCATTCACTAGGTCCCCGTGTGGTTCTGGGATTTTTGCTCACCGTTCTTGTGATCATTTTGACCCCACGGGGTGAGATCTTGCGTGGAGCCCCAGATCGAGGGAGATTATCAGTGGTCTTGTATGTCTTCCATTTTCTAATAATTGCTCCCACAGTTGATTTCTTCACACCAAGCTGCTTACCATTGCAGATTCAGTCCTCCCAGCCTGGTGCAGGTCTACAATTTTGTTTCTGGTGTCTTGGACAGCTCTTTGGTCTCGACCATAGTGGAGTTTGGAGTGTGACTGTTTGAGGTTGTGGACAGGTGTCTTTTATACTGATAACAAGTTCAAACAGGGCCATTAATACAGGTAACGAGTGGAGGACAGAGGAGCCTCTTAAAGAAGAAGTTACAGGTCTGTGAGAGACAGAAATCTTGCTTGTTTGTTATTGACCAAATACTTATTTTCCACCATAATTTGCAAATAAATTCATAAAAATCAGACAATTGATTTTGATTTTTTTTTCTCGTTTTGTCTCTCATAGTTGAGGTTTACCTATGATGAAAATTACAGGCCTCTCTCATCTTTTTAAGTGGGAGAACTTGCATAATTGTTGGTTGACTAAATACTTTTTTTCCCCACTGTACCCTGTATATAGGGTAGCTGGGTGAGGGCTTGTTGAATGGGGGCTATCGCCAACTCTCAACTGGCCCATTCTACGCTCTAGCTTTTTAACGCACAATATACAGGGCAAACAAAAATAAAAAAACAAACTGTAGTGGAGATGGGAATGACAACAGGGAAATAACAGGACCAAAAGAGAGTTATAATACATAGAATATACTGTAATATGCCTCCCCCTATACAAGTCAAACGCGTGATAAAAATGTCATTAATTTTTAATGTAATAATTAGAAACACATTAGACTGATATTGGAACATATACCAGAAAGAACTACAGTTTAAACCTGGGTTTAATCTCAAATTACATCTTTAAAAGTCAGATTAACAACGTAGTAATTCCTTTTAGATATACTTCGTCCTATCAATTGTTCTTTTCCTTTGGTTTATTCTGGAAACATCTGTAACAAATGTACCAAGCTGCTGTTATGCATTTAACTGCTCTTCTTGGCAAATTTTGCTATGTCTGAAGCTTAAAGCTGATGTTGTATTGTTATGAATCTGTATCTGTTCAGCTCAGGAAAGACGATCTAAAGTCGATGTAATTTAGACTTTACAATTTATTATGCTATGTAAATGTATATTGAGTTGAACACGGGGTAGGCACTTATAGGCTTATTGCTTCAGCCTACTCCAGTTTGAGCATCCACAATTGTAATGTAATTGTAAGTATATGGTTAGTTTGGATTAGTTTAAGCTACACTGTAAATGCAAACATTGAGCTTACTAGGATATACATTTTAAGTATTACTTGTTTTTTCTCAAAAAAATGTATCTTACTTGCAAAAACGTAGTATAGAGCCTGTTTAGACACCACACTTGGAAAGGGCATTGAGAGGCACTGGACCATTTCAAGAAACTCTACTTTAGTCTGTTTTAGCGCTATACCATGCCAGGACGCTAGGTGGTGGCATGGAGCACTCCAGTTGGTTTGTACTGCACCTGTGCTGTGCAAGTGCAGAACTAGTATTTGAATTTGAAAACCAGAAATGTCTCTTCAAATGGAGTGGAAAACACGGTGGAAACTGCTCATTTTACCATGTAAGTAAGATATTAAACTTTGATGTAAATTATGCATTTTGTGAGAAAGAACACGAAGTAGCCTATACAGAATAGGCCAAGTATATTTAGTTAAATGTGATTTTTGACTGCCGTGCATTTTTACTGTCATCTTAAAGCGCTTTTAAAAAAGTTACCAACATTTGATTTGGGAACATTATTTTGACAACATACAACATATTTGACTTACTGTATGTCTTTTATTTTATTTTATCTAAACATATTGTTTGTGTTCTCTCTCTTTGAGGTGACTGATGTTGCAATATTCCATATTTGTATGAAGTTGAAAAGAAAGCATAACTGAAATACACTCTCAGTCAAACAAACTGTTTTCATCAGGTTCAAAGAGATCTGAATTCTCATGTAAACCTGAAATATCCTTTGCAGTCAAAGCATCTAAACGACCATCAACAAAGGAGCAGCTGTAAACAGTCATGATTTCTCCCAGCAATGAATCAACAAGTAAGGGGTTTTCCGCATTTGTGTAACTAATTTGAAATAACTTTGATATTAAGTGAATTGACTTTGGGTATCTTTTGTTTTTGTAAGTGCCAGGATGCCACAATGCAGTCCTGAAGTATCTGCTAGTCTTGAAAATTGACACACCACTTGCTATTGATCTGCTCAGTAAGTATTTATTTTACTCATGATCTTATGCAGTTGACACTGTTCAGTCAAAATAATGTGAATAAATACACACACCTATATGTTAGATTTATTTCTGTTACAACCTCTGATATATCAGGACAAACCAAAAACTGAATTGGCTTGACTTGCAAGTGGCTTGATAAGTGGCCCGCCCATCCTCCGTGAAAATAGCAAGAGTTCTTATGATGGCAGCATGTTGGCCTCTGTCAGAGTTTGTCCTGAATTCATCAATTTTCCCAAATTCCTCTTATTCACAAAAGCCACAGTTTAAACTCATACATATTTATACTACCCTCTGTCACAGAAAGAAGCTTTAATTTGGACGTTTTTGGCTCCAAATGAAGCTTTTTTTGGACTGCACAATCACAGGAAGTTCAGATAGACTGTTTCCTGTCCGTCTCTCTGTGTGTTCCTCGTACTATATGGGTCTCACCAAAAAATTCCTTCATCTATCGAAAGTTCTGCGGGGCTGGAGCACCTTTTCAGATCTTTGGGCGCCCAGGGAATTAGCCCTAATTACACAATGTTTCAATAAATATTGCCTGAACTGTAATTCCGTTTTCTGTAAATACACGAGTGCAAGTGTTTCATAAGATTAATCTAAAATCCGCTTTGTTGTTACCTAAGCCTGTGTTGCTTCATTGATAGAGTGCTGGGTTCCCATCCATTAGATTGCCAGTTCAATCCCAACCTTGATTTTTTTTTGTGACTCGGTACCTACGGGGAAATGACCCACACATTGTCCGAGCCTAGACTAGTCTACATAGGAAGAGCACTGGGTTTGCAACCATGTGATTGCTGGATCAATCCCAACCTTGACTTTTTTTTTTAATTAACTTTTAACATTTTTATTTTGTAACTAACAGGTGTTGCTCGTACCAGGGTAGGGGCCTTTTACATGGGCCACTGTACACGTACATGTATATTAGGTACCTCCGCGTGCTCTTGTATTTGCTGAACACTGAGTAACAGCTTTAACAGGTTTCGCGTTATTTATTGAACCATTTGTAATCATTGCAAATTCGCCTGTAAGCCCAAAGCTTCGAGTAGGTGATCCAGCCCTGCAGTACCACGGAATCGGTGCCTATACTACAAATAGAAGTACGCAAAAAGGACTTCTTGGAATTTCGCACACCTGTCCAGATGCTGTTTGCCTGCTGGCTTCTCCCGAGTATTGCAGTTCACTGGCCATAGGAGGTATTTCAACTATAGAACGAGTGAAAAGCACCGCTGTGGTGAGCGTGAGGCCGGGGCCCTGAGGCTGAAGCAAGAGTGGGCCGGCACCAGAGATACCTGGGACAGAGTAAGGCTGGGGTCGGACGACAGAAAGTCAAGAGTGGGTTGGAGCAAGAGTTAGCAGAGAGCACACAGGTTGTGTGTGAAACGAGGGGAAAACAGGTTTGGGCGAGAGTGGGGGCGGTAGGGGCGAGGGCATCTATCGCCGCTTGTGGCTTTAATTTAAGATTTGTTTTTACTTTAGTGGTGCTTGTTTTCTGGGACTTGGTCACAGATGATAAACAAACTCTCTATATTTTCTTATCTGGTGTCTGTCTTACCGACCATTATTGAGGTCCGAGAAATCAGTGTTAGGTAATTGTTTGTTTATAACATTGATACTTAAGATAAGATGAGCACATTTTCTCCAGTTTCGCTTTACCCAAATCTAAAAGCTTCTTGGAAAAAAAAAGTGTCTAAATAGCGACAAAATGAGACGAATAGAAGGATGAAAACGCACTGGCCTATAGGCTGTAAGTCTTCAGTCGAGAAGCTTTAAGATTTGGGTAGAGTTGGAGTAAATAAGACGTTACACCTTAATCTATTTACAATGATTTGTTTGTCACAAATACCACCACCAAGAAATATTATCAAACACTAAAATCATCCACAGAAATCATAGCAAGTAATGTATTAATGCTTCATTTGTTTTTTATTAGTTTCAAAGCCAAGACAATTGTAAACAGTGTAAACAGACACATATATCCACAGCACTTCAGGGCTGTTTTACAGTCTTGGTCCGAGGAGCACTCTTTTACACATGGCTTGCCGGGGTTGCAGGGCCTCCAGAGCCTCCAGAGCCTGCAGCGGCTTCAGCGGCTTCAAACCAGAAAACTGTGGGGATACAAAGTAAGTGTCAGTTTCAATAAACGTTTAAAGAGCCAGAGGATTGCAGTCGCACAAGAGACTGAGTCAATGAGATAATCTGACCAAGGCATCTGAAAGTTTAAATCAAGCCTTATGTTACGAATAACTGTTGTAACTATGATTCATTCACAAATGAAGAAACGTGTCTCACTTTACCCGCCCTCCCAAACATCACTGTCTCTCCAGGATTATTTCACAGGCATTTTTTGTGATTGTTGCCAATATGCCTGAGTGCCATTTTTCCAAAAGTTGACATTTTTTCTGCTTAAAACAATATATTTTTACATCAAAATGTAACTTTTTTGCATTTTTACATCAGAGACTATGGGGAATAAAAAGACTTAAAATAAGCGTTACTTTAAATAGTTGTATGATCTAAAAAAACAGAACCATGAGCGAGAAGTTGCGAAGTTAAGGAATAGTTGCAGGAAAGTTTGGGCTTTTGGAAAAGCAATGATTTGTTGTGTCAATAATTGCAATCGCAAAGTCCTGGAGGGACTGTTTGATGTTGCTCAGTATCAATATCAACTACCGATATATATAAGTCAATGTATAACTGTCTTTCACAGACTCGTGACTGCCGGCTGCAACAGGAGGCTGCCACATATGGGCTCTGTCATGTCACATCTGTCGACAGATAAGTTAAGTTGGAGGCTCTGAGCTTCAGGATGGAAAGGATGGAAAGGAAACCTGGACTGAGTTATGAGTCTTTTTACCAGTAAGAGTGCATGCTGCATAAACTACTTTTAAAGCAGAACTAAGTAACTCGTGTTATTTTCAATGTAGAGTTTGGCAAATCCGCGCTACATCTTCTGTCTTAAATGACGCTCTGAAGGCAAGGAGTTGGCTCGGGAAACGTAATGGTCAGCAGGGCGCTGTGCATGCTCACAGCCAGAGCATCATCAGTCGCACTGGGAAAGTCAGCCTGGAAAAGTTCACTGGTTTCACACAGAAAACAAACCTTCTTTTGCGTTTTTCTCAAAACTCGGGCTGCAGACTTGTGTCCCTGGTTTCCACGGCGGGTCACAAATGTTCTGATAAAAGCCCTCAGAGCAGCTTCTTACTGTGGCTTTAAGGACAAGTCCAGCTCATTAAAAACAGAAGAAAGGGCTCTGGTAAAAGATCGTTGTGTCGCGGCCGCCATCTTTAAGGTGCGTTCAGACCAAACGTGCGTCCACGCTCCGTCAGCCTCCAGTTGGACGCCAAACATTGCCGCTTCACACTCGCGAGAAACGCCTGTCTGCTGGCGCGTGAAGTTTTGCAAGCGTCATAATTAGGAGGCGTGTCATACAACTCAGGCCGAGCGCAAACCGCGATGATCAACTTCTCCTCCATGCTGCAGGTCAGGGGCGCAACTACCCCCCTCCCACCACACACACACGGCTCTTTGATGGTTATTGTTTAAAAAAAAAAGAAGTAAATAAATACCCTCTGAATTGACTTTATTTTAACGAAAATGTCACTATTTCACACAATATAACATCGACATTTCCCTCTATGTAATTTTTTATCACAAAAAACAATCACACGGCCGATTAAAGCAATTCTTTCATTCATTGTAACTTTTCCTCCTCTCCCTCTCCCTCGCACAAGAGGGGAGAAAACAATGCAAGTGAAAGAGGTGTTTGCTTCAACGCGATCTCCTCTGTAACCATGTTTATTATTTCATTAGGACTTTTATTTCTCAACTTGTTGCCTTATGCTCACTTTGAGCTCTCGTGGGGGGTGGAGATGACTGTCCCTCTGCCAATCCTACACTTCTCTCTCTGCCCCACTCCAGCAGTGACTTTTGTTCGCAAAATAAGCATGCACAACTAAAGTGACGCCCCTCCCCAAAGAGGAAACAGTAAAGACTCGTTCAAAAGAACCGGATCGTTCGCGACCGACACATCACTATTGGCGCCCTATGAAAGGCATATATTGCGTTTGCCCTTTTTGCGCCACTGCTGCAGGTAACAGGTGAAGCTTGTGCTCACTATTTGAGCCCAGTCCCGGATTGGTTAACAAGGCGTAAATGAACGCACGTGTAGATTGTGATTACTTGAGTGCATGAAGCAGTGGCGGGGCATCCCTGCTCTGTACCGCGCTGTTCTCACTGGCTTTGACGTGCGTTTATCCTCATCTGCTCACATTTGGAACGCTTCATACGCGCGGACATCTTTGCTTACATTCGAAGCGCGTCGAAGCGTCTACATAGGGTTAACATGGAAGTTGGTGGCGTGTCAGCGTTTGGTCTGTACGCACCATTACTGTTTTGGTTACGGCCCGGAGGAGCACAGGTGTTTGATGGGAAATCCTAGCGCGGAAGATGACGTGCTGTTAACTCCCGCCCCCCGTGCTATGATTGGCTCGTCTTTTGCCGGAGTCAGCGAGATTCAAATCGCACATTTCCAGACTGTGTCCCATGTATCTCTGAACATGGAGGATCAGTCTGGCTCGTGACGGGCTAAAAGATTCTACCCAGTTTTCTTTAGTTTGACCATTTTTCTGATGTTTCTAATTTCACTTCCTTATTGGACACTGACAGGAAGTGACATTGATGAAGGCAAACATTTTAAACTGTTGCCGTGCCAACCATGTTATGTCAATGGGAAATGAGTCAAACTGAGCTTTAACTCTATCTATGTCACTTCCTGTCAGTAGTTTAAAAAGTCAAATAAAAATGACTTTTCTGTCCAACATTTCTTCATTAATTTGCTGCTTCGCTGAAATAAAATGATAATTATGACGTACGACAGATGTTATCCATCTAAACAAGTCATATTTTCAACAGCATTAAACCTGTCATATGCACTTTAAGTGGCCTCCACACTTCCCGATTGGAATCGAAAGTATAATCACAATAATTGTATAATTGCTTAATCCCAATTGCCCTTCATTGTTAAGAGTGTGTTAAATAATTCTTCAACGTTACCTTCAGGTTTCACACACTGTGCTCTGCAGTCTTTGGAGCAGCATTTCAGGTCATCTATACAGTCCATGTCAGAGGAGCACTCTGGAGCAGCACACCTTACAAGAGCGAGATCCAAAGAACATCGTCCTGTTTGGGAAAAGACATGAGTTTATGTTTTACAATCAAAAACAATATGAAAGGCGCCTTCTTTATCCTGATGAAAGAGGGCTGTCTCACCTTTTATGACAAGATTAGACAAAACATTTGATGAAACTCACTTTTATGTCTTACTAGATGCAGTTGAAATCGTTCATATAAAGTATAATAGTTTGAATTCAGGTCATTTGGGACAGCATAAGCAAATGACCGATTACTTCACTTCTACAAAGTGTAAGTCAATAGCCTTGAGTTCCTGCTTCTATGATAAGAATAAATAGTTTTACTCTGTGAGATGAAGTGTGAGGTGTGGCAGCATCATAAAGGTCTGAGAGTCTGAGAAATGAAATCTGCCTGATTGAATCATAAGGGTCTGATATTTAACTGATGAAAACACTGTATGTCTAACTTATATACAATCATTCGGCTATGGAGCAACTAATTATATGTCTGTGTTGGCTCTCAGTCGTACAGGAGTTGTCCATTTTCAATGAAGGTTCTTGAGTCGTCCTCTGTACTCTGTAGTTAAAGTGTCGAACGTTTCGCCTCTTCATTCAAAAGGCTTCATCAGCTACACTAAAGTTTAAGCTCAGCACGCAGACTAGATATAGACCACAGGGAGGAGTTCAGCTCGGCTCAGTCCTCCCCTCGATCAACCTCTTAAATTTTTTATCCCTTTTTGTTACATTTTTGTCACATTTTGTCAAATGTTTTGTTACATTTTGTTGCATTTTAGTTTAATTTGACACATTTTGTTGCGTTTTGTCTCCTTTTCGTCCTCATTTACGTGTCGTTTTCGTCGCTGTTTTGACGCTTATTTACAGGAAGCTTTAGATTTAGGTAATGCCTGAATACCTGGATAATAACGCTAGAAAAATGTGCTTTTGTGTAGGTGGGGTTAAGAGGTTGATTGAGGGGAGGGACTGAGCCGAGCTGAACTCCTCCCTGTGGTCTATATCTAGTCTGCGTGCTGAGCTTAACTTAGTGTCGCTGACGAAGCCTTTTGGATGTAGAGGCGAAATGTTCGACACTTCAACTACAGAGAACAGAAGACGACTCAAGAACCTTCACTGAACAAATTATATGCTAATTATTTCAATATTCTGTGTATATTTTTTACTTGTAAGTCTTTTTAATGCTGTGCCAAATACAGCAATAATAATGGCAGAAGCCTTATTACAAAAGCTGTGTTGGTGAATGTGTGGCCTTACCTCTAAAGGTTTTCTGACACGTCTTCCCTCACAGCCAATGGGCAACATTTCTGGGGTGGACCACAGTCCTGGTCTGAGACGCACCCTTCACACGTATCAGCGGGACATGTTCCCGGTTTGGGCGCGGGGAGAACTGTGGAGAAACAAGTTTGTTTAGATCACAAACAAACTAGTATCGGATATCGGAGCAGATACTGGAAAAAATATGATATCGGGTATCGGAATATGGGCATGCTGCATATCATTTTGAAGCTCAGAATCTGGAGAATTCAATCGCTGATTAGTTTTAACCTCTGTAAATGTATGTTTGATCGCCGCGCAAAATGCCATGGTTAGCATCAGTATGCTAAAGCTAGCGGAGCATGCTAATCGGTCAAAATTGTGACATCGCATTCGGGCCAGGAGGGCCAGTGATTTCCTTCTCTCCGTGCTGCAAACCAATGAACACAACAATTGACAGGTGTCATATGACACGCAGCTGAAATGGGACCTCCAGCAGAGTCGTTGGTCACGTGTCTTCATTTGACCGATACTAATGAAAACTAATCAAAGCTGGGACAGAAACCATCATAGAAAAACCTAAAGAAGTCTAATACAATTAAAACATACACTGCTGAAGCCAAGTGTTTGTATTTTAGTTTAAGAAATAGCTGATCTAACAGTTGTAATGATCTGATCACTTTATGTGAGTTGTATGTATTAATCAGTAACCTAAAGCCTGTCTATACCCAAGGATATTTAGTGTAGAAAAATCCAGTGATCCTTGTTAAATGTTATCCCAGTTTATCAATAGATATCATTGATCATTGATTTCATGATAAAATATGACTTTATTGATCTTAAAATGAAGAAAAGCGTCAATTCAATTTTTCACTCAGAGAAAGACACTTTTAAAGGTCCTATATCATTCAAAATCGACTTTTTGGAGTTTTTAACCATGTTGTTTGCTATTTCCTTATCAAAAACACCCCCAGAGCGGTTTTTGGCTTCATTGATCATTGATTGGTAATTGATCAGCCACCCCATAGTGTCCGATTCACTCCAAACTAGTGTCATCTTTTAGCACTTTGTTTGTGCATGTTTGTGCACACAAAATTATCGTTTGTGCACACTTTGTTTTGAGTTATTGATCATTGACTGGTAATTGATCAGCCCTCCCAGTGTCTGATTCACCCATTAGTGTAATTTTTCCGTTTGTGCACACACAATTTGTATTTTTTTGCTAATCTCAAAGAATATGTTTCCCCTAAGTAAACAATTTATTTTATCGTAGCAGATGTTTTACAAATTAACCATCATCTGGACTGGGCTGTTTTTTAACATAAAAGGCTTTAAAGCATTACTAAGTAACTCTTGCCCCTAGAGGCCATAAGCACTACTGCAGGTGTTGTAGCATGTTGCGTTTTTTTCCTCAGTAATTGTCCGTGAGAGTAAATACTACACTGACAGAAAAGACAAAGGGACATTGTACATCCAATTACACAATGGAGATCATTTTTTTCACTCAAACTTGGCTGTAAATACTGTTTAAGTGGCGCTAGCCGCAGTTAGCGTTGCCCTTTAGCCTGTTAGCTTCTTCTTCGTGATTCCATTAGTGTGTATTGGTGACTCCGACCCAATAGCATGTTGCGTTTTCTACTCATTAATTGTCCTTGAGACAAATGGAGAGAGGGATATTGTACATCAGTTACACAATGGAGGTCATTTTTTTTACTCAAACTTGGCTGTAAATACTGTTTAAGTAGCGCTAGCCCGCAGTTAGCTTTGCTGAATAAGCCTGTTAGCTTCTTCTTCATGATTCCAATCCCAGATGCAGGAAAGTTGCAATTGTGGTTTTCTGGCCAGAGACACCAGGGGAGATGAAAGACCCCCAATCATCCCATTAACACTTGTATTACCCCCAGAGGAACTACGGAAAGGATTTATTAAGTTAAACAAGTTACTTAGTACTGCTTTAAATCTGACATTCAATGTACCATTTGCATTTACTCGAGAGGGGGTTTTAGCCGAAAGTGTGGTAACGCATTCATGGTTTGAAACATGGTAGCATTTACGATAACCGTGCAGTTTTTAAAATCTCCCTTAATAAATTGAATTTCAAAAATGCATTTATTTACTGGATCAGCATTTGTTTTCCCAGTCAAAAAAAAAGGCAGAGTCAGGGTCGACCTCACAATCTTGTGCTTGTGAGCCCGGGAGTCTACCTATGGAGCCCCACGAGCGAAGCAGTAGGCGCCAATTACGCCACACAACTTCTCTTAAGCGTGGCAGAATATCAGTATCCTATACATTGTCTACAGTCCAATAAGTACAATAAAAAATAAAAGATCACTGTAATGTCGCTGTTTCACGTATTTCAGTTGATTGATTTTGAAACAAGAAATATTCCCAGCGCAAATCGTTGGTTTTCCTGAAAATGAACGAAAAATATTGATAGAGACCACTCAGGACTCCACTCCTGCCACACATAATCTACAAGGACCATTAATTCAGCCCAAAGACTATTTGAGGGACCGAAAGACCATCTCAGGGACCGGTCCCTGCCTGGTCCGGACCATTCAGACCGTTTTAATCCCTGGTCAATGATCAATAACTCAAAAAGAAGTGCGCACAAATGCTAATTTTGTGTGCACAAACATGCACAAACAAAGTGCTAAAAGATGACACTAGTTTGGAGTGAATCGGACACTATGGGGGGCTGATCAATTACCAATCAATGATCAATAACTCAAAAACGAAGTGCGCACAAACGCTAATTTTGTGTGCACAAACGTGCACAAACAAAGCAATGACCCCATTTTAAAGCAAATCGGACACTATGGGGGGCTAACTTCACACAAGTATTTATAAAACAGCTGTTTCATTATTTTGTTGTAAGAGAGAAATGGAAAAAAATAAAGGAACTCTCCGACGCGTCTGTGCTGTCCCACGAGGTTAATCAAACGCACCCCCGGTCGGAGATCCGAGCAGAAGTCATGTTTGTGAAGACTGAGCTCTTTCTAACCTACTCTGGGCACGCCTGTTCTTTTTTCTTACCCAACGATAATGTCACGGATGCGCGTTTGGCTACGAGAGGAACAGGACTATTCAACCTTCCTAAAGAAGAGTGCACTCACCAGAAGTTGGAATTTCTTTCTGGGATTCAGCGACTTTATCAACCAACCTATGGATGCTTGGTGAACCTTGGCCAGAATCAAAGTGGATTCACTTTTATAACAACCGATCTCATAACCGATGGGGAGGCCAGACTGAGCGGTGAGTCAATGAAAACGCGTGTTAGCGTGTGTGTTAGCGTGTGTGTTAGCGTGTGTGTTAGCGTGTGTGTGTTAGCGTGTGTGTTAGTGTGTGTGTTACCGTGTGTGTTAGCGTGTGTGTTAGCGTGTGTGTGTGTTAGCGTGAGTGTTAGCGTGTGTGTTAGCGTGTGTGTTAGCCATTTATGAAACTGCGTTGCACATGTCAACTCCTTATAACTGCATTATGTGAAGTAACTTCACTTTTTGCAGCGATATTTATATTTATAATACTGCAAATGTGGAATGAGCGGAGAGAGGGGCGGAGTTAACTGAATCGAAGCGTCTTGTCTTCCGGGTTTGAAAAATACCCCCAGAAATACTTATATTTCTCTCAAAAATGAGTACTCCATAGTGATAGAGGTACAATATATCATATAAATGCCTACACTTTACTTGGAATGGCTAAAATAGCATGATACAGGTTCTTTAAGAAGTCTCTTGGTACGGTAAATATCGGGTATCGGCAGTTACTCAAATTCCAGTATCGGTATCGAAAGCAAAAAGCTGGATCGGTGCATCTCTACAAAGTAATCTCTTAACCCCCACCTCAACCAGTTTGGCTTTACACAAATCTAAAAGCAAAAACGCGGCCAAAACGTGCTGGAAAGCAACAATAACACCATTTTTAAAAAAGTGACAAAAACACGACTAATAAGTGAAAAAGTGGCAAAAACAACAAGGCCTAAAAAGGGACAAAAAAGACGAAAACACGGCAAAAAAGCACAACAAAAACGACTAATACGCGACAAAAAGATGATTAAAAAGACGAGAGCACAACGAAACACTTCCAAAATGTGACAAAAATGCGGCAAAAAAAAGAAGACAATAACAAGCTTGGGATGTGACTAGAACGCGGCGACAACGTGACAAAAAAGTCTGTCACTTTTGTAGGTCTTAGCTTTCAAATTGCTCTCCAGTCGAGAAGCTTTGAGATTTGGTAAAGCCGAACTGGAGAGCATGCACTTAAGAGGTTAATAATCTAGCCTGGGCAAATCTGTATACGCAATAAGAAATAGGGAAAGGTACAAGTCAACAATATTAAAGGACTATTTATTTTAAATGTTTAAACAGCACCTACTGTCAGTTTGAGCGGAGTTCAGATCCACGAAGACGAGCGCGATGATCAGGAGGCAGAGGACGGAGCGATCCATGTTGATCTCTGCTGCAGTCACACACAGACCTCACAACACGCTGGTATTTTGTTTGATGTTTGAATGTGCAGTTTGTCTCTTTATCTTGTGTCAGGCGCACTTGATCTGGCGGAAAAAAAAAAATAATTTTAAATGTTTGTTGTGCAGCTCAACATCATTATCTGCATTTAACTGATTTGATCAATCAGAGGAACAAACAGTAACAAACAAATGTCAAACTGTACTGAAGAGAAAGCCTTGAGAGATTAGATTTTTTTTTTTTACAGCCTATATGTGAAAAGTTTTGGTAAAGCCAAACTGGTGAAAATGCGCTCGGTTCATGTGGGGGTTAGGAGGTTAAGCAGACTGATCATTATTTCAGTGTATTGTTCACATACAGTACAAAAGACAATAATGTAATGGAAACAGCGGGACGTAGACGCTTGGCCCCGGACAGGACAAGGGTTTCACCACGTCCGCTGCGCTGGGACTCGGGCAGGGAACAGGTACGGGACTACGAGCGCTAAAAGGCATCCCTGGGAATCCCACATAGCACCAAACTGTCAGTCTAGTGTCTTTTTGTTACTTTGGATGTTGCGTTTGGGTTGATCTCTGGACGTGTTGGGGGAAAAGTGTATAATTTCAGTGAAAACTGCAGTGGAATATAGTTTGGACAATCCTTTTTGTATTTTGACAAACTTATGCAATAAAAAAGTTGAGCAATATCAATATTTTCAAGATATGTAGATGAAATGCCAATTTGAATCGACATGTTTGTTTCTGGCACACATTCATTATTAAACTAGGCCTGTTCATCATTTGTAAATTAACAATCCAAATCACAGATATCTGTACCTTGTTTCATTCTTTTGCAAATCCACCAACTCACATCACTTTATTTTCACGCTACATATTGAGATTTTAGCTTTTTTCTTATCTTACCATATCTACTCTGCCCTATTCATTTCCTGTTATTAGGAAAATGTCTGTTTTGATTTTAAAATGGAAAAGAGCTAGATTTTGCGAGCAATACACAGAATTGAACTAAAAACACATTTCAAAATAGCTAGCCAAAGCACATTACAAGTCATATAGGTGAATAAAGCTGTAAAAAGCCCAAATATGACAAAATTTGAGAGAAAAAATGAAGGAAATGCTAAAAATGATTTGTCAGAGCTCTTTGTTTGAAGAACCAGTCACCTGTTCAGGGCATTGTGGCCAGACTATCAGATTACACTATAGTAATGCAAATCCTCTGACATAAGAAACTTACCCTGTTTAGAACGTACATTAAATTTTCACTTTACACAGTTAATCTTCACCAGAAATGCGCCCAACGTTAGAAAAAAAGTCTTACCTTGAGTAGAGCAGGTGTAAGTGAAGCTTTGGGATGTAAACCTCTACTTATGAGAGTGAATCAGCCCTGAGGGCTGGCCTGTCCCGGCTCACCACGGGGGTGGAGGGTTTACCGGCAATGGTTTGGCACAGGTTTGGCCTGTCTAACCTTTTCCGTTCACCTGTTGTCTCGGACACACACGCCCTGCATGCAACAGTGCTGGATTCGATTGCTACATTTAGGAAATTTACTGCATTGTCATTGTCACCCACACACATACTAAGGTGGTTATTAAATCCACTGGGTGTATTTTGTTTTCTTCACATTTCCAAACTAGAAACTGTGTAAAACTGAAAGGCTGTTTGTAATGAGACTAAGTGTGGCCAAAGCAGAAATGTATCCAATGTTGCTATGGTAATTATAATGCACCTGACCTGTTGTTTTCTTGGGTCTTACCTCTATTATTGAATTGAACGTGGAACCATTAGTCTTTACTTTTTCATATAAAATAAGACATTTTATGCTAAAACTTGCCAAAATTGCCTATATATTCAGCAACGAAATCTAAATATTGGATAGACCCAGGATTAAAGCCACCTTCTGAGGAGGCTGAGGTCCTTCGGAGTGAGCAGGCCTCTGCTCAGGACTTTTTATGACTCTGTAGTATCCACTAGGGTGTAACGATCATCGATTGTATCGATGTATCGATGCATCACCCCTGCGACCCAGCTACATCGATGGCTAGTTTACATCGATAGTGGTCACACATCGATGCAACACCGTTTTTAAAAGTAATAATCGATTATATCGATATTATGGATTAAATAAAGTTATACTCACAATTTGCAATGTAAATGAAATGTTTTAAAAGTCTGAATCTAAATTTGATCAACTTTTATCCGTTTTGGCCTCTGCTGCGTCATCAGCAAGCGCCTGAATCATGCGGCGCAGGAGATTTACGTCAGACAAAAGAAAGCGTGCAACATGGATGGTAGTAGCAGTAGCAGTAGCAGTGGCGAGGAAGATATTTTAAACCAAAAAAGTTACGTTCGTCTGTATGGAAACACTTTGGATTTTGCAAGAAAGGAGATCTTCTTGACAAGACGGTCGCCGTGTGTAGCCTTTGTAGAGGCAAAGTGAAATATACCGGGAACACGACCAATTTGTCTACGCATCTCCATCGGCGCCATGGCATCGTAAACAGCGACAAACAAAACAACAACCCCGGAGAATCAACTGTGCAAGGTAGTGGGACTGACCATAAAGATGTCCCTGTCTTCTTTATGAAGAAACTTGATCAGAAATCTCCTCGTGCTCAAAGAATTACAGCTAAAATCGCAAATACATCTGCAGAGATTTGAGACTTATCAAGTTGTTGAAAATGCTGGCTTTCGTGAATTGATTGAAGAGCTGGAGCCCCGTTACCAGATGCCCAGTCGCCCACATTTCTCAGAAAAATGCATCCCTGCCCTGTATGAAAACGTAAAAAGTGACATTCAAAATGCCTTTCTAAAGCTGACAGGGTGGCTGTAACCACAGACGGTTGGACATTGCGCTCCAATCAAAGCTACATCACTATCACGTCGCACTTTATTGATTCACAGTGGGAATGAAAAACTTTGTTTTGCAAACAAGAGTTCTGCATGAAGCACACACCGGGATAAATATCGGCAGTTTATTGCGTAATACCTGCACTGAATGGAAAATACAGACAAAAATCCTGCACTTGTTACAGACAACGCAAGGAACATGATAGTTGCTGGCCAAAAAGCAGAGTTTTTTCCACAAGTACTGTGCTTTGCACATACACTCAACCTTGCCTCCCAGAAGGGTTTGGGTGTGAATGCTGCTTCAAGATTACTTGGAAAGGTTCGCAAAATAGTGGGCTATTTCCACCGTAGTCCCATGCGTGTCATGTCTTGCATGAAAAACAAACTGTTCTTGATCTACCTCATCACAAGCTTATCCAAGACATTGTAACAGGTGGAACAGTTCGTTCAGTATGTTAGAGCGATTTCTGGAACAACAGCCAGCAATTGTTGCTACATTTATGTCCAAGGATTGCGCAAAGGTGTTGTGGACATTTCTATGCTCACTGACAAAGACATTGTTGATATGGAGGATATTGTCAAGTGATGGAGCCAGTCAACATTGCAACCACAGTCATGTGTGAAGAAGCGCAACCAACTGTCTCTCTGATTGCTCCTCTTCGGTCAAAGCTTCTAAAACATCTTCAACCTTGTGAGGAGGATTCCACACTGGTGACGGACATCAAGAAAGTGATGACGGCAGACTCTCAACACGCTACAGAAGCATTGAAGAAACACTGAACTTGGTCATTCTTTTGCCTTCATGATATTATGTTATGATAAAATAAAAATGTAATCTAACCTAAGCCTGTTATCACATTGATCCGAAGAAAGAAAATAAGCTTAATAACAAATAGCTTTCATTTCATAATAGGTTCTTTCATAATGTTAGATTAGGAAATAATTCTAATTGAACTGTTAAAAAAAGTGTAGCCTATCCTAATTTGTTAATTCATGTTCATTTATTGTAGCTTTTTAGTGTCTTAAAACCATGTATACTTTGCAGTAATGCTAAATAATCTATGTATGTGTTTGTGGCCTCTGCAGCATCTGCATTAGATCCTCGTTTCAAAGAGCTGCCCTACATGGAAAAGGAAGCCCGAGAAGTCGTCTCAGTCACCTTGCATTAGAAACAGGAAGGTCTCATGAGGTAAGCGTCCTTTCACATTTTGTTATGCCCAATTGTGTGAATAGTATTGGACAAACATTTTGACAAATCTACAGGAGAAGGACTCTGTTGAAGAAGGATGCTATCTTCTAGTAATCTGAGCTGCTGAATTATCCTGTTTCTTTTGTAGCTCCTGATCAATCTCACCTGCAAAAAGAAAAGCAATGGACGCTCTCTTTGGGGACTGCTTCATCCAAAAGAAGTTGCCTCAAAGGAGACCAAGCCAGAGAAGAGATAACGCGGTAATCGGCTCAACCATCTCTGGCTCTGACTGACAAGCTATGAACTGGTGGAGAGCACATGAAGAAGAGCTACCTTGTGTCAGCCATCGCCAAGGTACCTCTGTATCCCGGCTACAGCGTGCCAGCCGAAGGGTATTCAGTACAGCGGGTGACATTGTGAGCACACAGAGAAGTGTCTTGCTGCCAGAGCATGTAGACCAGCTGAATTTTGAAAAAGAATATGTAAGAATAGTGAAATTGTTTACTGTTGCGTGCAGCAGGTTTTTCTTTATAGTTGTGAATTATACTTCATTTTTTTCTGTTCCACAAGACTTGAACCAACTGAAATTGCACTTTGTTAGTATATCAAGAGTTTTTTTAACCAGTTAATGCTTGATACTAAAAGAACTAGCTTCTTCTAATGTTGCACTTTTTATGTTTATGCTAGAATATCAAAGGAGAACTAGCTTGAATGTTGCACTTTTATGTTTATGCTAGAATACAAAGCAGAACTAGCTTGTTCTAATGTTGCATTTTTATGTTTATGCTAGAATATCAAGCAGAACTAGCTTGTTTGATGTGCACTTTTATTTATGCTAGAATATCAAGGAGAACTAGCTTGTTCTAATGTGCACTTTTTATGTTATGCTAGAATATCAAAGCAGAACTAGCTTGTTTTAATGTTGCACTTTTTATGTTTATGCTAGAATATCAAAGGAGAACTAGCTTGTTTTGATGTTGCACTTTTATGTTTATGCTAGAATATCAAAGGAGACTAGCTTGTCTAATGTTGCACTTTTATGTTATGCTAGAATATCAAAGCAGAACTAGTTGTTTTGATGTTGCACTTTTTATGTTTATGCTAGAATATCAAAGGAGAACTAGCTTGTTCTAATGTTGCACTTTTATGTTTATGCTAGAATATCAAGCAGAACTAGCTTGTTTTTATGTGGCACTTTTTATGTTTATGCTAGAAATCAAAGCAGAACTAGCTTGTTTTAATGTTGCACTTTTATGTTTATGCTAGAATATCAAAGGAAACTAGCTTGTTTTGATGTTGCACTTTTTATGTTTATGCTAGAATATCAAAGGAGAACTAGCTTGTTCTAATGTTGCACTTTTTAATTTTTATGCTAGAATATCAAAGCAGAACTAGCTTGTTTTGATTTGCACTTTTTATGTTTATGCCTAGAATATCAAAGAGAACTAGCTTGTTCTAATGTTGCATTTTTATGTTTATGCTAGAATATCAAAGGAGAACTAGCTTGTTTTGGATGTTGCACTTTTTATGTTTATGCTAGAATATCAAGGAGAACTAGCTTGTTCTAATGTTGCACTTTTAATTTTTATGCTAGAATATCAAAGGAGAACTAGCTTGTTCTAATGTTGCACTTTTTATGTTATGCTAGAATATCAAAGGAGAACTAGCTTGTTCTAATGTTGCACTTTTTATGTTTATGCTAGAATATCAAAGCAGAACTAGCTGTTTTAATGTTGCACTTTTTATGTTTATGCTAGATATCAAAGCAGAACTAGCTTGTTTTAATGTTGCACTTTTTATGTTTATGCTAGAATATCAAAGGAGAACTAGCTTGTTTTGATGTGCACTTTTTATGTTTATGCTAGAATATCAAAGCAGAACTAGCTTGTTTTAATGTTGCACTTTTTATGTTTATGCAAAATCAAAGGAAACTAGCTTGTTTTGATGTTGCACTTTTTATGTTTATGCTAAATATCAAGAACTAGTTGTTTTAATTTGCACTTTTATTTTGTAGAATATAAGGAGAGCTAGTTTCTTCTAATTTCACTTTTTATGTTTATGCTAGAAATCAAAGCAGAACTAGCTTGTTTTAATGTTGCACTTTTTATGTTTATGCCTAGAATATCAAAGGAGAACTAGCTTGTTTTAATGTTGCACTTTTTATGTTTATGCTAGAATATCAAAGCAGAACTAGCTTGTTTTAATGTTGCACTTTTATGTTTATGCTAGAATATCAAAGGAGAACTACAGTAGCCTTGTTTTGGAATGTTGCAGCTTTTTATGTTCCTATGGCTAGAATATCAAAGGAAGAACTAGCTGTTCTAATGTTGCACTTTTTATGTTTATGCTAGAATATCAAAGGAGAACTAGCTTGTTCTAATGTTGCACTTTTATGTTTATGCTAGAATATCAAAGCAGAACTAGCTTGTTTTAATGTTCGAACTTTTTTAATGGTTTATGATCTAGAATATCAAAGGAGAACTAGCTTGTTTTTAATGTTGCAACTTTTTATGTTTATGCTAGAATATCAAAGGAGAACTAGCTTGTTTTATAATGGTTGGCAGCTTTTTATGGTATGTTTATGCTAGAATATCAAAGGAGAACTAGCTTGTTTTGATGTTGCACTTTTTAATGTTTATGCTAGAATATCAAAGGAGAACTAGCTGTTCTAATGTTGCACTTTTAATTTTATGCTAGAATATCAAAGCAGAACTAGCTTGTTTTGATGTTGCACTTTTTATGTTTATGCTAGAATATCAAAGGAGAACTAGCTTGTTCTAATGTTGCACTTTTTATGTTTATGTAGAATATAAGCAGAACTAGCTTGTTTTAATGTTGCACTTTTATGTTTATGCTAGAATATCAAAGCAGAACTAGCTGTTTTAATGTTGCACTTTTTATGTTTATGCTAGAATATCAAAGGAGAACTAGCTTGTTTTGATGTTGCACTTTTTATGTTTATGCTAGAATATCAAAGGAGAACTAGCTTGTTCTAATGTTGCACTTTTAATTTTATGCTAGAATATCAAAGCAGACTAGCTTTTTTATGTTGCACTTTTTATGTTTATCAGAATTCAAGGAGAACTAGCTTGTTTAAGTTGCACTTTTTATGTTATGCTAGAATATCAAAGGAGAACTAGCTTGTTTAAATGTTGCAACTTTTTATGTTTATGCTAGAATATCAAAGCAGAACTAGCTTGTTTTAATGTTGCACTTTTTATGTTTATGCTAGAATATCAAAGGAGAACTAGCTTGTTTTAATGTTGCACTTTTTATGTTTATGCTAGAATATCAAAGCAGAACTAGCTTGTTTTAATGTTGCACTTTTTATGTTTATGCTAGAATATCAAAGGAGAACTAGCTTGTTTTGATGTTGCACTTTTTATGTTTATGCTAGAATATCAAAGGAGAACTAGCTTGTTCTAATGTTGCACTTTTAATTTTTATGCTAGAATATCAAGGAGAACTAGCTTGTTCTAATGTTGCACTTTTTATGTTTATGCTAGAATATCAAAGGAGAACTAGCTTGTTCTAATGTTGCACTTTTTATGTTTATGCTAGAATATCAAGAGAACTAGCTTGTTTTATGTTGCATTTTTTATGTTTATGCTAGAATATCAAAGCAGAACTAGCTTGTTTTAATGTTGCACCTTTTTAAATGTTTATGCTAGAATATCAAAGGAGAACTGCTTGTTTTGATGTTGCACTTTTTATGTTTATGCTAGAATATCAAAGCAGAACTAGCTTGTTTTAATGTTGCACTTTTTATGTTTATGCTAGAATATCAAAGGAGAACTAGTTGTTTTTGATGTTGCACTTTTTATGTTTATGCTAGAATATCAAAGGAGAACTAGTTGTTTTAATGTTGCACTTTTTATGTTTGTGCTAGAATATCAAAGGAGAGTAGCTTCTTCTAATGTTGCACTTTTTATGTTTATGCTAGAATATCAAAGCAGAACTAGCTTGTTTTAATGTTGCACTTTTATGTTTAATGCAGAATATCAAGAGAATAGCTTGTTTTATGTTGCACTTTTTATGTTTATGCTAGAATATCAAAGGAGAACTAGCTTGTTTTAATGTTGCACTTTTTATGTTTATGCTAGAATATCAAAGGAGAACTAGCTTGTTTTGATGTTGCACTTTTTATGTTTATGCTAGAATATCAAAGGAGAACTAGCTTGTTCTAATGTTGCACTTTTTATGTTTATGCTAGAATATCAAAGGAGAACTAGCTTGTTCTAATGTTGCACTTTTTATGTTTATGCTAGAATATCAAAGCAGAACTAGCTTGTTTAATGTTGAACTTTTATGTTTAATGCTAGAATATCAAAGGAGAACTAGCTTGTTTTAAATGTTGCACTTTTTATGTTGGTGCTAGAATATCAAAGGAGAGCTAGCTTCTTCTAATGTTCACTTTTTATGTTTATGCTAGAATATCAAAGCAGAACTAGCTTGTTCTAATATTGCACTTGAGTGTGGTTTACATTTATTGACCTTTTGTAATACATAAATCAGCAAAGCAAATAAAATTCCTTGAAAAGGCATTTGTTTGTGTTTGTGGAGTAGCTTTCAATTCAATTTATCGGTAATAGGTATAGGTAAGTAAGTGCTTTGTCATTGTACAACCGTACAACAAAATGGGGTCACTATCGAATCGATGTATCGTATCGAAATCTACTGTATTGTATCAAATCATATTGTTTAAAAAAAGTTATATATCGCTTTGTATCGAATCGTTTGGCCTCATATCGATACGCATCGTATCGGTCAAAAACGTATCGTTACACCCCTAGTATCCACTACGCTATGCTGGGCACTGGGCAGCACAGAGCGGGACAAGAACAGACTATACAAGCTGATCAGGAGGGCCAGCTCTGTCCTGGGCTGCCCCCTGGACACTGTGGAGGAGGTGAGTAACAGGAGGGTATTAGCAAAGCTCACCTACATCATGGACAACACCCACTGCATGGGACTGTAAAGGAGCTGAGCAGCTCTTTCAGTGGCAGACTGAGACACCCTCCATGCGCAACTTTATTCCCTGTATCAGCGTCACTTATTGACAACCTGCACTAGGACTGTAAACTTTGCACTGCCAATGCTGACCTTGATATTCTACTTTTATAGTCTGTTCTAGGGCTGCACGTTTTCAAGTTTTTCATTAACCGTTAACCGAGGCCTTAGCGGTTAATACTCAGTTAACCATTATGTGCGCAAAGCAAAATGCTTTTACTCGGTTACGCAATTTTTAATAGTTAATCGGTTAACCATGGACACCCCTATTCTGTTCTAATTTTTTATTGTTTTATTTATTTCTATTTTTAATTGTTCATATTACTGCCCCTTAAGATTTTCGCGTTTTACTCATTGTACACAAGATACCTCTTTCTACTATTTAACTATTTGCACATTTCCTGTCTACTTTGCACACCCTGAGTTATTGAGGGCCAAAATGTAACAAGTGAATTTCTCCATTGTGAGATCAATAAAAAAATATCATATCTTATATTGATTGTATTATTTTGTTTGCAAATCAGTTACTAAGATTGTTTCAGATGGCATTTGGGATCTTGAATAAGCAAAACATAAGTGGAAATAATCTGTAAAAAAAAAAATCTAATTATGCCTAGTTTTTTGTGTTCAAATCTCAATAAATCAGGCTAGGAATTAGATAGTTAAAAATCCCTCTTCAAAATGTCGTTTAGTCCGAGACTGGAAAGTTTGGAGTCTGTAGGAGCTACTAAAGTGTTGAGGTCGTTGCATGAGTGGAGCAAAAATCTAATTTTACAACCCAGGTAACATTGTCTTCAATTTATCAATATATTTTTTAGCAGTTTTGGTTATATTAGACAGGACAGTTCAGGGTGAAGAGCGGGGAGAGACATTCACAATTCAAATGGTCAGAACTGGGACTTGAACCCATGACGCTGAGGTTGGAACATGGCATTAGCTTTACCTTAACCACTCGACCACCGGCTTCACCACCATTTTTATTTTTAAAAGTTTTTAAAACGTTACAAGGACGTTGTGTGAATGTTATTTCTGGTTGCTATGGAAAAGTCTCTGCGCTTTTGGTGACACTTCTTTGAATGTTCTCCCGTTAGCGTTATGGCAGCCTTCTGGGAACGTTCTGCTGTGGCATTGAAACGCCAAACCTGTCTAACCTGCTCCGTTCACCTGTTGTCTGGGACGCACACGCCCTCCATGCAACAGTGCTGGATCAGATTGCAATATTTAGGACATTTACTGCATTGTTATTGTCACGCACACACATACTAAGGTGGTTATTAAATCCACTGGGTGTATCATGTTTTTTCCAAACTCGAAACTGTGTAAAAACTGAAAGGCTGTTTGTAATGAGACTAAGTGTGGCCAAAGCAGAAATGTATCCAATGTTGCTATGGTAATTATAATGCACCTGACTTGTTGTTTTCTTGGGTCTTACCTCTATTATTGAATTGAATGTGGAACCCATTAGTCTTTACTTTTTCATATAAAATAAGACACTTGGGAACATTCTCCCGACGTTTGCTTTATCTTGGTTCTGTGAACATTCGTCTAAAGCAGGGGTGTCCAAACTTTTTTCACGGAGGGCCACATACAGGAAAATGTACAAACAACTGGCCCACACTCAGTAGAGGTCAAATATATAACTTCACCTCTATTGTATTAAAGTTTGCAAATTCAGTAAAATGTTAACTATGCTTTTTAATTGAATATGCAGGGCTCAAAATTAACTTTTTTCTTGGTAGCACTTGTGCTCCTATAATTCTAAAATTTACGAGCACAACCAAAAAAAAAAACAGGGAACCTTTTAAAAGGAAGAGGGGAATTTAAACATATCACAAGCCACTTCCAGCCTTCTGTTGCATTTTAAATGTGTTATTTTAGCTGTTTGCATTGATTCAGAAATCTACAAAACTCATTATATTTTAACACTGTAAATGGGACACCAGATTTTGTGCCTCCCAACCCCCGACTTTCTCTGCTCCGCCCCTGATTTAAGCACTCACTGCATCTCGTCCTCACTCTACTCCTTCACTCTCTTCACTCTGTGCTGTAGGGACAGCTCCATAGATCGCGCTACACGCTGCAAACTCCTTTGCCAGAACCTTTGAAGACGTGTTTGACATTGCGTTTGTGACTTTACGTTTTGTATATTACGAGAGCGGCGATGATTCACTTTCAGCGCTGCACGAGGGGCGAGCGGGTTGGATTGAAGTTTGTGCTGGTTCTCCTCGTGACATCGAGGGTCATTTGAGAGACGCCCCCAGTCCCAATGAGTTTATGAATGATATATATTCCTCGGTTGCTCATAAAGAGACTACAGTTGCGTAAAAAACATTGGCTCCATCAGTGAAAACGGGCAGATGAATGAGAGCGGAGCATAGACACTGGGCTGGTGCAGGTCGGCCCAGCGCGTGACTGGGAGGAATGACAGCGGCTCACAGAGTACAGATCGTACTTTACTATAATTATGCTCTCTAACTATTTTAGAACAGAAAGTTTGCTGTTGCTGACAGACAGCGTTCGTGAAACAATGACACAAGCTTTTTTTAAGGTAGCACGAGAAGTCTGTGTAAGCTCTCAGTGGTACAGGAGTTGTCCATCTTCTGTACTCAGTAGTTGAAGTCGTCGTAACGACTTCAACTACTGAGTACAGAAGATGACTCAAGTACCTTCATTGAAGGTAGCAGGACAAGGCTTTCTTTTAAGGTGGACCGGAGCATTTACGCTGGAGTCGCAAACATGCGAGTAATTCTATTTTTAGATCGCAAAGGCATAAATTTGGGAGCGTTTGCTCCCAAATTGTATCGACTCCCTGATTGGTCAGATTCGTACTAATGCCTAAAAGACACCTTTTGTAAACTCCACTATCCTTAAGGTGAGGGCTAAGGTAAGGTTAAGGTTGGTTTGGAAAACGTCACTGTCCTTAGGGTTAGGATTAGGTCAAGTATATACAGTGGGGGAAAAAGTATTTAGTCAACCAACAATTGTGCAAGTTCTCCCACTTAAAAAGATGGGAGAGGCCTGTAATTTTCATCATAGGTAAACCTCAACTTTGAGAGACAAAATGAGAAAAAAAAATCCAGAAAATCACATTGTCTGATTTTTTAATGAATTTATTTGCAAATTATGGTGGAAAATAAGTATTTGGTCAATAACAAAAGTTCATCTCAATACTTTGTTATATACCCTTTGTTGGCAATGACAGAGGTCAAACGTTTTCTGTAAGTCTTCACAAGGTTTTCACACACTGTTGCTGGTATTTTGGCCCATTCCTCCATGCAGATCTCCTCTAGAGCAGTGATGTTTTGGGGCAGGCGCTGGGCAACACGGACTTTCAACTCCCTCCAAAGATTTTCTATGGGGTTGAGATCTGGAGACTGGCTAGGCCACTCCAGGACCTTGAAATGCTTCTTACGAAGCCACTCCTTCGTTGCCCGGGCGGTGTGTTTGGGATCATTGTCATGCTGAAAGACTCAGCCACGTTTCATTTTCAACACCCTTGCTGATGGAAGGAGGTTTTCACTCAAAATCTCACGATACATGGCTCCATTCATTCTTTCCTTTACACGGATCAGTCGTCCTGGTCCCTTTGCAGAAAAACAGCCCAAAAGCATGATGTTTCCACCCCATGCTTCACAGTAGGTATGGTGTTCTTTGGATGCAACTCAGCATTCTTTCTCCTCCAAACACGACGAGTTGAGTTTTGACCAAATAGTTCCATTTTGGTTTGATCTGACCATATGACATTCTCCCAGTCCTCTTCTGGATCATCCAGATGCTCTCTAGCAAACTTCAGACGGGGCCGGACATGTACTGGCTTAAGCAGGGGGACACGTCTGGCACTGCAGGAATTGAGTCCCTGGCGGCGTAGTGTGTTACTGACGGTAGCCTTTGTTACTTTGGTCCCAGCTCTCTGCAGGTCATTCACTAGGTCCCCCCGTGTGGTTCTGGGATTTTTGCTCACCGTTCTTGTGATCATTTTGACCCCACGGGGTGAGATCTTGCGTGGAGCCCCAGATCGAGGGAGATTATCAGTGGTCTTGTATGTCTTCCATTTTCTAATAATTGCTCCCACAGTTGATTTCTTCACACCAAGCTGCTTACCAATTGCAGATTCAGTCCTCCCAGCCTGGTGCAGGTCTACATTTTGTTTCTGGTGTCTTTGGACAGCTCTTTGGTCTCGACCATAGTGGAGTTTGGAGTGTGACTGTTTGAGGTTGTGGACAGGTGTCTTTTATACTGATAACAAGTTCAAACAGGGGCCATTAATACAGGTAACGAGTGGAGGACAGAGGAGCCTCTTAAAGAAGAAGTTACAGGTCTGTGAGAGACAGAAATCTTGCTTGTTTGTTATTGACCAAATACTTATTTTCCACCATAATTTGCAAATAAATTCATAAAAAATCAGACAATTTGATTTTGATTTTTTTTCTCGTTTGTCTCTCATAGTTGAGGTTTACCTATGATGAAAATTACAGGCCTCTCTCATCTTTTTAAGTGGGAGAACTTGCATAATTGTTGGTTGACTAAATACTTTTTTCCCCACTGTACCCTATATATAGGGTAGCTGGGTGAGGGCTTGTTGAATGGGGGCTATCGCCAACTCTCAACTGGCCCATTCTACGCTCTAGCTTTTTAACGCACAATATACAGGGCAAACAAAAATAAAAAAACAAACTGTAGTGGAGATGGGAATGACAACAGGGAAATAACAGGACCAAAAGAGAGTTATAATACATAGATATACTGTAATATGCCTCCCCCTATACAAGTCAAACGCGTGATAAAAATGTCATTAATTTTTAATGTAATAATTAGAAAACACATTAGACTGATATTGGAACATATACCAGAAAGAACTACAGTTTAAACCTGGGTTTAATCTCAAATTACATCTTTAAAAGTCAGATTAACAACGTAGTAAATCCTTTTTAGATATACTTCGTCCTATCAATTGTTCCTTTTCCTTTGGTTTATTCTGGAAACATCTGTAACAAATGTACCAAGCTGCTGTTATGCATTTAACTGCTCTTCTTGGCAAATTTTGCTATGTCTGAAGCTTAAAGCTGATGTTTGTATTGTTATGAATCTGTATCTGTTCAGCTCAGGAAAGACGATCTAAAGTCGATGTAATTTAGACTTTACAATTTATTATGCTATGTAAATGTATATTGAGTTGAACACGGGGTAGGCACTTATAGGCTTATTGCTTCAGCCTACTCCAGTTTGAGCATCCACAATTGTAATTGTAATTGTAAGTATATGGTTAGTTTGGATTAGTTTAAGCTACACTGTAAATGCAAACATTGAGCTTACTAGGATATACATTTTAAGTATTACTTGTTTTTTCTCAAAAAAATGTATCTTACTTGCAAAAACGTAGTATAGAGCCTGTTTAGACCCCACACTTGGAAAGGGCATTGAGAGGCACTGGACCATTTCAAGAAACTCTACTTTAGTCTGTTTTAGCGCTATACCATGCCAGGACGCTAGGTGGTGGCATGGAGCACTCCAGTTGGTTTGTACTGCACCCTGTGCTGTGCAAGTGCAGAACTAGTATTTGAATTTGAAAACCAGAAATGTCTCTTCAAATGGAGTGGAAAACACGGTGGAAACTGCTCATTTTACCATGTAAGTAAGATATTAAAACTTTGATGTAAATTATGCATTTTGTGAGAAAGAAACACGAAGTAGCCTATACAGAATAGGCCAAGTATATTTAGTTAAATGTGATTTTGACTGCCGTGCATTTTTACTGTCATCTTAAAGCGCTTTTAAAAAAGTTACCAACATTTGATTTGGGAACATTATTTTGACAACATACAACATATTTGACTTACTGTATGTCTTTTATTTTATTTTATCTAAACATATTGTTTGTGTTCTCTCTCTTTGAGGTG
Organism: Neogobius melanostomus; assembly: GCA_007210695.1. Lineage (NCBI taxonomy): Eukaryota > Metazoa > Chordata > Actinopteri > Gobiiformes > Gobiidae > Neogobius > Neogobius melanostomus. The sequence continues at coordinate 570,936 of VHKM01000527.1, read as the reverse complement.
ACTGATGTTGCAAATATTCCATATTTTGTATGAAGTTGAAAAGAAAGCATAACTGAAATACACTCTCAGTCAAACAAACTGTTTTCATCAGGTTCAAAGACATTCTGAATTCTCATGTAAAACCTGAAATATCCTTTGCAGTCAAAGCATCTAAAACGACCATCAACAAAGGAGCAGCTGTAAACAGTCATGATTTTCTCCCAGCACATGAATCAACAAGTAAGGGGTTTTCCGCATTTGTGTAACTAATTTGAAATAATTTTGATATTAAGTGAATTGACTTTGGGTATCTTTTGTTTTTGTAAGTGCCAGGATGCCACAATGCAGTCCTGAAGTATCTGCTAGTCTTGAAAATTGACACACCACTTGCTATTGATCTGCTCAGTAAGTATTTATTTTACTCATGATCTTATGCAGTTGACACTGTTCAGTCAAAATAATGTGAATAAATACACACACCTATATGTTAGATTTATTTCTGTTACAACCTCTGATATATCAGGACAAACCAAAAACTGAATTGGCTTGACTTGCAAGTGGCTTGATAAGTGGCCCGCCCATCCTCCGTGAAAATAGCAAGAGTTCTTATGATGGCAGCATGTTGGCCTCTGTCAGAGTTTGTCCTGAAATTCGTCAATTTTCCCAAATTCCCTCTTTATTCACAAAAGCCACAGTTTTAGACTCATACATATTTATACTACCCCTCTGTCACAGAAAGAAGCTTTAATTTGGACGTTTTTGGCTCCAAATGAAGCTTTTTTGGACTGCACAATCACAGGAAGTTCAGATAGACTGTTTCCTGTCCGTCTCTCTGTGTGTTCCTCGTACTATATGGGTCTCACCAAAAAATTCCTTCATCTATCGAAAGTTCTGCGGGGCTGGAGCACCTTTTCAGATCTTTGGGCGCCCAGGGAATTAGCCCTAATTACACAATGTTTCAATAAATATTGCCTGAACTGTAATTCCGTTTTCTGTAAATACACGAGTGCAAGTGTTTCATAAGATTAATCTAAAATCCGCTTTGTTGTTACCTAAGCCTGTGTTGCTTCATTGATAGAGTGCTGGGTTCCCATCCATTAGATTGCCAGTTCAATCCCAACCTTGATTTTTTTTGTGACTCGGTACCTACGGGGAAATGACCCACACATTGTCCGAGCCTAGACTAGTCTACATAGGAAGAGCACTGGGTTTGCAACCATGTGATTGCTGGATCAATCCCAACCTTGACTTTTTTTTTAATTAACTTTTTAACATTTTTATTTTGTAACTAACAGGTGTTGCTCGTACCAGGGTAGGGGCCTTTTACATGGGCCACTGTACACGCACATGTATATTAGGTACCTCCGCGTGCTCTTGTATTTGCTGAACACTGAGTAACAGCTTTACAGGTTTCGCGTTATTTATTGAACCATTTTGTAATCATTGCAAATTCGCCTGTAAGCCCAAAGCTTCGAGTAGGTGATCCAGCCCTGCAGTACCCACGGAATCGGTGCCTATACTACAAATAGAAGTACGCAAAAAGGACTTCTTGGAATTTCGCACACCTGTCCAGATGCTGTTTTGCCTGCTGGCTTCTCCCGAGTATTGCAGTTCACTGGCCATAGGAGGTATTTCAACTATAGAACGAGTGAAAAGCACCGCTGTGGTGAGCGTGAGGCCGGGGCCCTGAGGCTGAAGCAAGAGTGGGCCGGCACCAGAGATACCTGGGACAAGAGTAAGGCTGGGGTCGACGACAGAAAGTCAAGAGTGGGTCGGAGCAAGAGTTAGCAGAGAGCACACAGGTTGTGTGTGAAACGAGGGGAGAGCAGGTTTGGCGAGAGTGGGGCGGTAGGGGCGAGGGCATCTATCGCCGCTTGTGGCTTTAATTTAAGATTTATTTTTACTTAGTTTCCACTTCTATGAAAAGGTGCTTGTTTTCTGGGACTTGGTCACAGATGATAAACAAACTCTCTAGATTTTCTTATCTGGTGTGTCTGTCTTATCGACCATTATGAGGACCGAGAAATCAGTGTTAGGTAATTGTTTGTTTACAACATTGATACTTAAGATAAGATGAGCACATTTTCTCCAGTTTGGCTTTACCCAAATCTAAAAGCTTCTTGGAAAAAAAAAGTGTCTAAATAGCGACAAAAATGAGACGAATAGAAGGATGAAAACGCACTGGCCTATAGGCTGTAAGTCTTCAGTCGAGAAGCTTTAAGATTTGGGTAAAGTTGGAGAAAATAAGACGTTACACCTTAATCTATTTACAATGATTTGTTTGTCACAAATACCACCACCAAGAAATATTATCAAACACTATAATCATCGACAGAAATCATAACAAGTAATTTATTAATGCTTCATTTGTTTTTTATTAGTTTCAAAGCCAAGACAATTGTAAACAGTGTAAACAGACACATATATCCACAGCACTTCAGGGCTGTTTTACAGTCTTGGTCCGAGGAGCACTCTTTTACGCAGGGCTTGCCGGGGTTGCAGGGCCTCCAGAGCCTCCAGGGCCTCCAGAGCCTCCAGGCCTCCAGAGCCTCCAGGGCCTCCAGGGCGTCCAGAGCCTCCAGAGCCTGCAGCGGCTTCAAACCAGAAAGACTGTGGGGATACAAAGTAAGAGTCAGTTTCAATAAACGTTTAAAGAGCCAGAGGATTGCAGTCGCACAAGAGACTGAGTCAATGAGATAATCTGACCAAGGCATCTGAAAGTTTAAATCAAGCCTTATGTTACGAATAACTGTTGTAACTATGATTCATTCACAAATTCAGAAACGTGTCTCACTTTACCCGCTCTCCCAAACATCACTGTCTCTCCAGGATTATTTCACAGGCATTTTTTGTGATTGTTGCCAATATGCCTGAGTGCCATTTTTCCAAAAGTTGACATTTTTTTCTGCTTAAAACAATATATTTTAACTTTTTTGCATTTTTACATCAGACTATGGGAAATTTAAAAAAGACTTAAAATAAGCGTTCCTTTAAATAGTTGTATGATCTAAAAAAACAGAACAATGAGCAAGAAGTTGCGAAGTTAAGGAATAGTTGCGGGAAAGTTTGGGCTTTTGGAAAAGCAATGATTTTGTTGCAATCGCAACATCGCAAAGTCCTGGAGGGACTGTTTGATGTTGCTCAGTATCAATATCAACTACCGATATATATAAGTCAATATATAACTGTCTTTCACAGACTCGTGACTGCCGGCTGCAACAGGAGGCTGCCACATCTGGGCCCTGTCATGTCACATCTGTCGACAGATAAGTTAATGTGGAGGCTCTGAGCTTCAGGATGAGGCACGTCATGGAAAGGAAACCCAGACTGAGTTATGAGTCTTTTTACCAGTAAGAGTGCATGCTGCATAAACTACTTTTAAAGCAGAACTAAGTAACTCGTGCCCCTAGAGGCCATAAGTGGCACTACAGGTGTCGTATGTTGCGTTTTTCTACTCATTAATTGTCCTTGAGACAAATGGAGAGAGGGATATTCTACATCCAGTTACACAATGGAGGTCATTTTTTTCACTCAAACTTGGCTGTAAATACAGTTTAAGTGGCGCTAGCCCAAAGTTAGCTTTGCCGAATAAGCCTGTTAGCTTCTTCTTCGTGATTCCATTCCCGGATGCAGGAATTTTGCAATTGTGGTTTTCTGGCCAGAGACACCAGGGGAGATGAAAGACCCTCCAATCATCCCATTAACACGGAAAGGATCTATTAAGGTAAACAAGTTACTTAGTTCTGCTTTACTCATACAATAACTTAATCCTGCTGACCTCCCAATATAATAACTTTACCTCCGGCTCCACACAATGACGTCCACAGCCATTAAAGCAGCATTTCAGATCACCTCTACAGTCACAGTCTGAGCAACATTGACTTCTTGCCTGATGACAACCTCCTGTTTCAGGTAAAGACACAAAGAAGAAGTTAATTACAATCAAAAACAATTGAAATAAAAAGCCTTTGTTACTTTTCACTCAACGTTAACTAAAGAAAGAAGGTTCACTGACTTTGAAATACAAAAGGAGCTCTAATCAAATGATAGATTTGTTTACTTGATACTTTTGGTTCATGTTAGACTTAAGGTGCAGATGAACTTTATAACAAAGCAGTGTAATGTAATATTTGCATCAATCAGACTATGGCACTCGAGCAGAGCGGATTTATACATTAGAATCTAAGCTGTAAGTCATTACAAAAAAATATATATTTATTCATAAATTCAGTTTAAATGTGATATTGTGACTTGTAAAATAAATAAATACCTTGGAATGAGCGCACACATTTTTTAAACCCACAGCCGTCGTCGCAGCATTGTTGGCGTCGGCGACAATCACTGTCTGTGGAGCACTTCTGGCACCACACAAACGGGATATATCGAGGACAGTCTCCGGGTTTGGAAGAGTCTGATAAGAAGTAACATTATTTTAGTTCAATCAGAAACAAAGAGATATACTATTAATCTGGATGCATTGATTGCTCCACAGACTAATGAGAGATGAAGCAGCTTGCCTTAAAACTGCTCTGATCAAGGTGACAAATGATATCCGTATGAACACCAATGCAGTAAGGTCTCAGTTTTAGTTCTGCTGGACCTGAGCGCTGCCTTTGACACAGTGGACCATGGGATCTTACTTCACAGGTTAGAAAACTGGGTGGGAATCTCTGGTACTGCTCTAAACTGGTTCAAGTCCTATCTCGAGGATAGGACGTACTTTGTCGAAATTGGCAACTGTGTCTCAGACAAAATTTCCATGACCTGTGGAGTCCCCCAGGGGTCAATCTTGGGACCCCTCTTATTCAACCTGTACATGCTTCCATTGGGTCAGCTAATAAACAGCAACAATGTGTCGTACCACAACTACGCAGATGACACTCAGATCTACGTGTCACTGACGGCAGGTGAACATGGGCCTGTAGATACTCTCTGTCACTGCATCGAACAGATCAGTTTGTGGATGCAAAACAACTTTCTCCAACTAAATTCAGACAAAACTGAAATCATTGTCTTTGGCCCACAGACACAAAGACAAAGTGTTATCAGTCACCTTGAGTCTCTTGCTCTAAAACCAAAAAATCAGGTTAGAAATCTAGGAGTAATCATGGACTCAGACCTGAACTTAAACAGCCACATCAAAGCAATAACATCATCAGCTTTTTACCATCTGAAGAACATTGCTAAGATCAGAGGAATAGTGTCAAAACCAGACTTAGAGAGACTCATCCATGCATTTGTCTCTAGCAGGTTAGACTACTGTAACGGCCTGCTCACTGGCCTGTCTAAACGAGCTGTTAGACAGCTGCAGTACATCCAGAACGCTGCTGCTCGAGTCCTGACAAAACCAGGAAATACGACCACATTAGTCCAGTGCTCCGGTCTCTGCACTGGCTTCCTGTCACTCAGAGAATAGAATTTAAAACAGCTCTGCTTGTGTACAAGTCTTTTCATGGTTTAGCACCAAAGTACATCTCTGACATGTTAGAGCCGTATGAACCATCTCGGGCCCTGAGAACTTCAGGGAGGGGTCTCCTGGTGGTTCCCAGAGTCAATAATAAACACGGTGAGGCTGCGTTTCAGTTTCATGCAGCTAAAATCTGGAACAGTCTTCATGAGGATGTGAGACAGGCCTCAACTCTGACAATGTTCAAATCCAGGCTGAAAACAGCTCTTTTTACCCGTGCATATGAAAACTGAAAGTATTTTATCTGCACTCTTGACTTTTACTGTAATTGATTAACTTTGTGTTGTTGTTTTATTGATTGATTTTAACTGTTTTCTTGTAATTTTTTCTGCAACTGTGAAGCACTTTGAATTGCCTCGTGTATGAATTGTGCTCTACAAATAAACTTGCCTTGCCTTGCCTTGCCTTGCCTCAATATGAAACAAAAGAACAATTCCTCTAAGGTTATTCAGAAATTAAATGCAGTGTCTGCTTGAACTAATACCACCCAAACATTACATTTGATCATATTTTTATTGGCCATAACATGTAAACATTCACAGGAGAGGGAGGATACTGTTCAACTTTGGGGCCTGGACAACGTGATATCATCAATAGAAAAATAAATTCACAAGTTTATCAAGATATTTTGCAGAAAAACCTGAGAAATTCAAAACAGCGTGGAATACGTAAGTGAACCCCTGTATTAAAAATCTGCTGATTCTTCTTTTGCAGCAATAACTGCTTTTCTGTAGTTGCAGATCAGACGCTCACAATGATCAGGATGAATCTTGGACCATTCCTCTTTACAAAACTGCTGCAGTTCAGTGAGATTCAGGCGGTGTACTTACTTATTCCATGCTGTCCTGTGACTGTTTACATGTTATAGCCAGTAAATATATGATAAAATGTTAATGTTTGGGTGGTATTTCACTGACGACTATTAGTGTAGCATTTGTAGCCTTCTTTACAGTCGCAGTTAAAAATGCGTAACACCAAAAAATCCCATTACTCCAGCCCCTATGGCTCCTCCTGCAGGTGGTGGGTCCACAGAAGGACGGCCTCATGGTTCTAACGGGGCCTGTTGGTCTCTCATAAGGGGCTTCTGAACCGCTCTACCCTACCAGGAATGAAGCCCCGACAACAGAGCTCCAGGATCATTCAGGCTCAAACCCCTCCACCACGTTAAGGTGACGGTTCCAGGAGGGGGATTGAACTGAGACAGCCATATCATTCTGGTTTAGCTTCTGTTTGTCATTAAAGTATTCATTTTAAACTTTGCTTACGCATTCAATTTCACATTAACATTGTTTAGATGACCAGATTTAGAAATGTATATTGATTGAAATACATTCACCCATATGAAATTACCAGTATCAGTATTGAAAAAAATCCCCAAAAGTATCGGTATTATGTGACATTATGTATTCCTGATGCTACAGTAGCGTAGTGTTACTGTGTGAGCTTTATATTGTTTGGGTTGTACCTGAATATGAACCACTAGATGGCACCACGTGGTGACTTGATTTTGGGACCACAGGAAATACCTGTGAGATTTAAATGGCCGGAGGTCTTCTGTTATACGGTTGTTGTTGAAGTGGCAAGAGCAAAATTAATGTTTTTGACCGTGCAATGTATGCCAGATTTTTGTTAATATACTTTATTATTATATATATAATTTTCAACTTGGAACGATTGGTCAGTGGATTTGGACACGCGTCAATCAAGCTGCAAGCCGCCTCAACCAAGAAGGTCAGTGGAAAACTCTGTTAGACCCAACAGTTACATTCATGTGGAAATAAACATTGCTATATTACAAAATGTACAAATGCATTGTAACAAAAATAGCTCTATTACCCGACAGCAGTTAAACCTTCATTACTCACAGTATATTTTAAAACTAAAATGCAGCACAAACTGAATTAATCAATTAATTAATGAATGTATGTTTTTTCTTTTTTACACTGATGCCCAGAGCCATTTTTGTAGGAAGAAACATAGATATATTACAAATAGTACAATGGCATAATGATTTGTGGAGTCAGATTCTACAATTATGATTGAGAACTTTTGTAAGATGTTTCCTGTTTCTATACACTTGTCTTGTAAACGTGGTATCTTTGATGGCTCACGTGGTCTTCTCACGTGATGTTCTATTTAACACGCCTGTAGTGTTTTTGAGATCACATGCCCTGAAGAGGACCGTGCCAGGTCGAAAAGCATTGGCGTCCCTTGTCAAATAAATCAGTGGTTTTTATCCTTGAAACCCCCCTGCACGTGCTGTAGTCGTGCCGCGCACCCCAGTCCAAAACTGTGGCTAATAAGTATTTATTTCAAACAAATAAACTGGAGTTGGAGTGTTTAATGCACCTGTAGTCCTTACTCAGTCATATTTAATGATTTTAGACCATTTATTTTGCTCAAATACAATAATTTAAGTTTATGACCTGACCCTCTGACCAAGCAAAGCTCTGGGCCCCCCCTGCAATCTCAGGCGCATTGCAGGGCCCCCTGGTTGGGAACCACTGAAATTAAGGACTTTTAACCTTAACAGAGTGCCTCGGACATTATATTTTCTTCTCATCCATGTTTTTGTCCTGGAAGAGCACCTGATCATCACTTTATCAGGACCCACTGATGCACTACCCCCACCCTGCGTTGTTCTAATATTATGATGTTTGCTTCAACCATGTTCTAGATGCTTCTAAAACCCAGAGTGACCGTTACTCTGCATTACCTTGCTTCACACACTTGTTCCAACAGCCGTCAGATTTGCATGTCTCACATCTTTTACAGTCTCTGTCAGTCTCGCACTCGTGACAGGGCCTGTTCATTGGACGGGGACACGGTCTTCCTGGTTTGGGGAAAGACACATGATAATGTAAGGTTACTTACACCAAGTGTGCAATCACTTAATCAAGTTGTTTTGTGTCAATATCACAACACTGTCAGATTCATGTTTTAAATCAGAAATACAGGATGTGATTATTGAGGGAAGAAACTTTGCTATTTTAAGATAAATATTAATCTGTTTGAAAAAACGCCATTACTTGAGCAACTTTATTATTTTTGATATAAATTCATTGTAAATCAGATATTGTGGATAATGTGTTTAACATGGTAAGTGACTGATATGAAATCACTGTGTATTGAATTAGTGACATGCTGTATATACTGCCTTATTTTCTTATTACCATATGTCCGCACACACTTGTTATTACAGCCATCGAAGCAGCATCTCTGGCCACGTCCTTTACAGTCTCTGTCTGTGACACATTCGTCACATGGGTTGCCTTGGTTACCTAAAGACACATGAGAATGTAAGGTTCAATTTAAAACATGTCTTTGATTACATTCATTATGTCTTCTTGTTTCAAAAATTATCTAAAAGGTTCTTTAAGAAAGACATGGGTAACAAATTTGACTTCCTCCTTCCTCAGAGGCGTCTCCAGACGTGCAGGATGCATCTCGTATCTTATTTTTATTATACCTCGTGTCTTTCTGAAGGAACCTTTGAGATAATTTTTCAGTTTAAAACAAGGAAGGTTTTCTCACACAGAAGTGGGTCAAAGGCAAAATAGTTCAAATGTGTCAGTCATTTTATATTTTTTTTGTTTGATTCTCTAAAATGCTTATGACACATTAGACATCTTTTTTGCTAAAACATAGTTAACACAATGATATTTAAGATTTTGCTAAAGATTGTTAGCCTGGCATGAAGCCCGACTGACTTTATTTATGTTTTTTTAAATACATATAGAGACAGTCTGGAATTGTGGTAATTGGACGCAATTTCCAAATGGAGACTGGAGGCGGGGCTAACGATCGCAGTTTGAACGAGAGCGAACCGATCGAACACAAAGCGACCTATGCTGTGCGTTTACGTCCTCCGCCATGATTGTTTATAGTCCACACGTGCAGTCGAGTAAATGTGACCAGCCACAGGAATCAGAGACACAAGTCGGTTTTGGGGCATTTTGAGATGGGCATACATTATGAGAGATTATTAAAGTGTAGTCTCCAGGCTTTCCAATGATGTGTAACACATGGAAATCTGATCATATTTGGAGACGTAGCAGCAATTTGAATTTAACAACTCTTAAAAGCTCAAAGGGCAGGAAAAGCTCTCCAAAGATTTGGGCAGTTCTCACCTCTCTCTGCTGCTCGAGTGACAATAGGCTCATTTACATCTAAATAAAAGGTTTGTATACAGGTAATATATAAATAAATATGATCCGTAACCTGCACACACAGCTTTCTCTCTATAAGGTTAGGTATTGCATGCTTATTAGTTGTACCAGAGCCACAGAAAACACTAGGCCATAGTGATTGTGATATATTAGTTTAACGCTTGTTCTTATTTCACATATAAAATGTTCTCTGGGCACTAAGTGCACCATGATAGGGTCGGATGAGACCTTGTGTTGTCCCACGTCCAAATAAGGGATCAGTAGCTGTAGGATGAGGCCAGCTCTGAGCCCTCAATGTCTAGACCTTATTAGGTGTAGAGGAGAGTAAGTTTCTCCACATCTGTGCGTTACCTTCTATGGAAAATGGCTACAACTGGTTACGTATTTCGTAGGAAGGGCGAAGGGAAGGAAAACTCTGATGCCGAGACAGAACAGCGGACTCCGGGATTTGTAAATCTGCAATGTAACATCTGTGTTAATGCTGAATGCCTGGAATAAACATCTTCCTGAGAACTCAGCCTTTTCTCCGCTCTGATTTTTCCTTCTGAGAGTTTTGGACAGAGTATTTTCTTACAGTTAATACAGACAGGTAGGCTACTACACACTCCAAACCCACACATATTGAAATAATATCCAGGAGAGGGAGAGAGGAAAGAGGCGAGATTTGCCTCAAGTGTCAGAGAAATGTAGGCTGGTAAAACTATACTGTCACCAAAGTACAAAGAATCAGGAAACCGTTTTCATTCATATCTTAGAAGCAACAGCACGAGCTGTGTGTTAGGTCTGTAGACATCATAATGATATTGATTAAATATTGTGCGGGTAGCAGCTACCCGCCGAGCCGTCCGTGTGTTATCACTACCCACCCGCAAACGACAGAGTCAGAAGTCAGACAGAAGCTGGTCACTTCCCCGGAGCAGGGCTTGAGCTCAGGGTCTTGCTGAGCTTTGGTGCGTAAAAGCACTGGGCCCAGTTTATTGTATTTTTTTCCCACAAAAACGAACGCTAAGTCAACTAAACAGGCCCATTTTAATTTTACACCAGTTTGATTTGTTTTAACGCGCTGATGTGTCCGAGTCCGACCCGAGCCCGAAAATAAATTCTAATTATTTGTCCGAGCCGGTTGTAGCACTCTAGTCCGCACCACTGCTCGCACTCAACGTCTGTTGCCCGTGAAACACTCGCTCACCAGCCGCTCCACACCCGCTCACCATTCGTTTTCTCCTTGCGCCACTCGCATTTGGACACTATCCAAATCAACCGCATCCAGTCGCAGCCCGTACTCTATTGTGACTGTGACTGCGATTTCTTAAAGGTCTACTTTGCGATCTTTGCGATTGATGGCGATTTCAATTTTGGCGCAGAACAAATGGAGGACAAAGTCGCTGCGGTCAATGCGCCAATTGTGACAGGCCCTTAAAACATGGAGAGGCTTCCTCATGACTTTTGCGTGACTTTTTCATGACTTTTTCGTGACTTTTGCGTTTTTCTCGAAACTCGGGCTGCAGACTTGTGTCCCTGGTTCTCACGGCAGGTCACACATGTTCTGGTAAAAGCCCTCAGAGCAGCTTCTTACTGTGGCTTTAAGGACAAGTCCAGCTCATTGAAAACAGAAGAAAGGGCTCTGGTAAAAGATCGTGTCGCGGCCGCCATCTTTACTGTTTTGGTTACGGCCCGGAGGAGCACAGGTGCTTGATGGGAAATCCTAGCGCGGAAGAGGACGCACTGTTAACTCCCGCCTCCCGTGCTATGATTGGCTCGTCTTTTGCCGGAGTCAGCGAGATTCAAATGGCACATTTCCAGACTGTGTCCCCATTTATCTCTGAACATGGAGGATCAGTCTGGCTCGTGACGGGCTAAAAGATTCTACCCAGTTTTCTTTAGTTTGACCATTTTTCTGATGTTTCTAATTTCACTTCCTTATTGGACACTGACAGGAAGTGACATTGATGAAGGCAAACAATTTTAAACTGTTGCCGTGCCAACCATGTTATATCAATGGGAAATGAGTCAAACTGAACTTTACCTCTATCTATGTCACTTCCTGTCAGTAGTTTAAAAAGTCAAATAAAAATGACTTTTCTGCCCAACATTTCTTCATTAATTTGCTGCTTCACTGAAATAAAATGATAATTATGACGTACGACAGATGTTATCCATCTAAACAAGTCATATTTTCAACAGCATTAAAACCTGTCATATGCACTTTAAGTGGCCTCCACACTTCCCGATTGGAATCGAAAGTATAATCACAAATAATTGTATAATTGCTTAATCCCAATGGCCCCTCATTGTTAAGAGTGTGTTAAATAATTCTTCAATGTTACCTTCAGGTTTCACACACTGTGCTCTGCAGTCTTTGGAGCAGCATTTCAGGTCATCTATACAGTCCCAGTCTGAGGAGCACTCCTCAGGACACCTTGCAGAAGCGTACACAGAAGAACATGGTCCTGTTTGGGAAAAGACATGAGTTTATGTTTTACAATCAAAAACAATATGAAAGGCGCCTTCTTTATCCTGATGAAAGAGGGCTATCTCACCTTTTATGACAAGATTAGACAAAACATTTGATGAAACTCACTTTTATGTCTTACTAGATGCAATTGAAATCGTTCATATAAAGTATAATAGTTTGAATTCAGGTAATTTGGGACAGCATAAGCAAATGGCCGATTACTTCACTTCTACAAAGTGTAAGTCAATAGCCTTGAGTTCCTGCTTCTATGATAAGAATAAATAGTTTTACTCTGTGAGATGAAGTGTGAGGTGTGGCAGCATCATAAAGGTCTGAGAGTCTGAGAAATGACATCTGCCTGATTGAATCATAAGGTCTGATATTTAACTGATGAAAACACTGTATAACTTATATACAATCATTCGGCTATGGAGCAACTAATTATATGTCTGTGTTGGCTCTCAGTCGTACAGGAGTTGTCCATCTTCAATGAAGGTTCTTGAGTTGTCCTCTGTACTCTGTAGTTAAAGTGTCGAACGTTTCGCCTCTTCATCCAAAAGGCTTCGTCAGCGACACTAAAGTTTAAGCTCAGCACGCAGACTAGATATAGACCACAGGGAGGAGTTCAGCTCAGCTCAGTCCCTCCCCTCGATCAACCTCTTAACTTTTTTATCCATTTTTTGTCACATTTTGTGTTACATTTTTTTGTTGAGTTTTTGTCTCCTTTTCGTCCTCATTTACGTGTCGTTTTCGTCGCTGTTTTGACGCTTATTTACAGGAAGCTTTTAGATTTAGGTAATGCCTGAATACCTGGATAATAACGCTAGAAAAATGTGCTTTTGTGTAGGTGGGGGTTAAGAGGTTGATCGAGGGGAGGACTGAACCGAGCTGAACTCCTCCCTGTGGTCTATATCTAGTCTGCGTGCTGAGCTTAAACTTTAGTGTCGCTGACGAAGCCTTTTGGATGAAGAGGCGAAAAGTTCGACACTTTAACTACAGAGAACAGAGGACGACTCAAGAACCTTCACTGAACAAATTATATGCTAATTATTTCAATATTCTGTGTATATTTAGGCCCGAGCGGCCTGCCGTCGCAAGGGCCTATTGTAATCGCAACGCAGTGCCCTTTGTACTTATTATTGCATGAAAATGAATGGGTAAACGCAACGCAGTGCGCGAGGCGCACTGTACCTAGGTGCGCGGAGCGCACGAAAACAGCGCATAGCGCTGTCCCCATGTCAAATGTACACTCACTGTGTAAAACAGTGACTGCCCACACCTCTGGTGTGGGCCCTTTGTACTTATTATTGCATGAAAATGAATGGGGGTATATGGCCAACTGTCATACGAGCCCCACGGCTGCGTGGGGGTGGTTGAGAGCTTTCCAAAAATGTATAATATGTTGTCGTCGCAAAAGCGACGATATTGTTTTTGCAAAAAATATTATTATTTTTCTTTCTTTATTTATTTATTCTTCTTTCTTCTGCTCTTTGAGCAGACATTTGACCCCCTGAACATAGTCGAAAACTCACCAAACTTTGCCCAAAATTCAGGTCCAGTGAAAAATGTATTTAAATGTGTGTTTCGTATTGGGGAAATAAAAAATGGCGCGATAGCGCCACCTACAAAAGTGAAAATATATTACGCCTATGGGGGAGGAGCCAACGTCAACTTTGTCGTAGAGCGACGGGATTCGGTACAGACATTCGTCATGTGACGACAAACAAAAAATATTATTGTGGCCACGCCCCTGACAAACCGGAAGTCCGCTATTTTGATAGGAAGTCTGGAAAATGCGGAGTGAGCGTTTTTGCTGATGTTGCATTTTAACGAACTTCTCCGAGGGCGTTTCACCAAATGAGCTCCAAATCGCTCCAGCTCATCTAGAGATGTGGGGCATCAAAAGTTATCCAAATTTTTTTGCTAAATTTTATGGTTTGTTTGCGGCGAAGTATTTTGCGATTTATTGTAAACTATAAATTGCTCCCATTCGCACAAACAAACTCTGATTAAAAATCGGAAATATACATTTTATTGACCTTTCACCCCCGGACACAACAAATGTAAAAACGTTACATTGGGAGCGATATCGCCCCCTCTAGGCTGAGAAGAAAAAATGCATTATGGGAAAAAAATTAGTTTCTCGGAAATGGACGAAACTCGGCACAAAAATTGTTGATGGCATCCCGATCAAAAAACCCAATGGGACCCATATTGTATTTTGTACGGTGTTTCCATGGTGACGCCCGGGGCCCCCCATGTATTCTAATGGGACTGACACATACAGTAAATCTCACATTATACACAATTACAGCGCGTTAGCGCCCTCTTTAAGGAGCTTGTGGACAGTAGTCATTGAAGTACGGCCCGTCAGGGCCGTCCGATGCTGCTTGTGAAATAAAAAAGATTTGGGGCGCGCTAGCGCCCTCTGCAGGTTGGAGCCATTATTCACATGGAGAGGCTAAAAATGTAGTTTTGATGTTTACTTATACAGATTAACGGCATATCAGGGCAATAAAATGTAGTGGGCTCGTTAGCGCCCTTGCTATGGTTACACAGGTGTGGTAATGGAGGCACGCCCCCTGACAAACTGAAAGCCCACCATTTTGAAAAATGCTCTATCACTCTATTTACCATAACCAGTAAATTGCTCACATTTGCACAAACAAACTCTGATTAAAATCGGAAATATACATTTTATTGACCTTTCACCCCCGGACACAACAAATGTAAAAACGTTACATTGGGCACGATAGCGCCCCCTCTAGGTGCAGAAAAGTCAAAAAATGTGTTTCTTGGAAACGGATCAAATTCGGCACAAAAATAGTTGATGGCATCCCGATCAAAAAAGCCAATGGGACCCATACCGTATTTTGTACGGTGTTGCCATGGGATGAGCGGTGGTCCCCATGTTATTCTAATGGGACGGACACATAAATCTCACATTATATGAAATCACAGCGCGTTAGCGCCCTCTGTAATGAGCATGTGGACAGTGGTCATGGAAGTACGGCCCGTCAGGGCCGTCCGATGCTGCTTCTGAAATAAAAAAGATTATGGGCGCGCTAGCGCCCTCTTCAGGTTGGAGCTATTATTCACAAGGAGAGGCTAAAATTTAATTTTTAATCTGTGTTTACTGACACAGATTAATGGTACATCAGGGCAATAAAATGTAGTGGGCGCGTTAGCGCCCTCGGTAGGGTTACACAGGCGTGGCAATGGAGGCACGGCCCGCGAGGGCTGTTCGATGCCGCTTGCGGCTTTAATTTTTACTTGTAAGTCTTTTTAATGCTGTGCCAAATACAGCAATAATAATGGCAGAAGCCTTATTACAAAGCTGTGTTGGTGAATGTGTGGCCTTACCTCCATATAGAGTAAACTGACACGTATTCCCCTTACAGCCATCGGGGCAACATCTCTGGCGTGGACCACAGTCCCGGTCTGAGCGGCACCCTTCACACGTATCAGCGGGACATGTTCCCGGTTTGGGCGCGGGGAGAACTGTGGAGAAACAAGTTTAGTTTAGATCACAAACAAACTAGTATCGGATATCGGAGCAGATACTGGAAAAAATACGATATCGGGTATCGGAATATGGGCATGCTGCATATCATTTTGAAGCTCAGAATCGCTGAGTTTCTTTTAACCTCTGTAAATGTATGTTTGATCGCTGCGCAAAATGCAGTGGTTAGCATCAGTATGCTAAAGCTAGCGGAAGCATGCTAATCGGTCAAAAATTGTGACATCGCATTCGGGCCAGGAGGGCCAGTGATTTCCTTCTCTCCGTGCTGCAAACCAATGAACACAACAATTGACAGGTGTCATATGACACGCAGCTGAAATGGGACCTCCAGCAGAGTCGTT
Source organism: Neogobius melanostomus (assembly GCA_007210695.1). NCBI lineage: Eukaryota > Metazoa > Chordata > Actinopteri > Gobiiformes > Gobiidae > Neogobius > Neogobius melanostomus. The sequence continues at coordinate 555,002 of VHKM01000527.1, read as the reverse complement.
GGTCACGTGTCTTCATTTGACCGATACTAATGAAAACTAATCAAAGCTGGGTCAGAAACTATCATAGAAAAACCTAAAGAAGCCAAATACAATTAAAAAATACACTGCTGAAGCCAAGTGTTTGTATTTTAGTTTAAGAAATGGCTGATCTAACAGTTGTAATGATCTGATCACTTTATGTGAGTTGTATGTATTAATCAGTAACCTAAAGCCTGTCTTATACCCAAGGATATTTAGTGTAGAAAAGTCCAGTGATCCTTGTTAAATGTTTATCCCAGTTTATCAATAGATATCATTGATAATTGATTTCATGATAAAATATGACTTTATTGATCTTAAATGGAGAAAAGCGTCAATTCAATTTTTCACTCAGAGAAAGACACTTTGAAGAAAGTCTCTTGGTATCGGTAAATATCGGGTATCGGCAGATACTCAAATCCCAGTATCGGTATCGAAACCAAATAAGCTGGATCGGTGCATCTCTACAAAGTAATCTCTTAACCCCCACCTCAACCAGTTTGGCTTTACACAAATCTAAAAGCAAAAACGCGCCCAAAACGTGCTGGAAAAGCAACAATAACACAATTTTTAAAAAAGCGACAAAAACACGACTAATGAGTGAAAAGTGGCAAAAACAACAAGGCCTAAAAAGGGACAAAAAAGTGACGAAAACAAATAACAAGCTGTAAAAGCAACAATAACGCAACAAAAAAGCCATGAAAGAGCGACAAAAAATACGACGAAAACGTGACAAAAATGGACCAAAAAAGCAATGATAAAAAGCTACAAAAAGTGACAGAAGCGTGACCAGTACATGACAAAAAGCAACAACAAAAGCAGTAAAAAAACGACAAAAACAGATATGAAAACAAGAGGCAAAAACACTTTGGGATGTGACTAAGAACGCGGCGACAACGTGACAAAAAAAGTCTGTCACTTTTGTAGGTCTTAGCTTTCAAATTGCTCTCCAGTCGAGAAGCTTTGAGATTTGGGTAAAGCCGAACTGGAGAGAATGCACTTAAGAGGTTAATAATCTAGCCTGGGCAAATCTTGGATACGCAATAAGAAATAGGGAAAGGTACAACAAGTCAACAATATTAATGGACTATTTGTTTTTAAATGTTTAAACAGCACCTACATGACTGAGCGGAGTTCAGATCCACGAAGACGAGCGCGATGATCAGGAGGCAGAGGACGGAGCGATCCATGTTGATCTCTGCTGCAGTCACACACAGACCTCACACACACGCTGGTATTTATTCACATGAACCTTTATCAGAAGATAAAACCTGGAGACACGGTTTATTTGGATGTTTGAATGTGCGCTTTGTCAGTCTCTTTATCTTGTGTCAGGCGCACTTGAGTCTGGGACACGCTGTCGCTGTGATAATGCGCAATAGACAATCTGGCAAAAAAAAAAAGTATTTAATTCACTTTAAATGTTTGTTGTACAGCTCAACATCATTATCTGCATTTAACTGATTTGATCAATCAGAGGAACAAACAGTAACAAACAAATGTCAAACTGTTCTGAAGAGAAAGCCTTGAGAGATTAGATTATTATTTTATTTATTTTTTACAGCCTACAGTGCATCCGGAAAGTATTGACAGCGCTTCACTTTCACATTTTGTTATGTTACAGCCTTATTCCAAAATTGATTCAATCCATTTTTTCCCTCAAAATTCTACACATAACACCCCATAATGACAACATGAAAAAAAGTTTTTTGAGATTTTTGCAAATTTATTACAAATAAAAAAAAAAAAAAAATCACATGTACATAAGTATTCACAGCCTTTGCCATGAAGCTCAAACTTGAGCTCAGGTGCATCCTATTTCCACTGATCATCCTTGAGATGGTTCTACAGCTTCATTGGAGTCCACCGGTGGTAAATGAAGTTGATTGGACATGATTTGGAAAGGCACACACCTGTCTATATAAGGTCCCACAGTTGACAGTGCATGTCAGAGCACGAACCAAGCATGAAGTCAAAGGAATTGTCTGTAGACCTCCGAAACAGGATTGTCTCGAGGCACAAGTCTGGGGAAGGGTACAGAAAAATTTCTGCTGCTTTGAAGGTCCCAATGAGCACAGTGGCCTCCATCATCCGTAAATGGAAGAAGTTTGGAACCACCAGGACACTTCCTAGAGCTGGCTGGCCATCTAAACTGAGCGATCGGGGAGAAGGGCCTTAGTCAGGGAGGTGACTAAGAACCCGATGGTCACTCTGTCAGAGCTCCAGCGTTCCTCTGTGGAGAGAGGAGAACCTTCCAGAAGGACAACCATCTCTGCAGCAATTCACAAATCAGGCCTGTATGGTAGAGTGGCCAGACGGAAGCCGCTCCTTAGTAAAAGGCACATGGCAGCCCGTCTGGAGTTGGCCAAAAGGCACCTGAAAGACTCTCAGACCATGAGTAAGAAAATTCTCTGGTCTGATGAGACAAAGATTGAACTCTTTGGCGTGAATGCCAGGCGTTATGCTTGGAGGAAACCAGGCACTGCTCATCACCTGGCCAATACCATCCCTACAGTAAAGCATGGTGGTGGCAGCATCATGCTGTGGGGATGTTTTTCAGCGGCAGGAACTGGGAGACTAGTCAGGATAGAGGGAAAGATGAATGCAGCAATGTATAGAGACATCCTGGATGAAAACCTGTTCCAGAGCGCTCGTGACCTCAGACTGGGGCGACGGTTCATCTTTCAGCAGGACAACGACCCTAAGCACACAGCCAAGATAACAAAGAAGTGGCTTCAGGACAACTCTGTCAATGTCCTTGAGTGGCCCAGCCAGAGCCCAGACTTGAATCCGATTGAACATCTCTGGAGAGATCTGAAAATGGCTGTGCACCGACGCTCCCCACCCAACTTGATGGAGCTTGAGAGGTGCTGCAAAGAGGAATGGGCAAAACTGCCCAAAGATGGGTGTGCCAAGCTTGTGGCATCATATTCAAAAAGACTTGAGGCTGTATTTGCTGCCAAAGGTGCCTCAACAAAGTATTGAGAAAAGGCTGTGAATACTTATGTACATGTGATTTTTTTTTTTGGTTTTTTATTTGTAATAAATTTGCAAAAATCTCAAACATTTTTTCACGTTGTCATTATGGGGTGTTATGTGTAGAATTTTGAGGGAAAAAATGGATTGAATCAAATTTGGAATAAGGCTTTAACATAACAAATGTGAAAGTGAAGCGCTGTGAATACTTTCCGGATGCACTGTATATGTGAAAAGTTTGGTAAAGCCAAACTGGTGAAAATGCGCTCGGTTCATGTGGGGGTTAGGAGGTTAAGCAGACTGATTATTTCAGTGTATTGTTCACATACAGTACAAAAGACAATAATGTAATGGAAACAGCGGGACGTAGACGCTTGGCCCCAGACAGGACAAGGGTTTCACCACGTCCGCTGCGCTGGGACTCGGGCAGGGAACAGGTACGGGAGTACGAGCGCTAAAAAGGCATCCCTGGGAATCCCACATAGCACCAAACTGTCAGTCTAGTGTCTTCTTGTTACTTTGGATGTTGCGTTTGGGTTGATCTCTGGACGTCTCGCTCTGTCGACAAAACATCTCAAAAAAGCAGCAATCTGATGACTTTTAGACTAAACCAGGTCTAAACCAGGAGTAAACCAGTTCTAAACAAGGTCAGAGCCATTTTCATCAAGTTGACACTGGGGAAAAAAATGTACCTATTGTTCTGTTAAAATGCAGGCGACTGCACCAAATTTCACCATTAAAATAAAATATCTCTGTGGGAGGACCCCCAGACCCCCCTTTTAAATGTGTTCCCCCCACCAGTCTGGCAGTAGCAAAGGTTCTTCCGCGAGGGCCACGGAGCTCAAATTGGGGTCATTATGTTAAACTGTTTTTTCACAAATTTGTCATTTACTCAATCAACTAATTTTTTACATCATTCTCTGCACATCTGAACCAAGGACAGTCCGCTGTTGTTCAGCTGCTGTTGACATTTCTCTGTAGATAATTCTATCTGGGACTGGTGTCATCTGAGATTTGTGCTTCATTACAATTATCAGTTTCCTTCCGCAAACACACACACATACACTGTCTCACAAAGTTGCCTTATGATAAAGCCATGGCCAAGTCGTCTCATCTAAAGCCTCACTGACATTCTTGATAATCATTGACCCAAAGGGAAGTTTTGACGGCTAACAGAATGTGCCTACAGGTGAAACTCAGAAAATTAGAATATTGTGAAAAAGTTCATTTATTTCTGTAATGAAGCTTCAGCGCAAATTCAACCTGGAAGACGTACCTGCAGCCTTCATTCATCGCCTAATCAACGGCAGCCTTTACCAATCACGGCCCCAGCTCAAGCCGCACCTTCACGACAGCCAATCATCGCGGCTGCTCATGCTGCGTCAGCATACTTGAATGACTGCTTTAATGTGGTTGCGTGGCATGGATGCTTTCAGCCTGTGGCTCTGCTGAGGTGTTATGGAAGACCAGGATGCTTCAACCAGAGGAATATGACATTTGAAGCTCATGTCCAGGATCCGTCTGTGTGTGGAGGCTCTTGATGCAACCGCATTAAAGCAGTCATTCAAGTAAAAGGCCCAAACAAGTACTAAGTACAGATGCATGATTATAGTTTTCAGAGGACCCACATTTATTTGTTTAAAATCATTTTTTCATTGTTTTCATGTAATATTCTAATTTTCTGAAATTTTCATTTTGGGGTTTTTACAAGCTGTAAGCTTTAAAACAAACAAAGGCTCGACATGTGTCACTTTGCATGCCATGAGTCTATATCATATATTAGTTTCACATTTTAAACTGAAACTGACAGAAATAAATGAACTTTTTCACAATATTCTAATTTTCTGAGTTTCACCTGTATTTGTAGGAACAGGATCAGAGCTAAAAGCATTTCTTTAAAACTAAAAACATGTACAATAGGCCAGGATGAATGAGAGTGAGTGCGCATGGGGGACGACGGATGGAAATTAGCCCAAGGCTACAATCCGGTGTGGCTTGTTTACATGCATGAGACACATGTATGTTCATTAACATGCACTGTCCCGACCAAATAAACCAATAAATAAATAAATAAGGGGTTTTACGCAAACAAATGGCAAAATAGTGCCACTGTCTGAACAAATTCAGCAAGACGTTTATTTAAGTTTTCTTGTGTTTTCTAAATCTTATTTTATTCGTGGTTTATGTTAAAGTGATTGTCTGGATTTCTAAATGTATTACAAATTTTAAGAAATGTACAAAATTGACCTACTGGCCTTTACATTTTGATATAAAGTAAGTAAAATATATATTATATTTTTGTTAAGTCCCTCCTTCCGTGATCTCAGCAACTACTCAAGAGTCCCCTCGCCGATGGCCTAAACCAATAAAATGCGAGCAAGACGATGATTGACACATCATGCGCGCTGTAGGCTCGCTCCCGATAACTGCGCACGCGCAGAGAGTGTTTCTCGTACCTGGAGCCGCCATTACAGCCTGAGCGCCGCTATGGCACAACAAACAGCTCACGACAGAAGCTATGACTGCCTGCTACTTCTCATAACAAATTTAAACAGTTCAAAAGTCCATCTTCTAAACTAGCAGAAAAACAAATGCAAGATAGGTGTGGAATTTATATCGGAGAGTCGTTCAACAGATGGACGGAGCTTCGTGAGCTGCATAAGGCATGAAGACTTGGCAGAGTTTCTAATGGACAGGTAAATGCATGACACTTTGAAGTATTCATGGCGACAATTTGTTGAATTTAGTGCGTCCGTCATGGTTAGACTTTTTGCAAATTCTAAGCGTTAATACGCCGGCTAACTTTGAACTGTTCGCATCGCGTTATAAAGCTATAGCCTACTGTAAACAATGACGTTTTTCACAACTTTACATGCACGGGTCTTGACTATGTATACAGTGCCTATCATAAGTATTCACCCCCTTGGTTGTTTTATCCTTTTATTGCTTTCATAAAATCAATCATGGTCAATAAAATTTGGCTTTTTTCACACAAAAATTTATTGGAAAAAACTTGTTAATGTCAAAGTGAAAACAGATTTCTATAAAGTAATGTCAATGAAACAAGAATATATAAAGAAAAATAATTGTTTGCATAATTATTCACCCCTTCAGGTCAGTATTTAGTAGATGCGCCTTTAGCTGCAATCACAGCATGGAGTCTGTGTGGATAAGTCTCAATCAGTCTTGCACATCTGCACACTGCAATTTTGCTCCATTCTTTGCAAAACTGCTCAAGCTCTGGCAGGTTGCGCGGGTATCGGGCATGAACAGCCCTTTTCAAGTCCAGCCACAAATACTCTATAGGATTGAGGTCTGGGCTTTGACTCGGCCACTCCAGAACATTTACCTGTTTCTGTTTAAACAATTCCTGTGTAGCTTTTGCAGTATGCTTTGGATCATTGTCTTGCTGGAAAATAAATCTTCTCCCAAGCCGTAGTTCTCTTGCAGACTGAGTAAGATTGTCCCCAGGATTTCGATGTATTTTACAGCATTCATTCTGCTCTCTATCTTTACAAGCCTTCCAGGGCCGGCTGCTGAGAAACATCCCCACAGCATGATGTTTTTGGTGATGTCCAGTGTTTGGTTTCCGCCAAACATAACGTCTTGTCTGATGGCCAAAAAGCTCAATTTTGGTCTCATCAGACCAAAGAATCTTTTCCACTTGACCATGGAGTCTTCCACATTCCTTTGGCAAACTCTAGTCGAGATCTAATATGTATTTTCTTCAACAGTGCCTTTCTCATTGCCACTCTCCCATAACGCTTTGACCGGTGAAGAACCCGGGCAACAGTTGCTATATGCACAGTCTCTCCCATCTCAGCAGCTGAAGCTTGTAACTCCTTCAGAGTAGTCGTAGGGGTCTTGGTGGCTTCTCTCACTAGTCTCCTACTTGCACGGTCACTCAGTTTACGAGGGCGGCCTGATCTAGGCAGATTCACACGTGTGCCATAGTCCTTCCATTTCTTGATGATTGATTTCACTGAACTCCGGGGGATGTTCAATGCCTTGGAAATTTTTTTGTATCCATCTCCTGAATTGTACTTCTCAATAACCCTTTCCCTGAGTTGCTTGGAGTGTTCTTCTGTCTTCATGGTGTAATGGTAGCCAGGAATACTGATCAACCACTCTCTGGACCCTTCAGACACAGGTGTTTTATACCTCAATCACTTGAGACACACCCACACCAATCTTCATTTCACTAATTGTGAGACTATTGGCACCAATCGGATGGATCTCTATTGAATTAGACCATTAAATCAAAAAGGGGGTGAATAATTATGCAAACAATTATTTTTCTTTATATATTTTTGTTTCATTGACATTACTTTATAGAAATCTGTTTTCACTTTGACATTAACGTTTTTTCCAATAAATTTTTGTGTGAAAAAAGCCAAATTTTATTGACCATGATTGATTTATGAAAGCAATAAAAGGGTAAAACAACCAAGGGGGTGAATACTTATGATAGGCACTGTATTTCTGTGCGTACTGGCATTACATCAAATGCAGCATTGAGATTTGGAGACGTGCAGACATGCAGTACTGTATATATAATGCCAAACTCTAAATGTAGTGCTAGCATCTGATGTTTATTGTGCGATAAATAATTGAGGGCCAGCGGGCTACATATGTTTTTGAAGGAAACACGATTCAAAATATAGCTTACTCTGTAAGAATGTTATTAGAATTGCACAATGTCCTTGTTACATTTTGTGTAAATGTAACTACAGTGCCTTTCCAAAGTACTAATACACCTTGAACTTTTTGCACATTTTGTCATGTTTACAACCCTAAACATAAAGATTTTATTGTGAATTTTTACTGAAAGTTCACACACAACAGACAACTGTGAAGTGAAAGCAAAATGATACATGATTCTGTTTTTTTTATTAAATAGAAAAGTGAAAAGTGGAGCATGTATCCATACAGCATTTTCTGAGTGCATTAAATTGCCTTTATAAATGGTCAAATGGTAAATGGTCACATTTTATATAGCGCCTTTCTACCTGCTTTTAGGCACTCAAAGCGCTTTACATCAAGGAACCAGTCACCCATTCACACTCTCATTCATACACCAGTGTACGCAGACACTGGAGGCAAGGTGGGTGAAGTGTCTTGCCCAAGGACACAACGACAGTGGGCACCTGCGGGATTCGAACCGCCGACCCTTTGGTCACAAGACGACCCGCTCTACTCTCTGCACCACCGTCGCCCCATATATATATATATATATAACATTCCTAATGACTGCAGAATGTTCACACCTTGCCCTAACCATTAAATAGAGGCCACCTGTGTGTAATCTACTCTCAGTATAATTACAAAAATGAACTGGCGTGAATTACTTACTTACTAAAAATAGGTAATGCTTACTGATGCTAGCCATGGAAAAATAGACACCCAAACACCACAAAACCACAATCAATTGGTTTAGGAAATTATTCATAAACTGCCATTCTCTTGTATTTGTAGAGATAACCATTTTGAAGAGGGAGTGAACATCTTGGAGCAAAGGAAGCCTCTACTTCCAGAACTGGAGTGTAAGTAAAACATGTTTATTATCTGTATAGTTGTTACACTGGTCATTGACAATTAAATGAAAATAATGTTGCTGTTTTTGGTTTAGTTTACCATCACTTGAGGAGGAGTACAACCACACTGAGGATTTGTGCTTGTGTTTCCAAAACAAGTCTAAACCAATCAAGTCCTGTTCCACATAAATACATGCATGCATACATAAGCATGAGAACATGTAAAACTTTGTACATAATACTAATTTTTACACACTGTGTTCACAGGACAGGGGCCTCTCTGAGAAGGAAAACTGAATGACCTTCAGCACATAAATGAGCAGGACACAGGGAGAGGTCCACATTACAGAAGTGTTTACTGATGCCCACTCACAGATTTCTGCTCTTTTCAGTAAGTGTCATTGTATTTATGATATGAAACTTTATAATTGGACACATCTAAAGAAATTATATTTTTTATTTTAATTCATAATCCTCACACAGGAATGAGATATAAGAGACAGTGGTGTGGCGCACACAATATGTGGCATGGGACTAAGAACTTGGGCAAAAAGTTACATGCAGTAAGTAAAATTGTGAGTTTTGTAAAAGATGCTTATTGTGCATTATACTGTACATGCATTTGATTTTTGTCTCTTTTCTGTGTAGGCTGGCCAGCAAAGGGATGTTTCACAACTACAGTGAACTAAGGCATTTGTAATCATTTCTGGTTCTGCTGCACGAACGCAACACACTGGACAGTGAACGGTAGAAAGAGTGGACAGTGAAAGGTTCAACGGCGCACAATACTCTCATTGAGGTCATTCTGAAAGAACGTTGGTTCAAAGAAGTACCAAAGTATCTCAAGTTTATTCAGATAGAGGGTGTTGTCATAGAGCGAGTGCATGAAATCAAATTCCTTGGTGTTATTATAGATGACAGAATTACTTGGAAAGCTCATTTTAAATATATATCTACGAAAATTTCTATAAGCATTTCAGTAATAGCAAAAGCAAAGCACAATTTAAACATCAAAGCTCTACATATCTTATACTGTTCTCTGATTTTGCCATATTTATATTATTGTACTGTGGTTTGGGGTAGTACTTATAAAACACATTAAAACCAATAGTATTGTTGCAAAAAAGAGCTATCCGAGTAATTCATAAAGTTGGGTTTTTGGACCACACAAACTCATTATTTTTAAAATCAAAGATCATGAAGTTTGGTGACATTGTTGAGTTCCAAACTGTACAGATGTTATACAAAGCAAGATACAAACTGTTACCGGGCCAAATACAAAGAAGGTTCCAAGAACGTACTGGTTGTTATGAATTACGTGAGGAATTAAACTTTAGGACTCAGAAACATAGCTCAACTTTGAAAAGTTTTAGCCCAACAGTTAATGGTGTACAATTGTGGAATAAACTGGAAATGGAGATGAAACGAAGTCCAAATATCAACCTGTTCAAATATAAATACAAACAAAAGACTTTTGAAATATACAGAGAACAAGAAATGCGTTGCCACTAGGAGGCGCAGTAGGATCAATTATGTGTGTTTCCTCTATAATCAAGGAAGAGTGTTGCTGCTTGGAACGGTTGTCATTCTATTGCTCAAATTTACAAATTGAGAATTAGGGTAGGCAAGTTATGAATCTGTTGAGAGGGACCCTCCCAACGGGCTCAAAACCTTGTCTTTTAATGCACCACTCAGCATAGGAACATCATCTACAAATCAGCTGTTAGGGCAGCTGGGTGGGGGTTTGTTGAGGGGGAGTTACTGCCCTCTTCAACTGGCCCGTTCTACACCCTGGCTTTTTAATGCACCACACTATGCAGGGCTTACATCATACTTCACATATAACTCTATTAAACAAATATAACAATAATGATAATTAAACCCAAATTAAATTATATTAAGGATGGTAATGACAACTGGGAAGTAGCAAGATCTCAAGAGTATAATATGTATTAATGAACCTTTATAACATAAAAGTAGCACATTCTTTTGTTCTTTATTTTGCTGTTGTTTTTATTTTATTCTTCTTCATCATTTATTGTTACTTTGCCCTATGTTCCTTTGTTTATGATTTGCTACCTTGTAAATATTAAATGTAATGTTATTTTTATTTTGGGGTGGGCGCTTATAAGCCTTTGGCATATATATATATGCTATATATATATATGTATATATATATATGCTAATAGGACGACCCACATTTCCCCTATTCTAAAAAGAACTTCATTGGCTGCCCGTGTCAAGTAGGATCAAGTTTAAAGTTCTAGTTCTAGCTTTCAGAGCCCTGCATGGTCAGGCTCCTGATCCAGACTTACACCCCTGCTCGGGCTCTGAGGGTCAGAATCTGCTGAAAGTTCCACCCCTTTTTTCGGACTAGAGGTGACCAACCGGGCTTTGGAACGATCTCCCTCTTTATGCTCAATTGACTCTGTTGACACCTTTAAAAGCCAACTTAAGACTCATTTATTTGTTCAGGCTTTTAATTAGCTACTCTTGGGCTGCTATGATTTTTGTGTTGTCTTGGCCTTCTATATTGTGTGTAATTTCTGATTTTTAAACTGTGTTGTGAAGCACACAGTTTGCTATATGTTATTTACTGACTTACGTTGAGCAGGTTAGGATCGAATGCCGCTTCTCCTTTTTATTTCTATGCTGTTGGCTGTTCAGACGACGGTGGCTGTTGAAGGTGAAGAGTGAGATCCTTTTGAGAAACTACAGCGAGGAATGAGTCAGACGAACCACGGGAGGTTTTAGACATGCTGTAAGTTCTCGCATGTCCTAAGCACCAGAGCTTTGTCGTTTTTCCTCTTAATTGCCTTGTTGGAGCTTTCAATGACGGCAATTAGCAAAGGCTGCGCTCATTATGTATATAATGATCTCTGCAGGGAACTGAGCGTCCTGCGTCTCCATGGGCTCTCATTATGTTCAAACCTGTTAACTCTGTGGACTACAGCTCTGCAAACATGTTCTCAAACACATTAATAAGCAGAGGAAGGGCATATGTGACAAAAGCTAATATACAAAGCTTCACTTTCAATGTTTCTACAGATTTATATGGAAAACTGTAAATTCAACACAGATAATTCCTGTCTTGTACAATTAAATTAACTTAATTGAGTTTCAAACCACAAAAAAGGAGGAATATTATAAATATTTTTTCCCAGTAAAAGCTTGTTTATTCAAAACAAAATAAGATATTGAACATCTGTATTTGGAACAGTCTGGAAGATTGATTACAACGGTCTAAAGCAATTCAAGCTTTTAACCTCTTAACATCCACCTTAACCGAGCACATTTTCTCCTGTCCGGCTTTACCCAAATCTAAAAGCTTCTCGACTGGAGCTTACAGCATTTTGCGTTTTTTAGATCCTCATTTACATCTCGTTTTTGCTGCTGTTGTGTCACTATTTTGACGCTTTTTCCAAGAAGCTTTTAGATTTGGGTAAAGCCGGACTGGAGAAAATGTGCATGGTTAAAAGGGACTAGACGGCAGAGGCGTGCTGGCCATAGAGAGAGTCGGTTCGAGAGAGTGGGCCGCTCGGTTCCGGTGCTTCTGGGCCGGGCCATCAGAATAAAATAATGAAATAATAACTCACTATTCCAGGCCTAAAGGCTTTAACTGGGCTGCAGCAGGAGCATGAGCTGCTGTTCCAGATATAAATGAAGTAACACAAGCGTATTGTCATGGAAATCTATCAAAATAACGACTGATGAATGAAAATCTGAAAAATATTCGCATCGAACTTTTCATTCTTGCGGCGGGGAGATACCATTTCATATTGAACTAACTCAGAGGGGTGTTTAAGTGGAACACCCCTCCGCTTTAGTTCAAGTTGGTGCAGTCCAATCCAGCGGAGACAAGTGTCTGCGAGAGACTAAAAGGCAGTGAAAGGTAGAAAAGTGGTCAAATAAATGTTTTTATCTACATAACTTGTGCTGATTGTGGGTTTGTATCAGGCTCAGACTGTGTGTGCAGCGGCCCATGTGAAAAGAGAAATTGTTAGAAAATTGTCAATGTGTGGTATTTGATCCAGCGACCTCTTGTACTTGAGACCAGCGCACTATTACGGAGCCATAATTCCGGGCCGGTGTTCTTCAAATTCCCGGGCTGAAATGAGGTCCCAGCCCGCCCCTGCTAGACGGAGTTTAAAATGTCACTCAAAAAGGTGTTAATTCGGGTGCGAAGTGCCGTCATGCACGAGCTTATATAGAAACTGCTGTGACGCATAAGACCTGAGGTGGCAGTAGTGAGTTTAAAGGGACTAAATGGAAAGTTGTCATTTTTAAAGTGGGGGGTATGAGGCTAAAAAGACATACAAATGTACTATTATTTGAAAATACCTGGTGCAATTTCAAACATTTGTGCACTGGAATGAGTCACATCCCGCTCTACAAACCGATGAGACCTACAGTAACATCTTTGTGTGGAAGCGAATGTTCTGGATCTCAAAACGATTCCTCCCCCATTTCTTTATGTCAGTAATGTGCAGCAAAGTTTCAGAACGACATCTCTATTCCCTAGTTCCCTCTATATCAGGAGCAGAGAACAGGATCTTGGTCCAGGAATCAAACCAAAGACCGTCAAGAATGAGCTTCTCTCTCTCACAGTTTAAATGTTCTTTTCCTTAGTGATGAAACGCAGCCTCCTCTTTCGCTCTTTATCGCTCGCCTGTATCCTCCGCGGCGAGGCAGGAGACGCGCTTATCGGGACAGGGCTAAACTCCTGCTTCTCCTCACCAAACTGAAGCTTATGGAGTGCATACCCGACTGGAGTTCATTAGAGACACATTGTTTGGGAAAAGTTCCTGTATCTGAGCGAGGCAAATGGCTCAGGTTTAAGATAGAAAGTGTTGAGCTGCATTAAAATGGAAACAACTTTCAAAATGTGGAATAAGACTCAACAGAACAGAACATTTTTTGCTTCATTCACGCAGTTTTACATTAGAAACTTTAAAAAAATATCAAGGCCGAGGTACCAAACAAAGTGTCAGTCATGCACATGACTCCTCACGTGTGTTAAGCAGATCAACATCAACCTTCTTAAAAGGAACAGGCCACCGTTTTTCCATACATAGATATGTTCTTACCTGAGCTTAGAAGAGAGTTGATACGTACCTTTCTGGTCTTTGTGAATGCGGAAGAGCTTGGTCGCTTCTAACTTCACCCCCGTTTGGAGCCATAGGAATATACTGGGAGAGGCTAAATAGTAACAACATCTTTGGTCGTGTGGAAATATTATTATACAATGTGGAAGTATTTCTATACATATTTTTTTATCATACTAGGCTTTAGTGATTTTATATATACAACTGTGTTGATGCACTCCTGTGCCTTAAAAGGAATAGGCCACCGTTTTTACATACTGAGATATGTTCTTACCTGAGCTTAGACGAGTTCATTTGTACCTGTCTGGTCTTCACGTGTGCCTTCCATAACGTAAACACAGCACAGACGGCGTTAGCATTTAGCCTCTCCTCTTCTCTATAGCTCCAAACGATGTGAAGATAGAAGCGACGAAGCTCTATGGTTACGTTAGTATGTAAAAACTGGGGTTGAAGCCTACTTCATGGGTGGGTGCCACATTCTTTGTTTTATGGTCTTATTGTTCTTACTGTGGAAAAGTACTGAGGGGTGCTGAAAGGGGGTCTTGAGCGGCCCTCCGAGGAAACAATGCCATGGAGTCAGATTATGAAGAGGAAGTGACGAGCCAGGAGCCCCGATTGGCTCGTCACCGTCATGCAAATTTCTTAACTGTTTTTTGTCACATATATTGTCTGAGCGAAGGGAGGTGCGGCGCGTTCAAACTACCCGAAGTGAGTCGCCGTGTTGCATGTTGTTAGGGACAGATTTAGAGATTAGATAACTTGTGTTTTAGAAATGTATTGTTGAGGGAATAAAACTATGATTGATTTTAATCGAACCTCCGTCTTCTTTTCCATCCATTAACGAATACGTCGACAGTCGTTTTACGTGACTGAGCGTAGAACATATCTCAGTATGGAAAAAACGGTGGCCTGTTCCTTTAAAGAGGGGTTTTATACTTTTTGCAGGTATTTGGCAATCTTAAACACATCTTTATCACTATCTTACACTTTGATCAATATTGCATTTTCTAACCAACAAACACAATACACACTGAACAAAATATCCAGTAGTTTCACGCAATCTCCCAGTAAGCCCCGCCACCCCCTTCCTCTTGCTCCTCTTCGCTGCGTAGCGGTTTCAATAAACAAACATTAAGCATAGCAAGAGTTAGAGAGGTGAGGAAAGCATCCACTGGGGAAGATGCAAAGATTATTCAAAGGTGCGCAAGTGGCTCCAAGCTCCAGGTCTGATGAAAATTAGTATTAAAAAGTTTGAACTGAATTTTGTTAAATCTACAGCAATTTATATAAAGGTTTTTCTGCTAAAGCTCATGAATAAAACACGTGGTCCTAATATAACCTCTTATTTTCTCGTGATTTTGCTCTTTTAGCGACGTCGAGAGGCTTTGCCCCGTAAACAAACAGTCATTTTGTCTCGAGCCAAGGGAGTTCTCTCAGTCCCACAGTAATCAGCCCCTCTTTAAAACCATTCACCAACAATATACGCAATCAAGACTCAGCCCCAACACAATGAAAACAACAAGGAAAATTACCCACTTGCGAGGAGTTTCAATGAGTCATAATGACTGAGGTGCTTCAGGTGCGGATCCTGTTGATCTGGGGAAGAGGGAGGGGATCTGTGGGATTTTTACAAAGCCAGTCAGAATGTGTAACGGCTGGACACATCCACATGAAACAAATCGGTCACAACGTTTTCTCTCTCTCTGCACATATGAACTAAGGTCAAGCGACTGTCTCAAAGGCGTCCAAAAATTGAGACATTCTTCAAAATAATGTGCTTGATGTTGGTCAGATGGAAGGACATTTACAGCCAGTCACCTTCTCCACAGCACACACAATGCACTGCAGTTGGTGCCTGTCCCGGTCTGTCGCTCCGGGGTACCACACGGTGATGGCGGAGGAGAGGACTGACCCGATGATGGCCGTGTAGAACTGCACCAGCATCTTGGTCGGCAGCTTAAGTTTCTTGTAATATCTTTAATTATTTTATTGTGTACAAACATATATTTAGGTTGTTTCATTGCTAAATATCCTAATGTTTGCAATAAATACAGAAAAAAAAAACTAAGTTGCAGTGCATTATGGGTATTATTCTGCTCTTGGTGAGTGACCCAAACGATGGACTCGAGCTGTGGAGGGTGCGAGGGGTCTGGGTGAACTGGAACCGCACCTCTGGGAACCTTTCAGAAGTGATTCAGACACCAAGGATCCTCCAAATTGAGAAACACCTAAAGTGTCGCTTTAGACCTGACCTAGCCTGGTTTTACCATCCCCTCGTACTCATTTCGTTTCGTACAGAGGGTCTGGACTTTCTCAATTGAGCTCCGTTAACAGGTGGGAGGGGTGAACTCCTTTGAAACGATTGGATCTGATTTTCGCTAGCGTGTGGTCGTGACGTATGGAGTGCGCCCGTGTTGAGTGAAGCGAGCTATCATAACTCTTGGGAGCATTCCTTGCGTATTCCAAGGCTTCAGTTATAATTTCTGGATATTTGGGAGCTGAGCCAGAACGGATTGAAGAGCTTCCTTTACGTTCGTATCCGCCGCCATTGCCGAACTACAACCAGCAAATGCGGCGCAAATGCTTGACGTCACCGACAACACCCGCCTCCCCCGCTCGCCGAGTGGTAGGTTGAAATTCAACCGATGAAACGCAGCCACTGAGATCAAACCCAGACGTACATGCAGGGAAATTATAATTGACCGGAGTTTACGGATGGCTAAGGCCAGGCTAGACCTGACCGACTGCTGCGACCCCTGCTCAGCACAGTTCCATCCAGGTGCAGACTTCTTTGTAAAGTCGGGCAGTGTCGCTGAAAAACCCTAAACTGTTGGAATGGAATCTTATTTGTGTAGCGCATAACACAAAGCGCTTCTCACCGTTTCCGCTCACGCTTCAAAATCCAGACACAAAACACAATCTTTTCCTTCATTTCTCATTTTTATTAGACTCCGGAGCGGAGCATAAATATCATACAGCGCGAATCCATCACCATCTTTCAGCTTCGTTTATTTACAAGAAAACATCAACGACGCGTCTTTGGAGCTGAGGGTGAAAGAAGAGGCTAAACATTACAGTCTGTATGCTCGGGTCTACGGCAGTGTGGCTTTACCAAAACATCAGGGCTGAAGGACAAATAATACTCTATACATGTTAAAACGCATTTCCACTTTGTTCATATACGATGGAAACTGTACGACTGAGAGCTTACACCAAAGTTCTTAAACAGTGATCTGTACATGTGTTTCGCAGCTAGAAGTCTCCGAAACATGACAAAATGTTAAAAAGACAAATAAAAGGTGGAGTCTAAAGAATGACTCCCATACTGTGCGAGAAAATGTCTGTTTACTGTTAAAGGTGCGTCATGTGACTTTTTATGTGGGAAAAACAAATTAGTTTGTATTTGACGTTTTAGTGGCCCAGAGGATGTGGTTAGCATAGCGCCATCATTTTCCACATCACGTTTTGAGGGTTTCTCGTATGCTTTCTGGATGAAACGTATGCGTAACCATGGAGATCATCAGCAGAGAAAACCCATAGAAATAAAGAGAAGAAGAAGAGTTTGATCCCAACGTGTGCCGACTACGAGTGTGACAATATATCGATACTGACACTTTTTATTCTGATAGATACTTTTGATGACGTCATGCATACTAATGAGGCAGCAGTGCTCCACTGTTTTCACAGTCAATAGAGGTCAACAATGATCAAGAATTCAGTCAGGACAGCAGGGGGCACTACAGTTTTAAGCACTTGGACCAAACACTGTCACACAAATAAATTACTTTTAATGATATTCATTCATTCATTTTCTTCCACTCCGTTGCCGGGTCGTGGGGGCAGCCATTGGAGCTGCCCAGATCGCATAGCACCAGCCCCCATGGCTCCTTCTGCAGGTGGTGGGTCCACGGAAGGACGGCCTCACAATTCAAACCGGGCCTGTTGGTCTCTCCTAGGGGGCTACCAGTGTACACTGGAGGCAATGTGGGTGAAGTGTCTTGCCCAAGGACACAACGACAATGTGCACCTTCAGGAGGCCGGATTCGAACCCTCGACCTTCCGATCATGAGACGACCCGCTCTACCATCTGCGCCATTGTCGCCCCACTTTTAATGATATATATATATATATATTTTTTATTTTTTATTTTTAATGATATATTTTTTAATGATATACTTTAATGATATACTTTTAATGATATATTTTTTATAATTATAAAGAAGAAGAATTTTTTATAATTATAAAGAAGATAAATTTGGGGTTAATTTATTACTTTTTAAATAGGACTGTGGTTTCTTGTTTATTTAAAGGTAAATGTCACTGACAGATCTATAGACTCATTTTCAGTGAGTAAGTCAGGGATGTTTATTAAAAAAAATGGTACAAAGCACATGAAAAGAAATGTAAATGATGAATAATATGTAGTCTGTTAAAATAAAGGTTAAAAGTAGCATGTTTTTAAAAAAAAAATTACTTTTGTGGGTCACATCATCATCTTATAATATGTTAATGATAAAGAAACCACAGAAATTATATAAATGCCATGAACAGGACATAAACGTACCTCGCCACACTTTACTATAGGGCCTTGCTTCTCCACATTCTAAGATGTTTGTTGGAACAGGCTCAGACAGCTAATCATGGAAATCATTTCCATGATTTCTATGAGAAACCCTAACAAAAGAAAAAAAAAATAGATCCTGGATAGAAAAACAGCCACTGGGTCACTCAAATGTCAAATACGCACAAATAACAATGTTTTTTTCCGGATAAAAGTTACATAACGCACCTTTAAATCAAGTCCTGGCCGATGATTTTTGTATGGTTTTAGTTCTGTTTAGAGCCCGAAGCAGAATGAAAAGACACCATTACCACAGATTTGATCTATTAGAACGATAGATTACAGCACAATAGCCTCATCCTGATTTTCTTCCTCATTGAAAGTCCCAATTGTAGCATAAAGTAGGCAATTTTGGGAGCTGAGGGGAAATTTGTAATGAATCAACAGTATTTTAACAGGTATTTGATCTCTGACATGAGTAGTAACATTCTCAATTAATTTAGGGGACACATGTTCAATACTAGAGGGCTGGATTTTGCCCCTGGGCCTGACATTGCCGATCCCTTGCACACAGTAGACAAGTTATATTCTGATTCTTTAAAAACTAGAAGGCTCCGTCTCCTTTGATCATATTTTTTCTATGAACACCCACTTCACACATTATGTTTAGGCGAAGTAAATGTTTATCCAGCATTAATACTTTCAGAAAACGGTAGATTGGAGACGCAACAGGAGGCGGTTTCCGTAAGCTACAGAGCAAAACAAGCAATTACATTTCCAAGAACAAGAAGTGTGTTATTTTAGGCCACAGAGCATTTGAATAATGCATTGGTTTTGGAGGGAAAGTTGGTTTAAACGCGGCGTGACATAACAAGCAAAAGATTATCTTCGCGGGAACTCGCACATGATTATCGGGGGAAGGAATCTGGCGGAGATGGGCTTTCAGGGGACGCGTTTTTGCAACTTTCTGAAGATCTGAAGTTACAAAGTGATGAATTTGGCGTTTCGGATTTTATAGAAGCGGTTTGGGGAAGCGCCAACAAAGTCCAAACTTTCCAGTCTTTTACTTAAACATATCTGTGCAAGTTTGTTTCAGAGGGATTTTTTAAATATCTACTTCCTGCCTGAATTATTGAGCTTCACTGCAAAAAGTAATCTTGAAATAAGTACATTTGTCCTTGCTTTGAGAGTCTAATTTCAAGAAATGGGGCAAGTTTTGAGTGCAGTGATTTTTTTAAAATCTTAATTTAGACTTAAATTAGACTCTCAAATCAAGGACAAAATTACAAGTTTAGTTTTTGCAGTGTATGAACTGCAAAAAACGAGAAATTTGAATTTTTACAGATTTTATTTTTTAACTTAAAGCTTATTCAAAAACTGTACAAGATCCAAAATCGCCTCTGAAAAAATATTTGTAACTAATATAACAAAATAAAACCTGGCTCGATCCATTATTTAGTTTTTGTCGCCGAGTCTTATTTTTATATTAAAGCAACTTGTAATATATGTTTTTTCTCTCATATTTATGTCAGTAATCCACAGCAAAAGTTTCAAATTCATATCGCTATGTTTTTTCCCTGTTCACCTGCAGCGTCTCGCCTTAAATTCTGGTCTAGTTCCTGGTTTCTACTCGCTTTAGCTGCCAAAACCAGGGAAGCGCTAAAACCGTTTTGATAAAATTACTGAAAAGCGGCAAAAGTAAGTTTTAAGTAACAATATTCATGAAAAGTCGTGAACAGTAGCAGCGAATACTAAAAGGACAGTGGCCGACTTTATTCCCGTCTCGCTGCTAAACATAAATGAGACACGAGCAGTGCAGAATTCAGAATATTCACCTTGTTTCGAGGAGTTTTGACAACTTAAAATGATCTAGTTAGTTGTTGCGCAATTATTTTTTGACAACACTTTATATTAACCTTAATAAATAATGAACATTTAATTAATCATGAACTATTCATTAATTGTGACTCGTACTTAATTACTACTTAAAGTGCATATGACACATTAGACACAATTTTTGCTAAAACACAGTTAACATGATTATATTTAAGATTTTGCTAAAGATTATACCCAGTTTTCTTTAGTTTGACCATTTTTGTGATGTTTACGTTTTCACTTCCTTATTGGACATCGACAGGAAGTGACATCGAAGAAGGTAAACAATTTTAAACTGTTGCCGTGCAACCATGTTAAGTCAATGGGAAATGAATGAGTCAAACTGCTCTGGAATGTTTCCTTCTTTTATGTCACTTCCTGTCAGCAGCTTAAAAATTCAAATAAAAATAACTTTTCTGACCAACATTTCTTCATTAAAATTACTGCTTCACTGAAAAAAATGACAATTATGCAACTGATGAACTTGCAACTGATGTAATCCATCTAAATAAGCCATATTTTCAAGAGCATTAAAATCTGTCATATGCACTTTAATACCAGTAATTAATGCTTTAATTATGCCAAGTTACTTTACTTTTATACTATATTAGACCGTGATTTAACCATATACTAATGATCAGTTGGCGCATAAATGATTATAAGGTAATACTGCCTGAGTAATTAAATGCAGTTGTAAATTGTTAGTATTTAAGTATAAATAGTGAATAGCAAAAATATAGGAAGAGTAATTTGGCATAATTAAAGCATTAATTACTGGTAGGTGTTAAGTAGTAATTAAATATGAGTCGTAACTAATAAATGAATAGTTCATGATTTATTAAGGCTAAATAAGGTTTTATTAGAAAAAGTGTTGATGAAACTTATTATTTCTTTTTTCAAGCAAATAGCACGGCAGCTCAATTGTTAACACCATTTCCTCGATTCCTGGAGCTATTTCTGTGCGGAGTTTGCGTGTTCTCTCTGCGTCTGGATGGATTTCTTACAGTTTTCAAGTCAAGCAGAAACATCCACAATAGGCTAACCCTCCAGCAATGTTTTAAAATATGAAATAATGTGAAAAACAGGGAAAACTAGCTTTCTTTGTTAGTTAAAGTAGTTGTAGTCGGTTTATTTCTTGTAGTAGATTTCCTTTCTTTTGCCGCCATACATCTACGTTGTACATACAGCATTTATAAAAGAAAACCACGAATATAGCGCATTTGTACAGACCTCCAAATTAGCGTTTCTTCGATGGTGGCGTCATGAATTCACTTTGAGCACAGAACTTAATGTGGACGGCCGCTTTGTGGTCCATCTATCGCGCAATAAAACCCAGTAAATATTGATCAGAGCGCTAGAAGCAGTAGAAGAAGAAGCGACCAACGTGAAAATGATCACTCAAGACTGCTAGGATGAAACAAAAATCCTGCTCCAGGTCTGTTTTTGATAAAAGCTCAAAAAGTCAATGTTCTGAATAAGCTAGAAGAGCTTTAGCTTGAATTAAGAAAAAAAAGAAGAAAAAAAGTCTGAAATATCTTGAAAAATGCAGCACAATATATTTCTAAGGAGGATTTTAAACCGTCTGAAATGATGTTGACAAAAGTAAAGGAGGAGTGACTGAGAAAACCTTGTAGACCAATACATCTATAATTTATTCATGAAATCGCTATTATCAACAGGACATTAAAACATAGAAATGACCGTAAAGTGGAAGTACAATTCCCGTATTCAGAGTGTGTCGGTGGAAAAGGAGTTGCTTAAAGTAATTGTGCGTTTTTGACTCATTCGTTTTGAGTTGAGAGAAAGTCAAAGACAAAGGAAACTGTACACAGTAAATAAAGTTGAAATTGAAGTCAGGATTTTGAGTAGTTTCAACAAATTCTGATTAAGTCACTCTTTAGGACTTGGATATTTGTTTTTTTTCTGACATGTTCCAAATTGATTTAGTCTTACTTGGGGGATGGGGAAAAGAAAATTAATACATTTTGTTTTAAGTGCTATTTAAGATTTTGATAGTCCCATTTTGGATTGAAGTAAGAAAAATATCAACTCAGAACAAGTCCAATAAAAATCCAGATTTCTGCAAACTTTCAATGGCAAAGAAAGTCAGATTATCATTTAATGCCACTTATTGTCTCTATTAATGTGCTTTTTTTTGTTAATATAGCAGTTAATATACATTTCTGATCACAAGGAAAGAAAAACATTATTTGTTAGCCCAAGTTAATGGCTATGCGGCCCTAAGAAGTAACTAAATCTAATCTAGTTCAAATTACTCAAAATCCCAAGTCCAAGTAAGTTGAACTCGTGTAGATATCTTTTCGTTGCGGCGTATGATGTGGTGATTTGTACATTTCTACCATCTGGAGTGGATGAAATAGAGTTGTTTTCTGTCCACAGAGCTCGGTGTTGAAGGAGGACAGTGCAGCGGAGACACAGAAGAGACGAGAGCGGAGCTGTGGCTTTTAAATGGGCAGCTGGAAGGTGATGTTAACTTGGGCTTCCTTCGCCAAAGACACGATTTCAGAAAGCCTCACGACCTGCGGAGAAATCGAATGCGTTACAGCCATTCCCTTCCTCCTATACTCTGGAGGTTTTTATCCGAGACGGGAGAAAGTAAAAATGTCTATGGCAGCAGTATCTACATTACATTACTTTTCTTTCTTTCCAATTTTACATAAATTCTTGCTCAAAAGCTGCCATTGTATGCATCCAATGTTCATATTTAAATATAGATCCAAATAGGCTATAAATCTTTAGGAGAATCTGCATAGATCTTTTGCAACTGTGGCAGTAATTATACACTGCAAAAAGTAATCTGTCCATGTGGCAAGGTATTTACACTTAAGATCAAATACATCACCGCACTCAAAACTAGCAGAATAATCTTAACTTACTTGAAATAAAACTGTTGTAGTTGTTTTGTCTTAAGCGCTAATATCTTGCCCAATGGACAGATTTAAGGAAATTAGACTTTCAAATCAAAAACAAAAGTACTTGTATGTCAAGAAAATTTAATGAAGATTGTTTTTAGCAGTGCATCGTATTTGGGCTTTTAAAGAGCAGCAAGAAGCATTAAATATTTGACCTTCCAAGTACACTCAGGCCTCGACCAAGATCAAATCCAGCCTAAACCAGGGCTAGAACAGGGGCTAGAACAGGGGTGTCCAAACCTTTTTCCCTGAGGGTGGCATATTGAAGTGCACACAGTGAGCAAAGGTAAGAAACTCGACAAGAAGCCTGAGGGCCACCGAAAATGGGTCTGAGGTCTGATGTCTAGAATAAGACCAAGCCTAATAACAATGGACTTTTAAGGTTAAATATTATGGGTTTTTTGCAGGAAGCAGTCAAATGTAATGCATTTTAAGACCGTTTTAATGCTCAGATGCAATAAGAGATATTATTCTAATGCCACAAAAGCAAAAAATCTAGGCATTTATCATTATTGAAGTCAATTCTACACATTGGGCAACTTGTGAATAAAGTTTAAAAGCTGACAGAAAAGGTACTGTAAATTTAACATGTTTTCAACCATTTCTAACAAAAAGATGAAGTAGAAAAATCAAGTCATTATATACAAAGTGTATGTTTTTAATCATATTTAAAGCCTCAAATTTGGCACACTTCTTTAACTGAACTGAAATGCTGTTTAATCCTTTTTGGAAACGCTGTATTAGATTTCAGCCGAAACAGAAAAAGCTCTATTGTGAAGCCATGTAAGAGTATGATTTTTGCCAAATCCACAAAACAAAATAAAACCTGTACTCCCTGTTGAAGTGTGAGCGCAGTGTTAATAAAGCTTATGTTTTTCCGTGTGGGTGCAGCGAGTACCATTTTAGCAGCTTCGTCGAGATCGTCACACGCCAAGATCTTCAGAGGGCTGGAAGCGATCAGGGCTTTGGCGTCGTCCACTCGGGTTCCTACGGGACAAAAACACACCGCGTTTCAACAGTTACACCACACACTGGCTCAGGCGCAACACATAACATGCACTGGACTATTCTGGATATATATCTACACTTCTTGTGATTAAATGTGCAAGTCAGTCACATAATGTACGTCCCGTTGCCTTGTTTTAACAATATGAGAATTTCAAGGCTAGGGTTGCCCTTGAGAACAGAAAATAAGGGACACGTTTTGGGCAATCAATAGAGCTTGTGATTTTAAGCTACAGATTATTTTTTCATTTGCTGTAACTAGGTTTTTAACATGTATGCATCCAAACAATGTTGGAGCATGTATTTATTTATTAATTAATGTTATATATTATATAATTTACCGGTTAAGCACTTTCTTTCTGTAAGGTTAGGTATTGCATTCTTATTAGCAGTGGTTAAAGTGGACTTTGGGAGGTGGTGGGACTCTAATCTAGAAGACTCAGAATGCTACATTAGGCCGATAGGCCGTGTATAGATTACATGTAACAGAAGGTGTTTATTACTTTAATTTATTTATTAAAACAAACAAAAATGTAAACCATTTTACAGAATAACTCTTTCTGTGCCGTTGTTTGTGCGGTTTAAATTAGCCTTATACAGTGATGAAAATCAGAACTGCATTCGGATTACTTTCCTAAAAAAGAAAAGAAAAGCAACACTGATTTTTATAGCTGCAATTAGACTAGTTTTATTATTTATTCGATGTATTTATTTATTTATTTTTATGTACTGTCAAATCCTGTGTAAGTGTTTCCTCTCCTGTGGGGCCCCAGTCCCTCTGCTGCCCATGTCAGCTGCGCCCCTGTCCTCCTCCGTCTGTAGCTGCTCATCGCGCTAAGCAGTGAGGAGGAAACACAGGCTCCAGACGAGTCTAAAGACTCAAACTTTAACCAGGATTCAGACGTTTTTTGTTGCTTTTAAACCGGACAGATTCAGAGGATCAGATCAGAGGAAAGATTGTGTGGAAAAGGCCGACATCGTGCTGTAACCGACCACCGTAACCCTGCACTGTTTTATCGCCTTTTCTCTTCATTATGCTTCCTAAATGAATCTGTAAAACCGAAAATATGAGGCCGATTGATGTGGAATAAAAAGTGGGCTAAAGCTTGGGAAGAGTAGACTTCGTTCATGGATTAGTTTATGTCAGTGAAGTTGATGATTTCATTATAAATGCTGTTCTATTGAGACGCATTAAACCCGTGCACATGGGGAGCGGACTGAGCTGCTGCTGACCTTATGATTATTCTCCAGTCTCTCTCTGAAGAGTGGACCTCTGTTCAGCGCAGATTTAGTGAGGGACGGGCATGGATCTGTTATATTATGACGAGGAGAAAGGGAGGATCTTCGAAATCCGTATTGATTCAATACGGGACGCACCTTTATTTTTAAAAATACGGGACGATTCCGTATTTCAAGGGACGGTTGGCAACCCTATTCAAGGCAAAACGTTCTATAAAGGCATCACAGCACGGTCACAAACTCTGTATAAGCAAATCGAGATACTGATACAAGAAATGTATGAGACGGCATTATTGTGATGTCATACAACAGTCCAGCTTCTCCTTCAAGGGGCTACACTGGAAAACACTCCCCACTGCACTAAAACTGCAGACTAACATTAACATCTTTAGCAGAGAGCTCAAACAGAGGCTAGAATCCGGTCAGAGTTGTAAAAATCGAGTTTTCATCTGGTTCGTCCAGTGTTATTATGACCATATCAAATAAAGAAAGAAAGAATAGTGAGTCCTTAAAAAGTTTGTTTGCCTCTACGTGTCGGATAATTAAACACCCATGCAAGGATTATTAAGACTTTTTAACCTCTTAACCCCCACCTGAAACGAGCACATTTACTTCTGTTTGGCTTTACCCAAATCTAAAAGCTACAACAACAACAAAAACATCAAAAAAGTGACAAAAACGAGGATGAAAATTCGACAAAAAAAAGCTTTGAAAAAAAGCTGTGAAGAAGCAGCAAAAATGTGACAAACATGACGAAAAGCAAGAGACAATAAAGCAAAGCAAAAGCAATCAAAACCGGCAAAAACATGACAAAAAAAGAGACAAAGACGCGATAATGCGACAAAAACGCTTAAAAATGTGACCAAAAACACACTGGAGAAAATGCACTAGGTTCATGCAGTGACTTTAAAGTTTTTGCTCGCTAAACGCCAAAGAGCACCTCCGCCACTGAACAATTATTTGACAAAACTTTCAGAGCAATTTGAAATTGGCCTTTTTAAAATGGTCTCTGGGTTTTCCATCAAATCGAAACAAGACTTAAAAAATAACTAAATCGGGATCAAAACAAAGCTACTATGGAAGTAAATGAGGGGAATCATGACTGAAACGGTCTTTTTTTAAAAGAATAAACTACAGGGTTAGCGTGTTTTAAAAGGTCCTATATCATGCAAAATCGACTTTTTGGAGTTTGTAACCATGTTGTTATGCTATTTCCTTATCAAAACTCCCCCAGAGCGGTTTTTGGCTTCATTCACGCAGTTCTAAGTAATCCTCCTGAATCCTGCTCTCTGAGCAGCTGCTCTGCCCTCTCCTGGTAAACCACTGAGCTGTTCAGTTGTGTCGTCAGAAAGGAACGGAAGTGCTCTACGTCTGTAATGTAATGCCTTACGGCCTGGTTTTAATTTATAAAAACAGCTTTTTCATTATTTTTGTTGTAAGAGAAATAAAAAATAAAAGGAACTCTGACGCGTCTGTGCTGTCCCGGGAGAGTAAACAAACGCACCCCGGAGGATCCGAACATAAGTCATGTTTGTGAAGATGGAGCTCTTTCTAACCTACTCTGGACACGCCTGTTCTTTTTTCGTACCCAACAATAATGTCACGGGTTCGCGTTTGGCTACGAGAGGAACAGGACTATTCAACCTTCCTAAAGAAGAGTGCACTCGCCAGAAGTTGGAATTTCTTTCTGGGATTCAGCGACTTTATCAACCAACCTGATGGATGCTTGGTGAACCTTGGCCAGAATCAAAGTGGATTAACTTTTATAACCAACGCGATCCCATAACCCGATGGGGAGGCCAGGCTGAGCGGTGAGTCAATCAAAACGCGTGTTAGCGTGTGTGTTAGCGTGTGTGTTTTAGCGTGTGTGTGTTAGCGTGTGTGTGTTAGCGTGTGTGTGTTAGCGTGTGTGTGTTAGCGCGTGTGTGTTAGCGCGTGTGTTAGCGCGTGTGTTGCGTGTGTTAGCGCGTGTGTTAGCGCGTGTGTTAGCGTGTGTGTTAGCGTGTGTGTTAGCGTGTGTGTTAGCGTGTGTGTTAGCGTGTGTGTTAGCGTGTGTGTTAGCCATTTATGAAACTGTGTTGCACATGTCAACTCCTTATAACTGCATTATGTGGAGTAACTTCACTTTTTGCAGCGATATTTATATTTATAATACTGCAAATGTGGAATGAGCGGAGAAAGGGGCGGAGTTAACTGAATCGAAGCGTCTTGTCTTCCGGTTTTGAAAATACCCCCAGAAAATACTTATATTTCTCTAAAAAATGAGTACTCCATAGTGATAGAGGTACAATATATCATATAAATGCCTATACTTTACTTTGGAATGGCTAAAATAGCATGATACAGATCCTTTAAAGTGAATACTACTGAATAGCTCCCTTTGTGATTATCTTAAAGAGGTGATCATTTATTCAATTGCTATTCATCTTTCAGGCTTTGTGTGAGTCGATAAGTCGCACTAAATAATCACTCCATATTTGTGTGTCTCTCCGACAGAACATTGGTAAAGCCTCCAGTCCCACAGCAGCAGCAGGATGTAGGAACTGTGTCGAATGAAGGATTTCCCTGAGGACAAAGTGGAGGTGCCAGCTCCGTTTTAGATCTCAGCGCGAAACCTGCCAGCGCCGAAATAACAGCGGAAACGTGGCACCACAAAACAGCAGGCACCGGAGTTACATGAGCCTCTTCTGTGCCATAATAAATAATGGCTGCTTTAACTCATCATACTTGAGATTAACTGGCTCAGGTTATTCAAAGACAATAATAAATGTAGAAAAGAGTTCACAGACATGTCCATTATAACTAAACTGAAAGGCCCTGATTCTTTGAGTGAGCAAATAAACAGCAGGTGCAGTTGACAATTTCATCCCTCATAAACGCTAACATTTTAAGTGGGGTTTGCAATTAGCACCTGGCTTCGTAAATCAGTAAATAGTTTGGGTGCAAACTCATTCTGAACCATTCTAATGCATTTCTAACGTCCCAGTTCTTCTCAGGAAAGAGTTTATAAGCAGATTCCGACTGCAACTTTTGAGGGTCACTGGGTACTGGGTTATATTTTTTTCCGACACATGTACTGATACAGATACAATTTTTCATTACATACTAAAATACTTCTATTTTTTCGATACCAAATGACAAATATAAATCTCACATTTTTGGGGACTTTCTCGATAAAGCGATATTTTTTTGTAAACCTTAAGATATATGCAGATATGTGCAGGCAAACATGATTTCCATTGCTTTGTTGGTCAAAAAGATAATAAACAGAACAAACAAGAAAATTCTTTCTCCATTTCCTCCATAATGTCAATTCAATTTCAATATTTTTTACACATTTCTTGACTTTGGCGATAAACTTGATATTGTACATTTGCATATCTTCCAAACAGACATTTCGATATTATTGCCCCCTCTAGTAGTATCTAGACATTATTTTTTCACTACCAGTAGCACCTAAACTTTTTTTCCCCATATCATACTGTATCATTTCACGGTACCCAGTCATAGTCACTGTCACAATAATGCAAACTAAACTAGCCTGCAAGCTCACAATCAATAAAAATATGATAATGGATAGTCTTTTTGTGTATATATATTTAAAGCAGTACAAGTAACTCATGCCCCTAGAGGCCATAAGCGCCACTGCAGGTGTCGTAGCATGTTGCGTTTTTTTTTTTACTCATTAATTGTCCGTGAGAGTAAATACTACGCTGACAAAAAGGACGAAGGGACAAAGTACATCCAATTACACAATGGAGATCATTTTTTTCACTCAAACTTGGCTGTAAATACTGTTTAAGTGGCGCTAGCACGCAGTTAGCTTTGCCTGTTAGCCTGTTAGCTTCTTCTTTGTGATTCCATTAGTGTGTATTGGTGACTCTGACCCGGAGGCCGCAAAGTTGCAATTGTGGTTTTCTGG
This sequence comes from Neogobius melanostomus, assembly GCA_007210695.1. Lineage (NCBI taxonomy): Eukaryota > Metazoa > Chordata > Actinopteri > Gobiiformes > Gobiidae > Neogobius > Neogobius melanostomus. The sequence continues at coordinate 525,834 of VHKM01000527.1, read as the reverse complement.
CCAGAGACACCAGGGGGCGATGAAAGACCCCCCAATTATCCCATTAACACTTGTATTACCCCAGAGGGACTACGGGAAGGATTTATTAATGTAAACAAGTTACTTGGTGCTGCTTTAAAATAAAGGCTTTTTTAGAAAATGCAGGAAGAGCGCCTTGGTTTTTGTGTACAAGTGTTTACTCTGCAATACCAAAAGTAGATTTAAATAAATGCAGAACGGCTGCACAATCTCTAGTAATTATTTACATTTAATGCCATTATTATAATAACACAAATTCGTGTTTTGACCATAGCCGTTTTCCTCTCACACCTCAGACCTCAGACCTTACCTTGTAACCGAACTACGATGGGGATCTTCAGGTCCAGGTCCCGCACGGCCATGATGATGCCCTGAGCGATGACGTCACACCTCATGATGCCCCGAAAATGTTCACCAGAATCGCCTGGACCTGCACGAACAGAAAAAAGATTAAATCCGAGCCTTAAACTGCACATTTCCGTTCATACAAAGGCCAAATTCATCTAATATCTGTCGGAGCCTCACCTTTCTGTCGGAGGTGATGAGCTTGAAGGCCTCGGTCACCTGGTGCGCCGTAGCCCGCCCCCCACGTCCAGGAAGTTGGCCGGAGTGCCGCCGTGCAGCTTTATGATGTCCATCGTGGCCATGGCGAGACCCGCACCGTTCACTGCAACAGAGGACAAAATATCGTTTACTGCAGGTACTACACTTCAATACAAAAACATGCACAATACTGGGCTAAATACACAGACATGGAAGGATGGGAGCAAATACCAAGAGACTCAAAAATACAAGTAGCAGCGAGTTAAACTGTATGCTTTAATGTAATTGCAATGCCCCAACCTGGTAAAAATTCAAAGAAAACAAATGATTTAATGCCTATTTGGATCCAATTAAAAGAGCGGGTTTTATGCTTTTTGCAAGTATGATGTCAAACACATTTTTATCACAAACAGCTGAAACAAAATATCCAGTAGTTTCACTTCCTGATTTTCATGCAATCTCACCACAAGCCTCTCCCACCCCCACTCCTGTTGTGCCTGCATGTTCTCCCTGTGTCTACATAAGTTTCCTCCAGGTACTCCGGTTTCCCGTCCCGAGTGGGGGATGATGGATGGAAATTAAACTATGGCTACAATCTGGTAGGGCTGGGGCGATTTTTTTACTCAGTATGGACGATTTAGATCTTATTGGAAATAAACTTAAAAGGGTCTCCTGATCTTTCATATGAAGAAAACTGTGTAATTTATCTAAATATAAATGGGCTGGACTCGGTTTTAAACATGCTTCATCTGCTCCTAGAAGTAAAACTTCATTAGCCATGGAGTTTTCAAAAGTATTTGACTTTTATCCTCATGCCTTGAGTTCTGCTGTGATTGACAGAAGTTTCTATGGAGACAGAAAACCTGCTGCCATAGACTCGGCTCTGTAGGAGAATTCTACATAACGATGATCGAAAGGTTGGTGAAGAATAGGCAGCAGTCAGGATGTCTTAAGCAGGAGAAGTTTTATTGCCATCTTTGCGGGACCCAGAGACATGAACTCAAGACATTGCCAGTCCTAACATTCAAAAGCCTGTCTGTGCTTCCCCAGAGGACACGTAAATACCCTACAAGCGCGTCACACTCACGCACGCAAGCATTCAGTGGCTGATAGTAGGCGCCTGAACGCCCAGTCAAGGCTATAAAGAGATAGTAAGATCGCACAGCTTGACCTACGGGCAGTACGACATTATAGATTAACACAGTATGATGACTAGCGATTTAATATCATCTCTTACAGGCTCAAGAGGAGAACAGCAGACGATCAGACCAGGGGAAACTAAAGTCAGTTTCAGTGGAAGAAAACTATCTTGCACAACAGAAACACAACACACGGCCTTTGTAAAGCAGCAGGGGATCACCAGAAAGTCACTGGGTTCCTCTGGTGTTGTTTCCGAAAACAGTCGCTGTGGAGTGTCTGGAAAAAAAATAGTATGAAGCTATGACGACGTTGGCGAGTGGAAGAATTAAGCTTAGAAAGAGGGCGAGAGGTGAGCATTTCCTGGATACATAGGATCTCAGAAGGAGCTTTTTGTTGGGAGCTGCCTTTGTAGAAAACTCAAAGATTACACAAAGACGCACGAGAGAGTCCAAACTCCAGGGGTCTCATTTATAAAGCCCACGTACGGACAAAATGAGGCCAAAACCTTCCGTACGAACTGTTCTGCGCCAAAGGTGGTATTTATAGAAATCAAACTGAACGTGAAACATTACGCACCGCCACACTAGGTTTGTACCTGGCGTACGCAGTCCGCACTTTTCAGAAACGCTGCAAACACACGAGGAGAGGCGAGGGAAAGCAGCAAGGGGAGGTCGGATTGAGGAAATGAAGTCTGGTGCACATTTTAAACTGCTCATTTCTTTATTTTCTACAGAAATGATTAAGATCATTAAAAATAAAATCTAGGAAATCAACCGTTGGCTTTGTGTAGTGTTTCAATCTTTCGTTTATATACTTAATAAAAATATTGTAGTAATGTGTGACACTCAAAGACGTGCACGCTCATGTACGCTCATGCACGGACACCGGAGCGCACTGCCGCCGGCTGGGAGCGAGAAGCAGGAAGGATCCGAGCCGCTCTGTGTTTTAACCAAAGTCTGACCAACTCCTGGGAGGCCGGCGAGGGCTGGTCCAAGGCACAAGTCCATTCAGAGACGCTGCGTAATTACGCGCTGCAGCTCCACAACCTCTCTCTTTCTCACCACCCGGACTCTGCTCCTCATTCACGCCCAAAGCGAACCGGTGCCTCATCCCCGACTGCACGTACAGCGAGCTCAAAAAACAATAGACTATCTGAGTGATTCAAAGCCCACCGAGCTTATTCTGTAGTTTCAGGAAATGTGAGCTCCGTGAACAGCACTGGGAAATATCACAATCAGCGTCTAAAAGGCTCTTCTTTACGTTCTAAAAGTGTATTTCCAAAAGTGTTATTGATGAGGCACTGCACTCTGCCAGTAGGTTACTTGTGATCAGAGAAACAGCAGTAACATGTCAGTAAAGATCCACCTCGGCCTCTGCCGTCACTGCTGCGGCGTGTGGCCCCTCCCTCTCTGCTCCCGGGGTCTCGGTAAAACCCTTCATTATCGCCTCATGTTTAGGTAAATCTCATTCATAAGTTACTTTGCATATCCTTATATGGTGACATGGAGGCGTGCAGGGGGCGTGACGTGAGGAGGGGTCATGTGCGCACATTTCTGCTCCAGGTGGAATTTGTGAAGGGGAGTTTACGTGGTGCTGCGCGTACGGAGGGTTTCATAAGTCCCAATTTTTTTCTCCGTTCGTGAAGTTTGGGTTTTGCTCGTACGGACTCTTATAGGCAGATTCTCACGGACAGTTTCATAAATGAGACCCCAGGGCTGTTTTTGAAGTGAACATCGTAACATGATTAAAAGCTCCAAAAAGTACATTGTTGCATAATACCACTTTAACGGTTTTTAACAACTTTAAAACAACAGAAATCATGACTTTGAATAGCTTTTAATGCCCCTTTTTGAAAATGTGTCACAAAGACTTTTACTCCTCTCTTAAACCAGCTTATCTCTTTGGCAAAGATTCTGCCGCACGTCGCCAGATTACACGTTTTAAAACCATTTGCTGACGGGTTTTTGTAAAATTCAACACTTTATAATCCTCATTAAAAATAATATAAAACAACAACACTTGTTCTGCTCCTAATTGGCCATGTTATCTCAGAATGGACAAATAACTAAGAGAAATTGGAAGATAAAGTCTTGACATTAGTTGAATCGTATAAAAAGCTCTAAAAAAAAAAAATTCCGGAGCAAACGATCTGCCCCTAATGAGGGAAAAAAAATTCCAGATAACAGCTTTATACTCTTTACTGAAGCGTGAACACATTCATCACGTCTCTTAAATTACTCCCCAGTTTGTCTCTGCCCTTTCCGCCGCCAGAAGCTCTGCTGGGCTTCACTTTAAGTGGTCGCAAATTAGCACAAAGTCGTGGGGGATTTTCGCTGCTACACTGAGGTACTTTATATTAATGAGAAAGTACATAAGACTACTGTGATTAAGTGGGTTCTTGAGTGAAGAGCAGCGGTGTTCAGAGATGAGAGAATACAAATTATGTGATCATTGGTATTTTTTTTCTCTTGGTCTGAAGGCTTAGAGTTTATTATGGACTGGCTGAGGCTGCATGTGTATCGGGGCCTGCAGCATTAACCGTTAGGCCATCGTGCAGCTGCATTCGGCAAGATACTGCTCTCACTTCAAAGTGCTATTTTCCTCCTCTGGCTTTAAAATTATCTAAGACATTCAGAAATGCCCCCAAATGCACAACTCAGCTGCAAGTTTTGTAACTATGTTCGACTGCGTTGTCCCGGTCACATAAAAACACTGCCCCAAAATAAGTGTCCACCTGGATGTAACCAACTGTTCTGCTCTGGGGCTGCTGCAGTTGGTCAGGTCTCGGTTCAGCAACACCAAAGAATGAGATCAGCTGAACATCCTGAATGACCAGGTTATTCCATCAATAGATTTCTTCTTCCCTGATGAAGTGGGCATATTTTAAGATGACAATGCCAGCCTTCTTGTGAAAGAGTGGTTCAGGGAGCATGAGGTGGTTTGGCCGCCACAGAGTCCAGATCTTAACCCCATGAGAGTCTTTGGGATGTGCTGGAGAAGAATTTTGTTTGGTTTTGGCCAGGCAGTGTATAGTAAATGTAAATATTCCAGTTTTTGCCGTGAGACACTTGGCACGCGCATTAGAGTAATGTTCAAGGACCCCTAAGGCAGAGGAGGAATCCAAATAAGTATTTAAAAACAGACTTAGATCAGTTCTGGAATAATCACCACTTACTTTGGATGCACTGGCTGAAAAGAGTGAACACCCCCCAACCACTGTTCTCACGGACAAAAAAGGAAATGCAGAACTGCTGCTATTTTCTCAGAGTTTGACAATCCTCAAACCGCTAAAGACCCGGCCCCTCTGGTAAGTGTAAAAACCCAATGTGGGTTAGAATGACGTGGAAATATTACAGATTTAAAAGGCTGCAGTGAAAATGGTCAAAGAAAAGTTATTCGAAGACATTTAGCTGTAAAAATACTAATAATGAACATGCATCTCTCCGTTCCCGTCTCAGACCTAGGCAGCCGATGGTCCCGTCCAGCCCGATTAGTTGAGGTCCGCCTTGGCCGCCTGCTGGTCCCTGGGATCCTCCTGGCTCCAGTCCCGCAGCGCAAACACTTTGTCCTGACGGTACGCCGCGTTGGAGTCGAAGTTGATCTTGGCGTCCATGCACATCACTGTGGAGAGAGACATTTCAGAGAGTATTAACGAGGGCGAGGGGGATGAGTGAGGGAACTGCCATCTGTGAGCGGGGCACTGTTCGAACACACGACGGCCAGACCGGACCAGAATGAAGCCCATCGTCCAAGTAGTTGCAGTTCTCATGGCACAAACTTAAGATGTACTGTATAAAAAGGTAAGAATGTTTTTTGAGTTTGCACATGTTGAAGAAGAAACCGGTGGAGAGCTGGTGGATCAAATCTTATCAATACTGGTGTCGTGTCTCGTTTCTCAGAGCTTTGTATGTATTGACGCTTTTTAGGAATCCCAGACAGGACTCCAATGCAACAGTCCAGTTGTGAGGTTATGAAGGCGCATATTTATATTATTATTTCAGCTCAGGAGACAAGGAGCACCACAGTTTAGCTCCTGGACAGTAAAGGCTGACTGTCCAAAAGCTCTTTTGGGGGCACTTTCGTGCAATGGAGCTACTACTCGGGAGTGGGACTATGAGCCTCTGAGAACACTTTTTTCTTTTTTAACCCCTTACCTCCACCTTATGGAGCACATTTTCTCCAGTTCAGCTTTACCAGGGCTCGAAATTAACTTTTTTCTTGGTAGCTCTTGTGCTCCTAATTCTGAAATTTAGGAGCACAGTCAAAAACTTAGGAGCACAACCAAAAAAACAGGGAAGCTTTTAACAGGGATGAAGGGAATTTAAACATATCACATGCCACTTCCAGCCTTCTGTTGCATTAGGCTAAATTTTAACATTATAAATGGACACCAGATTTTGTGCCAGGGCGTGCCGGGAGGAAGGACAGCGGCACTGAGCCAAAAGAGAGAACAGATCGTAGTTTACTATAAGCTCTTGAACTATTTTGGAACAGAACGTTTGCTGTTGCTGACAGGCAGCGTTTGTGAAAACAATGACACAAGCTTTTTTTAAGGTAGCACGAGAAGGTTTTCTTTAAGGTGGACTGGAGCATTGTTTGCAGTCGCAAACATTGCGAGTGATTCTATTTTAGATCGCAAAGGTATAATTTCAAAATGGTCGCAATTTCGAGCCCTGTTTACCCAATTCTAAAAGCTTCTGGACTGGAGCTTACAACATATAGGCCAGTAGAACGGCTCATTTGAAAGCTGATTGCTACAAAAGCTGAAGCTACAAAACTGATCATGATTTATTTTATTTATTTTTCACTGACGCTGCATTTGTTGTGTTTTCATCTCTTTTTGTCTGGTTTGTGTATGTATTTGTCGTGTTTTTGTCATTTTTTTGTTGCTTTTGGTTCGGTTCAGGTGGGGATTAGGTTAAAGTTAAAGGTGCTTTAGACAACTTTATGTGGGAATAAAAAGGTCTCTAAATGTGCTCCAGGATCAATTGTTTGGAAGGTTTTCAACTTTTGTTATTTGCATTAAAAGGAGGGAAAAAAGAGCCCTGTCCTTGAGAAGATTCTGGATGTTAGGGATGTACAAGTTACCAATGGGTCTGGACACATAAAACAACAACAACAGTGCCCCTTGTCAGTGCGCGTGTGTCGTACCCATGCCAGACGAGTCCTCCACCATGGGGTTGATCTCCACCATGGAGGCGTCGTACTTGATGAACAGGTTGTAGAGTTTGATCATGTTTCTGCCGCCTCGTTGATCAGCGCCGCGGGGAAACCCATCTTCTCTGCCAACTACAATGTGGGGAAAAAAAGTAAATGTGTTACGGCAACGACGACAAAAGACGATTGACTCTGTGCATAACGTTAGAATCAAGCTAACGGTAGCGCCACAGACCACACAACGGTTTCCGGTTTCGATCCAGCACGTCAGAATAAAGCACCGTCTCATTCATTAATTCAGCAGTTCATACGTTTGTTAAGTGGTGACGTCACAGCTCTACTTCCGGGTCCGCAGATGTGCGAGAAACTACAAAAAAACTCTTTAATACCACAATCAATATTTCTGAAACTCAACAGAGACTTACTGAACATACTTGTTTATCAGGCTCATTAGCCAAAAATGCTGGACTTACTGCTATAAAAGTAATATTTACCAAAATCGCGTTAGCGGAGAAAAATGCTAACAGCGCAGCAGCTCCGCTAACCCCGGAAGTAGCGACTTTAGTAAATATACTTTTTTAGCAGTAGGTGCGGAATTTTTGGCTAATGAGTCTGAGAAATAAGTAGCTTCAGTAACTGTTGAGTTTCAGAAATATTGATGGTTGTTTTTTAAGAGTTTTTAATGTTTTTTCTCGCATATTTGCCCGTATGCCAGGACCCGGAAGTCGTGACGTCACACTTAACATACAAAACACATTTAATCTCTCAACTGAGAGAAAATTATTTTTGGGAAATTTGCAGCCTGTAGTCTGCACTTTCTTTGAGTCTCACTCAGCCTCCTCCACATCCCCTCAGCCTCCTCCACAGCCCCTCAGCCTCCTCCACAGCCCCTCAGCCTCCTCCACAGCCCCTCAGGCCTCCTCCACAGCCCCTCAGCCTCCTCCACAGCCCCTCAGCCTCCTCCACAGCCCCTCAGCCTCCTCCACAGCCCCTCAGCCTCCTCCACAGCCCCTCAGCCTCCTCCACAGCCCCTCAGCCTCCTCCACAGCCCCTCAGCCCCCCCCGCCCCTCCCAGCCCCCCTCCTCCACAGCCCCTCAGCCTCCTCCACAGCCCCTCAGCCTCCTCACAGCCCCTCAGCCCCTCATCCCCTCAGCCCCATCATCAGCCCCTCAGCCTCATCATCCCCTCAGCCTCATCATCCCTCAGCCTCATCATCCCCTCAGCTCATCATCCCCTCAGCCTCATCATCCCTCAGCCTCCATCCCTCAGCCCATCATCCCCTCAGCCTCATCATCCCCTCAGCCTCATCATCCCTCAGCCTCATCATCCCCTCAGCCTCATCATCCCCCTCAGCCTCATCATCCCCTCAGCCTCATCATCCCTCAGCCTCCTCCCGCTCCCTCTCATCTCTAAAACTCGGCCCTGGGTGAAATCGCTGTGATGATAGGCTGATAGGATAGAATATTCATGGACATTTTTTCCAACAATAATCAACAACACTGTAGGTTCTCTTCATGACACTTTTGTCCTACAATAAATGGATTGGCATATCCGACTGGACTTCTGAATACTCTAGTATTTTTTCCCTCTTCAGTAATAATCCTGAACACAGCAGACAGCACGCGTATATCCAACTTTTAATGCGCCACAACAATCTAATTATTAAAATGCTTATCGGGAGATTTATCTGGGGAAAAAAAGGATTTAAATGCAAAGTTAGGCTAAATTTCAATGACTTGTTTGTCGACTAATTCTCCACTAAAACTAAATGACATTTTCTTCCACAGAAAAAGGCTAAACTAAATCAAAGTACTTTGTCAGAATTAGTACTGCTTTCCAATGAATCTCCATGACCTATGAAACCACCACATGTGAGCGCGTACCCGGACGGCCTGCTCCATCTTGATCCCCTCCACGATGTCGATGGGCTCCTTCGCGATGGCGTCGGGGTTTTCTGCCGCGACGTCCTCGATGTTGACTCCGCCCTGAGAGCTGCCGATCAGGACCGGGCCCTGGACAGACGAGAGAGGGAGTCAAAACAACGTCACTTTGGAAAAGTCTCTTCACAGATTTAAAAATACAACCTCATGAGGGCAGCTCGTGTATCGCAAAATTATTGTCATTGCAATATTAGGCGACAATACGCCCATCACACGGTACGGTACAAATATTTGTTGTCTAGAACCAGAAAACAGAATAATGTTAGAAAGATCTACAAATGAACAGTATCGGGTTCATCTCCAATGTCGAGAAATGTGGAGAAAAATTAGGAATCATTTGGGGGAAAATTGGGAGGAATCGTGGCAAAAATAAGGAAAAATTGTGTAAAGGTTGGTGAGAAAATGGGGCCAAAATAAGGAAGAAAAAAGGGGAATAAACTGGAAAAATTAGAAAAAGTGGGGAGAAATAGGGAAAATATTAGTAAAAAATATATAAAAAGAGCAAACATGAGGAAAAATTGGGAAAGAGAAAAAAAATGGCACAAAATAAAAAAAAATGTGTAAAAAAAAATGTAATGTAATAATGTATTTTAGCAGAAACGACCAAGTCCCTCTTCCTTCAATGCTGTCCCTGGACCAACCGCATCAAAACTTGGATCTTAAGATAGATTTTTTTTCTTGGTACAGAGGTGGCAGTGGGTAAGCAGTAGTTATCATTAATACAGAGGTGGCCGTGGGTAAAGGAGTAGGTATCATTAATACAGAGGTGGCAGTGGGTGGTGGTGGTGGTGGGTAAAGCAGTAGGTATCATTAATACAGAGGTGGCAGTGGGTGGTGGTGGTGGGTAAAGCAGTAGGTATCATTAATGCAGAGGTGGCAGTGGGTGGTGGCAGTGAGTAAAGCAGTAGGTATCATTAATGCAGAGGTGGCAGTGGGTGGTGGTGGTGGTGGGTAAAGCAGTAGGTATCATTAATACAGAGGTGGCAGTGAGTAAAGCAGTAGGTAATTAATACAGAGGGCAGGGTGGTGGTGGTGGTGGGTAAAGCAGTAGGTATCATTAATGCAGAGGTGGCAGTGGGTGGTGGTGGGGGTAAAGCAGTAGGTATCATTAATCAGAGGTGGCAGTGAGTAAAGCATAGTATCATTAATACAATGCGTGGCGGTGGTGGGTGGTGGGTGGGTAAAGCAGTAGGTATCATTAATCAGAGGTGGCAGTGGGTGGTGGTGGTGGGTAAGCAGTAGTATCATTAATACAGAGTGGCAGTGGGTGGTGGGTGGTGGGTAAGCAGTAGGTATCATTAATACAGAGGTGGCAGTGGGTGGTGGTGGTGGGTAAAGCAGTAGGTATCATTAATGCAGAGGTGGCAGTGGGTGGTGGTGGTGGTGGGTAAAGCAGTAGGTATCATTAATACAGAGGTGGCAGTGGGTGGTGGTGGGTGGTGGGTAAAGCAGTAGGTATCATTAATACAGAGGTGGCAGTGGGTGGTTGGTGGTGGGTAAAAGCAGTAGGTATCATTAATCAGAGGTGGCAGTGGGTGGTGGGTGGTGGGTGGGTAAAGCAGTAGGTATCATTAATACAAGGTGGCAGTGGGTGGTGGGTGGTGGTAAAGCAGTAGGTATCATTAATACAGAGGTGGCAGTGGGGTGTGGTGGTGGGTAAAGCAGTAGGTATCATTAATACAGAGGTGGCAGTGGGTGGTGGTGGGTAAAGCAGTAGGTATCATTAATACAGAGGTGGCAGTGGGTAAAGCAGTAGGTATCATTAATACAGTGGTGGTGGGGTGGGTAAAGCAGTAGGTATCATTAATACAGAGGTGGCAGTGGGTGGTGGTGGTGGGTAAAGCAGTAGGTATCATTAATACAGAGGTGGCAGTGGGGTGGTGGGGTGGGTAAAGCAGTAGGTATCATTAATACAGAGGTGGCAGTGGGTGGTGGGTGGTGGGTAAAGCAGTAGGTATCATTAATGCAGAGGTGCAGTGGGTGGTGGGTGGGTAAAGCAGTAGGTATCATTAATACAGAGGTGGCAGTGGGTGGTGGTGGTGGGTAAAGCAGTAGGTATCATTAATACAGAGGTGGCAGTGGTGTGGGTGGGTAAAGCAGTAGGTATCATTAATACAGAGGTGGCAGTGGGTGGTGGTGGTGGGTAAAGCAGTAGGTATCATTAATACAGAGGTGGCAGTGGGTGGTGGTGGTGGGTAAAGCAGTAGGTATCATTAATACAGAGGTGGCAGGGGTGGTGGTGGGTAAAGCAGTAGGTATCATTAATACAGAGGTGGCAGTGGGTGGTGGCGTGGGTAAAGCAGTAGGTATCATTAATCAGAGGTGGCAGTGGGTGGTGGGGTGGGTAAAGCAGTAGGTATCATTAATACAGAGGTGGCAGTGGGGTGGTGGTGGTGGGTAAAGCAGTAGGTATCATTAATACAGAGGTGCAGTGGGTGGTGGGGGTGGGTAAAGCAGTAGGTATCATTAATGCAGAGGTGGCAGTGGGTGGTGGTGGTGGGTAAAGCAGTAGGTATCATTAATACAGAGGTGGCAGTGGGTGGTGGGTGGGTAAAGCAGTAGGTATCATTAATACAGAGGTGGCAGTGGGTGGTGGGTGGGTAAAGCAGTAGGTATCATTAATACAGAGGTGGCAGTGGTGGTGGTGGTGGGGCGTGGGTAAAGCAGTAGGTCTCATTAATACAGAGGTGGCAGTGGGTGGTGGGGGTGGGTAAAGCAGTAGGTATCATTAATACAGAGGTGGCAGTGGGTGGTGGGTGGGTAAAGCAGTAGGTATCATTAATACAGAGGTGGCAGTGGGTGGTGGGGGTGGGTAAAGCAGTAGGTATCATTAATACAGAGGTGGCAGTGGGTGGGGTGGTAAAGCAGTAGGTAAGGGGGGGGGGGGGGTGGGTAAAGCAGTAGGTTCATTAATACAGAGGTGGCAGTGGTGGTGGCAGTGGGTAAAGCAGTAGGTATCATTAATCAGAGGTGGCAGTGGGTGGTGGGGGTGGGTAAAGCAGTAGGTATCATTAATACAGAGGTGGCAGTGGTGGTGGGGGTGGGTAAAGCAGTAGGTATCATTAATACAGATGGCAGTGGGTGGTGGGGTGGGTAAAGCAGTAGGTATCATTAATACAGAGGTGCAGTGGGTGGTGGCAGTGGGTAAAGCAGTAGGTCTCATTAATACAGAGGTGGCAGTGGTGGTGGGTGGGTAAAGCAGTAGGTCTCATTAATACAGAGGTGGCAGTGGGGTGGTGGCAGTGGGTAAAGCAGTAGGTCATTAAACAGGGGCAGTGGGTGGTGGGGGGGTAAAGCAGTAGGTATCATTAATACAGAGGTGGCAGTGGTGGTGGGGGTGGGTAAAGCAGTAGGTATCATTAATACAGAGGTGGCAGTGGGTGGGGTGGGTAAAGCAGTAGGTCTCATTATACAGAGGTGGCAGTGGGTGGTGGCGGTGGGTAAAGCAGTAGGTATCATTAATACAGAGGTGGCAGTGGTGGTGGGGGTGGGTAAAGCAGTAGGTATCATTAATACAGAGTGGCAGTGGGTGGTGGGTGGGGTAAAACAGTAGGTCTCATTAATACAGAGGTGGCAGTGGGTGGTGGGGCAGTGGGTAAAGCAGTAGGTATCATTAATACAGAGGTGGCAGTGGTGTGGGGTGGTAAAGCAGTAGGTATCATTAATACAGAGGTGGCAGTGGGTGGGGTAAAGCAGTAGGTCTCATTAATACAGAGGTGGCAGTGGGTGGCGGTAAAGCAGTAGGTATCATTAATACAGAGGTGGCAGTGGGTGGTGGGGTGGGTAAAGCAGTAGGTATCATTAATACAGAGGTGGCAGTGGTGGTGGCAGTGGAGTAAAGCAGTAGGTATCATTAATACAGAGGTGGCAGTGGGTGGTGGGTGGGTAAAGCAGTAGTATCATTAATACAGAGGTGGCAGTGGGTGGTGGGCAGTGGGTAAAAGCAGTAGGTATCATAATACAGAGGTGGCAGTGGGTGGGGGGAGCAGTAGGTTCATTCAGAGGTGCGTGGGGGTGGGGTGGTGGGTAAAGCAGTAGTATCATTATACAGAGGTGGCAAGTGGTAAAGCAGTAGGTATCATTAATACAGAGGTGCAGTGGGGTAAAGCAGTAGGTATCATTAATACAGAGGTGGCAGTGGGTGGTGGTGGCAGTGGGTAAAGCAGTAGGTATCATTAATACAGAGGTGGCAGTGGGTGGGTGGTGGGTAAAGCAGTAGGTATCATTAATACAGAGGTGGCAGGGGGGGGGGGGGTGGGGTAAGCAGTAGGTATCATTATACAGAGTGGCAGTGGGTGGGTGGGCAGTGGGGGGGGGGGGGGGTAAAGCAGTAGGTATCATTAATGCAGAGGTGGCAGTGGGTGGTGGTGGGTGGGTAAAGCAGTAGGTATCATTAATACAGAGGTGGCAGTGGGTAAAGCAGTAGGTATCATTAATGCAGAGGTGGCAGTGGGTGGTGGTGGGTAAAGCAGTAGGTATCATTAATACAGAGGTGGCAGTGGGGGTGGTGGTGGTAAAGCAGTAGGTATCATTAATACAGAGGTGGCATGGGTGGTGGTGGGGTAAAGCAGTAGTATCATTAATACAGAGGTGGCAGTGGGTGGTGGTGGTGGGTAAAAGCAGTAGGTATCATTAATACAGAGGTGGCAGGGGGTGGTGGTGGTAAAGCAGTAGGTATCATTAATACAGAGGTGGCAGTGGTGGTGGGGGTGTGGTTCAATCGAGGTGGGGGTAGCAGTATCTTAATACAGGGTGGCAGTGGTGGTGTGGTGCAGTAGGTATCATTATACAGAGGTGGCAGGGGTGGTGGTGGGGAGCAGTAGGTATCATTAATACAGGGGGGGGTGGGGGGGGGAAGCGAGGTATCAGTGGGTGGCAGTGGCTGGTGGGGGTGGGTAGCAGAGGTATCATAGTACAGGGTGGCAGTGGGTAAGCAGGGTATCATTAGTACAGAGGTGCGTGGGTGGTGGGGGTGGGTAAAGCAGTAGGTATCATTAATACAGAGGTGGCAGTGGGTGGTGGGGGTGGGTAAAGCAGTAGGTATCATTAATACAGAGGTGGCAGTGGGTGGTGGTGGTGGGTAAAGCAGTGGGTCTCTAGGAGATGGAGCTTGACGTCAGGAGGCTCCTCTCTAAACGCTGCCTCACCTCCTCAGACATGTGCCTTTGTCTCTGCTGTAAATTAGCCTCATTAGTCAGTCCCTGTACAGCAGTCGTACAATACGCTGAAGAACAGACGCACAAATGGCTTTGTTCGACATGGATTAAAGAACTCTGCACAGCGGTTAACGCCGCTGCAGGAAAATAATCCACCTTTTTTCAAATGAACTTCAACCAAACAAATTCTATACTGAAATATGAGTTTGTTTACACATAGTTTTGGGGAAAAGGGGGATTGTAGAGTTTTATAGTCGTATACTGCCCTCTGGTGGCAACTCGAAGTACAAAACAAATACAGTATAATCGAGCATGTAATAATTGTCTGCAATGCATTGAAAGTAAGATTAACTAAATTACTTTCATAACGATGATCAAGAGGAAGTAGAAAAAGAGCAGCTCAAAGGATCACACTGAATTTTGTGAAGGTGTATGGACTTCAAAACCTGCAGGGCACTTCTTGCAGCTGTGAAACCACTCCTGAACCAAGAGAATTATACATGAGTGGTTTCCATACTTTTTTCAGTGTGGTCCATGGGCAGCATATTGAAGTGTATAACTGAGCTGAGGGCCACAGAAGGTCAATGCAGAGAAACATTCTTTGTTGCATTTAGCAGAGGTTTTAACCATGTAACCTTAATCGAAGCTTAGAACCTGAGTGTCGCTCTGTCTCACACTAAATGTAATTTATTAAACTTGTATTAAGTAGTTCCATCTCTTGTGTTCAAATCAGAAAGACGCTTGAGAGCAAACAAAAATGAGTCCAAGAGCCGCATTTGGCCACGTTTATATGGAGAACTTCCAATTCAGAAATATTATGACTGGCAGCTTACAATATGGCTATGAAATCAGTCAGGAAATCCACTTCAATTAATTTATCAATCATAGCTCAACAGAGTGGTATAGTCTTCATGATACGCAGGTATTCGCAGGATTACTGTATAACCACTAGGAATTGGGCAAAGATTCGCATCACTCCATGAATCGAGAAGTCTGGGCAGCTCTTCTCAAACTGCTGCCTCCGCAACCCAGCCCCGGACAGAGCGGAAGAAAATGGATGGACGGACATATCACTCATTTATATAGTTATTTTTGCACTTTCTGTTTAGAGACCAGCACAAACTTGAAAAGGAGAGAAAGGACCGGCATCTCATCCCTCCCTCTCTTTCTCTACTCGACTGTTCCTCCTAAGCTGCGCTCGTGCACGGCTGCTGTGTTGTCTGCGCACAGAATAAAATCCGACCTGATAGACGCGCTTATTAACAGTCCTCATGCTGGAGGAGTCGGCTCAGCGTCTCCTTGTCAGACACTTTCCCTGTTCATCCATGTCGTCAGCCCCTTTATGCTCATTTCTCCGTCCCTCTGCAGCGGCTCTGGCAAAGTTAGTGATAGATGTGGGCAGGGAACAAGCAAATCTGTATTTGACTCCAAAGCGCTGAAGTCCACGAGAAAGACGCTGCATAATCTTTTATTCTCAGACACTGGAGCTGTCGCTGAAGGCTTGATAGGGATGCGCCTCACCCACAGCGCTTACCGAGCCACGCGCTCTCCTGTTCATTCAAAACGAGTCTTTCTCCACGGAGCAGCATGTGTGGTGATGTGTATGCGGGGTGTGCAGGCGCTCACTCTACAGCGCAAGAGTCCGGACATCAGCTGATCTGATCAGAGTGGGGGGGCTGGTGAGAGCAGACTGGGCTTTATTCTTTAGCAGCTCTAAGTTTTCATTTTGGCTTCTGTCCCACAGCCTCATTTAGTTACAGCCTGTGAATCAAGGAACAATTCTAATGGCCTAAATAACCTTTACAGTGGTCCCTCGCTATAACACGGTTCACCTTTCGCGGCCTCGCTCTTTTGCGGATTTATTTTTAGCACAATTTCGTATGCTTTTTTACAGCGTGAATGCCATCTGCGTCCTATTTGGCTAGTCGCAGAGTGAGCCTCTCTCGTTGCATAGAGGATCTTTGTGTGTCTCGTCAACACATCAGCGCACACACTACACGCCGCAGAGTCACAGCAGCACAGGCCGGGCATGAGCGGGTCCGACTCCGCGTTCACTTTCTCTGAACTTTTCCGCAAAAATAAACACCACTAGCGTGTGGCGCTCGCCTGAGCTAAACACTCGCCTTCTGAAGCCTGAAACTGCTACGATAAAACTCTGGTCGGAGCTACGATTGTCTCTTAGTTTGAACAAGCAGAGACGAGAGCAGCTCACGATGTTTCCATCCCCACGTCTGTAATGTGAATCTAAAATCATATGTGACCAAAAAAATAAAAATAAATAAATAAATAAAAACTGTGACACCAGGCATAAGGGGGATCCCGTGAACTAGTGACAAAAGTGTATAAAGTGTGTGGTGAGGGGTTTTACAGCCTTAAAACATATATAATAATGGTAAATAATAAAACGGTCTACGTGGATTTAGTTTATTGCGGGCTATTTTTAGAACGTAACCCCCGCGATAAACGAGGGACCACTGTACTACATAGTTTGGTTTATAATCGATTCAATTCTCTGCGATGCATTTAATATTAATCAGTGTTTCTTCTAGGATTTTTTTTAGCAGTGGGGGCAGGCCTGCTGAAAGCACCCCCCTCCCCCCACTGATGGAGAGCAACCATCGTGATGCCACGCCCCTCCTGTCAGAAACACGAGCTGATCTTCTGTGGACCTTGTAAACCTACAAACTTTGCTGGGATTGCACTGTAAATTAAATCTCGAATATAGCTCATATGCACGCTAGTAGGGCTGAACGATTTTGGAAAATAATCTAATTGCGATTTTTTTTCTTAAATATTGCGATTGCGATTAAATATGCGATTATTGTTGCAAGGTCCTCTTCTCATGTATTTTTCACCTAACACAAGCAATAAATCAGTCTGTTTCATAACAAACAATATTAGATTCATTTGAAGTGAAAATTGCAACAATAAAGCAAACAAAATTGTTGCCTGACGTATCCAAAATTTGTGAACATGTGGACTGCACTTCTTAAAAACTTAACAGTACAGTCTATAAATAAATGATACATTATATATATAGATATTAAAAAAAAAAAGAAGATAAAACTCACTGATCCAGTCAGTAACATCACCCATACTAAAGTGCAGGAAAAGTCTGCAAACAAACGTCTGCTTTAACTAGTTGGAAAAGTTTTAGGAAATCAAACTCCCATTTAATACAAAATAAATTATTTATTATTTCGGCCAATCAAATCCCTGTCTGAGCTGCGACTCGTAGTTGCTTCAGATGCGCGTTATTGATGGACACGGAGAGGCCAGATGGAGCACACGCCAAAACACACTGGAACTGGGAGCAGCATTTTGGTTTTGGGATGTAACTTTGGACAATATGAAGAAACAGTGACGCAAGGAGACTGGGACATGAGGTGCCAAACACAGACACGTTTTACTTTCTTTGACTCGCAGCCATTTAGTGACATTTCAGCGTAAACAGCGCATTTCCTCAGCAAAATAAGACATGACACGGAGTCCTGCCTCGGATTGTAGTTTCCAACACTTTTCATACAGCAGTTTAGTGTTAATATCTAGCGTCTGTAATACCTACGGAGCGCATATGCGGTAGATGTAAAGGTAAATAAAGGCACATGGCACATGGCCTCCGCGGATACGTTATGGTCATGAACCGTCATTATGCTTTTGAGATAAGTTCTTTATCCACAACATTCCCATCATAAGCCTCCTAAACTGAGCCACACACGAATCTTTACTCTTTACAAGCAGCACAGGCTCACTTACGGAGGCAGAGACGTGTGAATCCGGAGGTGAGGTAGTTTCTGTGATCATCAGAGCGTGTAGTAGCAGCGAGAGAATGGCGTGATTAGCGCTGCAGCTAACGGAGAAGAAAGCAATAGTCCTTCGCGGTGGCTGCATGATAAACGCTGATATTTCACTGTACATCCACAATCTACCGCGCACCTGAACTAGACTGAGACGTAAACAAAAGCACGCGGCGGAGCGGACTTTGCTGCCATATCTCGCTGCTCCATTCACTTCCCAAATCGCGTGCCCTGCGATTACGAAATCGCGTTGTGTCATATCGCGATAAAATTGCAAATGCAATTAATCGTTCAGCCCTACACGCTAGTTTAAGTGGCCTACCAGAACCCCGAAGACATGACGTGTTAGCCGTAATTATTAACATAAAGACGCAGCGCTGCTCTATTTCTGACACGCGGGGCTCTCTCTCCAAAAGCAGCTACCGTTTGACACCGCGTGGTTTCGCTTTGCTTTTCGTACGGAAACTAAACAGTTTTAAAATGCCGCGATGGATCTCACATTGGAGCTGAGAGCGCATGGGTTTGGATGTTCTCACGAAGGGCCGAGAGAGGAGAGAGAGGAGAGAAAGAGACGCAGAGGTACGAGGCTACCGGGCGTCGCGTGGAGCAGCTTCAAAAACGTAGGCTATGATGCAAACTTCTAAATATTGTCCCGTTCACCCACTGTTTCTTAAACATTACGTTAAAATTGATTTAATAGATTTTTTTTTCTTTTCCAGTTTTGATACAGCGGCGGCAGAAATTAAACATAGAGGAAACACTGTTAATAGTGCGTGACGGGCAAATTGAAGAGTATAAAAATACAGTATAATCACTAGAACACTGAAGACTACACCACTGGATTATTTGTCCAAAGAGACAATTCAAATTGGATTTCAGAACATAAAATCACAACCAGATGGTCTTCTTCATCGGGGTTTTAGGAGATTGAAAGGGTCACAAAGAGAAATGTTTTGGATTTCTATATTCAACAACATGGCACCTAATGATGATTTCACTTTCCGCTTTGTGACGCACAGCTCTCCCTCCCTGAGATCTGGGGGCTGTTATTACGACACTGACCTGGAAGGACCTCTCCATAGTGATGGCGAAGTAGTATTCTCGTCTGGGATAGCGCCTCTCGCAGATGAACACCTGGTTACAGATACGGCCCGCCTCTCCCGTCTGCTTCGTGTACAGTTTACGGCCGATCATCTGAGAGGAGATGTCCCGCGCCTCCTCCGGGCTAAGGCACGAGACAAGAACATATTTGATCTCTCTTCCCTTTTCCAGCTGTAGTGTCTCGGTCATTCATCAGACTCTACACCTCAAACTCACGAGTAAACGATCCGGACTCCTCCCTGTAGTCCGCCCTCGAATTTGCCCTTTCCTCGACCTCCGGCCAAACCTGCGCCTTCACCACCAGGTCCTTTGTGCCTGAAACGACAAGAGAATAACTTATATAAAAGGAGAAACAGAACTAACAAAAACAACAAAATCACATTAAATCTGGACAAGAAGGAGAACAAAATAAAAGTAAATATACACATCACTATCACAATATCAAAGCTACAACATATCATTAAATCATTTAAGTCTACCACTTATCTTTTCCAAAAAATTTAGATTTAATGTCAGTTTGAATCTTGAAATTACCGGACTATAAGCTGCTACTTTTTCCCCACGCTTTGAACCCTGCAACGGAGCGGCTCATTTATAGATTTTCACGGTAATACTAGCGCTTGTATCAACATTTAATCATAGATAGAGCGCTACACAAGTGCTTTAATACGAGTGTGTCCAAAATTACTCAGTTATTTCTACTGAAAGACATAATAACAGCTCCAAATTCAAACAAGTTGTGGAGATGATGGAGTCTCTCGGTTCCTTTCGGACGTTCCCCACTCATGCAAACCCTATCGCTGTCTTCCTCTACCTCTGTCTGCGGTGTTTGCTGCACATGGATGCCAAAGTGCAGCAAACACTGTGGTTTTGGCTCTCACTGCTGAAATATTATGGAGGGACAAAGCAAAGCGTGGGCTAAGGGTGAGGGCTTGCTGATGGGGGCTACTGCCCTCTACCAACTGCCACATTACACCCTGGCTTTTTAAAGGCACCTCACTAAACAAGGCAACAACAAAAACAAAACAATAAAACAATCATAACTAATATTATTCGGTGGAAATGGGAATGACAATAATAATGGGCCATGTTGATACGTAATACTCAATAATAACTCAAGTCAATGTTCAATTAATAGAATGGTGACTGGTGTTTATAAGTAAAGATTGGTTATGGTTATTAAACAAATGGGAAAGAGGAAAAAGAAAAGAAAAGCACAAATTGTAAATAAAATAAATAAAAATTCCATACATTTCTATCTTCGTGTTGTCTTCTTACTTTGGTAGTCTTGTAATCATGTGATTTTCTTTTGTTAAACATGAATGCTTTCCTTTAGCAAAGCTGCTGTACGTAAAGTCAATGTGGACAATTATGTAATCCAGGAATTTGTAATGTAAAGTGTTATATTGTACGAGATGTTGTATCACTGTAACTTTTTTAAACTCCATCTAGTCCCTTTAACACACTAAATGGTGTATAGGTCTATAGATCACATAACACCAGTTCTGCAACAACTCCACTGGCGACTAGAGTACAAACTCCTCCTGCTAACCTTCAAACTCTCCATAACCTGGCTCCCACATACTTGGGCGATCTGATTCAGCCTTACACCCCAGCACGCTCACTCCGTTCCTCATCTGCCGCCCTGTTGTCCACTCCATCCTTTAAACTGACCACCATGGGTGCTCGGGCCTTCAGCCGCTCAGCACCCAGGCTCTGGAACTCACTCCCACTGCACATCCGTTCACAGGGACTCCAATGATCTTTTTAAGTCCCATATTAAAACAGATCTGTTCAGAGCATTATTATTATTATTATTATTATTATAGGCTGCTGTTCTCTAAAAAAATTAATAATTAAAAAAGTTATCAAATATCAAATTTTTCCAAGAGAGTCTGGCTGCAGACCTCCACTCTCAGGACCCTGCCTTGCAGACCTCCGCTGTCAGGACCGGAAGTTTATTCGAAGCCTTTCAAAATAAACCGGATATACTGGAAGCACGTATTTGTCGTTGTTCCTTGGGCTTTATTTTATGTAATATGATAATATGATATAAAAATGTATAATATATGTATAAAAATATGATATAAAAGCAACTATAAGTAGTAGCCTTCATGTTTGGCTGCAGACCTCCACACTCCCCTTCCAAAATGAAAAGCAGGCATACCGGAGGACGTATTTGTCGTTCCCCATGTGAATATACTTTATTTATTGGGGCCATATTTTATGTATATAATGTAAATATGATTCAAAAGCAAGTATTCCAGGAGTAGCCTATGTAACGGAGGCTGCTTGGCTTCCAGAAGTACGTTAGGTAAATCTCACTCCTCTACGCTTCATAATACACAATGATTACAGTACAGATACTTGTCTGGTAGTCATGTGGGTAAGTCGGGCGCCTCCCAGTGCAAACCACATAGGTTCGATACCAGCGCTGAACAAGATGACATTTCAATTTTTGTTTAGTTTTCTATGTGAGCACACTTTAGCTCTTGGCGCATTCATTTATGTCTAAATATGTAAGTATTATTTACGTGTAATCACGTTGACTTAAAACAGAGGGGCCATCAGAATAAAATAATGAAATAATAACTCACTATTCCAGGCCTAAAGGCTTTAACTGGGCTGCAGCAGGAGCATGAGCTGCTGTTCCAGATATAAATGAAGTAACACAAGCGTAATTGTCATGGAAATCTATCAAAATAACGACTGATGAATGAAAATCTGAAAAATATTCGCATCGAACTTTTCATTCTTGCGGCGGGGAGATACCATTTGATATTGAACTAACTCAGAGGGGTGTTTAAGTGGAACACCCCTCCCGCTTTAGTTCAAGTTGGTGCAGTCCAATCCAGCGGAGACAAGTGTCGCGAGTTAATAATATGTCTATGGTTAAGAGACTAAAAGGCAGTGAAAGGTAGAAAAGTGGTCAAATAAATGTTTTTATCTACATAACTTGTGCTGATTGTGGGTTTGTATCAGGCTCAGACTGTGTGTGCAGCGGCCCATGTGAAAAGAGAAATTGTTAGAAAATTGTCAATGTGTGGTATTTGATCCAGCGACCTCTTGCACTTGAGACCAGCGCACTATTACGGAGCCATAATTCCGGGCCGGTCTTCTCCACATTCCCGGGCTGAAATTAGGTCCCAGCACGCCCCTGCTTAAAAAAGATAAGAAAAAATATAGTATGGGAAACTAATAAATATGCACTTCTAATAAATATTGCACTTCTAATGGTTTCCGGCAGGCTGTACACGTTATGCTGCCCTCTTCCGTTCAATATGCACTTCCGGTCCGGTCCTGACAGCGGAGGGGACCTGACAGTGGAGGTCTGCAAGGCAGGGTCCTGAGAGTGGAGGTCTGCAGCCAGACCCCTCTCAATTTTTCTTATATGTTGAGCCCTAATAGTTGTCAGCATTTATGTAAAAACCCGTTGCAGATGTCGATCTATTTCAGTGACTGACATCTTTGATCCGTATCTAAACGTGAGGCACTGACCGATCTGTTTGGCCACAGAGTAGGCCTCCTCTGAGGAGCTGGCCACCAACCCCTCGGGGACGGCGATGCCGGCCTCCTTCAGCAGCCCGATGCTCATGTACTCGTGCAGAGACAGGCTCCTGCTCTGCTGCTGACACTGCGGAGGCTGAGGGGGGCAGCCATGAGCCAGGAGCCCGGACGCACCGCCCAGAATCTGAGGAGGAGAAGAAGAAGAAAAGGACTGACGACAATGCTCTACAGACCAGGGATACTTGACATTGACAAATAGCTTCCATTCATGTAAATTATGGTTGTGGGAAGAATGCTACGCCAATTGTCAAAATACAATTGTTTTGACTTGATTCATGGCTAATATCTCTGACAACATTTGGCCTATACACATGAAACAAAAACGTACTCAAAGTTAAGTTTCCTCTGTCTGCACAAATGAACTAAAGTCACATTATTTCCTTATGAAGTGTTGAAAAGTGGTGACAATATCCAAAACATTAGTGTGATGTTGGTCAGTTGTAAAGTCTTTCAGCCAAAATAGTTTAAAATATTAATAATACTAATAAAATGAAATATTCGTAAAAATTGGGCGTAAATAAAGCATAATTATCACTGTATTTAGAATGTTTGGAGGCGCAGATAGAAGAGCGGGTCGTCTTGTGACCAGAACGTCGGCAGTTCGAATCTGGCGCATGAATGAGAGTGTGAGTGGTTCCTTGATGTAAAGTGCTTTGAGTGACTAAGTAGAAAAGCCCTATATAAATGTGACTATTTACCATTTATTTGAAAATATTGTAAATATGTTCAAAGAGTGAAATAGATGTAAATGGATTGTAAAGTTTAAAGGCCATATTAGATATATTTTGTTTTACTACAACCGATGAAAGAGGAAGCCACTAAAATGAAATGTTAATTGTGGTACAAACTCATTCCTAACTTATTTGTAAAATCCTGTTTCTTCACAGAGTCAAGTTTATAAGCATATTTGACAACCTGTAGGGTCACTTTCACAGAAATGCTGGAAAACTAGCCTGAGTAGGGCTGGGCGATAAATCGAATTAATTCATGCTTTTAAAAACAGACGATGTAGAAAATGGCTAAATCGTAAAATCGTGTCCGCTGCTCCATGTCCCCCCTCACGTGCGCCGTGTTGCCAATTTAGCAGCGTGCTCAAAAGCTCCACAGCGACTGTTTTCTGAAACGTCACCCGAAGAAAACCCAGAGACTTGCTGACGATCGCTGCTGCTGTACAAAGGCCGCGCGTTGTGTTTTCAGAATGCGCAATAGAGTTTTCTTCTGCTAAAACTGAGTTTTCCCCAATCTGATCCTCTTCCTTCTCTCACCCTGAGCCACGCTCTGAGTGGAGGCAAAAAGGCAGCAGCTTAACTCCGCCCCACAGCAGAGGCATGAGGATGAGAAAACTAAAATGCTTTTGAAAACTCCATGGCTTATTTAGAAGTTTTACTTTTGAGAGCAGCCAAGGAATATTTAAAAGAGAAATAAAATTTTAATGGGCCTAACTGTGGGCTATATTATGAATCTAAATATTAATGGTCTGGACTCTGAGCAGTTGTCCTATTATGAAAGATCAGGAGACCTTAAAAAAAAAAAATCCAATAAAATCGTAATCTTCCAAACTGAGTAACAAAATCGAGATTTTCATTTTTGGCCACATCGCCCAGCCCTAAGCCTGAGAGTTCCTGAAATTGATAATTAGACGATTTTCCCCCAAAATATCAGAGTTCACAAAGGACAAAACAGATTATGTTCCACGACTATTACAAAACTCCGGTATAGTGTCTTTAACTTAAGATATACTAATAGATATAATACAATTGCTCTTCTCTCATGTCCTTTTCTTGGAAGTTGCATTGCATTGAATAAGATATGAAGGTAAACTATTAGTATGGTGGGTTTGTGGACCTATAGCCCCACAGAAACAATGGTCAGCTTAAGCAGTTGATCTCTTTCTTTCTCTCACACAGATTTCCATTAGACACCATCGTATCCCAAAACAACACAATTAGCACTTAGCGTTACTCTCTTGCTCATATTGTCGTTCTTTGCGTCTTGGCTCGGCCTCTCCTTCTGCCACACGACCGAAGCGACGTGCCATCGCGACGACGACAGGCCTCTGCTCGGAGTCAGAGCGACGCCAAACTCAACGCGACAGAAATAGAACCGGCGCTTTTCAGCCGGTGTCAGATTCTGAACAGATTTCAGGCGGACATTTTAAAATAAAGCAGCGCAGAGTGAGCGACATACTGCTAATTAAGTGAATAACGCTGCTGATCTTAGGTCTTACTGCACGTTTTAGATCAGAATGGCTACTTTTACTTTACAATGGCAGAGAACTGGTGACATGAAACAAACATCTGTTCAATAGAATGGTCTTTTTGTTGTATATAATGGTCTTGTTATATTATACAAGACATTAAATGTATAAACTGTACGGCTAAATATTATAGACAGTTTTCTCATTATTATTATTATTATTATTATTATTATTAAATCCGTTCATGCCACTGTTCATCCTGCTGTTTGTCGGGACATGTATATTATGTATATTCAGTGTTGCATGTCCTTATAAACTTCATATTTATTCTATTACTAGTTTATGTTACATGCAGAGGCGGGAGTGCATTAGTGCATTAAGTAACTTTTGACGTAATTGTACTTTTGTAAGTCGTTTTTTCATACAGTACTTTTTACATCTAATATTAAATTGAAGTATCTGTACTTTTACTTGGGTAAAAAAAGTTCTTGTTTTGGTATGATGATTTCTTTTTATGTTTTTTGGGATTTTCACATTGTTTCATGTTTTGTTTCTTTATGTCACTCAATACTGAAACATGTATCAGACGTTTACGCTCAAACAGTTACACAGTACTATTACTTTTTTACTCTTGAGTAAATATTTGAGCTACCTCTGGTTATATGTTGCTCAACTGCACTGAAAAAACTGTGAATGTACGTTTACTAACAATATGACAGTAAAAACATTTTTTTTTTTTGTTTATTTGTTATGTCTTTTTTATACAGAAAAAGATGAAAGTGAAAAAGTAATGTGTGTCTCATTTTTCTGTAATTATTTCATACACTGTGATGTTCATTCACATTACAAAAACATTTAACACTATGCAACTGTTTTTTTTTTGGTTATGTTTACATTTATTGTATTGGTTCCTCAGCCCCACCCACTAACTGTCTAGGGCTGAACGATAAATTGCATTTGCAATTTTATCTCCTCCGGATTCAGACGTCTGTGCCTCCACAGAGATGATGGTGAGCCTGTGCTGCTTGTTAAGAGTAAAGAGTCCTTTGCGGCTCCACTTTTGGAGGCTAATTTTTGGGAATGTTTTGGATAAAGATAAGAACTTATCTCACAACCACTGACTAATACACAAGAGCAAATAGCAAGAAATTATTTGGGTTATTTACAACAACAAAATCAGTATAAGCTTATTGTAAATTATGTAAATGGATATGTGAACTGAATTATATTCCATATGATTATAAAGGAC
This sequence comes from Neogobius melanostomus, assembly GCA_007210695.1. Taxonomy (NCBI): domain Eukaryota; kingdom Metazoa; phylum Chordata; class Actinopteri; order Gobiiformes; family Gobiidae; genus Neogobius; species Neogobius melanostomus. The sequence continues at coordinate 499,968 of VHKM01000527.1, read as the reverse complement.
TTAAGAGTAAGTAATACTTTATTAAGTCAGTTGTAAATATTTAATTGTATTGCAACAAAAGTTATTAGCGGAAAATCGAATAAATCGAAATCGCAGTATTGATTTTGGCAAAATCGTCCAGCCCTACAACTGTCTAATCAGAACAGAGCCCCATGCATCAGGTCGCCAGATTTGACAGCTAAAAACAGTTTGCAAAAACCTAAATGCATGACAGTTTAAAGCAACCACACCTGCCTTTATTTTAAAACACTGAATACAAATGCTACAAACCCAACCTTTACAGGACCTGTGCCTGATTATTTTGTCTACGGTACACACATGAAAGAGAGCAAGTAAATATTACATTTTAGTTGCTCCAAACTCATTCACACACTCAACACTTTTAATTTCTGCTGACAGAGATCAGTTTATAATATAAGCACATTTTTCTGTTGTCAGTGATCAATACAGTCACAGTGATAACTAGACAATCATTAATAACAAAACAAGGCTTTATAATTAGAAGCACAATGGACACTTTTCCACAAATGTCTGCTTTTGAAACATACAGACAAATGTTTTATTCAACTACAAAAGGAAACCGATGCTGTTGGCCTGATTCTATGTCACAGCAGGTTCCTATTTTGCAGAGAAGTCACACCAACTCACAGCACAGTGACACATCGCACACAGCTCATGGTCAATGCCATTAGCCGGCAATTATAAAGCTTTTAAATTTGTTGTACTTCCTAATATCTATCCAGACTTCAATGGCTTTAGTTGCCATGTTCTGCCAGTAAAAGTTAATACAGAACTTAATTTAGAGGCGTTGAGCACATAAAGTTTAACTACAGTGTTGTTTGGTTGTGACTTGTTGGGTCTTGCTCAATCACAGCTTTGCACCGCATTGTTGTTGTTGCATTCTTCCTTTTTTTGTCTGCACCATACGGATTGTTTATGACTTGGAAGAGCTGGTAGCTGGCTAAATCTCCACTGCGATGGGGATAAAGGCTCGGGGGATTAGCAAAGACAACTTTCCAAAGGGGGAGAAAGGGAGAAAGCTGGGCTCTCCGCCGGGGTAAAACGGGGTTAGTAACTGCGGCAGGGCTGGAGGTCACTTAAGCTCAATAAAAACATCACATTATAACGCGTAGGAATAAACTCACAAACTTCACACGATTACACAAATATATACTAGCCCTGGTGGTTTATTTCACACGAAAATAACTGATTTTTATAGCTTTGTTTGGGCGCTGAGAGTTTGACAGTTAGTCACGCTAACAGCTTTAGCCAAAACAACGCAAACTCAATGGGGACGATGCTAATGTCACTTTTGACCCTGCTCGTTTTTGGTCAAATTCAGCCTCCACAAAAGACGGACCCATAACAAACACATGTGCGCATGAAGCCCAATGTCCAGGCTTTCACCCCGACCCGGACTCACCTTCGTGGCGGCGCTAAGAGTGTTTCTAGCCCCGGAGTTTCTGAGGCTAGCCGACAGACGGCCGCAGATCAGGGAGGACGCCATGTCTTCAGTACGGCAGGCTCTGCGCATGCGCAGACATCCGCCGAGCCGACTACCTTTTAAACACATCACAACAAAAAATAGAAAAGAAAAACTGCAATAAAATAATAATAATAATAAATGCTGTTTCAATCAAATATGTAAATAATAAAAATAAAAACAAATTATGTGCCGTTCTATTTTTTCATTTTTTTTTTTCTTTTTTTTTTTGCAAAGACTGTGACCCCCAACAGATGTTTTCCTTCTTCATATATCCAGATAATTTGTCATAGTTTTCAGGCACCATTGCTTATAATCTTAAAGATCCACCAGTTGGGAACCAGTGGACTAGACTTGGCTGTAAGGGTGATAGCATAAAATTCTGGGCCTTAGGTACTCGGTACAAATCATCTTGGTGGTCCTGTACCACATGTTTCCTATGTAACTTTGAGCTTGAACAGGCATTTTGGATGTCCCTCCATGCTCTGCACCCTTGGTAAAACAGTTTCCTTGACATCAGACTAAAGCTAATGGAGATCTAAGAAATAAGTAAAAAAAAAAAAAAACATAACCCTGTCAAAACTACTCCAGTTAACCTTTTTTTTGTCAGCTGAAACCAGATGTGCTTTTGAAGACAAGACTCTTTCTTTTCTTGAAAACATTTATTTACACGGTATGTATGTACATGTCTATTTACAACCAAAGCAGAGTGAAAAATTACAAAAATATATTTAACTTGGGCTCCTAGTTAGACAAGTCGCCACAAAGCAACACAGGCTTAATCTTTGTCGATTTATCGAGTCATTCAAGGCCCGTTATAAACAACAGCTGGTATTGAAATAACCATTGTTTCATGCAGGAAGCGACCCTGCCCATCTTTCAGTCTGTTTGGAAACTTTATATTGTCCAATTAATCATCCAGATCCATCACAAAGCATCGCACTCCGTCCGGTTCACAAACTTAGACCAGTTTTTAGGGCAGATTGTTGCGTGTGGTGAGGCGTCTCTCTCCATGTCTTCAGTAGCTTATTCCCTGCCTGTTGCTCAGTGGTTTCTCGTGAACAGAGCGTCACGTTTTCAGTCGGAGTCGCTGCTGCTGCTGGACGAGTCCGTGGACATGTTCTCCACGTCCTCCTCGTTCTCCTTGTTGTGTCCCGGAGGCTCGAGGCCCATATCGCCGCCGTGATGAGGAGGCAGCAGCCCCACGGAGACGTCCGACGACTGCCACGGGTAGTGAGGGGTCAGCACGTCTGGAGAGGAGAAACAGAACATGCGCATTTACAATGTGGACAAATAAGAGGACGATTCATGAAAGAAACAAGAGTGAGCGGTCGACACGACTGGGGAGTAGGGGTGGGAACCTCTCGGTAGCTCACGATTCGATACGATACGCAATACATGCTTACGATAACGATTATCTCACGATACACCGATACTGCGATAATCGATATATTGCACAAAAATAACCTACGACACATCACAATTTAAAACATGCTACTTCTAAACTTTATTTTAACATACTACATATTATTCATCATTTACGTTTCTTTTCATGTGCTTTGTACCACTTTTATAAATGATCCCTGACTTACTCACTGAAAATGGGTCATAGATCTGTCAGTGACTTCATTTACATTTAAATAAACAAGAAACCACAGTCCTGTTTAAAAAGTAATAAATCAACCCCAGATTAATCTTCTTTATAATTATAAAACTATCATTAAAAGTAATTTATTTGTGTGACAGTGTTTGGTCCAAGTGCTTATAACTGTAGTGCTGCCCCCTGCTGGTCTGACTGAATTCTTGATCATTATTGGCCTCTATTGACTGTGAAAACAGTGGAGCACCGCTGCCTCATTAATATGCATGACGTCATAAAAGATATCGTATCGTCCCGCAAAATATCGCGATATATCGAGAAATCGATATATTGTCACACTCCTACTGGGGAGATGATAAAGGTCCAATATGATGCATTTCTTTGGACACCTTGGATTCATCTTAGTATTTTATGTTTCAAGACACAACTTGAAATTTACCTGAAAATGAACATATAAGCAAAACATCTATGACAAAAGACTCCAATTCAATACAATTTAAGATATTTAAAGTCTTTGCATGAAATCTGAACAAGAAGAAAACATTTTTTGTAAAGTCTTGGGGTCGTCTTTCTTTGTGTCCAGCCGAGAGACCACAGATGGAAACTAAAATCTATGCTATAATGTGGTATATATTCTTTGTTCTTTCATCACGACACGGCTAATCAGCTCTGCGCTAACTACCGACCATTGGGAGGATATTTTACAAGCAACTTTCAGTTTATAACGTTTTAGAAAAATATAAATCTTCAATTTAAGTAAGTTTATTTGTCATTGTACAAGGGAACAACGAAATAGTGTTCAGGTGTTAGTCCTGAGCTGCTGCGACCTGAACCAGAGGTCAGGGAAACCTTAGCACCTGGAGAACTGGCTGCCTTCAGTCTCCTCTGATCCTTTTGAAACAGTGCACCGCCTCCTGGAGATGTCCCTGTTTCAGAGCGTGGTGTCCTGCACTGGTCAGCTCCACCTCTGAGCTCAACCAAGCAGTTAAAGGGATATTTCAGGATTGTTGACATTGGGCCTCATTTCCTAGTTATCCAGAGCGTTGTTGATGTCTGGAGAATTTTTTTCTTACATTCATGCAGTTCTTGTATTTGAAGAGTCTAGTGGCGCTAGGCTAGGGCAAGGCTAAAGCATTTCTATGGTATCAGTTAGCCTGCATTAAAAACAGTCTGACCCACTCCACAGTGCACCTGAGGTAAATCACTTATAACATCAGACTAACCATATAAATGTCTGTGTTAATAGAATCATGTTTGAAATATAACTGACCTTGTATCTCATGAATTACTGCATTTTGAGGGACTATTTTCTCGCAGATCACTCCGCCGCTGCGGTAGCTTACAGCCACGAAGCTGATGCTGCTCAAATATAAGTTATTTTAAATGCAAAATGGTTATAATTATTCAGACATTTATATGGTTAGTCTGGTGTTATAAGTGATTTACCTCAGGTGCACTGTGGAGTGGGTCAGACTGTTTTTAATGCAGGCTAACTGATACCATAGAAATGCTTTAGCCTTGCCCTAGCCTAGCGCCACTAGACTCTTCAAATATAAGAACTGCATGAATTTAAGAAAAAATATCTCCAGACATCAACAACACTCTGGATAACTAGGAAATGAGGCCCTATGTCAAAAATCCCGAAATATCCCTTTAATCTGTTTTATTCTCCAGTGAACGTCCATTAGCCAGAACAAGGAATGTGTGGCTTCGTTGGGAGTCCGGACCCAGACACGTGACCGGAAGTGGGTGGGACTGTTGAGTTCTATATGCACCATTTTGAAAAATAGATTTGAGTTCACTGATTAAAACTAAACTGAAAATAATTATTGGGACAAAATCCTGAAAGGACAAACATGTATTTGAAATGTTAAAATGAGCAGTGGCTCGTACCTGGGAGCCTCCCTGCTGCCAGCGCGTCCCCGGGCAGGTGTCCGTTCACTCCGTTCGTCGGCAGATTCGCCATCAGCCCCAACATCCCGCTGCGCATCTCCAGGTCTGTGGGGTACGGTCTGCGCGGGTCGCCTGCGAGGAAACATATCACAGTAGAAAAATATATCATATGAAAGCAGTAACTTAACAAGTCTTTAAAGTGAGATGCTGCAGGGGAATAGGGAACCATTTTTCGTTCAGTGATATCAATTTGAAACTTTAACTGTAGATTATTGACTTAAATATGAGGGAAAAAATGTATTGCAAGTTTCCTGTCATTTTATGTTTATATATATATTAGGGCCGGGACTCGATTAAAAAAATAATCTAATTAATTAGAGGCTTTGTAATTAATTAATCGAAATTAATCGCATATAAATATTTGACCTGAGAACAGTGAGAAGTAAGTTTTTCATAAGGATTTTTAGTATACCATTGAATAATGACTGAATACATAAGCTTAAGCAACAAAATATTGTTTATTTTGTTCAACCAATCCAACAGACCAGTGCAATATTGCCATTAATTGTGCGTCTGCAGGAAAAAGGAAACTGAAGTGTTAAAGCAAAGTGTGATTAATTTCGATTCATATTTTAATCGCACTAAACCTCATGTAATTAATTAATCGCAAAAAGTCACGGCCCTAATATATATATGTGTAAAAAATGCCTGTATTTTTAGCTGTAAATCAAAATAAGTGTTAGAGCCAGGTTTAAATGTATGTTTTTATTTTGTTTATATATTAGTTACAAAGATTTTGAATAAGCCAGTATAAGTGAAGAAAACTGCAAAATGTCTCAAATTTCGACTTCAGGGCCGGGAATTGGATATTAAAAAAATCCCTCTGAAAAAACTTAAAATATTGTTGAGTAAAAGACTGGATTGTTTGTAACTTCTGCACATGCACCTATATATGGCTCCCATCTTTAGCCGCTGTCTCCCAGAAAGGAAATAACCATATTTGGATGACAGCGTGCGCTCCAAGTTTGTTATTATTTCTGTGAAATCTCTGACTCACTGGCAACAAAACGTCATGAAATAAGCATCGCAAAGGGTGAGTTTTGTATATAAGATATTAATTAACCTTTTAACCCCGCCTTAAACCGAGCACATTTTCTCCAGTTCAGCTTTACCCAAATCTAAAGCTTCTCAACTGGAGCTTACAGCCAATAGGCCTCATTTGAAAGCTAAGACCTACAAAACTGATCGGAACTTTTTTGTCACATTTTCACCGCGTTTGTCTCACATTTTTGAAGAGTTTTCGTAGTTTTTTCGGCGTGTTTTTGTCACTTTTGTTGCTTCTTTATTGTGTTATTGTTGCTTTTCTGGACCATTTTTGTCACTCTTTATTATTGCGTTTTTCCAAGACCCTTTTAGATTAGGGTAAGCCAAACTGGAGAAAGGGGTTAAGGGTATTGACCACTGCGTGAATATAAAATCGATGCTTTCCCCTGCTGTGTCTCGCCTTGGTTTTTGGCCAAAAGTTTTGTAACTTCTGCAAATGCACGTATACTGTATGGCTCCCGTCTTTAGCCTCCGCTGTTTCCCAGAAAGGAAATAACCATGTTTGGATTACAGCGTCATCTCTGTCCTTTTACACAAGGGTACTAAACATGTCAATATTTAGCAGAGGTGGAGTAAGTCACTAAATGCAAGTCTCGAGTCAAGTCCAAATCGTGAAGGTCCAAGTCCCAAGCAAGTCCAAGTCGATTGGTCATGGGGTCAAGTCAAGTCAAGTCGAGTCATAGCTTTTGTCAAGTCAGTCTTTCTTTATCGGGCAAGTCACCTCAAGTCGCAAACGTCAGCGTTAAGCCTAATTCTTCTTTTGAAAATGTGTTTAATCTACTTGAAAATATAAAGTGCTTTCTCAAGATTTAGCGATTTTGAAAATTTAGGCTAAAATCAAATTTTTTTTTTAAATCTAATGGATTTGGATTTAAAGTCTAATTAATATTCAAATCGCTACAAAATTTAAAATATATATATTTAAAATGCTCCCATCTATGTACAAAATTACTGGGACAGCATTTTAAGGAAGGGGCCCGGGGGACCTACTTAAAAAAAAATGGAAACAGAGTCTTTTAAACATTAGCTGCTTGTCCCTGCAGTCTGAAAGATAAATATAAAATAATATTTTATTTTTGTTAGTTTCTGGCAGTTTTTCTGTCAGTGGTTCCCCTGTAATGCCCCAGCCCCTGTATGGTCGGATTCGCCCCTGCTCAAAGTAGATTCCGCACAGCCTTCAGTCCTGCTGTCACTGGGCTCTGTGTGGCTGCGGAAAATAGCCTCTAAATGCTGTAACTTTCGAGAGAACGCTTTAAAACACCGAAAAGCCCCCAAGATTTCTGTCATTAATCCAGCACTTACCGCGTCGTAGTTCTGGAGGCCGCCTGTATACGCGCCGTAGCTTCAGTTATTGTTTCGAACGTTTTCCTGTCCTTAATAAATTTCTATGAATCTTCACCTCTTCACTCACTGTAGAAAACTTTTAATGCATCCAAAGAAACGCGTCGTATTTCCTCCTGTCTTTTCGCGCTGTATTGATTAGACGTGCTCCGTCGGGAAGCCGAAAAAGCATGTGGCTAATTACCATATGTAAACATAGATGCGCCGCTTTTACGCAATGAATCCTGATCTTTCAACAGTTTCACTCAAATAAATAATAACTATAAAGTCACAGCAAGTCATTGAGAGTCATTGGCCTCAAGTCCAAATTAAGTCTCAAGTCACAAACAGCAAGTCCAAGTCAAGTCAAGTCTTTTGGAGCTTTGGTCAAGTAAGTCTCAAGTCCGAAAATAGCGACTCGAGTCTGACTCTAGTCAAGTCATGTGACTCGAGTCTCCCACGTCTGATATTTAGTACGCCGCGGGGTTGTTATTTCCGTGAAATCTCCGGCTCACTAGCAACAAAATGCCATGAAATAAGCAATGTAAAGGGTGAGTTTTGTATATAAGATATTATGGGAGAAATCTTGCTAAAGATGTAAACATTGACCACTGCGTGAATATAAAATCTACGTTTTCCTTGCCGTGTCTCGACTTAAGAGAAAATACCAAAGCTTTACAGACCTGGGACCCAGTTGAGAGGAGCACACACCGCGTTACTGGCGCTGATCCTGTGAGCGTATTTAATGAGTTCTTCTGACGAGACACTTCCTGCAAATACACAAAGATACATCAAGTTCGCAGAAAGATAAAAAAGTGGGTAACGGTAGGAAAAAGAAGAAAACTCACCTTTTCTCGCTTTGTCAATGGACTTGAGCTTCTCTTTGGCCTGGTACACGGCAGTGGCCTGAAATCACATAAAAGCTACAGGTTACAACCTCAACTAAACATGTACAATTATGAAAAAAATGACAATGATATCTCCTCTCAGCACAAATTAACTGAATACTGTTATGATTACAACTTATTCTTCGTTTTGACTCCTCTTGCTCACCAGATGTGCTCGGCCTCCTTGAGTTGCTTCTGCAGTTGCTGGATGTCGCTGTCTCTCTTCTCCACCTCCTTCTCCAGACGCTGCATTTCATCGTGAACTTTCCCCTGAGACTGAGCCACCGCCATCAGCTCCTGGAACTCTCGGTCCCTCTGAACCAGCAGCTCCAGGATCTGAAACCAACAGGATTTTGATAAATACATGAATGTGTGATTTTCTGTACAGAAGGGCTTTTGCATTGTGTTGTCATGGTTTTTCTTCACCTTTTGGGTTTGTTTGCTTCCCTATAAATACTGACCCCCCACCTGAACCGAGCACATTTTCTCCAGCTTTACCCAAATCTAAAAGCTTCTCGACTGGAGAGCAACAGTGTTATGCCTCATTTGAAAGCTAAGACCTACAAAAGTGATTGAAACTTTGTTGTCGCGTTATTGTCTTTTTTTGGTCATTTTTTTGTCTCTTTTGTTGCGTTTCACTATTTTTATGCTTTGCTCCGAGTTCCCTGTACAGTAAAGTCCCCTCAATGAGGGAAGTACAAGTTAAGATATCCCCTAAGAAGTGGGACACCGCTAGTATGCAAATTAGCGCAGCGAACAAGCTCTGCCTGTTGTGTGTGCTATACCGATTGATCTACATTTGATAAAACAACGGAAGGAAATATAACGAAGGCTGTATGCTTGCAATAGTCGGGATGTTTCTGGTATGTCATTTTGTTTCATTTTGGCCCTTTGCTCAACTCAGCTACCATCTAGCTTACCATTGTGTCTAAAAACAAGACGGCCTACACATTCAGATCGTATAGTTTGCATCCAGTCTATGGTTAATGATACTCCCTTGGCCACAAGTCTGGTCCCGAGTGATTGCTGCCGAGGGGCCTTTTTAGGGGGGCAAGGCACTTCCTCTTGCTCCCTATTGGGTATTGGGACACTCTACCCCTTTGCGGGAATGCGCAACATCCAGGGGAAGGGCTCAAATCTAGGGCCAGGGCTTGAATTGGGACAGGGTCTAAACAAGAGACACTTTAAATTATTTGTAAGGAAATTATTATTTTTTATACTTGCCTTAGGATATGTTTGTATTGTCAGCTCTTGGGAAATACCACATTTAAACGCAACTTCCCTAATACTCTTGTGAAATAAATGGGGAGACTGTAGTGTGAGTAAGCTAAGCTGCAGAGCGGTGGAAGATTGACCCAAGCAGCCTTAAGTGGGGACTGCAAGGTGCCTTTTAAAAAATAAAAAACTATTGCCCAATTTGCATTTTCAGTGTGAGGTGTCAGTCTGTGGAACTTGTTCCCCTCGTCAAATCTTTAACAGGATTTGGCATCTTCGAAAAACGTGCAAAATCATAAATGCAGCAGCATGATAAGAGTTGTGTGTCTGTTTTTTAACCGTCTAATAAAAGCCTAGGACCAAATGCGGCTATAAGCTTCTACTTAAAGCACCATGCATACATCAGACTTCTGTAACTGTTGATCAAATTACCAAAACAAATAAATCCTATGCATGCATTACAAACTTGAATCATACAAAACTACTAAACTACTTTGCCCACCCCTGGACCAATGCAAACACATTTATACACCAAAATCAATGCAAAGATTATGCAGAGCTCTCTCTTACCTGTGAATCCTCTCCGGGCTGAGGCAGTTTCTGATTCCTGGACAAGGCCAACATCTCTATCAGCTCCCTAAAAATATAAAAATAACAGAAAATAACGTGAATAAATTGTTTCATATCATAAACTAAGTGGGAAGTGATGAATGAACGAGAGTCGATGCTGGTTCAATGAGCGGCTCGTACAAGTCACCAAAGTAGATTTAAATACAAAACAAAGTGATAACAAACACACGTTATTGCTGTTATGATGTAATGACATGTGAAGAATAACATTACATGAGTTATTACCGTGATAAAACCTCTAAATCGTCTAAAACAGAAACGAGTCGCTCTTTTGTTGATTTCTCCGCTGCCGCCGCCATGTTTTTTGGGTGACGCTTCTGCGCATGACAGGAAGTGGAGATGGACAAAATAAAGTTCAACCAGCGCCCTCTAGTGTGAGAGAAGACCTTTACAGTCTATGGAGAAGACAAACATCACTTTTATAGTAAGAAAAAGCATTTGTCCCACACTGGGGAAATTAAGCTCTTACCCCCCACTTTGACCGAGCGCATTTTCTCCATTTCGGCTTTACCCAAATCTAAAAGGTTACGTCCTATAGGCCAGAGTAGGATCGAACGATCTTTTTCCTCACATTGTTGCAGCGTTGTCGTCACTTTTTTTACATTTTGTTTCATTGCTTTTTTGTCGTACATTTTTATCACTTTTTCATTGCTTTTTTGTCATTATTTTTGCCACATTTTCATCAATGTCTCATCGCTTTTTTGTCACATTTTTGTCACTTTTTCATCACTTTTTTCGTCACTGTTTCATTGTTTTTTGTCACTTTTTTGTCAAATTTTTGTCACTTTTCATATTTTTTGCAGCTTTTTGTTGCTTTTTTGTTGCTCTTTTGTGACTTTTTCATACTCGTTTTCATCGCTTTTTCAAGAAGCTTTTAGATTTGGTTATAGTCGAACTGGAGAAAATTTGCTCGGTTCAGGTTAAGAGATGAATTAGTAAATTATACTGTTGCAACAGCCAAGTACGAGAAGAGCAATGGATAACAGAATGGTAAAAGTTGCAAGAGAAACATATTAAATACTTCGGTAAAGTCTTTGGTACAGTGTTTAATATCTTAGTTTAAAATTATGTGTCTGTGTGGAAATAAAATCAATTTCAGCATCGTAAACACCCGGATTTGCAGTCTGCTGGAACAGAAACTGCGTACATAAATTTAAAAGCAAAGTCCATATCATGTTTTTTATTTAGCTTCTTTTTTTTTAGACAAGAAAGAAAATATTATTTATTCATCAAAACATTGAGGAACAAAGCCTAAAAAATTCATCATATATTTTTCTCAACATCTACTAATTTATTAATATTATTTATGTATTATTATTTTTATTTTTTATTATTATTATTATTATTATTATTATTATTATCATTATTATAACTATTATTATTATTATCATTATTATTATTAGGAGCAGTATGAAAAAAAATGTAAAAATCAGTAAAGTAAACCAAAAACTTAAATTTATTATTACGATTTATATACCGGAAGTGCTTATCTTATCTTTGGTAGTTTTAATCTGAAACCCGGAAGTCGGCTTGTATTTCTCCCAGTCGCCTTGATCGCTCACGGACGTGTTTCTGACTTTGAAGCGAATTTCCCACCGATTTTTCCTCTTTTTCGGGGATCGCTTTCGTTCAATTTTCGGTCTGTCGTTTTGAGGTTGACTCGCCAGGATGGTCAAAGTGTCTTTTAACTCCGCTTTGGCCCAAAAAGACGCCAAAAGGACGCCGAAAGTCTCATACCGGAGGAAGAGGACAAAGTAGTAAGTAGTTGGGGAAAAAAAAAATGGCCAAAGTCGAAAGAAAAAGCGACGGTTTACGAGTCAAAACATACACGATTTCATCAGCCGTTAGTCCAACGTCTATGCTTCGACTTGATATTATACATTTACTATCAATTTAGCTCGTTTTCCTTCGTCAAAACTGCTTATTTCAGCACTTTTCGCGTTTGTTTATGCAAAACCCTCTGTTTGATTATTGCAATTCCTGCTTCGGGTGTGTGTTCAAAGCACTTTTTAACCGTGTTGCAAGAGCGTAAGGCCTTAGTATCACATAATAAGCGTTTGTTGTGTACATTAGTTAGCGTATTGCCGTTTTCTGTTTCGCTTTTGTGCAGGAGCTTCGACGTTACCAAGCAAACAAAAGTCACATGCACCTACCAGCTACTTTGCATGGTCTAATACGACACGACGAAGGCTATGGTCACATTATTATAACCCTATTTTCAAATAGTGTGTGTTTGTCAAGGCTTGTGTCAGTATAGTTTGTGTATTTACTTGCGCGGAGAGAAGTATAAGTGCGTCATTGTTGCGGAAGAGATAACATGGACGGCGTATCAGCGCTGACAAAGTGCATTTTTAACCCTGGGCTGAAAACAATGTTGATTATTCTTTATAGATTTTTCCTAATACTGCGCTGGGGAAAAGGGGGAAAAAAGTGGCAGTCCATGAAGTGACGGGTTTGCTTTGTTAGAAATGTTAATTTGCAGAAAGTTACTTAAATGCCAGTTATTCAACCCAGCACATTTTCTCCAGTTTGGCTAAAAGTTTCTTGAAAAAAGTGTCAAAAAAGTGACCAAAAAAAAACGTCAAAAAACGTGACGAAAATGCGATGAAAATCTGACGTAAACACGACAAAAAAGCGTCAAAAACACACTAAAGAGCCATAGGAAGCCACAAAAACGTGACTGACCTAAAAGCGTCAAAAAAAGCAACGAAAACACGACAAAAAAGGCGTCACACTGGCCTATAGGCTGAAGCTTTTAGATTAATTTAGTTTATTTGAGCAGTAAACATTCTGCTCAAAAGGAGTGGGCTGAAGCAAGAGCTTATAAGCGCCCACCCCAAAAATCAATACAACATTTACAATATAGCATTTACATGACAGAACTATAATGATAACTTTATGCTATTGCAATTACATTATCAATCATACAATTAGCAGCATCATATTTTGATTTGCATCAATGTCAAAGGAGAACCAGTTACACTTCAAAGCGGCTTTTTTAACACAGACTAAATTACAAAGCATTGTTTCAAATATTCATATAGATGCGAAGCACAACGACAACCACGGTCTCGTTTCATGTACGATGTTTAGTACAAAGCAAGTAACAAAAGGCAAACCTTAATATAATATATTTCAGCATGTTACCAATGCCAAACCTTGGTAACATTACCAGAAGTCACTATTTTTATGTTATAAAGGCACGTTACTATGCAGTACATATTATACTTCATGATCTTGCTACTTCCCAGTTGTCATTACCATCCTCAGTATAATATCAATTTGTGTACAATTTCCTCTTTTTTAAAATGCATTTATTTAATTTTTTACTTTTTTTCATGTATAATGTATTATGAAAGCCCTATATAGTGTAATGCATTAAAAAGCATTAATACTCATTATATTCCGAGATCTTGCTACTTCCCAGCTGCCATTACCATCCTCAATATAATTTTAATTTGAGTTTAATTATTTTTATTATTATTATTATTATTATTTTAGATTTGGGTAAAGCCGAACTGGAGAAAATGCGGGATAAGAGGTTAAAACATGATCTGCTACTACTTTTGTGATTAGTTCATGACGAGGCATTTCTTTAGAATCGGATAGTGCAACATAGACTGGTTCTTTGCATAAGAGTTCCCTAAAAAAAACGGGAAGTTAGTAAGCTGATAAGTTTCCTGCAAATTTTGTAAACTAGACCAAAACACGATTAAACTCTTAACCCCGTCTTTAACCGAGCACATTCTCTCCAGTTTGGCCTTACCCAAATCTAAAAGCTTCTTGAAAACAAGCGCCGATATAGCGACAAAAACAAGGATGAAGATGCAAACAAAAACGTGACGAAAGAGAGACAAAAACATGGCAGAAAAAAAAAAAGGCAAAATAAAGCATTTTTATCGATTGAGAAATAGCAGGCTGGTTGCTGCTTGCGTTGCCGTGACAGTAAGCGGCACTTTGCTCCTGGAAAGCTGAGAAACATAAACTCATCCCTGCGAAGAACCTTCTCTGGGGTTTTCGTAGCGTTTTCTCAAAGGGGCCACATCTGTTGATCCACTTCATGTATTCTGCAAGGAAAGGAAGCAGGACACGAGCCGCTTCCTTCACTTCCTCTGAACAGACAGTTTAACAACAAATCACATGGAGCAAGGTTAAAGTGAAGTGTTGGAAACGTCAGGCCCTCCTGTACGTGTACCCTGACACACAGCAGAGATCTTAAAGGGATATTTCAAGATTTTTGACCTAGGGCCTCATTTTCTAGTTATCCAGAGTGTTGTTGATGTCTGGAGATATTTTTTTCTTAAAGAGGGGGTATTATGCTTTTTTCAATCACATAGCACCAGTCTATAGCATACTACAATGATGACGTAACCTTCTGTTGGTCTGTATATGCAGTAAATTAAAATAACTGCCTTAAATAAAATTGCTCTCTCAAAATGGCTGTACTGAACGTCTTGAAATAGGCCTCTGTCTCTTTAAGAAGCTTTCCGACACGCCCCCTTCAGCACACTGCTGTGGCATCTAAACAACACTACTGTGCGGGGAGGGGGCTCTGCTGAGCTGAGGAGCAGTGGTTGGTGGCTTGGCTGGTGACGAAAGGTCCAGAGGCGTCTCCAGGAGGTGGGGGCGTTCCTAGGAAGACTGAGGCATAGCTACACCTAAAATGGCTGCCGTCTAAGTTTTTACTGATTACTCAAAAATATGTGAATGAGCCAAGGCAACACTCCAGGCATGTGTTTAATGAGGGAATGACATAATAACATGATATAAAGCTTGAAAAAAAAGTCGATTTTACATAATACCCCCCTTTAAATTCATGCAGTTCTTATATTTGAAGAGTCTAGTGGCGCTAGGCTAGGGCAAGGCTAAAGCATTTCTATGGTATCAGTTAGCCTGCATTAAAAACAGTCTGACCCACTCCACAGTGCACCTGAGGTAAATCACTTATAACACCAGACTAACCATATAAATGTCTGTGTTAATAGAATAATTTTAACCATTTTGCATTTAAAATAACTTATATTTGAGCAGCATCAGCTTCGTGGCTGTAAGCTAACGCAGCGGCGGAGTGATCTGCGAGAAAATAGTCCCTTAAAATGCGGTAATTCATGTGATACAAGATCAGTTATATTTCAAACATTATTCTACTGTGGAGTAGGGCTTAAACAACTAATTGATTAATCGACGACTAATCGATTATTGAAATAGTTGACAACTATTTTAGTAATCGATTATTCGTTTTCTGGTTCACACAGACTCAAATAGAGCAAAAATGACATGAAAATGTAGTATTTTTGATGAAAACCTACTTTGTTTTTATAGTGAGGGTCTGTAGTGTTTCTGTAGTGTTTTGACATTTATATGGTTAGTCTGGTGTTATAAGTGATTTACCTCAGGTGCACTGTGGAGTGAGTCAGACTGTTTTTAATGCAGGCTAACTGATACCATAGAAATGCTTTAGCCTTGCCCTAGCCTAGCGCCTCTAGACTCTTCAAATATAAGAACTGCATGAATTTAAGAAACAAATTATCTCCAGACATCAACAACACTCTGGATAACTAGGAAATGAGGCCCAATGTCAAAAATCCTGAAATATCCCTTTAACGCGTGTTGCTACTCGGGTTCATCTGCAATTTGATGTTTATTGATCAGAGATACTTAAACTTGTGCTTTAGTGATATACTGTAATAATGCATAATTTAAGTTAAGGTTTAGACCCAGTTTCAACATAATTTAGCTCAATTTAAGTCTGTTTTATGTCTGTTTTATTTTGTCTTATAAGATTTTCAGACATCACATTGCAGACGTGGGGATTGTAAAACCGTGAGCTGCTCTCGTCTCCTCTGTGCGACGGCTCTAGTTTTGTGGTAGCAGTTTCAGTTGCTGAGGCAAGTACTGCGTGTTTGCTGTTGGGTTTATTTGTGCAGAAAAGTGCAGCGAAAGTACCGGTACTGCAAAACGCGCTCATGCCTGGCCTGTGTTGCTCGTGACTGTGGCGGCGGTGAGGCGTGCGCTGATGTTGTGCTCTGCTGATGAGCCGCTTGACGGGGATCGTATTTGCAGCGAGAGGATGGCTCACTCTGCAACTAGACTTCCAAAATATCAGACACTGCAATCAGCTTTTTTTGGGGGAAGTTCATTTAATACAGTTTGCACACAGTGATGCTTGAGCTTGGGTTATCGCAGAGACCTCCCATTTTTCAGCTAGGAAAAAAAATGGCACCACCACCAAACAAACCTGCATATCCCTGTAACACTGTAGTCATTGTACAATCACACCACACGCTTCTGCTGTGGCCACATTTCTCTTCTGTTGGTCACAATGTTGCCCCAGCTCCATTAAAGCCGGGGTACCAGACATTTCCCATTCAAATTGTGAAATTATTAGTTTGGGCCCAAACTCGTTTCTAGCTCTCACTATCCCTCCTGCACATCCACATTGTTAAAGAAAATGTATTATTTGCATTAGGGGTGGGAACCTCTGGGTACGTCACGATTCGATACGATACGCGATACATGGCTCACGATAACGATTCTCTCACGATACGCCGATACTGCGATAATCGATATATTGCACAAAAATAACCTACGATACATCACGATTAAAAAAAACATGCTACTTTTAACATACTACATATTATTCATCATTTACATTTCTTTTCATGTGCTTTGTACCACTTTTATAAATGATCCCTGACTTACTCACTGAAAATGGGTCTATAGATCTGTCAGTGACTTCATTTACATTTAAATAAACAAGAAACCACAGTCTTATTTAAAAAGTAATAAATCAACCCCAATTTAATCTTCTTAATAATTTATCTTCTTTATAATTATAAAAAGTATCATTAAAAGTAATTTATTTGTGTGACAGTGTTTGGTCCAAGTGCTTAAAACTGTAGTGCTGCCCCTGCTGTCCTGACTGAATTCTTGATCATTATTGGCCTCTATTGACTGAAAACAGTGGAGCACTGCTGCCTCATTAATATGCATGACATTGCTCATTAATATGCAGGATGTCATCAAAAGTATCGATATTGGAATAAAAAGTATCGTATCGTCCTGCAAAATATCGCAATATATCGGAAAATCGATATATTGTCACACTCCTAATTTGCATGTTTCACGCCCATGTACAGCTTTTGAGCCGTGGTAAAGTGAAGGAGGAGGGACCACCCCAAAATAAATTGCACTAATTTAGATTCTACTTCTTCCTTCCATCGCTCAATAAACATTTAGGTGAAGACACTGCAACAAGGACTGTGTTTTGCCGTGTTTACATATACTGTAAACTCTGAGGTGGCAAAAATACATGTATTCTACAACAACAATACAATCAGGTACCCCAGCTTTAAAGGATGGACCAAAATAATTTACTTGACTCCCTAGGGCTGCAGTAGGGCTGCAAGGTTTATCGATATCAAATCACCATCGAGGTTTTGACTACTGCAATAACCAAACCTCACTAACGTCAAGAGGCTGAGATTATATCTTCTGTCTCTGGCATTTGAGTGATAGATGTTAATCAGAATTGTGGAGCCTCTGATCTCAGGTTCAGCTGCAACAGATAAAAGGTCTTAGTTTCCATAAAGCAGATTCCAAAGGATTTAGATGGACGCTATGTGACTCATTTCATATGGGCAATTTGAACAAGAATATGTTGCTTGACCAAAGTCTGAAAGTAACACGACTTCCTTCACTCATCATTTTAGCACTGGGACTTTTATCTGTTGACGAACGAACTTGCAGACAATAAAAAAACCTTGAAGCGATGATCAGAAGATGAGGCGAGGTCGTTGTTCATAATGATGACATTTGTCCCTGTAGTGCCTGTTCTCTATCTGTCATAAGCCTGATACAACCTGTCAACCTTCATCCCCTTTTCCAAGACTTATCGACCTAAATAAGTTTGTTGAAATACTAGTACCTTTTCTTTTGCCTTTTTACTGAATCAGACTCAAACTTTTTTTGAATTTGTGTCGACTAAAACTGTTATAGAAATGACAAAAACTAAAAAGCAAGACACCGGTCAGAGGCAGAAGACATTAAAGGGATATTTCAGGATTTTTGACACAGGGCCTCATTTCCTAGTTATCCAGAGTGTTGTTGATGTCTGGAGATATGTTTTTTTTAAATTCATGCAGTTCTTATATTTGAAGAGTCTAGTGGTGCTAGGCTAGGGCAAGGCTAGTGCATGTCTATGGTATCAGTTAGCCTGCATTAAAAACAGTCTAGCGCACTCCACAGTAGAATAATTTTTGAAATATAACTGACCTTGTATCACATGAATTACCGCATTTTGAGGGACTATTTTCTCGCAGATCACTCCGCCGCTGCGTTAGCTTACAGCCACGAAGCTAATGCTGCTCAAATATAAGTTATTTTAAATGCAAAATGGTTAGCATTATTCTATTAACACAGACATTTATATGGTTAGTCTGGTGTTATAAGTGATTTACCTCAGGTGCACTGTGGAGTGGGTCAGACTGTTTTTAATGCAGGCTAACTGATACCATAGAAATGCTTTAGCCTTGCCCTAGCCTAGCGCCACTAGACTCTTCAAATATAAGAACTGCATGAATTTAAGAAACAAAATATCTCCAGACATCAACAACACTCTGGATAACTAGGAAATGAGGCCCAATGTCAAAAATCCTGAAATATCCCTTTAAGGCAGGGATAATAAAGCCGAGTTTAACTGTATCGAACCCACAATCAACCCAACGCCAGACCTTTCACTTTCTGTTCCACTGAGTTTTGTTTTGCCTGGAGTCTGGGATCAGGGCTTAAACAACTTTCAGTTCGCGTAACTCGATGAAGGGGATTTTTTCTGTGTATTTTATGACCTTCCTGATTGTCCCGTGAGTGAAAACAGGACGCCCACTCGCGCTGATAAGACAGACGTTACGACAGACTCCGCAGCTGGGAGAGGGTTTGGAGCTTTTTCCACTTTTGGTTTCAGTTCAGTAGTTTTTATCCCTTCAGTGCAACAGTATGTTTTGCGAAATTACGCCAGCGTTTTAGTTTTATTCATATCACACTAAAAAGGCCTTGTGTTTTGCACGCATTACTGAATGACAGTTGAGGTCAGTCGAGATAAAAAGTGTAATCTTCCACTGCTGATAAAAAAACAATGTCAAAGCCACAAAACGTTACAAAACCCAAAGGAGGAACATGATTTGCAAAATATATCAGCAGTTTTTTACTTCCTCTGCAACTTGGTTTTGTGGTTATGTCGTTTCTAGGCAGACTTACACGAAAACGATCGATTAAATATATTAAGTGAAGGCCTCACTTGTCGTTGCGTAGCATTAAATTGAAAATAATGACAATGATCGACTTGTTTTTAATCCATAAATTCATAGAAGATGCAGTTTAGCTTCACGACATTCTAGAAAGTCATGGCATAATTTGAGTTGGAGCATCGGCCGAGACAACTCAACGGGAGAGACGCCATTTTGGAAAGAAATCTCCAAACATCAAGCACGTCGTTTGGAATATTGTCTCCACTTTTGGACACCTTTTATCAGAGACAGTCATGTGACCTTAGTTCATATGTGCTGAGAGAGAAGAAGCTGAACTTTGGGACAGCTTTTGTTTCATGTGGATAAATCCGGCCATTATAGAGAGATGAACCATAGACCAGTTTCGCTTCATTGCTTGCAAATCTTATGCATGAATTTTGCTTGCATCTGAGCATTACTCTTTGACAGGGTTAACTCCAGATACTTTGGAGGACGGGTCAAACCAAGGGACACCAGAGTCTGTACGAAAGTCTTTCTGCCCAGCCCTCGGTGCACGGCGCTCGTTCATGACGGCTGCCTCTTCCTAAAGACGGGATTAGACTAATCTGAACAAAGTCCTCCTTCAGACTGAGATTACTGCATTAACTCAGCTCATGCTTTGGTCCACTATTTACTACATTAGCTGAATTTACAACTCAGCAACTTTGAGCCTTTGGTGCGGATTCTGCACAGCGACCAATACTGTTCCAGGGTTCATGCTTTATAATGTCACTTAGGGAATATAATAGGATAAAATAGTTTGGCGCTGATATTTTGTTATAATTACAAGACATTTTAATAGTAACAGTGAAATACCGAGCTGGTGAAGACTTTGCTCCTCCTGCTGGCAGCTGTAGGAATAACTTACTAAAAACTAGTTTTCAGTTTCGATTTACGTCGTGGTTTACAGCTTCAGCACGGCCTGATGCACTTTGAGCCGATATAATGTTGGATTATGGACTTTAAATGCCCTGATAAATACTCAAAAGTAAAAAAGTACTTAGAGAAAATGTTAGTTGAGTACTGTGAGTACTGAGTAACTGGTCTGATGTATATTTCAGTTGTGACATAAATTATGAAAAACAAAATATGAAATATTGTGAAAATCCTCATATTTTTAAGAAAATATCATAAAAATGTATTAAAAATATATTTCTGAAATAAAAGTGGCACGAAACACAAACTACATGCATTTTAGGTCGACATGAATCTTTTGTAACTTTAAATTACTCACAGCGACACAAGTACTCAAGTACTTTACTCAAGAGTAAAGATACTTCATTACAATATTACTCAAGTAGAAGTGAAAAGTAGTGAATGATATTAAACTACAATAATAAGTACAGTTTCTTCAAAAAGTAACCCAACTAGTAACAAAACAAATCTTTGCATGTTGAATGAAGGACAGCTCTGTGTAAATCAGAAAAATCATTTCAGTATTTCTGATGAACTCATGGAGTAAAATAATGTTATTTTCAAGTAATGTAATGCTTTGTTAAAAATACATTTAAGGACTTAATTTAGTCTCAATTCCTAATGACTGTAATGCTTAATATAATGCCCCACTGAATCCTTGTGCTTCAGTCCTGGCTCAGACCTGTTCTCGTTTGTTTGTTTGTTTGTTTGTTATGGCGGACTGTAACCGGATCGTGTTTGAAGACACGGATCCTCTTCCGTCTCCACAGAAACTGAAACGTGATCCGCTCTGAACCCGATCTCCTGCACTGACCAAAACTGAGAGGCTTTTCCTCCAGGTTCAGTCTGGTTTAGAGCCAGTTTATTTCTAGTTAATTGATAGTTCAGACCTGGCAATCAGCGAGTCTGACCAGTGTGGGCAGCAACACTATGAGTGAGATCTGCTGACTCCCTGAACATCCTGAGAGAGGAGGATTTCTTCTTCCCTGATGGCACAGGCATATTCCAAGATGACAAAGCCAAAAGAGTGTCAATTCAGTCGGATGGAAGACTCTTATGTCTATACTGTTGCTTCTTGATATGATGGATGATGGATATTGCATCACCTAATATTGAGATCTGACATGTTTTGCGACAGCCCTGTGATATGAAGAAATGAAGCTGAGGCACAGGAATGTTTACAATACAAGCCATCATATGAGTCTGAGTCCACTTTAAGTCTGTCTGTAGTCAGTCACTGCTGCTGCTTCACTGTGAGCTCATTCAGATCCGTCTGCGCTTCGTTCAAAGACCGTTTTGTTTCTGTCGGGCCTGAGTGAAGCTCGTTTATGACTGTGGACCATCAGCAATAACCAGAGTTTCTATATGAGGCCACAGAGGCACCTCAGCTCAGCTTGGAACATGGATTAAAGATTTGTTTTTTAAAGAATGGTTCAATCTCGACCACTTTTAGTTGCGACCCACACAGTGCAGGATTTTGAGAAACGACGGATATTGCAATTGTGATTTTGATATTTTATGTATAGCTTTTGTTTTATTCTTCATGAAATTGAGCGTCGAGCTGCATAAACTGCTGTTAAACATCACGGTGCTGATTACATTTCTACCTCATGCAGCAACAAGATGCAAATCTGCAAGAAGCAAAGAGGCATTTTATGGAGTTCTAATCATCATAATAGTTTTAATCATCCTCTAATAAACGTGGCGCTCTCTCACTCTTTCTCCCTATTCAGCTACATAAATGCATTCTCTGAATCACAATCTGCAAAACGCTGCTTTTTTATGAAAATCCCCCTCATATTTACATCAGAAACCTGCTGTGAAAATGTTATCATAGTTGTTATGTAATCAGTATTGCTCTGTTTTGGGGTATGGTCGGTGCTGCGGGTGTGTAGGGTCCTTGTTGTTTTGCTGTTGTTTCTTTGTTGCTATTTTGTTCCTTTGTTGTTCCACTATGTTCTTGTGAAATGATGATTTTAATTGTATTGATTTTGGGGGTGGGGCTTATAAGCTCTTCCTTCGGCCCACTCCTTTTGAGCAGAGTGTTTGCTGCTCAAATAAACAAATGTTACATGTAGACGCAGTTTAATACGACGCTGCGCGCACACGGCGAACTCCACGAACGAATGATTCCGTGACACGACCCGTCCTGCTGGTCTGGACTACAGAGCAGACGAACATGATTCTCCTGCAGTCACTTCTGATATGCAGCAGGCAAAGGAAGCGAGGCTCGATCAGTCTGATTGTAGAACATGTCTATCACTCAAACGGCAGCGGCGCAATACAGGAAAAAAAAACCTCTGTGCTTTGAGGTTAGATAATCGCAGTGACTAAAACCTCCATTTCGATGCGATAAAGGTTCACATGCTCCATTCAAACTACACAGACATGATTCCCCGCATGCTAAGCTATTGCAGGAGTCTAATATCCAGCATTAGGAAAGTAGAGTCCATGCAGACTGTTATTATTTCCGTATGTCGTTAAAAAATACACAGCATGACCCAAACAAAACGTGCAGTGGAGTTTGAGTTGCACATGTTAAAACTCCTGCTCTACCTGATGGTAAACAGCCAGTGCCTCGTTCAGCCCATTGTTGAGCCTCCACCTGTTCAAATGCACTTTAGCATTTGCGTATTTCCGCGTCTCCACCTCGAGCTGCAGTTACAAAACGCCGGTGCCTCGCACCTGTTCGTTCTTGTCCGTGATGACGCTGGCGGACGCTTGTGAAACAGGAAAATCTCTCGGGATAAACATATTCTATAACTCCAGAAATGACGAAGAGTTAGTCAGCGAGTTCATGCTAAATCTCAACATGCACGAAAACACATCCAACTCCAGATGAAGGTGAAGGTGCCAGTTTTGTAAAGCGAGGATCGTTTTGGCTGAAGAAGTGACACTTCTCACGACTCTTCTCATCTTAACCTTTGCCTTATTGACTTGTGCCGGAGTGTAACACTGTGGGAAAGCCCTTTGGCCTGAGCTGCAGCTGTTTGAGTCTAATTCTGGCCCAGTGGAAACCCCTGACTCGGCACCACACGGTGAGCCCGGGTCTGGAGAGGCACGAGGAGAATTAAGAGTCTAGGAGGAGAGACGAAGATGATGCTCCAGTCCTTGGTTTGGCCTTTAAGAGAGAGCTCCAAACTGTGGCTCTTTTATGACCTGAACTTTACACCTGAACTTTAATATGGTGATCTGTGATAGAAAACTGACATCATCTGACATCATCTGAGAAGATTTAATTGGTTCACACAGGGACAAAGGTTAAAAAGCAGTAAAAGTATCAGGGTTTCCGCAGGGCATTAAAAAGCATTTAAAGTCATTAAATTAACAATGCCAAAATGAAGGCCTTAAAGGGATACTTCGGGATTTTTGACATTGGGCCTCATTTCCTAGTTATCCAGAGTGTTGTTGATGTCTGGAGATATTTTTTCCTTAAATTCATGCAGTCCTTATATTTGAAGAGTCTAGTTGCGCTAGGCTAGGGCAAGGCTAAAGCATTTCTATGGTAACAGTTAGCCTGCATTAAAAACAGTCTGACCCACTCCACAGTGCACCTGAGGTAAATCACTTATAACACCAGACTAACCATATAAATGTCTGTGTCGATAGGTTAATTTTAACCATTTTGCGTTTAAAATAACTTATATTTGAGCGGCATCAGCTTCGTGGCTGTAAGCTAACGCAGCGGCGGAGTGATCTGCGAGAAAATAGTCCCTTAAAATGCGGTAATTCATGTGATACAAGGTCAGTTTTATTTTAAAAAAATGATTCTATTAACACAGACATTTATATGGTTAGTCTGGTATTATAAGTGATTTACCTCAGGTGCACTGTGGAGTGGGTCAGACTGTTTTTAATGCAGGCTAACTGATACCATAGAAATGCTTTAGCCTTGCCCTAGCCTAGCGTCACTAGACTCTTCAAATATAAGAACTGCATGAATTTAAGGAAAAAATATCTCCAGACATCAACATCACTCTGGATAACTAGGAAATGAGGCCCAATGTCAAAAATCTTGAAATATCCTTTAAATCAAAATTTCTTAGAAAATGTACATTTTTCCTTAGAGACTGAACCCACTCAATGACATCGTTCAACTACTTTTTACTGAAAACATTTGCTTTCGCTTTCGCTCAAAAGTTTCCCGCGGTCTCCAATTTAGTTTTGAATATCAACTTTTCCCCTCCAAAGACTTTTTGCATTTGTGGCATCAAAAATATAGTGTTTAGGCATTAAAATGGCATTAACTTGCTGCCACCTAGAAACCTGAGGATACTGGAGTCGATACTGGAAAAATAATCGGTTACAAATATCCGATACTGAACCGATACATGTTTTGGTGCTCAACCCAAAGTCTGTCATGTAACCAAGGATATTTACTGTAGAAAAGTCCAGTGATCCTCCTTTAATCTTTTTACATTAGTTTATTAATGGATATAATTGATCTGTAACATATCGTTTGAAAGAAAAGTTGAGACTTTATTGAAAGTCTCTTGGTATCGGTTAATATCGGCAGATACTGAAACCTCCAGTATCAGAAGCAGAAAAGCTGGATCTCTGAATAAAAGCCCATAAAGCACCTAAAATGACATTAAATCAAAATGTCTTGTAAAATAATAATGACGTTACTATTTTTTTTACTGCAATAGTTTGTTAAAATACAAAAACACATTCAGCTGCAGTTTGGTTGAAATTGTACATAATTATTTCCTCAAAACTTGATGCTACTCGTATGACGATGCAAAGATGTTAAATAGTAGAATGTCGTCTGCTGCGACACAGACCCAGAGGGAGTTGATCCGTTATGAACCGTCAGGCTCATTATTGTGTGTAATAGCATGACAGAGCAGCTTGTTCTTCCTGATTTACGCTTATCTGAAAACAGCCTGTTCTTCATGACAATATTCTACGAAATGACTTGTCAGGGGAAGCTGCAGATTGTACTTAATACTTCAATAAATACCAATAACCTGAAGTGAACTGCATTTACAGACACAACATTTCCATCTCGTTTCCTGACGCTGCTGCAGATGAAACGAGGCTCTGTTGATCTGATCTGATAGGAGTCTACGAAGCTGCACAGAAAACTAATTTGGGCCTGATTACATTTCCATGCGTCCCAACACAAGAAAGGATTAAATTTGTTTATGATAAGAAGTCTCATTTTAACACTTCCTCGTTCTGGTTCCTGTTCCTCTGCATGTGACATCTTTCTGTCTCTGCCAAAAAGCAGAAGTAGACAAACTAACACTGTGATCCAAAAGTGTATTTGCGTTTTACACTTTCAACTCTGCTGCTTCGTTGCTGTACAGAAAGCACTGACCAATCTGAAAACCTCCCTGATCCCGTCTGCTGCCGCTTCATGTAGCGATATGGAAACATGTATTTTGCTCTTTTTTTAATGTGACTGCATCAGGTTAAAGAATGATTTGAAATATCACTCTCTGCTGACCTTACAGTGGAGTGAAAGTGTAAATATTCTTTAAAGTCAGCCACGATGGCAGGCATTTTGTGATTCATTGTTGTATTTCATCCATTTGCAAAGTCCAGAGTGTTGAGCTGCCCTAAATGTGCAACTGTCAGGGTTTATATGATTACCGTAATTGGTTAAAAGAAGTACTTAAAGAGGGGGTATTATGCTTTTTTCAATCACATAGCACCAGTCTATAACATACTACAATGATGACGTAACCTTCTGTTGGTCTGTATATGCAGTAAATTAAAATAACTGCCTTGAATAAAATTGCTCTCTCAAAATGGCTGTACTGAACGTCTTGAAATAGGCCTCTGTCTCTTTAAGAAGCTTTCCGACACGCCCCCTTCAGCACACTGCTGTGGCATCTAAACAACACTACTGTGCGGGGAGGGGGCTCTGCTGAGCTGAGGAGCAGTGGTTGGTGGCTTGGCTGGTGACAAAAGGTCCAGAGGCGTCTCCAGGAGGTGGGGGCGTTCCTAGGAGGACTGAGGCATAGCTACACCTAAAATGGCTGCCGTCTAAGTTTTTACTGATTACTCAAAAATATGTGAATGAGCCAAGGCAACACTCCAGGCATGTGTTTAATGAGGGAATGACATAATAACATGATATAAAGCTTGAAAAAGTCGATTTTACATAATACCCCCCCTTTAATATTTGTGCTGTGTAAGTAAGTAATCTTCAATCATCAATGGTGTTGTATATGCACCGAACATTAGGCAATGTGAAGTTCAGGCGTATCAAGTATCCAGGCAAACATAATGTCCAAATAAGCGTCATGAGTGGGTGGCGATGAGCGGCGTGAGTGTCCCCCGTCTTTAGACTCTCCAGCACGGCAAGGAAAAACTCAAAAACCCAGGGGGAGAAAAGAGAAACCTTGGGGAGAACCACAGAAGGAGAGATCCACTCCCATGGACGGACAGGCTATAGAGACCCAGGGCCGATGGGAGTCCCAGAACAGACGGGCCAAGACCACAGACCGTCCAGTCCTTGTTGTCGATCATAACATTGAAAATTTGAATGACTACTTTCCTAAAATCTACCAAGTCTGTATCAATATTGATCAAATGTAATGGAAAAGTGGAGATTTCCAAACCAATGTCTTATTCGTAAAAAGCCGCCTAGGGCTGTGTGACGATATATCGATTTTGTGGCACGATATGATGCCAATCCTTTTTGTATTCCCATCTCGATACTTTTGATTGCGTCATGCATATTAATGAAGACATCATGCATATTAATGAGCGGCACGGTGGGGCAGCGTCAATGGCCGAGGAACACACTTGTAATACCACCACCATTGTAATGGGACTTCAAAACGTCTCAAGAACGGCTTAAAGGCCTGGCTCCAAAGAGTTTTTCTTTTACTAAAAGTCGCTATGACCCATGTGACAACGCTGGAGTAGGTGAAATATTTTTAACCATGCTGGATTTTGTTTATCAGCCCGAACATTTGAAGCATTTTCAGTGCATTGACTGGCTCCAGAGTCTGTCAGTTAAAGCTCTGGAGCTCGGTGGAGGCTCCAGCTTCCCGCCTTTTTGCCCTTTTAGGGAACAAGCTGCGTAGGAGGAGATTCAGAGGCCATTAAAGTTCACACACGACTCGGGAACCTTTACAATGAATGTGGCTGAATGAGACTCGCTCATCTTTATTATATTATATCTATGGGTAACGTTTAGCGCTTCACATCTAGAAGGTCCAGGTTTGATCCGTGTGCCTTTCTGTGTGGAGTTTCAGGAGTTTCAGAAAAGTAGCCAATTAATCATTGAAAGGAATTGAAAGAAAATGTGCTTCGCAAGTGTCCTGTAGAACGATGTCTACGACTGGTTTAGAAATATATTATATTGAATGTTCGTAAAGCCTTGTCTGTTGTTTTTCCAGGATGCAGAGGCCGCGATCCTCATCAGACACCAGTCCAGAGCCTGGTGCTGGTGCATGTGTCTGGGCCTGGCCCTCATGCTCAGCGGCGTGGTGGTGGCGGAGCCTATCTGTACCGCTACTACATCCTCGAGGTAAAGACACTGCAGAGAGGAGGAGAAACCGACCAAAATGTACATCCTTCATGAAGTAATGAGGATCTATAAAACTGGGCCTAACACAGTATTAAACCTGTTATGTGTCGCAGGAGGCCAAGTGTACTGGTGCGGAGTGAACTACAGAGAGGAAGACTTCATGGTTCTTGAAGAGGAGGAGGTACGAATCAGTGTTGTTTTCGTCAACGAAGTGACAAAATCATTTTGTTGATGCATAGTGGTGGGCGGAGATACAAATCCCACGAGACGAGACACGAGACAAGATTTGTACATAATTTGCAATAATGAATAATATTTTGCAATTATGTTTCCTGTGTATGGAGCCTTTGTATTGTTTGTAAGGATGGGAAGATTTTACCAATATCATCAGGCTCTATGTGTGTGCATACAGTTTAATATTAAAACAAGGCTAATACATTTGGCTCCTTTGACAGGTGTATTCTGAGTACATTTCCAAATTATAAATAATAATTAGATATAATTTTGCTTAAAAGTTGATTTCAGGTGGAGGAGGAGGAGACCGGTTTAGATTTAGTATCTAAACAGTCTGTGGCAGACACTGACCCACATGAGGTTTTAAACATTAAACAGAGAGTGATTCTACTGTAGTTAGACTGACCTCTTCCTTAAATGGCCGCTGTAATCATCCCTTCATATTCTGCGCGCTGGCCTGCCCTCTCCCTCGTTGTCCGCCCGTAGATGCGCGTGTACAATCACAAAATAGACGACGGATCCACCCGGACTCGCCGCGGCGTGCAGCGGTAAAACGTAGGTTCGAGTGTGGATCTGCAGCGGCTCCAGTTTGCAGGTTTGAACCCCGAAGCGGTGGTTCCAAGCGACTGACCTTAAAATGTCAAAGCTTTCTTTCTTTTTTAAGTTCCAATCAATATATAGTACATTATTAGAAAACTATTGCTTAAATATTCCCATGAGTCCTATAAGCTGTCTACATGAAGAAGGTCTATATCTAAATTTCAGCCTATAAAAAAATATTAAAAAATATTACAAGATCATTTTACACTGTGATCAGAATCTCGTGGCAATTTGCGAGATCTCGGCCCATCCCTATTGATGCACCTTGAACACAGAAAGCATGTTGATGAACTAACGTGCGTACGGCGCTGTTATAAAAAAAATCTTGATGTGATGATCAGACGATGAGAGCGGCCACTTGTTGGAACGCTAAGATCATAATGACACTTCTGCCTATTGTGGTGTAATGTGTCTGTCAAAGGCTTAGTGCTGCCTGTCAACCTTCATCCCAATTTCTAGGGCTGCAACTAACGATTATTTTGTAATCGATTAATCTATCGATATTTTTACGATTAATCGAGTAATCGCTTGGCTGTGAATTGTGTAGAATTTTATTTTTATTTTTTATCACAAAGCTAAAGTGGCACCACTTGAGGACATATTGATGGTGTAAACTTAAAGTAAATGTTTGTTAGAGGCTCTTAGCGCTAATTCTGCTTTCTGATTGGATGAGACACAGACAGATATTCATGAAATTTACAATGTACAAAACACTACAGACCCTAACTATAAAAACAAAGTAGGTTTTCATCAAAATACAACATTTTCATGTAATTTCTCCTCTATTTGAGTCTGTGTGAACCAGAAAACGATTAATCGATTACTAAAATAGTTGTCGACTATTTCAATAATCGATTAGTCGTCGATTAATCGATTAGTTGTTTCAGCCCTACCAATTTCTAATACTTATTTTCAATACTTATCGACCTAAATCAATTTATTGAAATGTTAATACCTAATTAGTTTTTGAGATTTTGTCGACACATTTAGAAATGACTAAAATGTGACTAAAAGTGAAAGCATTGAAACTAAGTGAGCTGATGGGGAGCGTGTGGAGAAACACGTGCACAGACTATAGGTCACGTTTTTACAGCGCAGCCTTTGATCGCAGCGCTGCAGCGGGAGGCGGACACAGGAGAGATTTTGCGCTGAGGCCTCTCCCTTTCTCTCCTGTGTCCACATCGCAGTGGGATAAATACAGCTCTCAGTCCTGTGAAAGCATTAAGGTTGTGACGAAAACTTGTGAGGCTGCAACGCCATGAGCTTTTAGAAGAATGAGCGCGAGCTGAGGGGAAAGAGAGAGAGCAGACGCTCAGCGGCGCTGGTGACAGAAAGACGTTGGAGCTGCGCGTAACACATTCAGCTGCACGAGGCTGCACTGACTCTGTAATAAAACCAGATGAACTCGAGTCCAAAGGATTTGTAGGGAGACTTCTATCGGTCAAAATGACCACTGCAGCGGTGCTATACGATGTGTGTTTTAAATAGCGTTAAAAATAAATAAATAAATAAAAAACGAAACGAAAAAAAGTGAAACTCAATATGTGGCGCACGGTGTTGATTCTGTGGCGGCGCGTCACAGAATAGTCTATGTGGGAAACACTGGTTACACTGTGCAGTAGTGCAGGGCAGAAGTGGAACATAACCTCAATTTGGGCCACTGTCAGACTGGAGTTTAGGAAACCACTAGTCTATTTTCCCCCACTTTTTAAAATGGTAAAAGGTCACTGACCCAGTTTGGGAACCACTGACTTTAAACTAACTGAAACCTGCACCTGACGGTTATATTTGTATCTTACCACTGAGAATCAGCCTGACAGTCATTTGTTTTAGACCGTGCACATTCCGAGAACTAGAGTGACTGAAAGTAACTGCGCTCATGAGAACCGCGTGGATTCAACTCCCATTTGAGACAAAACGCTTTTTGGCTTTTTCTCTCCTATTCACTGCAGGAACTGAAGGATGTGAAATACAAATTAAAAGTGTCATTATGTCGGACAGAGGACAGTTTACTTTAAGCTCTCGGGGAACATCTTGAATGTATGTGATGTTGTCAAGTACCTTGGCCACATTATAACTGATCGTTTAACAGATGAGGCATTTACTGTCAGATGTTTTATGCACAAACATTCTGTCTCGGAAATTCTCCTCCTGCTCTGTACAGGTGAAACTAGCTCTGTTTCAAGCCTACTGCTCACCTCTGTACACCGCACATCTGTGGGCGAATTATAAAAAGTGCAGTTTCCAGAAACTTACAGTTGCGTTCAATGATGTATTGAGAATTTGTTTTTTTTAATCCCGATGGACAAGTGCCAGTGAACTCTTCGTGTCGAATGAGGGAACACTTTGCGTTCTGTCTGTCTTGAGAAACCAATCTATTCACCAAACTACTGGCCTGATACTCTACAGTACTTGAAAACAACAAGATAGTTACTCGGTCCGAGCAGAGTAAACATTAGGCGAGCAGCGCCCGGGCCGGGAGACGGGAGAAACCCGCACGGGATGCGAGCATGAGGTGAACACCGGGAGATGGACCGAGTGGAGACGGACCCAGTGGAGAGAGGCACTCACGCGTTGGGAGTGACAGGAGGAAGGCGGTAGGTCTCTCCTGCTCTTCCACTTCAGCAGACTACTCCATTTCGGTGTTGTATGTGGCAAAGTAGGCGGAGAGTGGAGTGTCACCGTAACAACACTGTGATTTGACTGAGCTGTGGGGCCCTTGCAGCAGTGGGGGCCCTACGCACGTAATCTGCGTATAGGAAACCCCGGCTCTGCTCCAGAGGCTGCATTTGTGCATTAACCGTCTATCCGGCCACTGTTAATTCACTGACAAGTGCCTGAGACACAATACCATCCATGAGTTTAATTCTATTTTATTTCATTTTTTTACCTTTTATGGCACTGAAATACAATTAGCATAATACTCTTACATAGTGCAATGTTGGATTATGGCTTGTGGACAGTTTTAGGTTTTAACAATGGCACAATAGTATTCAGGAATTGCAGAACAAGTGCTCACACAGTAGAAGAGAAACGGCTAAATTAAACAGGATTAACCCGAGGATTACTTAAAACTGCGTTAATGTAGCGTAACAAGTAAACAACGTTATAACCTGGGTTATAGCTCGAAAAGTTTATGTTTTCCACTTCAAACCAGCGGACACATATCATTGTCCCTCTGCCGCTGACAAACTTGTACTTCATGTTCATTGTTTTGACCTAAAGCCGGGGCCTGTAACCGTCACCAAAAGATTAACAACGATATGCAGCGTACAGAATGTTTAGTGACATCATTTAAAGATTGCATGATGGGAAACAAATGATTAAAAGTACAAATTCAAGTAAAAATCTTTGAAATAGAGTTACTTTTCATTGTAGACACATTATTTCCAGTAGCTGATGACTTCACATATAATCATTTATTGAGGATGTCGGTATTTATTCTTTGATATTTCTAGAGAAGAAGTAGAATCTTGCCATAGACGTCTGATTTCCCTTGTGTCTATAAACTGTTCTCTCTGTTCTCTCAGGTGGATGTGCAGTTCGAGGCCCAGTACTCGCTGCGGCAGCTGGAGGAGCGGTTCCGGATCCTGGAGGAGGAGCAGGTGGAGTTCATCAACGTCCCAGTGCCCGAGTTCGACAACGGAGACCCGGCGACATCGTGCACGACTTCAACAGGGTCAGAGCAAAGACAACGTGCTATTCTGCTGCTAACTGCTCATTCTTTAGCTTTTTCACAGCCTCGTGTCACGCTCACCTCTCGAGAGTTTTAACGTCGTAACCTCTTACCACCCGCCTTAACTGAGCACATTTTCTCCAGTTTGACCAAAGTCTAAAAGCTTGTTGACCTGAGAGCTTGCTGCCTATGGGCCGGTGTAATGGCTGATCTGAAAGCTAAGACCTTCAAAAACTCATCTAAGCTTCTTCCTTGTGTAATGTAACTGTGATCAAGCCACTAAAATGTGACCGAAACACATAACAGGAAAGAAGCTTAATCAGTTGTGTTGGTCTTAGCTTTCAGCTGTGAGGCGTTCGAGGGTTGCGAAGAAAAAAACGTCACTGTAAAATTTGTTCTAAATGGTAGTATATTGTTCAACTGCAAACAAAAAAGTTCCTCATCCTACTCCATTCTTTGATCACCCACTGCAGAGCATTATCTGTGTGGAGCTGCTCATTAGCTGCATGTTTTGTATTGATGGCAACAGTATAGTCCCAAATGTTACACAGTGTGCCTTTAAATACTTTATGACATTTACAGCAGACAATGAAGAGGAATATTTAATTATCCAATCCACATCATGTCTGCAGTTTCAGTGATTTTTTTTATTTTTTTTAAACCATAGGCAATATCATGATAATATTGTTAATCGCAATTATTTTGGCCAAGATGATCATGACCCCAAATTTCATTATCGTCCCATCCCTAGTGGTCACTGTGGGGTGAAGGATTTTAACGTTGGCGAGGTTTAAAAAACAGAGAGCAGCCAAACGTGCACCATTATATTGAGATAGTTTTCCAACCTCTTTGTATGAGGGGAATTGAGTTTATAGATTTAACTTTTACAAAGCAGCAACAGCGCTCTCGTTTAGTTGACATAGTTCATGTGTTGGTAGTGAATCAAATGCTCTCATGTAAAGCGCTTTGTGACCATGTCTGTGAAAGGTGCTATATATATATAAAGATGATCTTCTTGGTATTCTTCTTCTAATTCTTCTTCTTCTAATTCTTTTTCTTCTAATACTTCTAATTCTAATTCTTTTTTCCTTCTTCTTCTAATTCTTCTTCTAATTCTAATTCTGCTTCTTCTAGTTCTTCTTCTTCTACTTCTTCTTCTAATTCTAGTTCTTCTTCTAGTTCTTCTTCTAATTCTTCTTCTAATTCTTCTTCTTCTAATCCTTCTTCTTCTAATTTTTTTCTTCTAATTCTTCTTCTAATTCTTCTTCTTCTAATCCTTCTTCTTCTAATTTTTTTCTTCTAATTCTTTTCCTTCTAATTCTTCTTTTTCCTTCTTTTTCCTTCTAATTCTTCTTCTAATTCTTTTTTTTTTCTTCTTCTTCTAATTCTTCTTCTTCTAATTCTGCTCTTTGCCGTGCCCTCAGTTGCTGACTGCGTACCTGGACCTGAGCCTGAACAAATGCTACGTCATTCCCTGAACACTTCCATCGTGATGCCGCCCAGAGACATGCTGGAGCTGCTCATCAACATCAAGGTGAAAAAATACACAAACACACACAAACACACACATGTCAAACCAGTTTGTTACGGCAGAGTGAGCTCTTTCCGCTCACAGCAAGAACATCAAGGTCCTGGGTTAATGGTTTGCTTGCCCTCTTGATGCTGCTAGTTTCCTGTCAACATTAATATTATGTAAATGTGCACTTATTAAGCTTGAAGCTATATTTTTTCCACATAAAACTTGACATTTGCTCTGATTTGTGTGGCTTCAGGCTGGGACGTACCTGCCCCAGTCGTACCTGGTGCACGAGGAGATGGCTGTGACCGAGCGCATCGAGAACGTGAACGAGCTGGGACCCTTCATCTACAACCTGTGCCGCGGCAAAGAGACCTTCAGACTCCAGCGCCACGAGCCGATCCCGGGTACGAGCTCAAGCTGGGGTGTTCAGGAGTTCCTTTATGTGCACACTAAGGGAACTGTGACGAGAACAGCCAGCTTTACATCAAATTATTCACTCATATTATTCATTAAGTAGAGGTGGGCGATATATCGTCTATAAGATAATATCGAAATCGCTGTTTGGAAGATGTGCACATTTACAATATCGAGTTTATCCCCAATAACAAGAAAAGTGGAAGAAATTGGGGAAATTGGGGGAAAATTGGGGCCGAAATGAGAAAAAAAATTAGGGGGAAAATGTTGATAAATTCTGAAAAATAGGGGAAATGTGGGGAAAGATAAGGGAAAAATGGGGAAAAATTGGAAAAGATTAGGGAAAAAATTTGGGGGAAATTTTAATATTTTTAGGGGGAACAAGTAGGGAAAATTGGGGAAAGAAATGGGGAAAAATTTGAAAAAAATGGGTGGGGGAATTTATGAAAAAATATTTTGATAAATTTGGGGGATAAAATGGGGAAAAATAGGGAAAGAATTCTGAAAAAATATGGAAAAAAAATTAAAAGAAAATTGTGATACTTTTTTTTTTTTTAATTGGGGAAATGTTGATACATTTGAAAGAATTGGGACCATTTTTGAAAAATGTGGGAAAGTTGGAAAAGATTAGGGAAAAATTTGGGGGAAATTTTAATATTTTTGGGGGGAAAATTGGGGGAAGAAATAAGGAAAAATGAAGAGAAAAATTAGATAAATGTGGAAAAATTAGGGGAAATAATTCTAAAAAAATGAAGAGAAAAATAGGTGGAAAATTTGGATAAATTTGGAAACAAAATTGGGGAAATAAAGAGAAAAATTTGATAAATGGGGGGGAAATTATGAAAAAATATGATAAACAAATAGACAAATGGGGGAAATTTTGATACATTAGGGGGAAAATGGGAGGAAATGAATTTTTTTTCTTCTGCCCTTTTGTCGTCTGTTCAGGACAATTATCTTTTGAGCGACAAAGCAATGTAATTTTGCCAGCATATTTTTGCATTTTTCTTATGGTTTGCAAAAAATACAGCTTCATCATCGTTATCGAGAAAGTCCCCAAAGTACTGACATATAATTTTTTGTCAATATCGCCCAGCCCTCATTTAAAGTTGATACATTTTCCTTTTTACCCCTGCTTTACTACAGTCTGCTTTACTACAGTCTGCTTTACTACAGTCTGCTTTACTACAGTCTGCTTTACTACAGTCTGCTTTACTACAGTCTGCTTCACTACAGTCTGCTTCACTACAGTCTGCTTTACTACAGTCTGCTTTACTACAGTCTGCTTTACTACAGTCTGCTTTACACCTAACCTGTTTCCATCATGTCCGTCTCTTTTCCAGGAATGCAAAAGCGCGAGGCCCTGGACTGCTTCAAGATCCGCCATTTTGAGAACAAGTTCGTGGTGGAGACAAAGATTTGCTCATTTTAGACGCACAACTCACCTGCACTCTGGGTAAACCATACGATAATGTCAATTGGTTTGGAGAAAAAAAAAAGAAAGAGTTTAGAGTGTGTGTTTTTGTTTTTTTCCCTGTTTTTCATGTGATAGGGAACGATTTTTTTTCCGGGTGTTTTGTCTTTCATAGTGTCTTTATGTGGACTTGAGCTTTGCGGTTTGTAAGTATAACATTTGGATCACACTGTGGCATAAATACAAAGTAGCAGTTTAGAAATGCGTGGAAATAGTTAAAAAAAGTGATTAATGTTTGGGAAACTGCAGCTTCTGTAGAGTTTTCTTCAGGCGCTTTAGTCCTGGCTTTGTTCTTGTTTCACTCGACTGGCAGTTTAGACTTGACTTAAGGGGGTATTATGTAGCATTTATTTCACATTGGAGCGCAAGAGAGACATAGCAATCACATGGTTTTCAACTTGCCATACCAACATAAATACATTTTAACATGCAAAAGAAAGAAAGACGACTCCAATCTTGCCTGAAAGGGAGTGGGAAGCTTTGCAAGAGATCGAGAGGTGGGGAAAGCATGTCCTGGATATGTAGGACCTCAGGAGGAAACGGCAGGAGCTCGGAGGAAGCTGCCACAGCTGCGCTAACAATAGCCACTCGGGAAGATTACTCAAACATGCACATGTGACTCCAAACACCGCTCCAATGGGCCCGACTGTCCTCCTGGCGCAAGGACAGCGTTGCTCCAAATGAGACGGTCATCTTGCATGTGCGCAGCTGTTGCGTTATGTGACTGCGCTACGAGCTAGAGGGAGTCGCTTACAAGAGAAAGAGGTCGAATGCACTGCAAAAGTAATTAACTGGATTAGTTTAAATAATAGTCATAATAATTTGAGCTGTTTTGTCTAGTTAAGATTTGGTTGAGCATTTGACCTAGATTATTTTCACTTGTTCTGAGACGTTTCTGACTTGTTTCAATACATTTCCTCTTTCAAATCAAATCAAATTTATTTATATAGCACTTTTAAACAACTGTTGTTGACCAAAGTGCTTCACAAAAAGGTCTACAGTACAAAAAATATAATAAAATAATAATAAACAAAACACAATATACAAGCAGCAAAGCACTAACGGCTCCGATTTTATTTTATTTTATTTACCAATGGGGTAAGACAATTGGTCTTATCTCATTGGCAGTTTTACTTTCTTATTTCAAGCAAAATTACCTTAAAACCAGTCTGACATGTCACCAAACTAGCAAAGTAAACTTGGTCAGATCAGGAAAAAGCTTGACATTACTTGATATTTACTTTTTGCAGTGTGAGGCGTGGTTTATTACAAGTAGCACTGAGAGCTGCTCTCCTTTTGCAGCCTCGCATCTTTTCCTCGTTCACATCGCGCTGCCTCATGTTCTTCCCGTAGCATTTATAGGCTTTTATGAGCTCTCACAGGTTAAACCAAAAACATTATTTATCCCACTGTGAGTTAAACACTGTCCGAGTTAATGCACAGGGCCGAAACGCAGTCCAAACAAAAGCACATGTCCACTGGCTCTTCCAGGTCTGCAGTGGTCAGTGTGTTGTCCTGGTTTAGATCTCAGGGCTGCTCCCAGTCTGCATCAGTAGATTATCCATTTGTTGTAAGAAACTGTGAAACTCAAGTCCGACTCTCAATAACTTAATATACAAATTTAAACTGTGTATAAAAACAGTAAATTATTATAATCCAATAAATTGCACCTACGTCATTTCTATTTTATTAGAAACTGCTTTTTCTACGAGGAGAAATCTTTTATAGGGACTTTGTTGTTGTTGTTGTTGTCTGCTGTAGCTTTTTAATACACTGCACCACTTCCTGTGTCGGAACATTGCTATAAATTAACTGTTTTATATTTGAATGAGAATAAAAAGCGTCTGATTTGATAAAGAGTGGGAGGAGGAG
Organism: Neogobius melanostomus; assembly: GCA_007210695.1. Taxonomy (NCBI): domain Eukaryota; kingdom Metazoa; phylum Chordata; class Actinopteri; order Gobiiformes; family Gobiidae; genus Neogobius; species Neogobius melanostomus. The sequence continues at coordinate 462,359 of VHKM01000527.1, read as the reverse complement.
GAGGAGGAGGAGAACAGACCGGAGTGAGGAGGTATAGCGAGGGTTTCCTGTGAATTGCGTCTTGAATGTGTATTTTTTGATTACCTTTTGCCTGTTGTACTAATTGTCTGTAATCTCTTTAAATATGCACAGAACTACTCAATAAAGAGAGGATTACTTCTGGATATGATGGCTCTTGTGTTTTGTGTTCATGTTTTGCATTAACCTAGAATGTTAAAGGTCCTGTACCTGATTTTGTTTTGTTTATGGACAGCGAAAGCGAGAGGGTGCGTGCTTTTTTTAATTGCTAGTTGTGGTCCAAACACATTCCTAACTTTCCAAACACACTTTTCCACAGGTGTGAGATCATAAGGACGTTTCATCAGGGTTCAGGCAGCACAGTGCACAACGGTATTTTTTCACAAATATCACATGCTACAATATACTGAAGGGACAAAACACACTTTACACACTTTATATGTATTGGCTTTTCTTTATTTTCAAACCTATTCACATTGAAGGCATTCAACTATGAACACATGGGATTATGTAGGAAACAAAAAAGGGTGAAATAACTCGAAATATGTTTTATATTTTAAACCCTTTATTCTTGGCACGGTCTCAATTAGTTTCATAAGGTCGTCCCGTAAATGGTTTAACGTCTGTGAAGTGAAAACCGTTTTTGTGACGACGTCAAAGCTCAGTGAGAAGATGTCAGCAGTGCAAAGCAAAAGGCGGCCATTTTGAAGAATCTATTTTAACTTTTTTTTGTTCAAAACATAATTCCATACGAGTTCATTCATAAATAAAACCCTTCAGTGAGAATCTACAATCTACAAACACACACATACACCCCGCCCCCTGCCTGCTTCTCAACTGGAGCCTATAGGCCAGTGTAATGCCTCATTTGAAAGCTAAGACCTACAAAACTGATTCAGTATAAACTTATCTTTTTCCTCATTGCCATAACTTTTTTTAAAGGAAATTTTTTTCACTTTTTGGTCACATTTTTTTCACTTTTTTGTCGCTTTTTGTTGCTTTTTTTCACTTTTTTGTCGCTTTTTTCCCCACTTTTTTGTCGCATTTTTGTCACTTTTTTGTTGCATTTTTGTTTTTCCTTTGGAGCTTACAACCTATAGGCCAGTGTAACGCCTCATTTGAAAGCTAAGGCCTACAAGACGGATCTAAATGGATCTTTTTCCTTGTGTTGTTGCCGTGTTGTCGTCACTTTTTTCACGTTCTTTTTCATTGCGTTTTGTCACATTTTTGTTGCACTTTCATCGCTTTTTGTTGCTCTTTTGTTACTTTTTTTTTATTTAGCTATGTTTTTTTCTGTCTCTTTCTTGTGGCTTTTTTCAGTTCATATGTTGCCACTTGTGTGTTACGTTTTCGTCACGTATATGTTGCATTTCCTTCTCGTTTTTGTCGCAATTTTGACGCTTTAAAAAAAAAAAAAAAAAGCTTTTAGACTTGGGTAATGCCAAACTGCAGAAATTGTTCTTTCAAGAATACATAGTTAATCTCACCTTATTCACTCACTGGTAACACCTGTACCACTGCTTTTCCTGAAGTCAATGATTTGAGTGCTGTTGTAGAGTACATGTCCACATTCTCTGTTTTCTCCCTTCCTCTCTCTCTCTCTCTCTCCTCACAGCAGATCTTCTGTCACTGTCCGACCGACCGTAGCCTCTCTGTTATTTGATCTCAGCGGTGGAAATTTGTCCTGATTAAATCTAATGACCTGACTTTGTACCGGGGCATTATGGGTAACACGGGCCTGGCGGGTGGAGAAGAGTCACCTTCATGGCTCCATACTCACATAGTCCTGCTAACTACGTGTAATGCAATTATATAGTCCAGTATTTCTGTAAAAGTTGGTCTGGCCAGTGTGAGTCAGGCTGCAGTTTCCTGTCGGTGCAAGTGTCATTTAAACTGGTTCTGGCAACAGTGTCATGATTCAACACGCTTTAATTGCACATTACTAAAATATGTTTTTGGCAGTGAACATCTAATCTCACAAACCAAGCCTTATTCTTCACAACTGCACTGCAAGGAATGATGTGGGTAAAAGTAGTAGTAGCAATCCTTAACATACATAACATTTTGTGAATTGCTATGCCAAAAGTTCTATTTTCCAACTTAAACCTACATCCATGCTTGAAACCAATGGATAGGCTAATTTTACCTAATTTTGCCCCTTAGTTTCTTAACCCCCACCTGAACCGATAACATTTTCTCCAGTTCGGCTTTACCCAAAACTAAAAGCTTCTTGAAAGCGCAACAAAAGGCCAACAAAAAGTGACAAAAATATGACAAAAAAGTGACAAAAATATGACGAAAAAGTGACAAAAATATGACATAAAAGTGACAGAAATATGACGAAAAAGTGACAAAAATATGATGAAAAAGTGACAAAAAAGTGACAAAAATATGACAAAAAAGTGACAAAAATATGATGAAAAGTGACAAAAAGTGACAAAAATATAACAAAAAGTGACAAAAATATGACGAAAATGTGACAAAAATATGATGAAAATGTGACAAAAATATGACAAAATATGACGAAAATGTGACAAAAATATGACGAAAACGTGACAAAAATATGACGAAAAAGCGTCAAAAATGCAACCAAAAAAAATCCACAAAGAGAAACAGAAAAGTGACAAAATGTGATGAAAAAGTGACAAAAATATGACGAAAAAGTGACAAAAATATGATATAAACTTAACAAAAATATGATGATAAAGTGACAAAAAAGTGACAAAAAAGTGACAAAAATATGACAAAAACGTGACAAAAATATAACAAAAAAGTGACAAAATATGACGAAAACGTGACAAAAATATGATGAAAAGTGACAAAATATGACGAAAAAGTGACAAAAATATGATAGAAAGTGACAAAAATATGACAAAAAAGTGACAAAAAAGTAACAAAAATATGACGAAAACGTGACAAAAATATGACGAAAAGCGTCAAAAATGCAACCAAAAAAATCCACAAAAGAGAAACAGAAAAGTGACAAAAATGTGATGAAAAAGTTACAAAAATATGACAAAAAGTGACTAAAATATGGCAAAAAATGTGACAAAAAAATCTACACAAGAGCAACAAAAAGTGTGACAAAAAAAGTGTGACGAAAGCACACAAAAAAGCTATGAAAAATTGCGGCAACAATGCGAGGAAAAGATCAGTTTAGATGAGTTTTGTAGGTCTGAGCTTTCAAATGAGGCGTTGCGATAGGCTTTTAGATTTGGGTAAAGCTCATCTGGAGAAAATGCACTCGGTTAAGGCAGTGGTTAATATATATATTTTTAACAACACAAAGGTTCAATGTGTTGTATACTTATGCCTGCCAATTCACAATCTTCTGTAGGCTATGTTTGTTTTATAAAGGAAAATTAAAAGTTTGCTTCTAGTTAGCTTACGACTCACTAAAACTCTCAACATATAACAGTTATTACCCCTTTCATGTGCTTGTATATTTAATAAATAAATACAATTATACAAAGGAAAGTCTCTAGCCTTGGAAACTGAAGGTTATTTGAATTTGCCTACAAATTAGCTTTACTCTAAAAACTACAACTCCCATGAAACAAACCGAACTTTTACGTCGTTCTCCTCTCACATCAGCCCCGCACACGTACAGTTTAACAACCCGCTGGCGTTTTCAGCGACAACTATTCTTCCAATGTTTACGGTAAGATTAACATTTGCATTTGTGTGACAGTTCACATGATTTTAACCAAAGTTTTGAGGCTAAATGATGAGCTAACCGTCTAAGCTAACTCACGCTCGTGTACCTGTCTCCATGGCAACGGGAGGGATCGTCAGCCTTCTGCAATCGAAAATAATTTACTTCTAAACACTGCTATTAACTTTGTTTTAGCTTCAGTAATTCGTAAGGGTGAATAATAACACTCCACATCATGAACCCGGATACTTATGAGCACGTTTGATTACTTAGTCAGTAATCAAAAGTCAGTAATCAAAGGATTCGATTTAAATCAATATTTTCTTGACATTAGCTTAGCTTGTTTTAGGCTACTTCACGAACTAAAGAAAGTGATATAAAAATACATGTCTGTGAAAATGTTCTGGTGTTTACAGGTAAAGTTCACTCACAGGCTGTATCCTAGCTTTATTTTATGTGGAATAATTAATTATTTAAATCAATTTCATTCATTTAATAGAGGTACTAGTTTGTAATAGTATTTTGCCACAGTGCATAATCTAAGCATTCAACACTGACACTTATTATGATATTACCCCGCTACAAACAAATCATTAAAGATTTACTGTGATGCAACTGAAGCTGAAATGTGGACTATTCCCTGTCTTTGTCTTGCTGTTGCCGCAGGTGTGATGAACAGGTATGAGGTGATCCGTCTAATCGGAGAAGGGGCGTTCGGGAAAGCCTTTCTAGTTCGAGACAAAGGAGGAGGTGACAATGCCGAGTGCGTGGTCAAACAGATCAACCTCCGGAAGGTCAGTTCTATCATTCCTTTTAGCAGAAATGTATGTTGTAATCTATGCAGGGAAGTACAACTATTGAGTGGAGAAGCAGACAGGAGCAGGGAGTAAATATGGTGCTCTCCGTAGTATGCTTCTAAGAAAGAGTCCATGAACATACATTTCTTGGTGTAACACTCGATCATAAAATCAGCTGGAAACCTCACATCATAAAAACTAAAACTAAAGTTGCAAAGATTTTAGCCATAATGAATCAATCTAAATATATCATTAACAACAAAGCTCTATATACTATATACTGTTCACTTATCCTTCCCCATTTAACATATTGTGTAGAGATCTGGGGAAATGCGTATAAAAGTAATCTTGACCCATTGTTTAAAGTTCAGAAAAAGGCAATAAGAATAATCCATTTAGCTGGATACAGTGAACACACTAATCCATTATTCTTTAAATCAAAAACAATTAAATTTGAGGACCTTACTGAATTTAAGATGCTCAAATCATGTTCAAAGCCTCAAAAAGTCACTTCCTGAAAGTTTACAAAATATGTTCTGCAAACGAGAAGTCAAATACAACCTGAGAGGTAAAATTAGTTTCAATAAACAATACTCCAGAACAACCTTGAAAAGCATCTGTCCACGAGACGTGGTGTGGAAATATGGACAAATTTAGATGAAAGCATTAAAATATGTAAAAACCTGGTACATTTAAAAAAAAGTTTACGAAGAATTATTATTTATTAAATACGAACAATTATTGTGAGTGTTGTAGTACATTCTTTTGTTGTTGTTTCTTTATTTTGCTGCTGTTTCTTTATTATTTGTGGTTACCTTGCCTTATGTTCCCTTGTTTATGATTTGTTTATGATTTGTTATCTTGCATTATGTTCCTTTGTTTGATTGTTGATTGTAAATATTATTGTTTTTAATTTTGGGGTGAGCGCTTATAAGCCTTTTGCTTCGGCCCACTCCCTTTGAGAAGACTTACTGCTCAAATAAATAAATAAATATATAACTATTTAGTTCATTTTTTATCCAGAGTATCCCAGTGAGAAAAAAAGCTTTGCCTCACGGTTGACTCCAACAGGCTTTTGTTTGCCGGAGGATCCCGCCTCACTTGCCTTTGTCGGACACAGTTGTCTTAATGTAGACAGGTCGCCCAGAAGAAGGTGAGCGACCTGATCATAACACGGTACTGATGGACTTGGCCATAATAAGGTCTTAAAGTGTTTGACAGGATCAACTTTATTGATGTCCTGAAGGAAATTAGTGTGCAGCAGGTGTCCATACATCATTCACAACGTGCTGCTGCTGGTTGCTGCATGAGCATTGTCCCAAGAAGAAGAACACGCATACGCCTCCAGTGGTCAACTGAAGGGGTAGCTAGCCTAAAGGCAGGTTACCATTTTGGCTTTTCAGGCTGGTGTGGAGCAATGGCCGCTTGCTGCTCTGCTTTGCGACGACGACACTGGAGGCCGCCATTGCTCCGCCATTGCAGTAGTACCGCCATATAACCGCTAGGCCCCCATTGGAATGCATTGCACTTTAGACACATTAAAACAAATTTTTTGGAACTGTCTACAGCTAGATATTCCTCCTGTGATTACGCTGGGTTAGACACAATCAGAGGCACCGGGCTGGTTATCGTAGGATACATTTTAGAAATCTCGTACTTAATGAGGGTCGGACTGTTAGCATTGAAGCTGCGCGAGCTACACGTCACGCAAGGGCCGAGTCTACAGTGAAGATCCCGCCCTTATGCCCTTATTAGGAACATGCTTCATCAGAGCTGAGGAGGAGGAGTCTGTAAATCCACCATGATTTCCCCTCGAACGTGGTCATTGTGGTAAACGGGGAGGAGTGAGGAGGAGTTGTCTATTATTTGTACAGTCTATGGTGTGGAGCTTCTACAGCCAGCGCCCCGTTAGTCACCACCTGCAAACTCATGCACATGGTGTAATTAGTAGTGTAATTAGGAGTATGGAATCCTAAAGTCCTGTAATTCCACTTTTATATACAGTACACTACAGTCACATGAATGAGCTTGTTCTAGGGATGTAAAAGAGGAAAAATGTCAAAATGACTCTAAATCCCTTTTATGAAACACACAATTAGAAATCAGAATAGATTTATCGCCTTTGTCAGTGAACAGGTTCATAAGTAGGATTTTATTTGATGCAAATGTGCAACATGAAACATAAACCTTGGTAGAGATAAATAGTATAAACTTTAAGAGCATGCATATAAATAGATTAAGGAAAATAACAATTAAACACAGAACAACAGCACGAATGTTATAGATGCATAAGCATTAGCAGCAGATGCGTGTGGACCCACTACATCACAATAGAGCAGTGCAAACGGCTGGAACAGGTTATAATGTGCTGGAGTCGGATACTGAAGCTAGTTTTGGATCATTTCACACAATCCGTGCTCCCTTACACTAACAACATAGAGCCCTTTTAAAAATACTAAAAAGCAGTTCTATTTGTTTTAGATGTCGGCCAAAGAAATGGAGGCGTCGAAAAAGGAGGTGACGCTGCTGTCCACGATGAAGCACGTCAATATAGTCGCATTTATCGACTCATTTCAGGGTTTGTCCGTGTTGTTTTATTTAGTAGCTGTGTGTAAATTGTTTGCTAATGTAATTTTGCCTTCGCAGAGAAGGGCTCGCTGTACATCGTGATGGAGTACTGTGACGGGGGAGACCTGATGAAGAAGATCCACATGCAGAGAGGCGTCGCTTTCACTGAGGAGCAGGTCTTAGCTTCATACGATTTAACCTGATGAAGATGATGCAGGTTAAACTAAAACTGCTGTGTTTTTGTATATAGATATTGGACTGGTTCGTTCAGATCTGTCTGGGGCTCAAACACATTCACAATAAGAAGATCCTGCACAGAGACATCAAAACTCAGGTATTACAGCGTCATGCACTTATAACATGGCCACTGTTTGGACAACCACGCTTTTAATTTGCCTTTAATGTTATGGAATAGTAGTTTATAGTTTATTTGAGCAGTTTCCATTTGTGTTTTACATTCACATCTTTGCACATTATTGCAATTATTTACATTAACATTTCCAAAAATAAAAATAATAATAAGGAGTTGTCTTCAGAAAACAATGTCCAAAGAGTTGGTTCTCCTGCAGCAGTGACCAACTTATGTTATGAACTTATGAATACATCCTTAATTTTATTAATTAAGGAAGAATGTTGTTGCAACAGTTCAACAGTTGTCATTCTATTGCTCAAAATTACAAATAGAGAATTAGGGTAGGCGAGCTATGGATCTGTTGAGAGGGATCCTCCTAACGGGCTCGTAATCCTCGTCTTTTAACGCACCACACAGCATAGGAACATCATCTACAAAATCAGCTGTTAGGGCAGCTGCGTAGGGGTTTGTTGATGAGGAGCTACTGCCCTCTACAACTGGCCCGCTCTACACCTGGCTTTTTAACACACTACACTGTGTAGGGCTTACATAATAAATGTACATAATAATATTCACAGAGTATAATATGTATATTAATCTGTCTTTTTAACATAAAACTAGTGACTTTTGGTAATGCTAACAATGTTACCATGGTAACCATCTGAAAGAAATGTAATGATCTCCTTTTGTTACTTGCTTTGTTCTAGACTTCGTACATGAAACTAGACCGTTGTTGTAATTGTGCTTCTTCTCTGTTGATGTACGAACACTTCAAACAGTGTTTTGTAAGTTATAGTTCTTTGTAAATAGTTTGTAAGTGTGTGGCATTATCATAGTTGTTTCGTAATTAGTTGTTACGTAATCAGTGTTGCTCCGTTTTGGGTGTATAGGGTCTATTTTGTTTTGCTGATGTTTCTTTGTTGCTATTTTGTTGTTCCAGTATGTTCTTGTGAAATTATGATTTTTAATTGTATTGATTTTGGGGGTGGGGCTTATAAGCTCTTGCTTCGGCCCACTCCTTTTGAGCAGAGCGTTTGCTGCTCAAATAAACAAATAAACTAAACTAAACTAAAACTAATAGACTATTTTAGCATCATAATATACTTGTGTGTGAATGCGAGCTCTAGTCTTTGCTTTAAGTTGGTTCAGAGCAGGTAAAGCTCATGATCCTCCATTATTAGGCTTTTTAAAAAGTCAACTTTCACCTTGAAACAATGAGATGTTTTATTGTTGCGCTGATTCACTGTTTCTAGATCATCTTTGATGGGAAACCGTAACATCCAAGGTCATTTTCCCAAAGCTTTTTTGGCAACAACATTTCCAAATCAGCCCGTGACTTTAAACTTGGCTTTAGTCGTTGTTCAAATGTATTTTTGCCACAATTAAAGGCAATTTTCACCTCATTTTTACACTTAAAGAGGGGGTATTGTGCTTTTTTCAATCACATAGCACCAGTCTATAGCATACTACAATGATGACATAACCTTCTGTTGGTCTGTATATGCAGTAAATTAAAATAACTGCCTTGAATAAAATTGCTCTCTCAAAATGGCTGTACTGAACGTCTTGAAATAGGCCTCTGTCTCTTTAAGAAGCTTTCCGACACGCCCCCTTCAGCACACTGCTGTGGCATCTAAACAACACTACTGTGCGGGGAGGGGCTCTGCTGAGCTGAGGAGCAGTGGTTGGTGGCTTGGCTGGTGACAAAAGGTCCAGAGGCGTCTCCAGGAGGTGGGGGCGTTCCTAGGAGGACTGAGGCATAGCTACACCTAAAATGGCTGCCGTCTAAGTTTTTACTGATTACTCAAAAATATGTGAATGAGCCAAGGCAACACTCCAGGCATGTGTTTAATGAGGGAATGACATAATAACATGATATAAAGCTTGAAAAAGTCGATTTTACATAATACCCCCCTTTAAAACACCTTCATCTATAAGAAGAAGATATTATGTCAAAGAAAACTTGCTGTGCATTTTTCTCATAGTATTTATTGTTCCTGTTGTGCTGCTGTGTAACGTCTATTTTACACTAATTGTTTGTCTCTATATCATTTTACCTTTGAACAAACACAGACTGTTGGCCAAATTCAGAAGCACTTCCTCCCCTGCTAAGCACACAGCAGAGTCCCTGTCATCATAATGGCTTCACGTGCACGCTCACAGGCACGCTCTCGGAGCCACGTGCACACTCTCGGAGCCACGTGCACGCTCTCGGAGCCACGTGCACGCTCACAGATACTGTCTTCGATCTCACTCATGTCGTATTGTTTCTTTCAGAACATCTTCCTGAGCAGCAGAGGCACCAAAGTGAAGCTCGGAGACTTTGGCATCGCCCGAATGTTGAATAAGTGAGTTCAGGACACCACCTTTTTATTGTAGTGTGAAAATAGTTTCCCTCTTTAGATACAAAATGTTTTAAACAGTAGTAAAATTCACAACAGTCTGTCATATATGGTATTTAAAGTTAGTGAAACCTTGATTCTAACCCTGCCCCACTTTGAAATCCCCTAAATCTCGTAAATGAAAAGAGATACACAGCTCACATTTTACTCACAGAATATTTGGTATATTAACATCAACTGTGCCAAGTTTGAAGCAAATCCAAAGGCTTAAGTTGAATTGTAAGTCTTAACATGTGTAACTTCTCCATGGAATGGTCTCACAGGCCTGTAAGGACAAATGCATGAGAATTCCACACCTCAGTTTGGGAGCCTGAACACATCATCTCATATTACGCTTAATATGAAGAAACAAGAAAGATCCGCACAGCTTGCTTAGCTCTCAAGTAGAAATATTTTAATGATGCTTACACCTAGGTGACGTTTCGGGCGTCTTGGCCCTTCATCAGACAAACTGTGCCACAGATGCACCTGTATTTATGTGACTGATTGGCTTGTCATGTGACAAATGTAGGCCAGTCAGAATAAAGGGACAATTCTTACAAAATACAGTGAAAACAAAGTGTGTCTCTGATACAGAGTGTTCAATTACATAAATAACATGCAAGGAGAATCTCTATGCAAGTTGCAATGTACAATAACATCGAGTGGATAGAAATAGACATCAGGGTAACGTGATGCATCTTGGCATTAGGATGGTGTAAACAAAATACAAATAAAACAAAAAAGCTGTGGCCACAGCACCGAAAAAGTGGTAAGAGCGAAAAAGGAAAGAATGATTAGATTGACATGAAAACTGTAGTGACTGTACACGAGTTGGAACACAGGCCCTGTAGTATCAATGTCAAAATAAACAATTCATAAAAAGTTCATAAAACAATGATTAATCAAAGCGGTTCATGAAAAGGGCGCACATCAAACTCTTCATTAAGTCCTCTTGGGCTCAAAGTATCCAGCGTGTAAATCCAGGAGGCCTCTCTTTTCAGTAGGAGCTTAATATGAGCTTAATATGAAGCTAATGATTTGGGTAAGATTTGTCTGTACATTTGAAACAGTAAGGGACAAAATACAATAAAGCTTTTCTCAACTGTATAGCCTACGATTCTTTAAAACATAGTGTTGCTTCATAGTTTAATTTAGTTTAGTTTGAAACTGAAGGTCTCCTCTGGTAATGGCCCAAGATGTGCTCATACTCTGTTGACACAAAAAAGTCAGTTAGCAGACTGACTACTACGACGTAAACTGTACAAAACAAACAGAACGCTTTCCTCTTTATTTTCATGACTCACAATGTTGAGCAAATTGAGCAACTTCACAGCGGCCAGTTCCCGTTTGTCAATTCAGAACTGATGAGGAAACTTCTCATACGCAACGTTCCTGTAATCTGTGTAACGTGAATCGGATATTACAAAGGCATGAACTGAACATTACGTTGGTTTGACTTTTATTTGAACAGATTAGACAGAGTTGAGATGATAGTGTACTTGTGTATGTTTATTTTCGCCCGAGAAGAGAAAGACCATGTGTTTTGTGAATCCTCAGTACGATGGAGTTGGCTCGGACCTGTGTGGGACGCCTTATTACCTCTCCCCAGAAATATGTGAGAACCGGCCGTACAACAACAAGACGTGAGACACAGCACACACGTTTATGAGTACAGCTGATCGTGAGCGTTAATGAGAGAATAAGAGTTTAATAATAATGATACTAGCTGTAGGTGCAGGATGTCCCAGGGCAGTGAAAGTAGCTTACTTCTGCTATTTAGTGTGACAGAGGAGCAGAATGAATTATTTATTTTGATAAATGTTTTAAAACGTAGCGGCTTCAAAAACATAAAAATCAAGCCCAAATTCACCCTCTGTACGGCAACACGTACTAGCTTCACAGCAAGAAGGTCCCGGGTTCGATTCCCACCAGGACGGGGCCTTTCTGTGTGGAGTTTGCATGTTCTCCCCGTGTCTGCGTAGGTTTCCTCCAGGTACTCCGGTTTCCCCTACCACTAAAAACATGTACAATAGGTTAATCCTCTAGCCAGGTGTTTCTGACCGCCAGCCTGGCTCCACGTCAGGGGGATGGGTCCCCGAGCGCCGGCCCACGCTGGCAGCTCACTGCTCCTACAGGTCGCCCCAGCGGCATTGAGGACGGCTCAAATACAGAGAGTGAATTTCCCTATGGGGATTAATAAAGTATAACCTTAAAGGGATATTTCAGGATTTTTGACATTGGGCCTCATTTCCTAGTTATCCAGAGTGTTGTTGATGTCTGGAGATATTTTTTTCTTAAATTCATGCAGTTCTTATATTTGAAGAGTCTAGTTGCGCTAGGCTAGGGCAAGGCTAAAGCATTTCTATGGTATCAGTTAGCCTGCATTAAAAACAGTCTGACCCACTCCACAGTGCACCTGAGGTAAATCACTTATAACACCAGACTAACCATATAAATGTCTGTGTTAATAGAATCATTTTTGAAATAAACTGACCTTGTATCACATGAATTACCGCATTTTGAGGGACTATTTTCTCGCAGATCACTCCGCCGCTGCGTTAGCTTACAGCCACGAAGCTGATGCTGCTCAAATATAAGTTATTTTAAATGCAAAATGGTTAAAATGATTCTATTAACACAGACATTTATATGGTTAGTCTGGTGTTATAAGTGATTTACCTCAGGTGCACTGTGGAGTGGGTCAGACTGTTTTTAATGCATTTTTAGTGTTAGCCTAGCATTAGCCTAGCGCCACTAGACTCTTCAAATATAAGAACTGCATGAATTTAAGAAAAAAATATCTCCAGACATCAACAACACTCTGGATAACTAGGAAATGAGGCCCTATGTCAAAAATCCTGAAATATCCCTTTAACTTAATCGTGAAATAGTAAGTTAATTTGTCTTTGATTTGAGACAATTTTATACGTTTTACATTATGGAAATATAGTGGAGTAGAGTGTATTATATTTATCTTTCAAATGTAGTGAAGTGAAAGTAAATAGTTCTTAACAAAATGATTATTCAAGTAAAGTACAGATGTTCAAAAACTCTATTTAAGTACAGTGAATGAACTTACTCTGGCTACAGTTGGATTGTTGTGTTTCAGGGACATCTGGTCTCTGGGCTGCGTGCTGTATGAACTCCTCTCTCTCAGACACCCAGTAAGTGCTTAACACTCCTGTGTGTTTCTCTGCAGCTGTTGTAAAAACCCTCTCTCTGCTCTCCAGTTCGAGGGCAGCAGTCTGAGGCAGTTGGTCAGTAAAATCTGCAGGGGGCGCTACAGCCCAGCGCCCTCTCGTTACTCCTACGACCTGCGCCTCCTCGTCACGCAGCTCTTCAAGGTCTGTTACGCCGCAAAACCTGCAAATATTGAAATATTAAACGCAGAAGTAACGGGAACATTCTCCAGGTGAATCCCAGAGACCGTCCCTCGGTGAGCTCCGTCCTCAAGCGGCCGCTTTTAGAGAAACATCTGAGTAAACACCTGGAAGAGCAGGTATTTGAGAGGACTTGTCAAAGTGATTACCTTTGCTGCTTTCTCTGTGAGGTTTAACTATTGCCTAAATATTACAGCCTTTACATGGGCTTTTCTAACTACTGAAGTCGCTTTGGTGGGGATGCCAAGTTAAAACTATTTCTGCGATTATACAAGGATTACAAAACATAGCAATAATAGCTGTGGCTTTGTTTCAGTACGCTTCAGAAGATCCAGTGTAGCTTTCATTTCTCACTTGTATCGATGATGGGAGAGTGTGACCGCTTCGCAAAGCCTTCTCCAGCACATCCCAGAGATTCTCGGGACTGCAGCTACCAACTAAGTTTATCTTGACTGTTTGATTATAGATGAGTGAATAACATGACAAATGATAAAGGAAACTATTTATCAGTGATGGTGATTGTTAGCGGCAGCCCTGTGTGAGAGCGAAGACTATAGAGTCGAGTTGTTAGGTTGAGATTGATGCTTCATACAAAACTCCAAATGTTTTTGATTAGGCAAGACAAGTTTATTTGTAGAGCACAATTCATACACAAGGCGATTCAAAGTGCTTCACAGTTGCATAAAATTACAAGACAACAGATCAAATCAATCAATAAAACATCAACATAAATTAATCAATTACAGTAAAAGGCAAGAGTGCAGATAAAATACTTTCAGTTTTCATATGCACGGGTAAAAAGAGCCGTTTTCAGCCTGGATTTGAACATTGTCAGAGTTGAGGCCTGTCTCACATCCTCATGAAGACTGTTCCAGTTTTAGCTGCATTGAAACGCAGCCTCACCGTGTTTATTATTGACTCTGGGAACCACCAGGAGACCCCTCCCTGAAGTTCTCAGGGCCCGAGATGGTTCATACGGCTCTAACATGTCAGAGATGGACTTTGGTGCTAAACCATGAAAAGACTTGTAACAAGCAGAGCTGTTTTAAATTCTATTCTCTGAGTGACAGGAAGCCAGTGCAGAGACCGGAGCACTGGACTAATGTGGTGGTATTTCCTGGTTCTTGTCAGGACTTGAGCAGCAGCGTTCTGGATGTTCTGCAGCTCTAACAGCTGGTTTAGAAAGGCCAGTGAGCAGCCGTTACAGTAGTCTAACCTGCTGGAGACAAATGCATGGATGAGTCTCTCTAAGTCTGGTTTTGACACTATTCCTCTGATCTTAGCAATGTTCTTCAGATGGTAAAAAGCTGATGATGTTATTGCTTTGATGTGGCTGTTTAAGTTCAGGTCTGAGTCCATGATTACTCCTAGATTTCTAACCTGATTTTTTGGTTTTAGAGAGAGAGACTCAAGGTGAGTAACACTTTGTCTTTGTGTCTGTGGGCCAAAGACAATGATCTCAGTTTTGTCTGAGTTTAGTTGGAGAAAGTTGTTTTGCATCCACAAACTGATCTGTTCGATGCAGTGACAGAGAGTATCTACAGGCCCATGTACTGTAAATGTTTTACTTTTTGTTTAGGTAATGGATTGTTGGTTTTACTTTGTCAGATGGAAATGGTGATAATAATGATAAAAATGCTGTTATTGCTGTTTTAGGTGGACTCTACATATCTACCGACAGTTCTTTTTGGTTTTATGTGTTATCGTTTAGGTCATTTTGTATTGTTGGAATGGCAATGAGGGAAAAACAATGTGTTTCCTACAAAACGTCTTTTTACATGTTTTCCAAAAGCAAGGCAAAGATGAGTTGAGCGGATGTGCTGTGTGGCTAGCGACATGTTTTTATTCGGTTTCACATTGAGCTCCCACGGTTGCTTTTGTGTGTGTGTATGTGTGTGTGTGTTGTTGTTTTGTTTGTTTTTGTTATGTAATATTGTAAACATTTGTAATGAAAATGAAGGAGACCCCAGGTAGAATAACTCCTGCAATGAGTCAGGAGCTAATGGGGCTCTCAATGAAAGGAAATGAAAATTCTCAGTGGGCTAAGATCTGTACTCCATCCATCTCACGCTCCCTGATAACCTAATGAATAACCTAATATAATGTTATCACTTATTTAATGCATGATGAACTCTTTTTGTCTCTCCACAGAATGGGTCCAGTCACGCAGTTCCACCGATAACCCGAGCCTCTAAACCGTCTCCAGCTCAAATACAAGGTACAAACTCTCACAAAAGTAGAAGTGGAGTTTGGAGACCCCTTGTGGTCATGTTGTGCGGCGTTTGTCCTTGAGTTTGCACAATGTGGGAACAGACGGTTCTTTTGTGTCTTTGTTTTGACAACACGAGCTCTGGAATCGGCTGCAATCTCTGACTGCGATCGCTCTGACGTACATCACTTACATAATACGTCTCATTGCACTCGCCCAGTTCCTGTGGTCTGCGAGGGTTTAATCACGACAGATGACATTGTAAATCAATTATACTGCAGCTTGTTTTACATGTACTTGTTCATCTGCGTATGTTTTTGCATTTTGTAGAGAAAGTGCCGAGTCCCAGAGCTGAGGATAGAACGGCTGCGAAGAAATCACCAGTGAAACCAGACTGGAAAACCCCTCATAGAGTTCACACGCCAGGGCAACACAAAGTCAGTGGAGGCTTAAAGGTCATTTATGAACTTCTAAAGCTGTGGTAATACATCTTTTATTTTATTTCACAGGCTTCTTATCACAGACTGGCACAAGCGGCGGATCCAAGTGATGTGGATTTTTTGCCCCGAGAGAAACAGAGGTCACTCAATCACTCCTAAACCAAACATGAATCTGTGCAAAGTCTGTATGTATGTATGTATGTATGTATGTATGTATGTACAGTATGTATGTATGTATGGTGCGTATGTTTCCAGTTCAGTCAGTATTAACTTAAAGCCACATTGAAATACAAGCGTTTATTCTATGACGGATATTCTCATCATTGAAAAATACCCCATAAATTCAAACAAACACGTGCCTTTGCTGTGAGCGGCTCAGCTCTAATAGACCCTTTAACTGCTGACATCATCAGTGACATCAGCTGGAGGCAGGAAGTGATCAAGAGAAATAAGATTAAACTAAAACTAGCGATTTTAAGTGTAAAACTACAACTGGAAAATGTGGTCCTGTTGTGGCTTCAAGTGCAAGAACAAGAGGAATGACATTTGAGACGATAAAATAAGGTTTATCTGATATTTCCAAAAACAGTTAGACATTTGTTTATCGTTACCTTGACAACAGAGTGTTGTTGATGTCTGGAGATATTTTTTTCTTAAATTCATGCAGTTCTTATATTTGAAGAGTCTAGTGGCGCTAGGCTAGGGCAAGGCTAACGCATTTCTATGGTAACAGTTAGCCTGCATTAAAAACAGTCTGACCCACTCCACAGTGCACCTGAGGTAAATCACTTATAACACCAGACTAACCATATAAATGTCTGTGTTAATAGAATCATTTAAAATAACTTATATTTGAGCAGCATAGCTTCGTGGCTGTAAGCTAACGCAGCGGCGGAGTGATCTGCGAGAAAATAGTCCCTCAAAATGCGGTAATTCATGTGATACAAGGTCAGTTATATTTCAAAAATTATTCTATCGACACAGACATTTATATGGTTAGTCTGGTGTTATAAGTGATTTACCTCAGGTGCACTGTGGAGTGGGTCAGACTGTTTTTAATGCAGGCTAACTGATACCATAGAAATGCACTAGCCTAAGACTAGCCTAGCGCCACTAAGCTCTTCAAATATAAGAACTGCATGAATTTAAGAAGAAAATATCTCCAGACATCAACAACACTCTGGATAACTAGGAAATGAGGCCCTATGTCAAAAATCCTGAAATATCCCTTTAAGAGGTTAAATTGGCTGTTGCCTGTACGAACCCTATATATAGAACCGTACATTTTACGTAATTAGAAATATTTGACAATACTCCTTTTTTTATTTTATTTCAACAACACACAAGGCTCGGAAAGGAGAAGTGCTTTTATCATGTTCATAAAGCAGGGGGACATTACACTTGGAGGGACAGTGGGTATCTGGGTAGAAAGATGCTGAAGTCAGATCTGCAGGAAACAGGAGGCCTAGAGGAAGACCAAGGGGAGATTTGTGGATGTAGTGAAAGACGACATGTTAGTTTGTTTATCAAGATCGTCTAATATGTTCTTTTTGTTGTTTTAGGTTTGCGGAGCCTGTTCTGGATCCTTATCTCCACTATCACGCTCAACTCGACGCCTTTGAGTGCAGACACAGAGAGGAGCAGACCCCAGAGCCTTATCAGCTGTGAGGAAATGCAAACTGTGAACATTCTGAGTTTTGTCATTTAAATCTGACACACTTCTTTGCAGAGTGGCTGCAGCTAGAAACGAGTATCTACAGAGGAGACAGGAGGCGAACCTGTACAAGCTCCGAGCAGAGAAACAGCTGGTGAGGGAGCGGGTTCACTGTTTTGAGATCACTTTTCACATCCATGGACCTTCTGCTCTGATATTACGTTCTCAGGGTCTGCGTCCGTCCACAGCAGAGCGCCCCCGCAGGCCTGGAGGAGCAGTGAACGAAACGGGACCAAACCGAAACAAGAGACAAGGCGGACAAGAGGTAAGGAATACGAATGTGAAGGCTAATGACCTCTTTATGTTGTAATAACAGTACGTGTGTATTGTCAGGAGTATTTGCGGCAACTGGAGCTGATCCGACAGCAGTATCATCAGGACGTGAAGGAGATGAAGCTGCGAGCAGAAACGGAGGTCTGTTCATTTGCAGTAGATTGGTCTTAAAGGAGCTGTATCATGCTATTTTAGCCATTCCAAAGTAAAGTATAGGCATTTATATGATATATTGTACCTCTATCACTATGGAGTACTCATTTTTGAGAGAAATATAAGTATTTTCTGGGGGTATTTTTCAAAACCGGAAGACAAGACGCTTCGATTCAGTTAACTCCGCCCCTCTCTCCGCTCATTCCACATTTGCAGTATTATAAATATAAATATCACTGCAAAACGTTACTTCACATAATGCAGTTATAAGGCATTGACATGTGCAACACAGTTTCATAAATGGCTAACACACACGCTAACACACACACGCTAACACACACACGCTAACACACACACACTAACACACACGCTAACGCACACGCTAACACACACGCTAACACGCGTTTTGATTAACTCACCGCTCAGCCTGGCCTCCCCATCGGGTTATTGGATCGCGTTGGTTATAAAAGTTAATCCACTTTGATTCTGGCCAAGGTTCACCAAGCATCCATCAGGTTGGTTGATAAAGTTGCTCAATCCCGGAAAGAAATTCCAACTTCTGGCGAGTGCACTCTTCTTTAGGAAGGTTGAATAGTCCTGTTCCTCTCGTAGCCAAACGCGAACCCGTGACATTATCGTTCGGTAAGAAAAAAGAACAGGCGTGTCCAGAGTAGGTTAGAAAGAGCTCAGTCTTCACAAACATGACTTCTGTTCGGATCCTCCGGGGGTGCGTTTGTTTAGCCTCCCGGGACAGCACAGACGTGTCGGAGAGCTTCTTTTTTTTTCTTTATTTCTCTCTTACAACAAAAATAATGAAAAAGCTGTTTTATAAATTAAAACCAGGCCGTAAGGCATTACATTACAGACGTAGAGCACTTCCGTTCCGCTGTGACGACACAACTGAACAGCTCAGTCGTTTACCAGGAGAGGGCGGAGCAGCTGCTCAGAGAGCAGGATTCAGGAGGATTACTTAGAACTGCGTGAATGAAGCCAAAAACCGCTCTGGGGGTGTTTTTGATAAGGAAATAGCATAACAACATGGCTAAAAACTCCAAAAAGTCGATTTTGCATGATATAGGACCTTTAACTCTTTCTCACAACACAAATCAGACGTTTATTTATATGACTTTTCTCAAATCTCTCATAATCTTCTCAAACATCCCTATATTATTCAGAGTCAGCTTTATAACTTTCTTTGTGTTTTGACCCTTAATTCTGCACGTGTTGGTTGTTTCTCAGTCCACAGTGACTCAGTGGCAGGGATTTCCCCCAAGCTAAAGATTGCCCGTTTGATCCTTGTTCCGTCTAGTGTTTACTGCCATAGTGTTCTTGGGCAAGACACTTCCCTCCCCTGCCTTCATTGTCTGTGTGCAGTGATGTATGAATGAGTGTCTGTGAGCACGACTGCAGGGCAACAGATGTAAATCAGCCCATAGCTACAAACTTGTGGGTCTGTTGTGATCATTAACCTCTTAACCCCCACTTTAACGGAGCACATTTTGTCCAGTTCGGCTTCACCCAAATCTAAAAACTTGTAACGCCTCATTAAGACCTACAAAACTCATCTGATTTTTCCTTGTGTTTCCATGCGTTGCTACCCCGTGTGTTTAACCCAGGGGAGCCCAAAGGATCTAGGACATATTTTTGTTGGCCCTCAGGCTTCTTCCAGAGATACGGTCGTTTTTACTCCAAGTATAATAATTCTATGCAATAATAACCTCAATAACTAACATTTTAGTATGAGACAAACCTGGCACTCAAAAACCTTTGCTAAATGGATCTAGTCGGATATTTCACTGCATTGACCACCATTTGTAATACTCTATACATTCATATATGGCCCACAATGGGGGAAATGTAATGCCTGGTCCATTTGGGAACAGAGGATGGAAATTAGCTTTAGCTGTAATCCTGCATTTTTAAAGAATATTTTACTTTTTGTAAATTGTCCCTTCCATCCATCCATCCATTTTCTTCCACTTGTCCGTTGCTGGGTCGTGGGGGCAGCTGTTGGAGCTGCACCAGCCCCTATGGCTCCCCCTGCAGGTGATGGGTCCATGGGAGGACGGCCTCATGGTTCTCTCATAAGGGGCTTCTGAACCGCTCTCTGTCTGACCCGTTCCTAGGACCTGTTTGCCATGGGAGACCCTACCAGGGGCACGAAGCCCCCGACAACAGAGCCCTAGGATTATTCAGGCGCTCAAACCCCTCCACCACGTTAAGGTGGTGGTTTCAGGAGGGGTAAATTGTCCCTTTAAATAAATAAATACACAATACAGATACAAAAAAATACATCTGACTATAAGAGCAAGAAGAAGAAGCTTCTGAATATTGAAGCGAAACGTCCTCAACTTAATCAAGTTTCATTCCCATCAATGATATATAAAAATCTACGATGGCCTTCACAAACATTCTTTCTTCATCTTGTTTGTAACATTTCTTATAAGCCTGTCAGTCTCCATGGTCGTATTGAGACGAGACAAGCTGCAGTAGTTTCTTTGTTTGGTTTATCCACCTGTCAGTCCCATCCATCGGAATGTGGCGCGGAGACAGAAATCCAGACGTTCTCTATACAGAATAGGACAATAGTTTATCTAGGCCGCTGTGGTAGTTGACATATTTTCTTTTGACTCTTTTGCAGGTCGAACAGCTGAATAAACACGACACGTTTGTGGTGGAGAAATCTCAGACAGAACCAGCGGCTGTTGAACTCGGTAACAAATCACCCAGAGCTCCAAACCAGGTACAACTGATACTTGGTCAAAGTCAGAATCTTAAATGAATGTAGAAAATGAATAGGTATAAAGCTTGTGGAGCAAAGATCAGGTTTAAAATGTGTGAAGTCATTTGTAAACGCTGCCCATTATCGTAGCATGTTTGTTGTGTTTGTAGCAGGACGTGGAAGCAGCTTTGAGGCAGATCAGCGAGGAGCCCCGAGAGTCCAAAAGAGCCAAAAGGCAAAGGGAAAAGGTGATTCCTGTATCAGTTTAATGCTTTTATGAGACATATTGAAATATCCACCTGAGCTCTGAACTGCAGGGCCTTGAGGACGATGTGAAAAGCCTGTGTTTTTGTGCAGAAGGGGATCATGTTTGAGATCAGGCTGGATGAACACGATGAAGACGCCAAAGATGAAGAAAGAAAGACAAGTGGAACTCAGGAGGAGGTGAGTCAGGAGTGAATTTCCTGAAATGCTGTTTTTCCTGTACAGTTTGGTCTGAAAGTTTCCACGTTATCTCTGCAGGTAATCGACCCTCTGAACCAGGCGCTGAGTTTTGAGGATGGAGAGCAGCTGCGGCTCCGTGATTGGCTGGAGCAGAGGAAGGGGTGGAGCCAGAGGGTTCCTGAAACACTGTTGGACGCCTTGGGGAAAATGGACGTCATGTGCGTCACCAACTGCACTGTCCAGACTGAACAAGGTACAAACCATTCTCATTTAGAAATATATTAGCCTGATTATCCTTGACTGATGTATGTGTGTAGCCCGGAAACGGTTCTATAGCATTGAAAAGAAGAGACCTTTGAGTAGTATGTTCATCCGGTTTAGGTGAAGATGAGGCGCTGCGCAGACAGTGGACAGAGGGAGCGCAGAACTCGCTCCTTCAGGCGCTGGATCAGGCCGAGCTCGGACACACCACCGCCCCGGGCTCCGTCACTGCAGGTCAGCCAAATATAACAACACAGTTTCCTCACTGAGCTCAAAATCAACAAAGACACAGGTATCAAACCGTGAAGCAGACGAACGCGCTGGTGTTTTGACCATGTTTCTCACAGGGGGATAAAAACAGTGTATAGTTTGTCCTGTGAGAGCTGAAAGGGGATGGAGCCTAAATGATGAAGGAAGTGCATGAGGCCGTGTGATGTTAAGGACCTGAACTTAAACAGCCACATCAAAGCAATAACGTCATCAGCTTTTTACCATCTGAAAACATTGCTAAGATCAGAGGAATAGTGTCAAAACCAGACTTAGAGAGACTCATCCATGCATTTGTCTCCAGCAGGTTAGACTACTGTAACGGCTGCTCACTGGCCTTTCTAAACGAGCTGTTAGAGCTGCAGAACATCCAGAACGCTGCTGCTCGAGTCCTGACAAGAACAAGGAAATACGACCACATTAGTCCAGTGCTCCGGTCTCTGCACTGGCTTCCTGTCACTCAGAGAATAGAATTTAAAACAGCTCTGCTTGTGTACAAGTCTTTTCATGGTTTATCACCAAAGTCCATCTCTGACATGTTAGAGCCGTATGAACCATCTCGGGCCCTGAGAACTTCAGGGAGGGGTCTCCTGGTGGTTCCCAGAGTCAATAATAAACACGGTGAGGCTGCGTTTCAGTTTCATGCAGCTAAAATCTGGAACAGTCTTCATGAGGATGTGAGACAGGCCTCAACTCTGACAATGTTCAAATCCAGGCTGAAAACAGCTCTTTTTACCCGTGCATATGAAACTGAAAGTATTTTATCTGCGCTCTTGCCTTTTACTGTCATTGATTAACTTTATGTTGATGTTTTATTGATTGATTTTATCTGCTTTTTTTGTAATTTTATGCAACTGTGAAGCACTTTGAATTGCCTTGTGTATGAATGCTCTACAAATAAACTTACCTTGCCTTTTGTTTGGTATTTTTTTTAAGTTACTGCGTTGAACTGACAGTAAAGATGTGCCTTGACAGAGATAGAGAAGTTGAAGGAGCTGGAGGATCAGACCGAGGAGGAGGAGGAGGAGGAGGAGGACTCTTCTTCTGTGGAGAGCGACGAAGAGCGTCTGGAGCCGCGATCAGACGACGACGACACGTGAGACATGATCTTCCTCTTTATGAAAGAACCGTGTGATATATACAGTCCACCGGTGTCAGAAAGAATCCAGAACGTCTGTGAAAACTCAAGTGTTTCCCGGCTGTTTGTCGTCAGTAATTTCGAGGAGTCCGAGGACGAGCTGCGAGAAGCTGTGGCCGACTCCATGAAGAACCTGCTCATTCTGGACGAGGCCCCGCGGCATCATGGGAACCAGGAGGAGAGCGTCACAGACCTGCCGCCACCGAGCGGGAAGGAAGGAGAGTCCGCTGAAGCTACAGGAGAGAACAAAGCTACCACTAAAGACGAGTGAAGGTTTGGAATAGACTGGAAACATCAATAAGCTCACGTTAACAACTGTTTCCAGCTTTTTAAAATCATGACTGTGAGTAGAAGTGTGCACAAGTTGACTTTTAAGGATTATTAAATGTATTATGTTGTCAATTGTTTGTACTTATTGAAAGTTGTACTTCAAAACCTTAAAGAGGGTGTGTTACACTTTTAGCAGGTATTTGGAAATAATGTCAAACACATCTTTATCACCACCTTACACTTTGTTGATTAGAAAATGCTAAATTGATCTGAAAACAAAATATCTCACTTCCTGATTATTCAAGCGATCAACTCTAAGCTCCACCTACCACCCACTCTTGCTCCTCTTCGCTGCGCAGCTGTTTCAATAAAGAGAGGGGGAAAAAATATTAATATAATGGGCTACCACACCGCGAGTTTTTTTACTCTGTGATAAAACGATAAAGCTGGAGAGAGATGGAGAGATGAGGAAAGTAGTTCCTGAATACGAACGACCTCAGGAGGAGCTTTTTGGGAGTTGCCACGGTGATGCTAAGAACAACTACTGGAGAAGATTCAAGGATTACACAAAGATGTGCCAGTGGCCGGAAAAATACAACTATACATACAACCAGGTATGTTTTTGATGAGAGAACATTATAACTTGGTATAAAGTTATTTTAAAAAAAGTAGATGTTTATATTTCATACAAAAGTCATGTCCTTTTGTTTAGTTAAATTGTCTCAATTGTCTAAAGGCAGCCATTCCCAAAGCCCAGAACATCGCGGCCCCCTTGTCGATCCGAAATTCTCTTGGGGCCCCCCATTAGAAAATAATTTATCATATTCATTGGAATTTTCTTATTGTTTTACAGCTAAAATTACATAAAAAAGCAACATCTAGCAATGAGTGGAGTTTAAAACTGGTTTCAAGTAATACATTTTAGCGAATAAATGTATTTTTCCTTTTAAAATATATATTTTTTCAATGTACTTGTTTTCTAGACAAGCTTTTCGGGCCTCCTATAGTGTCTCCAAGGCCCCCAGGGGGCCCCGGACCCCACTTTGGGAACCACTGGTCTAAGGCTTTCCCATTAAGGAAAAGCTGACTCACATTCATCCTCCAGTCTCCAGAGTACACAGGCTCTTCTGGCATTTAGCAAATGGAAATGATGTTGAAAATTCTAATTGACCTAAAACAGTAAAAGGGGGGAAAATGCATGTGTCTT
Source organism: Neogobius melanostomus (assembly GCA_007210695.1). Lineage (NCBI taxonomy): Eukaryota > Metazoa > Chordata > Actinopteri > Gobiiformes > Gobiidae > Neogobius > Neogobius melanostomus. The sequence continues at coordinate 438,107 of VHKM01000527.1, read as the reverse complement.
TTTATTAAGTGTATATAAACATCTGGTTCCCACTGTAAATATAGGTAAATGTGGCACTTTCTGTCAATCATGAAGCATTTCTGCAAATCAAAGTAGATCTCTGATGAGGAAAGAGGAGGCAGGAGGCTGCAGAGCGTCAGTTACCTGTCAGCACCTGTGTTGTTCATTTCCCATCATCCCTTTGGTCTTTGTAGTTCAGGTGACCGAGCAAGGCGGTGAAAAGCAACTTCGCCACTTGAGCTCGCCTGGCTCATCTTAACCACAACTAATGTCTTTACTTTCAATGTCTTTGGTCCAGGGGTTCTCTAAATGGGGTCTCTGATTTAAAGGGGGGTATTATGTAAAATGGACTTTTTCAAGCTTTATATCATGTTATTATGTCATTCCCTCATTAAACACATGCCTGGAGTGTTGCCTTGGCTCATTCACATATTTTTGAGTAATCAGTAAAAACTTAGATGGCAGCCATTTTAGGTGTAGCTATGCCTCAGTCCTCCTAGGAACGCCCCCACCTCCTGGAGACGCCTCTGGACCTTTCGTCACCAGCCAAGCCACCAACCACTGCTCCTCAGCTCAGCAGAGCCCCCTCCCCGCACAGTAGTGTTGTTTAGATGCCACAGCAGTGTGCTGAAGGGGGCGTGTCGGAAAGCTTCTTAAAGAGACAGAGGCCTATTTCAAGACGTTCAGTACAGCCATTTTGAGAGAGCAATTTTATTCAAGGCAGTTATTTTAATTTACTGCATATACAGACCAACAGAAGGTTACGTCATCATTGTAGTATGCTATAGACTGGTGCTATGTGATTGAAAAAAGCATAATACCCCCTCTTTAAGAAAAAAAAAGGAGTTCCCTAATAATTTATCAACAGTAAAATCATCAAGAAGGACCTCATGCACATTTGGACATGGTGTAAGTACTGAATTAATACATTGCACTGACGGGTGGATGTTTGTTGGGTTTTCTTGTTCTGTAAGGGGTCCCACAGAGTTTGAGAACCTCTGCTTTAGTCTATTTGTTTTCTATTGTCCTGTTCTCATTAAACTTCCCATGGGTTACACTGAATTTTGTCATTGCTCCACAAGAAAAATGTCCAGCACAACCACAAGAAAGTTTCATCAACTTTATTTCAGTCAAAGGAACATAAATTTGGCCTCTAGAAGCGTCTGTTTAAAATAACTATATTTATAATTGTACACATATATTACATTGGTCCACAAACAAAGAGCTCCTTCATCCATTTGACAAAACTTAACCCAAAAATACTTCACACATCTCTCAACTTTCATATCCCAAAATTAAATATTGACAAAACTAAAGACGACGTTATCTACGCGTTAGCAGAAGCAACGCATTTGAGATTCTTTACGTAACATTGTGGAACGTTTCCCAAAAAGAAAACAGGAATTCAAGATGCTTTTTAGTGAAGTACAAATCTAAAACTAGTCAAAACGTGATGACGAACAGTGTGCAATACGTCTTTGAATACCGTGTAATTTATTGTCGTCGGGCTTTTATTGTGAAAAGACCTGCTTCTGGTAACTTACTTTGTCCAGCCTGGGCTTTATCGAGCTCCAGTCTTCCAATAATTGTGCTCAACAGATGATTCGCCCTAAAAAAATGGGCGAAGTGTGGGTATAACCTTTTAGTTCCTGGTCATTTTTAAAGACATCCCATTTTTTCTGTTGGTCCTTGGTCCTCCTTTGCCTGATCTATTGTCTTCATGAACTGCCTATAAAGCTCGTCTTAAACTCTTTATTTAGATCTGGTTTGGTTTAGTCCTTTTAAAATCTTGGCTCAGTGCTCGCTAAGTTTTGAAATACTCCTGATTTTGTCTAATATGCTTCAGATCTTCAGACTCATGCTGGATTAATGGGGGAAATAAAAATGACTAGCTTTGTTCACTAATTTTTCCAGTCTCATCCCAGATTTCTTAAAGATCCACTGTTCAGTCCTGGTTTAGTCCAGCCCGGCCAACCAGACTTGTCTCTATAACTGGCTGAGGATCGCGATATTCTGCTACGATATGTTTTGTTGAATTAAATGTTTTCGAACACGGTTGGATGGAACCAGATGTTGACTGTTGACTAGACTTTTGAGCAGATGGACGGCGCTCTGTGAAATATTCAGCTTTGCAAATGGCTGGACAGACTCTCATGGCGCTGTTATGCACCGCAGTAGTAACTCCCCAAGCTTTACCTCCTACAGACTGTACTAGTACTCGCTCTTTCGATATACAGTACAGACCAAAAGTTTGGAAACACTTTTTTAAATGTTTTTTCCTTTCATTTCAAAACTGTTTCCATGGTAGATTCTCACCTGAAGTCGTTCATTTTATGAGTGAACACAAACGGAATTGTGTTTTAAAGCAGTACTAAGTAACTCTTGCCCCTAGAGGCCACAAGCGCAACTGCAGGTGTCTTAGCAAGTTACGATTTTTTTAACTTATTAAATGTCTTGGAGAGTAAATACTACGCTGACAGAAAAGGCGAAGGGAGAGAGGGGTGGTGTACATCCAGTTATACAATGGAAATATTTTTTTTCCCTCAAACTTGGCTGTAAATACTGTTTAAAGTGGTGCTATCCCACAGTTAGCTTTGCCCGTTAGCCTGTTAGCTTCTTCTTCGTGATTCTATTAGTGTGTATTGGTGACTCCGCCCCGGTGGCAGTCAAGTTGCAAGCATGTTTTTCTGGCCAGAGACACCAGGGGGAGATGAAAGACCCTCCAATCATCCCATTAACACTTGTGTTACCCCCAGAGGGACTACGGAAAGGATTTATTAAGGTAAACGCGTTACTTAGTACTGCTTTAACATGTTGAAAACTTATTTCAAAAGACGACCTCATGAAGCTCATGGAGAAAATGTTGAATAATTTAGAATATAAAAAACATATTTGGAGTTATTTTTTCCTTATCATAGTGTGTTAATAATGTTGAAAATAAAGAAAAGCCAATACATAAAAAGTGTGTCCAAACTTTGGCCTGAACTGTATTCGGGAGCTGGACAGTGTTTAACTCACAGTGGGAGAAATAGTTTGTAGTTTGTCCTGCGAGCGTTATTTTGTTTGTTTGTACGCAAGATCAGGCCATACACGTCTTTCTAAAGGACTGGAGAAGAGTGTAGTCTGGCTGGTCAGGCTAGGTTTAGTCCTGGTCTTGGTTAGTCCTGATTTTGCCCTGGTTTTTGTTGTTGTTCCTCTTTAGCCAAAATGAATGAAAACAAAAAAAAGCCTGATAACTTGTCTGAATTTGGTCTTGCGTAACGGTCTCTTTCCACCCGATCACCGCTCCAGCCTCGTCATCACCGTCTCCATGGCGCCCAAGAAACTGGTGTCAAACTCCTGGTCCGAGAAGCGCTCCACGGACTGTCGGGCGTTCCTTCGTATTTCCAGTCTGGCCTCGGGAGAGAGGGAGAGGATGGACGCCATGGCTGAGGCGTAACTGTCCACGCTGTCGGCCAGAAACCCCGTCTGCTCGCCCCGGAACGGCACCACGATGTCCAGCTTCGGACCCCCGGACTTATGGGCCAGGACGATGGTACCCGCCGCCATGCACTCAACCACTCCTACAGAGAGAGAGAGGGGGAATAACTATTCATTTAAAAAGAAAGTAACAGTTTGGTCCTGTTTTGATATATTAAATGTTGATTCAAACATGGATTCTAAGGCTGACAATCCAAGCAATTTATCAACAGTGATTTTTTTGTGTGCAAGAAACTCTGGTCTCAACAACAAAATTAGCAGGCTTTATTTATTGTAAAAGAGACCTCACAGAGACAGAAGAACAAACAGTTCTCTTTAGAAGATAATACATTAGCTAAAGTGTCAGTCTTTGTGATTTTCTTGTTTTAATTTAGAAAAGGGGGTGACTAAAGTGATGCCCGCGAACTTTGGCCCTCCAAGAGGTTTTCTGAAGGATGGGAAACTAAAACAGTAGGTTCTCCTTAACAGCACAATCATGCTGCGTTTCAGGCAACTCATACATTTCAGATATGAGATGGAGACGGCAATGGCGCCCCCCGGTGGATAAAAGCAGCTAAATCAGTGAGGTAAACATTTTTTATGACAAGCTACTGTAGTGTACATACAATATAACATTATTTAGCATGTTTTAAAATATATCTAGAGTGGAGAAACATAATATCGGTACTTTAACAATGCTTTTGTTTACGTTACAGAAAACTGAACACTTTATTCAATACTAGAATATTTGTCATCTAGAACCAGAAAACAGAGCAATAATGTTAATTCATTGCATAACAGACCATTTCTTTTAAATTTGTATCATTTATTTGAGCTGAAACATCTAAGTCACTTCCTTTAATGTTGTACCTGGAACCAACAGCATCAAAACTCGGTCTTTATATATTTTCGCTGCCTGCTTTCGATACATTTATTTTTCAATACCAGTAGTGCCTAAACTTTTTTCCATCCCATACTGGTATGATTTAAAGGTACCCAGCTCGACTCTCAAATCTGATCTCAATCTCAGAGCAGACATTCTCCTGGTATAGATTTCAAAATGCACAAAAGAGATACATACCGATCCCAAAGTGTTCATTCCACATGGTGTGCAGCCCGATGGTGGCGCCGCTGAGCTCCCTCTTCAGCTCCTCGAACGGGACATTGAGCTTGAACTCCACTTTGTCTCCCAGCCCCAGCTCGGCGCAGAAACCTCTCAGCATCAGCACCCGCTCCTCGTCCTCCTCGTTCCTGCACCCGCCGATCAGCACCAGCCTCAGCGCCTCGTCCTCGTCCGCCCTCCTGTCCAGCAGCTCCTTAAACGCCTGGATCTGCAGCCTGTGGTCCTTCTCCGGCCGGAACTGCCCGATGGACACCACGGAGAAGCTCTTTCTGCTCGGCTTTTTGGGCTGAAAGCCGTCCTCCCCGAGCTCCCGTCCGACCTCCTCCCAGTCGTCGTCCTCGTCGTTCTCCAGCGGGACGTCCAGGAAGGCGCGGACGTCGCAGGGGGGGTAGACCACGCTGGTGCGGGACGGGGCGCGCCACAGGGCGAGGATGTGGCCCAGGGTCCAGGTGGAGTTGACCATGATGATGTCGGAGCAGGAGCCGGCCAGGCCGTACAGCAGAGCGAAGCAGCAGTAGTACAGCACCTTCAGGGCGCTCAGGACCACGTTACGGCTGATCACGTCAGAGTTATTGAACCTGGAAAACAAAATCAATCAGCTAGTGGAAAATTTAAAGCCAGTTTGAAGCACTCTCCAGTAGAAGTGGGAAATATATCGTCTACAAGATCATATTGAAATTGCTGTTCGGAAAATATCCATGTTGAGTTTATCTCCAATGTCCAAAACCAAAAAAAAGTGTGGAGAAAATTAAAAAAAAATAGGGAATTAGGGAAAAAAAGTAATAATTAGGAAGAAGTGTGGTAAAAATAGGGGGGGAAATTGAGAAAAAAATGGGGGGCGGGGAATAGGAAAAAAAACATTTTGGGAAAAGTTTGAAAAAAACACTACTTCATCATCAATATTTCACTTCACCCTCCTTGCCTCCAGTGTCTGCGTACACTGGTGTGTGAATGAGAGAGTGAATGGGTGACTGGTTCCTTGCTGTAAAGCGCTTTGGGGCTCATATAAGTGGAAAAGCGCGATACAAGTTGAGACCATTTACCATTATTAAAGAAAGTCACACAAAGAGATATTGAGATATTCATTTTTGTTGTTCAGCCCTACTCGCCTAGCTCTGGGCCAAAAAGTAAAACACAAAATTCTTTTATAGCTATAGTTATGATCAGTGGTGGCTGGTGATGTAAACTCTAGGTGGGGCTGTTGCACAAGGTGTTCGTGCTTTTTTAATTTTTACTATCAGATCTACTAAACGCATTCGCCACCACTTGTCAGACTAAAAAGAAGCATGTAACCACATATCAGCAAATACCCACGGAACAAGCATTACAAACAACGCTTATTCCCAGAGCATCAGACCATCATTAAGGCAAAAGTTTACTCTATAGACGGCTGTCAAACAGCTCCAAAACATCATTTAAACAGCAGACTATGAAACAGCAGATTACCTAACAATGCATTCACCCAAATGATATGAGAGCATAAAGGAGTCGTTTATGTCCTGCTAAAGTTAACAACAGCGCTGAACCCGGACAGATGTGAACCGTGGTGTAAACATGGACTCACTCATGTTGAGGAGCATCGCGTCCTCCTTACGTACATAAACGCACGGCAGCTTCCACACTTCATCTTGTGTCGGCAGTAAAAAGTCCCGCTGTGAGGAGTCGTCCAAAAAAACGAAGAATATCCGAGTATTCCACCGGTATTAGCTAGTTCTTCATAGTGTTTACAGAGACCGCGTGTGAAAGTGCGAGTGAACGTAACCAATGAGGAGTCTTCAGCGTGGTGAGCGTGCTCTGTGATTGGGTCCGGGGCTAAATCCAGCTCAGTCCTCAGGCTTAGCCCACTGATATCATAACCAGGGATGGCTGGTAACATTTTGTATTTTCTGTTGAAGGCAGATAATTCCCACAGCTGCCTGCAGAGGGCACTCCAACCAATCAAAGAGATGCAAAACCAACTGGGTGATAAAGAGTCCTTTTCATAAACATAGTAAATGTTATAAAACGTTCAATGAGAAGGTGCCCAAAATCAGGTTTATAATCGAAAAATAAAGTTAAAGAGCAAATCACCAAATCAAGTTTTTTTTACTGATAAACTGTCTACTGGTCCCTGACATTATTCTGACATTATAGCGCAAACATGTGTTAAATCCTAACTTTGGCCTGAAAACGAATGGGTTGCGCCCCCTTCAGGGTAAACTCTGCTACTAAATTAGAATTTCCTGATTGGCTGGAGAGTGTCCACGGCCTCCACAGAACGTCATAAGCCGCACCAGCTCCACACATCATCATCAGGTGCTGCCCATTATCCTGCCCCTGTACCAGTGGTTTATAACCAAGTCCCTCCCACGTAATCAGTCTGCTGTGATTGTGCCAATGCAAAGCCCCACACACTCACCCCCAAACTTCAGAGACCGCCTCTTTCACAGCAATTTTTGACTTTTGTTTGTGGGTGGGGAAAGGCTTTGGCACGCCTGTTTAGGTACTCTTTAAATAAAGGACAGGGCAGAATCGGGTTTACCTTAAAACGAATCCAATAATCTTAACCAAGAATTAAGATAAATAACTTCATAAATAGCTAGAAAAAGCAAGTCAAATGGCAACAAAGAGACTAAATTTCAGTCATTTTCCTACAGCAGAACTCTGTGCATGTGTTGTTGGGCTGTGGCGTTACCTGGGGTTCCTCTCGCGGACGACCGAGAGCATGTCCGTGGAGACCGTGGGGTAGTGGACGTAACTCGCCACTTTGCAGCCGCCCAGGTATCTGAAGATGGGCAGAGTGAAGGCGTAGCCCATGGAGTCCACGTACAGGTCTGGAACGAAGGACGTCAGGGCCTCCCAACCTGGAAACGAACACAAAAACAACGTAAAGCGGACAGCCCAGTACAAACGACTACTCTGAAACCTATTTATACGACGGAAAACTTCCACAGGGGCTGAAAGCTCACACAAACAACAGATCTGTTAAAGTAATACAGCAAATTCAGTCAGTCGCTTTCTCTCAAAGGGTTCCGTAGGTTTGGAAAAGAGCTGTGATCTTTACAGTGTTCACATCGCCTTCACTACAAAACATGTTACAATAGCAAACTTCTATCTTTTTAGCCTTATTCAAACTGATTCAGTCCAGGTCATGTGCCCTCTGCTGGCAACAATACTGTATAGAAATTAGGGCAGAATAATATTTCCAAACGTATCCATTCTATTCAGTTATAAATTGTTTTCAGATTTTTTTTTTATAGTCAGCCTTATAATCTATACTTGAAAACAGTTGTAGTATTCAATAGTTTTATTTGGGTGATGACTTATCATATTTAAAGGAATAGGCCACTGTATTTACATACTGAGATATGTTCTTACCTGAGCTTAGACGAGTTCATTTGTACCTGTCTGGTCTCCACGTGTGCCTTCCGTAACGTAAACACAGCACAGACGGCGTTAGCATTTAGCCTCTCTCTTCTCCTCTATAGCTCCAAACGAGGTGAAGATAGAAGCTACCAAACTCTTCCACGTTTTCCCTATTTAAATATGGTTATGTGAAGTGTTACACTATAAAGTATAATTACACAAAATTAAACAATATGGATTTTCTAAGCGGATAAAAAGGGGAACTATATTGTAAGGCGTAATAATACCACGAGTAATTCGACATCTGCGCAATAATATCTTCACTTTACTATGCGGATGCCGAATTACTCCTGGTATTATTACGCCTTAGTTCCCCTTTTTATCCGCTTTGAAAATCCACAGTTTAATTTTGTGTAATTATACTTTATAGTGTAACACTTCAGGTAACCATATTTAAATAGGGAAAACGTGGAAGAGTTTGGTAGCTTCTATCTTCACCTCATTTGGAGCTATAGAGGAGGAGAGGGAGGCTAAATGCTAACGCCGTCTGTGCTGTGTTTACGTGACTGAAGGCACACGTGAAGACCAGACAGGTACAGATGAACTCGTCTAAGCTAAGGTAAGAACATATCTCCATATGTAAAACGGTGGCCTGTTCCTTTAAGGGTGAAGCTGGTTCTTGAAGTCTGCTATGAAACACTATTCCAAACTAAGGGGAAAAAAGTCTGAATTTCACACAATATAAAACATAAGATTAAAAATTGCCAGTGCCACCATAGTCCTAACATACAGTAACTATATGAAAAATTTAAAAAATGTCCCTTTACCCAGGAACATGGATCCCAGGCTCTGTCCCAGCAGAGTGAAGTGCGGGTATGAACTGGCCTCCACCAGGACTCTGTGTTTGAGGAACACGAAGCTCACGGCTCTGGGGAGGGAGATGTTAAACCGGCGACGCGCTCCTTCTAAAATCTGCTCCGGAGTCACGCCCTGATCGCCGGTGTACACCACGAACGAGACACGAGGGTATCTGTAAGAGAGAGAGACGGGGAGGAGGGCCAGATGGTTACATACACATACACATAAAGATAACTGTATATATTTGCCTCTTAGGGATAAGGTTTCTCATACATTTAGGGCAGCCATTCCCAAAGTCTGGGACATCACACCCTCCCCCCCGGATCGATCTGAAAATCTCTCAGGGGCCCCCCTCCAATAATAATAACTGACTCCATTCAAAGGAATTTATTATATTACAGCCAAAATTACAGAAAAAGCAACATCTAGCTATGACGGTAGACAAATATTGCTTTAACCCATTTAGGCCGGGAAAGCATTGCTGCATTTCTACCATTAAAGCCGGGAAGGCATATATGTAATTTTTCAAGTATAAGGATGTTTTTGCACCAATTGTCGGCCTTTGAGCCAATGAAATGCAACAGAATAGAGGCGCGGCGTCACAACACGTTTTGTTTCGTGTAATTTGGTGAAATATTTGCGGAGATATTCACTTTTTCGGGTTGCAACCCAGCTGCAGTCCGTTTATAGAGCTTACACGTAAATGCGGTGCCCTGTTCACAGTTCATTCGATCAAAAGGTTTTAGTTAAAAACAGTCAGAACAACAATCAGAAAACAGTTGTTCTGCTCTTTCCATCACGTAGTTTTATTGAGAAGTCAAGTGCGGGACGAGAGGAGAGGAGAGCTGCGTCTGCTCCTCTGGCTGACAGCGCTGAGCAGCAGTGAGGGGAGGGGCTTTCTCTGAGGGGAGGGGCTTTCTCCTCCTCCTGCTGTGTTTAGAGAAGGATACTCTGCCCTTCTCCACCACCAGCTTTTTATTTCTTTATAGCTTAATCATAATTATATAAATTTCCATGTTTCTATATAAAACTATTAACTCAATTGTATTTTAAAGAGTGGATATTGTTTTGGGTTTAGAGAGAAGCTGCTAGACATTTTTGAAGTGACCTCAAAAGACAAATTACAAAGGTTTAACATAAAAAATATAGGCCTATATTTTAGTATAAGAGGGCTATATACTTTATTACACTTTGCTTTTACATATTTTATTTTTGTGAAGGTGCATCTAAATAAATCTCAGGAAAGCCACAAGTGTAAGCTCTCAAATACTTCTTGAATGTTGTTCCTATCTGCTACAGAGGCTGAGAAATCAATCATTTAGTAGGCGTTGACACAATTGCTGTTTTCGGGGTCTTTCCTGAAATCGCCCATAGGTTTTCACAGGCATTTTTTCCAGGTGTCTCAGGCCTAAATGGGTTACAGTAGTACATTTTTGCAAATAAAATATATTTTTTGTATGTACTTGTTTTGTGGACAAGCTTTGGGAGGCCCCTTGTGGCGCCTCTGAGGAACCACCGATTTAGGGAATGGCAAATCAAAGTGTTCCTGTTTTATCTGTTGTCCAAAAGGAAGTTTAAGGATTCCTGCTTTTTTAAATTGTTGTAGAGTTGACGTCCTTACCTGATAACTGATGATAAACATCTGTGCAGTCATAAAATCTGACTGTTTAATAGTTACTGCATAAATATTACATTTTATATTGGTGGGAGAAACTGGAGCTGTCCACCTAGTGCCAGCTATTAACCAGGAACTGTCTTTAGGAACTATTTGGAGAGATGCTGTAACTCTCCACCAACATCTCACAGGGCTAGATTTAATCTCACAGTAAGTGAATAGAATAATACACTATCATGACCAGCACTGCTTTGTTCAGTAGAATTTGGACATCATTGTACCTGTTCATGAGAGTCCTGAGCGCACACCACAGCACCCGCTCTCCCCCGCCGCCCGCGTTACAGTACGGGTGAAAGAAGGCCAGCGCGGGGCCCTCGTTCCGGGACCTCCGGGCCCTTATCCAGCTCTGGAGCCAATACCGAAGCCCCATAAGAAGCAGCAGCAGGAGCAGAGTGAGGAACAGAGACAGGTACAGACATGGCACGATCAGCGAGAACATCAGCCTAAAACAAGAGGGAGGGGAGAAAGATTATGGAGAAATGTCAAAATGGGATGGAATGCACTATAAATTTATATAGTAAATTATACAGTAAATGACTGCAACCCTTCAAACTGAATCTTGCTACACAGAATCTTTTATTCATGACTAAACCAGGACTATTCTTGGATCCAAACCAGGTCTCAATTTCCTGTTGAATTTTTTCCATTGTTCTGCAGGGGAAATCTAAAGTAACAACGACACGGAGATTATTTTCAGACGACTACATGCTCGTTAAGGAATTAAACTACCTTTTAATTGAATCTTTGATCAGCAGAGTCACGCGCAAGGCTGGACCTCTTCCAACAAACACATTTCATACATTTAAGCTTGAATAAAAGTGCACAATTTGCTGTTCTTTTCCCCAACTAGCTACTGTATTGCACACTAATAACATCATCTTAGCCTATTAGCGGCTAAAGTTAGCATCCCGCTTCAGAACGGCTAGATTCACGCTTAATTTCACACTTAAACGCCATGCACTGATTGACCTGCATTCCTGCTAAAGACAAATACATAAAAACGTTAACATTACCGGATCAAATCGCACAAACAGAGCGAAAGATTTTGATAATGCTCGAGCACGTCCATCTTGACAACACTGACGCCAACCCGGAAGTGTCCGTCAGCTGACCGCGGATGCCAGCTCTGATTGGCTGAGGGTTTGTTTACCTCCATGTCCTCGACACATGATTTATATTTAGTCATTTATTTAACTAAAAACCCATGAGAGTGATTACAGGTTGCAAAACAAGGACAGATACGTTTCAAGAAATACATTTAAATGGTAAGGTATGCTGTAACTTGTAAGAATCCTAATGAAAAACATGAAAGCATTAAAAAAATAGTTACATCATCTTATCATTATATTGTCTGCATTCAGTTTTATATTCGTGTATTGTTATTACCATAAATTCAGTGAGAAATAACCACTGAACAGACATTTTCAGTTCAAACATACTAAATGAAAAAGTGGCTATCCATTTGCCAGGGGATACATTACATTTTACCAGAGGAAGATCAGGGGTAAGATTGTACGTTTCTAGTATATACATTGTTTTACCTGCTTTTTTATTTTGTATTGAATAAATAGTAGAAATATATAGGTTCATGTCTGCAAGAAAAGTATAAAAGTTTGTTTTTTGTCAGCCCATTTCATTTTATGCAGGTGATATTTTCCTATTAAAATGTACAGCACACATCTCTATCAATTTTTCGATCAAAGTAGATACATACATCTTTGGCGTTTAAAATAATTAATTGTCCAATTTTCCGGGAGAGATAGTTTTGAACATCAATCCAAAATATTTGACAGTACATGCATTCAGAAAACAAGTGACACTGCCATATAGAGACACCCAGACATGTTGAGATGGAGGAGTAGTGTTTCCAACAATAATATTGTGTATGTCCTTGTTGCTGCATCTTTTGTTGAGAATATCTATGTCCCCCAGAAAAATACCATCTCTCCATTGTCCTACGTTGGTATTACAAGTATGCTCCATCCGAAACCAGTAAATTGGTAAGAGGTCTTACGCCAAACCGGATGTGCGTCAGCGTCCGCCATGACAAGAAGCGTCCGAATTGGGCTTTCAGTTAGGAAGGAGTTAGGGAAAGTTGCCTGTATGCTAACTATCATAGCCACTTTAGCATAGGGACCTCTGATGCTAACTATCATAGCCACTTTAGCATAGGGGCCTCTGATGCTAACTCACTGGCGATTAGGAGCTATGTGCCATAAGCCACTGCGCCAATCTCCCCACCCCCTCGCCCCCACCCTCGAATGATTCATGCGCAACCACTGTTGATTGACAGGTGCACATTTAATAAATATATATATATAAAAGATTCTGCACAAGTCAAACTTTATAAAAGTGACAAAATACATGTTGTCGTCACCACAGCACAGTCACATGGTTTTAAAGTGCCTCCTCAGTAAATGGCCTAAATGAAGGCAGTTTGTGCTTGTTTTCATTTTGTAGAAACTTAAGCCACATGGCTAATTTGCATACTGTAGCTTTATGAAACCGCTGTTGAGATAAAATAAAGGGAAATGTGAAGGATCATTTGGATGTTTCTTTTTTTTCGCCTTAAATGTCTTTATTTGGACACTATGTTCTTGTTGGACAATATACAGTAGGTGGCGGTATGTGCTTTTGTTTGGCCTACACTGAACTTTAAAGAAGAAGAAGAACAGCTGTTGGTGATGTCACTTCCCCTTCCCCTGGGTAAGGACGGTGGAATTGGGCAAATGCTGCTGAAGCTCTAGCTCACTAACTGCATAGAGATCTAACAGTTGACCCCATGAAAGGTTAAGGATTAGTTGCTAGTGTTAGTACTTAGAGGCTACAATTTAATGGTTTCGGATGGAGCCGTAGTGTCTTTGGAGCAGTCTTTGAGAAGCAGTAGAGCACCTTGCGGGATGGCATCAAACACCACAGCATATTCCTTAGGCGTGACAGGCACTTTGTATTTTTTGAGAAATTCATCATAGTAATATACCATTCTCATTGGTTAGTTGCTTTACAAGAAAGATGTTACAATCAAACCACCTTTGAATGAAAAGAGATTTATGTTTAAACTGAATATCTTGATTATTCCACATATAATATCTGTGGGGTGAAAAATTATGTTTAAATGCTAAAGTCCATGCCAAGAATGCTTGTCTGTGAAAGTTTGCCAGTTTAATAGGTAGTTTATCAACAGAATAGTTGCATTTGAGAAGAAATTCAATTCCTCCCACATTCTTGAAAATAAAATCAGGGAAAATGTTCCATATAATTTAATAATCCAGTTGACTTTGAAGCTTTTGTTTCATGAATCATAATCCAACACTTCTAAACCACCTTTATTTTTACTGTTTGTTAAAATTTCCTTCCTGAGATAATGTGGTTTATTCCTCCAAATAAAGATATACATAATGTGAGTTCAGTGATTTTGATATTTCGTTCTTTCCAAGGAGAGTGAGGCATAAACCGATCGAGATCTCAGCTTCAGACAAGAGCGCTCTCCCATGTAAAGATAAATCACGTGATAACCATAAATTGAATCTATTTTGAGTATTGCTCATTATTGGGTCAAAATTAAGTTTGGTTCGTAACTTTTCATCTTTACAAACAAAAGATTTATTTTTAGGCCAGAGACATGAGGAAATTGGCAAACACATCGCACAGCTTTTGAGACTTCTTCTTTATCCTTTAGAAACAATGAAGTGTCGTCAGCTAGTTGGCACATTTTAAATTCAGTACCTAAAGCTGAAATACCTCTAAAATGATCCATTTTGATATATGAAGCCAACATTTGTGCTACTAAAAGGAATAAAAAGGGAGAGCATGGGCAGCCCTGTTTCAAACCACGGTGAAGTTGAAATCTTTGTGTAGTGCCATAATGTAATTTTATTGAGCTCTTGCAGCCATTGTACAGTGTTTGAACTGCTTTCAAGAAATTTGGACCAAAACCTAAAAATTCCATTACCTTGAACAAAAAAATGTGTTCGACAGTGTCAAAGGCTTTATAATAGTCGATAAATAGTATGAAACTCTCAGTTGGTATCAGGTAATTATAATCAATCATGTCCAGTATTTGATCCCTTTGGGAAAGATCATCCAAAGGTTCAGTGATGTTTCTTTCCACCTATTTGCCGACGATCTCCAGCTTTACTGTTCCTTTAAGCCGTCTGAAATCCAGAAGCTAAACTCTCTGCTCCATTGTCTAGTGGAAATAAAACAATGGCTCAGCAATAACTTTAAAACGGAATCACTGGTTATCGCACCTCATGATGCAATTCCTGGGATTAAACAGTACCTGGGTGACTTAGGCCAGTCTGCGAAGTCAAGTCTTCGAAACTTGGGAGTTATCTTTGACAAAGACATGTCATTAGTGCAGCACTGTAAGCAGCTAACGAGAAACTGCTTCTTTCAACTAAGGAAAATCTCGAAATTTAGGAATATGGTCTCACGTAATGATTTGGAGCTGATCATTCATGCGTTTGTGTCTTCACGTTTAGACTATTATAATAGTTTGTTTTCTTGTCTTAACAAGAAGGAGCTTCTCGACTGCAATTAGTGCAAAACTATGCAGCGAGAATTCTGACCCGCACTAACAGGAGGACCCACATATCTCTTAAAACAACTTCATTGGCTCCCAGTGTCCTATAGGATCAAGTTTAAAATTTTGGTTCTAGCTTTCAGAGCCTTGCATGGTCACGCTCCTTCTTACTTCAGCGATCTGATCCAGCCTTACACCCCTGCTCGGGTTCTGAGGTCTGTGGATTAGAATCTACTGAAGGTTCCACGCACTTGTTTTCGTGCTAGAGGTGATTGATCCTTCCAGGCTGTTGCTCCAAGGCTTTGGAATGAGCTTCCACCCTCTTTGCGCTCTATTGACTCTGTTGATACTTTTAAAAGCAAGCTTAAGACACATTTATTTGTTCAAGCTTTTAATTAGCTACTTTTGGGCTGCTATGATTTCTGTGTTGTTCTGAGCCTTTTTATATGGTATGTAATTGTATTGATTTTTAACTGTGTTGTGAAGCACTTTGTGGTCTTTGTCTGTGAGAGGTGCTATACAAATAAAGATTACTTACTTACTTACAGTATAAGCCTTATATTATTATGAATATTTCTACCCGGCATAACTCCTGATTGTTCCTCATCTATTATATCTTCAAGTCCAGTTTTTAACCTTTTGGCAAGAATAAGAGAGAATATTTTACAGTCATTGTTTAATACGGTGATGGGTCTCCAGTTGTCAATATGTAATTTGTTTTTACTAGGTTTGGGTATGAGGGTGATTACACCTTGCTTAAGGGATGCAGGAAATTCCTGCTTGTTTACGGCTTCTTGAAATAAAAGAAGAATAAAAGGTGCCATAATATCACTAAAAATGTATACAATTCTGTGGTCAAGCCATCATTTCCTATAGCCCGGTTATCCTTAAGGTTGTTAATACAATTTTCAATTTCTCCCAGAGTAAATGGATCATCACATACTGTTTTAAAATTGTCATCTATTCTCTTAACTTTATGAGATATATTTTATTTAGAAATGTTTGAATGTCATTTAAGCATGGATTAGAAGAAGAGTAAAGATTTTGATAAAAGTCCACTAAATATTTTGATATAATTGCAGGATCTTCTGTTGTTGTATCCTTGATAATAAGCTTTTTTATTGAAGACATTTCCTTCCTCCTCTTCTCCAAGTTAAAGAAATATTTAGAATTTTTTATACCATATTCCATCCATCTAAGTCTTGACCTTATGAAAGCACCTTTAGCTTTAGATTCATAAATGTTGTCTAAATGGATTTGCAACTTAGACAGCTCCATAGCATCTTGCGGAGATAACTGTGTTTGTTTGGAGAGATTTATTATTTTTGTAACGATTTCTAGTTCTGATTTTTGTCTCATTCTAGCTATCATTTTACTCACGCGTATAGCCAGTTTTCTTATTTCAAATTTCATCAATTCCCAACTCAGACCTACATTTATATTCGCGCTTGCTTGCCTCCAGAATTCTTTTATGATATCTTTGGTTTGCCTTTTAAAGTTTTCATCTTCTAGGAGACATTTGTTAAATTTCCAATAATTTTTTGATGTTTTATGATAACAAACATTACTTACATTTATCTTTATAGAGATAGCTTTGTGATCAGATAAAACAAAGGGGTCGATGGATGGGTTGCTGGCATAAATATTTATTAGTATGAAATGTGTATCAGCTATTTCTACAACCAAAATGATCCATCACCGAGTAAAATAGCTACTCTTGCAGACTTGTTATTTCCATGCGAGAACCGAATGTCTTTACCCCACTGGCTCCTCCAAAACATCTTCAACATTTGAATGTGTTTCCTGAACAAAGTAAAAATCAGAGCATTTGTTTGAACAATACAAAAAAATGGACTTCCTCTTTGACATATTACGTAAACCCCTGGCATTACAAGAGAACAATGAAATAGACATAAACAAACCAGATTCTAATCAGAACAGAAACTCACTCAGATTAGCTTTGAGTTGCTTTCTATTTTTTTTTTTTTTTTTGAAAAGGAGGGACAATACATTTTAATGAACATTTTCACAAAGGTGAATATGCCAGTTTATAGCCTTAGGCTAATTTCCATCTGCAGACCCCCTGGCAGGTTGATGTTAAGCATAAGTTAGTAAAAACATACAGAGACACTATATACAGACTATGTACAGAGAGACAAGGACGAGAACAGTGATCACTTGTTAGAACAAACAATAAAAAGAGTGGACAGCAAAGGACAATATAGAAAACAGTAACGGAAAAGCATCGACTGTATTGCACAAACCCCAATATTGCACATGCTCTGACAGACCTGATATTGCACTGACCCATATTGCACCACTCTATATTGCATTGACCCGCATTACACTAACCCCTATTGCATAACCCATGTTATACTGACTCTTATTGCACAACCTGTATGACACTGATAATTGTATCCCTTTTTGTAACTATCATCATTAACTAAACATGATCACATGTTTGTGTGTCCCGCAGCCACACTTTTAAATGACTCCTAAAGGTAGGGAGACTTGTGCTTTCCCTCACTGACAGTGGAATACTATTCCAGAAGCTCACTCCCTGATATGACAGGACATTCTGTGAAAAGCTGGTCTGCCTAAATGCCAATTCACAATCACCTCTCACAGTGGCTCGAGTCACTCGAGACCTGGCACTGATAGACTTTTGTTTAATAAAATCACTCAATGGTGGAGGCGCCAGACCATGTATGACGTTGGAGACAAAAAACAAAAACTTAGTCGAAAATCCAAACGGTTACCAGATTGAGCCAAAAGCGTCTACTGACTGTAGCAGTGCAAACGAACTGGCCAGGAATGGTGGAGAAACTGGTCTTTTTGAAGAGCAGGTAAGGAGCTGTGGATTGGATGCAGGTGTAAGATCTGGTGGCTCCGCCCAGGTGAGGAGACAGACAAACACAAAAACAAGAGGGAGGGGAGGAGTGGCAACACAGGACCATGACAATCAGATCAAATCTTTGCCGGATCCTCCTAAATATTTCCCGGATCCTTTACCCTGAAAAACTGAGAATTGGGGGAATGTGTTCCCCCAAACGGGGGATCAAATTAAGCACTGGTTGTACGGTTGTTAAATGACAAATAAAGCACTTACGTACTTAAAGGCCAATGTTTCTCAAAGTTGCACAACATCATTTGACCACGAAGCGTAGATCAAATGATGGTCTTAAACAGACCTAAATTGGACTAAATTATATTCAAACTTGGTGCAAACCAAGACTAAAACAGAAAACTCCTAACTTAATTTAATTTCTGTGAAATGATCTATAATTAAAAATGATTAAAGTCTAAATATTGCAGATGACACTGAGTACCACCTGCTGAAGCCTTTGCCACAGGCCGAGGGAGCATCCTAATATTAAAACTGCACACATTGTTTAAAGCCAACTCTCTACTAAGAGACATATTAATGTTATAATGTAACAGAACGGCGCCAAAAGACCATTTCTGTCAGTGCTCGGATTAAAATGAGGAAATCTTCAGTTTCCGCCACGTCTTCTGTGAGTAATATCTGTAAAACCAGTCACACGGCGTTAGTCCCTCTCAACGCACACGAGCATTTTGCTATTCAAAAGGGAAATCCAAAGGTGAAGTGAAAGTTTTCAAAATAATTAAGCCTTTTTTGTCTTGTTTTGTATGTAGTATATGAGATCAAATATAACTAACACTATAAAACACAATTCCACAGGTATCTTTGATCAGGAAACTTTGTCCACATAAATGTCAGAAAATACAGGATCAAACAATCTAAACATTTATCTATAGAAGAAACTGCTCATTGCTGTGGCTCATGCGACGCCACCATGATTTTTATCTTCATCGTCTGTAGGTACATTTTGCATTTGTCCCTCCCTCCAGTGCCTTTAATGACTCTCAGTGTGAGACAGAAACTTAAATAACAGGTTTATTATCAGTCTTGTGCACTGAATCGGCTCCTGTTTTCTGTCTGTTCTGCTGCAGAAAGGTCTTTCGGCTCCTCGTGTCGTAACTCGCACTTCCTGCTTTGAAACAACTGCTTCCTTAAACTGTTCAAATGTGAGTCGACTTTGCACTGATTCATTCATGTGACTTTAAAACAACTTTGTCATCACGCAGCAACATCTTCCATTTAAACAGAGAGCTAATTATAAACAATGAGTTCACGACACTCGTTAACTTGTGTTGAAATGACCTCGGTAAAGACTGAACGCTTAAACCTAAAGTACAAGTAATCATATTGTTTTATCAGATACTAAAAAATAATAAGTTACTCGTCCTGCAAAAGCTATAAATGCTGACACAATGTACTTCATACTTCTTATATGAAATCTCCTACTTTTCACTTGAGTAAAGTTATTCTCAAATCAGGTTCTACAAAGCTGTAACGCAGGTCCTTGATCCCCGCTCTCTGTTGTCACCTTGCAGCCCGTATATATAAGTGCATTGCCATATAAAGACATAGAGAGACCTTTGCCAGCTCTAAAGTGTCATTTCCTTCCTCTTAAACGCTTGAATACATGCTCTGCAGCTTCTGATCTGTGCAGGTTCCTCACAGTCAGTCCGGTCTCCGCCGCACGGCTACACATCGACAGGTAAACTCATCACACACTCATTCATCTGTGTTTAAAGTCTGGATTTGAAAAAGGGTAGGATTTAAATCAGGAAGGTATTGGGCTTTTTGGTAGAAATTGAGTAGAACGTGTGTTGCAACAATGATCTTTTGTGTAAGATTTTGATCATATCTTTAAGCCGTAAGCGGTTGATGAAATAGATTTCTGCTTCCATAACGGTTACTTGATTTTCTGGCAATAGAATTTTTTCACTGTTGTTTGTTGAAGTTCATTGAAAATACCAAAGCTATGGTCTGATGTTCAGCTGCAGTTCTGGCTGAAATCGACCACATGTTTTTGCTCAAACGTAGCCAGTTCTGTCCAGTTCTTCTTTCCTCTGTTTGATGAAATGTTTGTGCAGCGATTCTTTCTGCGTTTGTGGCACATTCAAAAAAAGAGCGATCCTCATTGTGAATAAAGTGGCTTACAGGGCCCATACAAATGAGCTTTTCATTAAACTAAAAGCACTAAAATTTAAGGATTTGGTTGAGTTTAAAACAGCACAATTTATGTATGACATAAGCTATAACAAGTTACCTGTGCATATCCAGGGATTGTTCCAAAAACGAGACTGCGTTTATAATTCCCGAAAGGAAGAAATGTTTCAAAAAACATATGTGAGAACGAGTGCAAAGCAGCATTGTCTTTCTTTTGTTGGGATTAATTCATTCAATTTAAAATTCTTTTGAAGAAATCAGGAGCTAAGGATTCAAAATTAAGATGATAGATTTTTTCTTTCTTCTTTGTGACGATCTAAAAACAACAAAAATTGTATAACTGCTTGTATATAAGACATTGGCAGCTTTTTCTGGTTATGTTTTGTAAATACACTGGGACAGGCGCAATAAGCTTTAGCTTCTGCCTATTCCATTTCAGACTTTATGTTTATTTATGTCGTCATCTGTTGAATGTTTGAATGTCTGAATAAAAATAATCTGAATCTGAATCTGAAAATACAGAATTTGGGCATTAAATTGGCGTTAAAAAGCATCACCCTCGCCTGAACTGAGCACATGTTCTCCAGTTTGGCTTTACCCAAATGCAATGGGGTGAAAAAAAGAGGAACAATATTCTTTTAGATGAGTTTTGTAGGTCTTAGCTTTTGAATTAGGTGTTACTCTGGCCTATAGGCTGTAAGCTGAACTATAGATACTGCGCTCGGTTAAGAGGTTGAAATCGATTTGCTTCAGCCTT
The DNA here is from genome assembly GCA_007210695.1 of Neogobius melanostomus. Taxonomy (NCBI): domain Eukaryota; kingdom Metazoa; phylum Chordata; class Actinopteri; order Gobiiformes; family Gobiidae; genus Neogobius; species Neogobius melanostomus. The sequence continues at coordinate 417,324 of VHKM01000527.1, read as the reverse complement.
AACTATCATGAAAAAAGCATTACAGTTTATTCCAACAGGCGTTAAATCAAAATGTCTTAGAAAATAATCATAATATTCAAAAGTTTTACTGCACAAGTTTGTCAAAATACTAAAACTCATTCAGCTGCAGTTCTAGCTTAGATTTACTGCAGCGTTTGTGGTATCATTAAAAAGCATTAGAGTTGAAGATTAAGATGTTGCTGAAAAATGTACCCAGCTTTCTTTAGTTTGGCTATTTTTATGATCTTTATTGTTTCACTTCCTTATTGGACACCGACAGGAAGTGACATAGATAGAGGCAAACGATTTTACAATGCGTCATACAAGGGGGCGTGGTCGAGGGGAAGTATCTTTTGGGTAACACAATTTTTCACTCTTTTTAGCCTTTTTCTGGAGGAATATTGATTGATTGGAATGTATTTGAGTGATTATTTACATTAACATTGTTGCAGTGCAGAAAATAAATAAAGTAACAAAAACTCAAAAGGAGTAGGCTGAAGCAAGAAAGTTTATAAAAAGTGCCTACCCCCATATTCAAAATTAATTTACATTCCGGATACAGTGATACAACATCTCGTACAATATAACACTTTACATACACAATACAGCAGCTTTGCTAAAGAAAAACATTCATGTTTAACAAAAAGAATATAATATATAACAGAACAGAACAGAATATAAACATATTCATCACACACAAATAAAATCAAGTCTAAATCGTGTCCATATGGAGGTCTTTCCACAGCAGATTGTTCAGGAGAAGCAAAAAAAATGGCATATAGCATGAAGCTAACATGAAGCATCATGTTAGCTTCATGCTATATGCCGTTTTTTGCTCCATTATTTATGGGCTGTTGAACCACTTTGCTCCTCTCAATGTCGTTGTATCTTTATTGGGTAGAAAACAATATTCAGCATTTGATAAAGTAGTTTTGGAGAAATTATAGAAAGTTTAAAAAAAAAAGTTAAGTGTGACGTCACGAGTTCCGCTTCCGGGTCCTGTCAGACGGGCAAAATATGCAAGAAAAAAACATAAAAAACTCTTAAAAACAACCATCAATATTTCTGAAACTCAACAGAGAGTTACTGAAGCTACTTATTTCTCAGACTCATTAGCCAAAAATGCCGCACCTACTGCTAAAAAAGTGATATTTACTAAAGTCGGTACTTCCGGGTTTAGCGGAGATGCCGTTAGCATGCCGTTAGCATTTTCCCCCGCTAACCCGGATGTAGCGATTTTGGTAAATATTACTTTTATAGCAGTAGGTACAGCATTTTTGGCTAATGGGCCTGATAAATAAGTATGTTCAGTAACTCTCTGTTGAGTTTCAGAAATATTGATTGTGGTATTAAAGAGTTTTTTGTAGGTTCTCGCACATCTGCGGACCCGGAAGTACAGCTGTGACGTCACCACTTAACAAACGAATAGGAAATGAGTCAAACTGCTCTGGAACTTTACCTCTATCTATGTCACTTCCTGTCAGTTCGAATAAAATTAATAACGTTTCTGCCCAACATTTCTTCATTAAAATGGCTGCTTCACTGAAGAAAAAAAAAAGGATAATTATTTACTTACAACCATGTTATCCGTTTAAATGAATCATATTTTCAAAAGCATTAAAACCTGTCATATGCACGTTATATTTGACTTCCTGCTGCCTGTAACCCTGGCTTAGAAATTTTTTTCAAAGGGAATTCACCAGAGACTTCAAAATTCTCTTCAAGTTAGTCCCCAAAATGAAAGAAAAATAGGTTTATAGGAATAATGGAGTTCAGCTTTTAGTTCTGGTGATACAGTCAGTGCTTCAGACCGAGATCTTCATATCATTATCATTACTCGGCCTTAGTTTCCGAGCGTTTGCGTATAACGTGTGAAATGAATCTGCTATTGTTAAAGTTGAGCGAGAACTGTGTTGCAGTGGAAGCAGAAGTCGGCGCAGAGCAGGAAGTCTGTGGTTTAGTTTCAACTGAACAAAAGCCCGAGTCCACACAAGACTCTGTCAAAGTGTGAACAAATATGGCGCAAAGTTCTGCATCGCTGTCTCCAAAGCTTTATCAGAACACTCACTCAATGCTGCTTTTCTATACTCGAGAAGAAGCAGAAGTTATATAAAAGTAGTGACCAAAATAATTACTCGAATATGCCGAATGTGTTACTTTGGTGCTTTGCGGTTTTAGCACAAAAAGTCTCACTCAAGTTTACATTATGTAATCCGACTAAATATAACATAATGTGGATGATTCATGAGCTTAGACACAACCTTTATGCAAGCCTCAGCTCTAACAAAAACAAATGCTTTCCTCTAGTTTCATTTAACAAATAATCTCCCTTTGCCTCACCCAAACTCAAAGAAATGGCTTTAAACCTGACGATTATAAAGTCCCATGTCGATTATTGAGATTGACCAAAGTAGACATAATGATTTTGAATTCATTTTTATTAATTGTCCAGCCCTAATGCAGTCTATTGTCCATTTTGGGGAAGGCGGTTTGGCGTCACACACAAACAGAACATTCTCTATAAGACAAAATACACAGAAAATAATGACTTACTGTGCTGTAAACACCTGAGGGCAAATGAATACTGTTACTTCACCATAATAGTAAAAACTGTTCCGACCTGAATCTGAATGAGATGACAATCATTTTCACACAACACAGAGTTCAGATCTTAACCCCACTGAGAATCTTTGGGTTGGTCACTGTGGTCACATTCTCCCATCATCAATGCAAGAGCTCGGTGAAAAACTAATGCAACACTGGATCTTTTGACTTTGCAGAAGCTTCCTGAACCAATGCACTACAAAGACTAAATGTCAAGCGTGGGTTTAAAAGACTTTAATTGAGAATATTTATCTCGTTATGAGCGGTTTTCACTCATTTTGAAAATCTTTCCTGATCGGACCAAGATTACTCCACTTGTTTGATGACATTTCAGATGGTTCTAAGGTCAAACTCGCTTGAAATAAGAAAGTTAAACTGCCAATGGGACGAGTGCAATTTTCTTACCCCATTGGCAAAGAAATGAATCTGAAATAAAGACAAAATGCATTAAAAGAAGAAGTGGAATAATCTAGGTCAAATGCCCAACTACATCTTAACTTGTCAAAACAACTCAAATTTGAAATATTATGATCAATTTGAGACGATTTAACAAATGTAGAGATACATTCGAGTGTGTGACCTCTTTTGGTCAAGCAGTGTAAATACTCTTAAAAGTAACACAATCACAACTATTAATTTTACGGTGGAAATGGGAATGTCAATAATAATGGGTCATGTTGATTATGAAATACTTAGTAATAACTAAGTCAATGTTCAATTACTAGAATGGTGACTGGTGTTTATAAGTAAAGATTGGTTATGGTTATTAAGTGAATGGGAAAGAGGAAAAGAAAAGTACAAATTGTGAATAAAATAAAATAAAAATAAATGCTTATACATATTGGTGAACTGGATACATTTCTATCTTCGTGTTGTCTTATAAAACTAAGTAAATACACTCAGAAATCACAAACTTTTCTATTTGTATTGTATTGTATTGTATTGTATTTTGAAATGGGGGTAGGCACTTATAAGCTTTCTTGCTTCGGCCTACTCCTTTTGAGTTATTATTTATTTTTCTTGTTTGTTTGTTTTCTTGTGATAATGTAAACGAAATGATGTAGATATTGTAAATAATAATGCACTGTAGATAATAAATCAAATCAAATCAAACATTTCCACGTCCTAGCTTCAACAAAAATATACTGCCTTAAAGTGCATATGACAGATTTGAATGCTCTTGAAAGTATGACTTATTTAGATGGATTACATCAGTTGCATAGTTATCATTTTTTTTCAGTGAAGCAGCAATTTTAATGAAGAAATGTTGGGCAGAAAAGTTATTTTTATTTGCATTTTTAAGCTGCTGACAGGAAGTGACATAAAAGAAGGAAACATTCCATAGCAGTTTGACTCACTCATTTCCCATTGACTTAACATGGTTGCAGTTTAAAATTGTTTACCTTCTTCGATGTCACTTCCTGTCGGTGTCCAATAAGGAAGTGAAACATAAACATCACAAAATGGTCAAACTAAAGAAAGCTGGGTATAATCTTCAGCAAAATCTTAAATATAATCGTGTTAACTGTGTTTTAGCAAAAATGCACTTTAACCAAGTTCAACTTTACCCAAATCTAAAAGGTTACAACCTATAGGCCAGAGTAACGCCTCATTTGAAAGCTAAGACCTACAAAACTCATTTAAACAGATCTTTTCCCCTGGTGTTTTTGTCACATTTTTGTATTTTTTTTTTCTTTCTCGTTTTTTGTCTCATTTTTTTGTCGCTTTTAGATTTGGGTAAAGTGTTTTTGGGTTTAGAAGTAGATGATTTATCAATTTTACAATCCCAATTCAATATATAGACATTTTTTAATCATTATTATTATCATTATTTAAGCCAGTTCATTCATGTTTATAGCGTCTTCTGCATGTGTGTTTCTGCAGTGGTTTAATTAACCTTTAATTCACTTGCTGAGTCTCTTACTTATACTTATACTTATACTTATACTTATACTTATATACTCCAAGTCTCTCTTCCTTGATGGTGCAGATCATTAAAGTTAAACTCAAATGAGGAATAGATAAACTGGAGGAGCACATTTTGAAGAACTGATTCCGAAAGCCACTTTTTAAAGCAGGAAGTGTACTGTATAAGTGTGGATGATCAGGTCTTAAAAGGTAAAGACGAGACGAGGCTGATGTCACGGACTCATGTATAAATAATAAATGTATGAGTCACTTAAAGGCTCGTGTTTGTGACTGAGAGGCGGCAGTTTCGCTGTTTCCACAAAGCTGCAGAAGAACTGTCGCAAAACAATAGATTAGCATGGAGGAACTGATGTCGAAACAAAGAACTTCTCCAAAATATTTCCCACACAGAGACGGACTTCTGCCAAAGCTTTCAGAGAGACATTGTTACCCGAGCGGTCAAAGGAAATACAAAAGACTTAACCTCTTAATCCACACCTGAACTGAGCACTGAACACCTCGTACTTCTGGACACTTCAGGTCGGTTACGGATTCCTGATGGTTCATGCTTGACTTTTCTTACGACCCTGTTGGCTTTTGGGAACAAAACGTTTGATGGTTCCGTGTCACGTCTCAATGTTTTTTTTTGGGGAAAAGTTTTGACTCTCGTGACTGTGTGATGTTTCAGATTCTCGTGATGGCGAGCAGCAGCACCCCGATCTCTCAGGAGGAGCAGGAGGAGCTCCGAGAGGCCTTCGCCAAAATCGGTAACGCTTGCTACCGGACAATGTACAAGATGTCTATAGATAGATAGATAGATAGATAGATAGATAGATAGATAGATGCTGTTGTGCCAATAATTTTACACATCATTTCTCTAATCTAAGAGTATGAAATGAAAACACAAAACCTTTTTTTTCGCTCATGGTCAGTGATATTGTGAAGCCATTTATTGTGAAAAAATGTGTGAACTCATTTCAAATCACCATAACAAAATAAAATACCAAAAGGACCCTGTTGAAAAGTTTACACACCCCAGTTCCTAATACCGTACACCTTTAGCATCAATGACAGCTCTGAGTCTTATGTGGAAGTTGTGGAAAAGGTTCTGTATATAGTAAAGCGGCCCATTCTTCTTGGCAAAAAGAAGTTCCTGCGCTGTTTTGCATGAACAGCACGTTTGAGCTCTGCCCACAGTGGTTCAATGATATTGAGGTCAGGAGACTGAGAGGGCCACTAACGGGACCTTCACTTTATTCTGACAGCCCAGGAATTTAGGCTTTTTGCCAAGAGGAATGGGCTGTTTTACCATTAGATTATTTACAGAACCTTCTCCACAACTTCCACATAAGACTCAGAGCTGTCATTGATGCTAAAGGGGGCAATACACGGTATTAGGAACTGGGGTGTGTAAACTTTTCAACAGGGTCATTTTGTTATTTTATTTTGTTATGGGTTTTTTTCACAATGAATGGCTGCACAACATCACTGACCATGAAAAGGTTTTGTGTTTTCATTCATATTCTTTGAGAAATGGCCAAAAAAATCACAAAATCCACCAGGGTGTGTATGTATAGATAGATAGATAGATAGATAGATGGATAGACACTATAGATAGATAGATAGATAGATAGATAGATGGATAGATAGATAGATAGATGGATAGACACTATAGATAGATAGATAGATAGATAGATAGATGGATAGACACTATAGATAGATAGATAGATAGATAGATAGATAGATAGATGGATAGACACTATAGATAGATAGATAGATAGATAGATAGATAGATAGATAGATAGATAGATAGATAGATAGATAGATGGATAGACACTATAGATAGATAGATAGATAGATAGATTGTGTGATATCTAAAGTCCGATCCTCTCTCCCTCAGACGTGGACGGTAACGGCTTCATCAGTAAAGCGGAGCTGAACGAGCTGTTCAGAGCGGCCAACCTGCCTCTGCCCGGATACAGGATCAGAGAGATCGTCCAGGAGCTGACCCAGACCAGCGACCAGCTGACCTTCGACCAGTTCACCAACGTAAGCTCCCGCTGCCAGGCCTGTCACCACGGCAACATTCAAGTTCAATATACGTCGAGGCAGGAAAATATGGGAAAATACTGTCAACTCTAAAGCATAAAAATGACAGTAAACCTTTGGAAAAACGTAAACCTGGCATTTAACTTAATATTATCGTCTAAAACACATTCAGCTCAAAAGCTCTTTATATTTGCATTAGCTTTTGATCCAAACTTTCCCCTCATTCATCTGTTTGTTGGAATGATTTGCTTTTGTGCAGTGGTGGTCACGTGAGTAAAAGTCCAATAACAGTAAAAGTTGCTCAGTCAAATTTTTACTTAAAGTGAAAGTACGGAAGTATTTGCTGTAGAAAATATTTAAGTATTCAAAGTAGAAAGTATATGTTTAAATAATGACGATAATAAAATAGTAATAACTTTGCCGCTTCAAAAACACAAAAATTGCTTCCAAATTCACAATACGTACGGCAACACGACGGGGACAAACTTTCTTCTTTGTCATGAGTCAGTGACATGGACCGTACAGCTGCACAGCGCCACCTACTGTTCTGGAGTGTGTGTTATAAAGATTTGAATATAAACAAAACACAAGGATCAATTTACTTCATAGAATATGTAGTGGAGTAGAAAGTTTCATATTGATCTTTCAAATGTAGTGGAGTAAAAGTACTGTATTTTCCGGACTATAAGTCGCACTTTTTTCATAGTTTGTCTGGGTTTGCGACTTATATATCAAAATATATATTTTCACGTTTGTTATTTTCACACTGACGGCCGCTAGAGGGCGCTCTAGGCTTGTATACCAGTATCTACTACTCCTGCACTTACTTACTGAACCACTGAAAATTTAAAAAATGAGGGACTGGCCAAGAGGGGAGGTTACTCTTACTGCAATGAAGAAAACAAAAAAGCTAATCATGGGCTAAAAGCTAGATGACCACAGCTACTGTAGAGGAACGAGTTGGCAAATGGGAGATTGAAAAACGTGCTGCCGGGAGAGGCTTGTCAACGATGCAGTTACGCCTCCATGCCCAGGTCATTGCCAAGGCTGGTGCGACTTATACTCCGGAGCGACTTATAGTCTGGAAAATACGGTAATATAATACTACTCAGTGACTTTACCGTATTTTCCGGACTACAAGTCGCTCCGGAGTATAAGATGCACTAGCTAAAAATTGCCTAATGAAGAAAAAAACAACCGGCTGAATAGGCGTATTGTATGCTAACGTAACACATTGATGGTTAGCTACATGAAGCATAAACCACAAACTAAACAGGCATCTCGTGTGTTAACGTCACATAAACAGATCAGATAACTATAGCATAAAGAACATACCAAACTCTCCATCTCACTCCAAATCACTAAATCCATTGAAATCTTCATCCTCTGTGTCAGTTCTCAGCAATCGCCTTGGCAACGACCTGAGCACTGAGGCGTAACTGCACCGTTGACAAGCCTCTCCCGGCAGCACGTTTTTCAAGCTCTCATTTGTGAACTCGTTCCTCTAGCTGTGGCCATCTATAACTTTTAGCCCGCGATTAGCTTTTTTTGTTTTCTTCACTGCGGTAAGAGTAACCTCTGCTTTTCGCCAGTCTCTCGCTCACTCCAAACTTTCTTTCACATATTAGTCGCTCCGGAGTATATGAAAAAAGTGCGACTTATAGACCCTTTAATTGTTTGTAAACACTCCGGGCTTAGCTGGAGGCGGGAAGCTCGATTCCTATCTATTTCCATTGTAGCTGTTGTCATAGTAACGATAAACAAATGTCTAACTGTTTTTGGAAATATCAGATAAACCTTATTTTATCGTCTCAAATGTCATTCCTCTTGTTCTGGCACCTTAAGCCACAACAGGACCACATTTTTCAGTTGTAGTTTTACACTTAAAATCGCTAGTTTTAGTTTAATCTTATTTCTCTTGATCACTTCCTGCCTCCAGCTGATGTCACTGATGATGTCAGCAGTTAAAGGGTCTATAGTCCGGAAAATACGGTACTTTGATGCTGACCACCTTTGCTTTTGTGTCATTAAATTGGCGTCTCAAAGTGTTCAATTTGATTTGCCTGTAAAAACTAAGAGTGTGACAATATATCGATTTCCCGATATATCGCGATATTTTGCAGGACGATACAATACCGATACTTTTTATTCCGATATCGTTACTTTGATGAAGTCATGCATATTAATGAGTAACGTCATGCATACTAATGAGGCAGCAGTGCTCCACTGTTTTCACAGTCGATAGAGGTCAACAAGGATCAAGAATTCAGTCAGACCAGCAGGGGCAGCACTACAGTTTTAAGCACTTGGACCAAACACTGTCACACAAATAAATTACTTTTAATTATAGTTTTTATAATTATAAAGAAGATTAATTTGGGGTTGATTTATTACTTTTTAAATAGGACTGTGGTTTCTTGTTTATTTAAATGTAAATGAAGTCACTGACAGATCTATGACCCATTTTCAGTGAGTAAGTCAGGGATCATTTATAAAAGTGGTACAAAGCACATGAAAAGAAATGTAAACAATGAATAATAGTAGAAACCTCTTGTAAGCTTTGTTTTTTTGCCATTTGTTAAATGAAAGTTCAGTGAAATGTCGTCTCGCCTTCAGCTGGTGCAGGGTTTGAAAAGCTCCGAAGTGGGCAAGACTTTCCGCAAAGCCATCAACAAAAAGGAGGGGATCTGCTCGGTGGCCGGGACGTCGGAGCAGTCAGGCACGCAGCACTCGTACTCAGGTGTGTGACGATAATACATGTTAAATACCCGGAGAGAGACCGTCCTCTGAACTGTCCTGTCCCCGAGCAGAGGAGGAGAAGGTGGCGTTCGTGAACTGGATCAACAAAGCTCTGGAGAAAGATGGCGACTGCAAACACGTGCTGCCCATGGACCCGAACAACGACGACCTGTTCACGGCGGTGGGAGACGGCATCGTGCTCTGGTGAGGGGCGACTGTCACTTCTTATACGTTTTAACAATGTCTCGTCTGATGAAAACGTCCTGGACTTAAATGTGACAAAGAGTTAAAGGGATATTTCGGGATTTTTGACATTGGGCCTCATTTCCTAGTTATCCAGAGTGTTGTTGATGTCTGGAGATATTTTTTTCTTAAATTCATGCAGTTCTTATATTTGAAGAGTCTAGTGGCGCTAGGCTAGGGCAAGGCTAAAGCATTTCTATGGTATCAGTTAGCCTGCATTAAAAACAGTCTGACCCACTCCACAGTGCACCTGAGGTAAATCACTTATAACACCAGACTAACCATATAAATGTCTGTGTTAATAGAATCATTTTAACCATTTTGCATTTAAAATAACTTATATTTGAGCAGCATCAGCTTCGTGGCTGTAAGCTAACGCAGCGGCGGAGTGATCTGCGAGAAAATAGTCCCTCAAAATGCGGTAATTCATGTGATACAAGGTCAGTTATATTTCAAACATGATTCTATTAACACAGACATTTATATGGTTAGTCTGGTGTTATAAGTGATTTTCCTCAGGTGCACTGTGGAGTGGGTCAGACTGTTTTTAATGCAGGCTAACTGATACCATAGAAATGCACTAGCCTAAGACTAGCCTAGCGCCACTAGACTCTTCAAATATAAGAACTGCATGAATTTAAGAAAAAAATATCTCCAGACATCAACAACACTCTGGATAACTAGGAAATGAGGCCCAATGTCAAAAATCCTGAAATATCCCTTTCAGAACACACAGTAAGATGCAGATAGTTAGAAAGTGCATATGAAACATTAGACACCATTTTTGCTCAAACTTAGTTAACACAATTATATTTAACATTTTACTAAAAATGTTACCCAGCTTTCTTTAGTTTGACCATTTTTGTGACGTTTATACGTTTGTTAGGTGGTGACGTCACAGCTCTACTTCCGGGTCCGCAGATGTGCGAGAAACTACAAAATACCACAGTCAATATTTTGAAACTCAACAGAGAGTTACTGAACATACTTATTTATCAGGCCCATTAGCCAAAAATGCTGTACCTACTGCTATAAAAGTCATATTTACCAAAATCGCTACATCCGGGTTAGCGGGGGAAAATGGGGGTCAGCCCTATGTTCCCCGGTACCTATGTTCCCCACCGGTATTGATTAAGATTAGGCACCAGCCCACTATCCTTAAGGTTAGTGGCTAGGGCAGGGTCAGGGTTAAGCTGTTTGATATATGTATGACTTTTCACTCTCATGACTTGTGATTGGTTAAAGTACCAACTCACCCACAGAAAAAAATTAAAATTGCACCCGGGGAATATAGGACCCGGGGAACATAGGTACGCACCCGGAAAAATGCTAACAGTGCAGCAGCTACGCTAAACCCGGAAGTACCGACTTTAGTAAATATTACTTTTTTAGCAGTAGGTGCGGCATTTTTGGCTAATGAGTCTGAGAAATAAGTAGCTTCAGTAACTGTTGAGTTTCAGAAATATTGATGGTTGTTTTTAAGAGTTTTTTATGTTTTTTCTCGCATATTTGCCCGTCTTGCCAGGACCCGGAAGCAGAAGTCATGACGTCACACTTAAAGCACTTGTGTTTTCATCACGTTCTTTGTAGCTTTTTTTTGTTTTGGTCACTTTTTTTGTGGCTCGATCACAGTTGTATTACACAAAACAACAAAATACGGCCAAAATGTGATTTTTTTTTCCTGTCATGTTTTTGTCCCTTTTTTGTCGCTGTTTCGTTGCGTTTTCATCCTTGTTATTTTGACGCTTTTGTTAGATTTGGGTAAAGCCAAACTGGAGAAAATGTCTCCGGTTCAGGTGGGGGTTAAGAACTTAAGACACTTACAATAATAACAATACAAACAATGATAAAATATATACACTATTTACAACCATTCACAATCCCCCAGTCTGTATAGAGATATGCTTTGAACACTGTAAAGGTGGATGACTCTTAAATAATAATTGGAAAGCTATTCCAGTTTCTGCATCCTTTTACACATCGTTAAAGTGAGGAGCTAGATCTCTGGCGTTCAGATGGAAGACCTCAGCTTAGTATGAAAGAAAAGAGTCGTCCAATTAACTAAATCCATCCTAAGTCAGTCACATCATGGTTTACAGTCGCAGTTTTCATTGCTGTCCTCCGGGAGGCGATATATCTCCACATAACAGAAAACAAACCACTATCCAAATTCTTTAATCCCTGCAGCTGTCAGACTTTTTAATGGGACTAGATACAAAAACATTTTATTTATGAACTGCACTTGATGCACTCACAGTTTATAAAGTGGTTACGTGTGTCTAAAGTGCCCGTTTGGGATGAAGAAAGTTGTTTGATTGATGGAAAGTGACTCATTGCAACAAAAGAATGTATTACCTGAATACAATTTCTAAATTTATTTTGCCGGATTCATTTTATAACACCTTAAACAAATACACCGTCATATGTAACCATTGTTTTTGACTCCACAGTAAGATGATAAACCTGTCGGTCCCAGACACCATCGATGAGAGAACCATCAACAAGAAGAAGCTCACTCCCTTCACCATCCAGGTCAGAACAGATCACTGCACTAGAGCTGGAATCGAGGTCTGTGGGGAGATAGATCCTTAGGTTCAGAGCCGTCAGTGCCCTTTTAAAGCTTTTGTAGTGCAATTCAAACACAGGTCGCCCAAAGCACTTTACAGGAGTGTTTCATTCTCTCCACAATCTAAGGTGGTAAGCTACGTATTTAGGTCATTGCTATTTTATGATGAGATAAGATATGACTATTGGTCTCATAGTGGAATAACTTGTTAAGCTGCTCTTAAGAACACACAGTAAGGTGCAGATAGTTAGAAAATGTGCAAACAAGTAATACTGATAGGATGAAGGTACCATACAGTATATAAAGAGTAATAGCTTAGGGTCAGGCTTAGAGTTATTTTTCTCCATTATGCAAATCCAAATCTCAAAGAATCAGAAAGAACCAGAATCATTTATCAATGGCCACACAACAGAGTTGGTGGAATCTGTTTTCGGTACTGCACATCATGCTCACATCTCTCCTGTGTCAGTCACATATATACAGATAGTCAATGCAACATAACGGACAACAGATATAATTAAGAACGTTGGTTTGAAAGAGGAGTAAAAGAAGCTATTTTTGTCAAGAAAGAAAATCCCTCCATGAACCGGAATGGTGGGCTCAGATGTAATCTTCCGTCACTTTACTCCAGTCTCCTTCAGGGACAGCCGACAGGGCACAGGCAGTCCAAGAAGACGGCACCTAAGCTAACAAAAGAACAATAGGCAGGTAATTTGCAGTGATCATCTATGAATAGGACAGGACTGACCGATACTGGGTTGAGCAGGTCGTTAGAGACGCTTTACTTCAAAGGTGTTTACCCACAGGTGAGAGTAGCTGTGATTAGAGGGAGGAGCCGGGCCAACCCCAACTCCTCCTCCTGGTTGGTCTTTATCTAAGCTGCGGGCTGAGCGGGACTTTAGTCCGCTGACGAAGCCTTTTGGATGAGAGGTGAAACATTCGAAGACTTCAACTACTGAGTACAGAAGATGACTCAAGTACCTTCATTGAAAAAACAGATATAAAGCGTATGTCTGAGGTTCTAATCGAGTGGAATTATTAAACTTGCAGAAAAAGTACCACATTTGGTGATTTGTGCCAATTTGCCAAATCGACCAGAGAGCCTGAGGGCCACCGAAAATTGGTCTGAGGGCCGCATTTCGCTCACGGGCCGCACTTTGGACACCATAGAGTGATTGAGACAGGTTCAACCGACTTTCCTGCAGAGTGGACAGGGTAATCTCAAAGGGAGATACCACACAAAGAAGAAGGCTTTCATTAGTCACATCTAGGGACAGATGTGTCAAAGCCTCTTCACCTCCTGCCTGCACTTGTCCCACAGGAGAACCTGAACCTGGCCCTGAACTCGGCGTCTGCGATCGGCTGCCACGTGGTGAACATCGGGGCGGAGGACCTGAAGGAGGGCAGGCAGCACCTGGTCCTGGGCTGCTGTGGCAGGTCATCAAGATCGGACTGTTCGCCGACATCGAGCTGAGCAGGAACGAAGGCATGTGTCTGATGTAGCTCTGACTCTTTCATGATGCACGTTTTCCTCTCCAGATGTAGCTCATGTAAATGTTGTTCATGTGTGTCCAGCTCTGATCGCGCTGCTGAGAGACGGGGAGAGTCTGGAGGATCTGATGAAGCTGTCCCAGAGGAGCTGCTGCTACGCTGGGCCAACTACCACCTGCAGGAGGCCGGCTGCCCCAAGATCAACAACTTCAGCTCCGACATCAAGGTACTGCTTCTACTACTGCTGTTAATCCCTCGTTTTAGCTCTTGGACTTTACTGATTCAGCTCTTACGTCTTTAGAGACAGGGAAACTATCAACTGCAGAGGGTTTAACTGTGCAATCACACCTTGGAACCACAGCTTACGTACAAGCAATTAGTGAATGACAAGTTTCATTTTCCATACATAGGCACACACACAGCCCATCCATGAATCACAATTATATCCTTTCAACAATTACAATTGTCCGCATTCATCTTACGTATAGCCGCATTAATAAAGCAAAGCATCCAAGAAAATCACATGAGATTTACAAAACTTCCAAGTAAGAAGACATAGCACGAAAATAATAATGTATGCAATTTACCCATATATATAAACTCCCCTTCGCATAATAACCTTATCCAATCATTACTTATAAACACTAGTCACCATTGTATTTACACCATTGATTTAGTTATTATTTAAGTATAACATTTGTCATTGTTTTTAGTCAACACTACACATTATTATTATTATAAGTCCCTTTGCTGTCATTCCCATTTTCACTGTAAAAATATTGGTTATGATTGTTTTATTATTTTGTTGTTTGCCTTATTTAGTGAGGTGCCTTAAAAAAGCCAGAGTGTAATGTGGCCAGTTGGTAGAGGGCAGTAGCCTCCCATCAGCAAGCCCTCACCCTGCTGCCCTAACTAATTCACCTATACTGTCGATGTGTTAGTGGTCAGTTACCCCCGATTAGAAAAGCTCTCTCTCTTTCCTGAGGGGGCTTCTGCGTCCCAAAAGTAACGCCGCTTGCAAACAACAAGTGACCCAAATAAAACAAATCTGATTGAGTTTGAGCAGCGAGGGCGTCCTGCTCAGACTGATCAAATATACACAGGGGTACACATTGTGGATGGCAGGCTAGTTCGGGCGACTGAAGAACAGCTTTACCCACCAGGCTGTCAGGAAGCTGAACTCTCTCCCTTGCCTGCCCTGCAGTCACGAAATGTGGTCCACTCCAGCCCATGGGATTGAGAGAATATACAATTTCAATATCACTGGGAATTGTCAATGAACTCTCTTCTATGTTTATCTTTCATCTTATGATATCTTGAGGTTCATCGTGTTTAGTCCTAGTTTAGATCAGTTTTGATTTAGTCTGAAAATATACTATTAGCACTTTATTAAATAGTACTGTGCCCATTCCGGCTTTTAAAGTGAGATTCCTGAGTGTGTTGCTGTGTTGCAGGA
The DNA here is from genome assembly GCA_007210695.1 of Neogobius melanostomus. Taxonomy (NCBI): domain Eukaryota; kingdom Metazoa; phylum Chordata; class Actinopteri; order Gobiiformes; family Gobiidae; genus Neogobius; species Neogobius melanostomus. The sequence goes on along the minus strand of VHKM01000527.1, from coordinate 402,268 downwards.
CTCGAAGGCGTACTATGGCCTGCTGAACCAGGTTTCTCCTAAAGGTGACGAGGACGGCGTTCCCCCCATCGCCATCGACATGTCGGGCCTCAGGGTAAACTTTCATATCACTGAACATTAAGAGGTCAACGTTAAATGTGATGAGACCTGCTGCGTTTGTTTTGACTAAAATGAACTAACTGTTCTGCAGGAGAAGGACGACCTGAAGCGCGCGGAGCTGATGCTGGACCAGGCCGATCGTTTGGGCTGCAGGCAGTTCGTGATGCCGCCCGACGTCGTGCGCGGAAACCCCAAACTCAACCTGGCCTTCGTCGCCAATCTGTTCAACAAGTACCCGGCCCTGAAGAAACCGGAGAACCAGGACATCGACTGGAGCTCCTTCGAGGGTGGGCAGACAATCAGAAAATTGTATATGACTTCACTGGTGGCACTGCATTATAAGCGGAATGCTCATCTCGGCTCGCCCGTTGCATTATGGGTAATGGAATGTCTTTTGGCTACCAAACAATAATGATAGTTAGCGTAAAGCAACGAAGAAGCTCTGATTTGGAGCTTTTTAACCGCTGGAAAGTTGATGATTTAAAGCGTTTTTGTCGTGGCCATGGAGCCTGTTACAATATTAGCTTAAAGTCTATTTTTACACCAGGGCTGCGTACGGAGATAGACAGAAACCAAACTGCCATTCATACGAAGAGATGCTTCAAAAGTGACGACCAGTCCTTGTTCATATAGTTGGAATAACTATGGAATAACTATGTGAGAAAAACATTTGTGACCCTTGAAGGCGACTGTTGGACAAAGTCCAGGGTCTGAAACTGTGGTCTCATGTCGCCGATATTCACAACATTTAAACTGAAATGAGAAATAAAAACATAGAATACCTCTTTTTTTGTCAATAAGGAGGTGGACAGTAGACAAAATCTTTTTCTTAATTGTGACCAGAGAGATCCACATACACATTATTTTTATGCTTTAAGAAGTTGCTGCATTTTGTGTAGCACCTTGTGGTTGTAGTAATTCATGTCGCCGCTCTGTGACAGTACAAAGAAAGGCAAGATAAGTGAGCACTTCGGGTTCAGTTTGACATAATTTGCATCAGAAATATTATCCAATATGGCGGCTGGTTCCGTTTTTGTCACATGACTCACAAAAACGATGATGTGCATCATCAGAGTCCTGGCCTGTCACTTGGTTGAAATTTCACTTTGTAAAAAAAAAGGCTAATATGATAATCCGGCCGCAAATCCAGGATAAATCTGAAATGGATAGAATTAGGAAAAGGGTTTTGGGATAATATTATTATTTTTTTCCCTTACTTTGATTTAAAATGCCTCTTTTTTGTCGTGTCTTATGTTTAATTTCCAGGAGAGACGAGAGAGGAGCGCACTTTCAGAAACTGGATGAACTCGCTGGGAGTCAACCCTCGAGTCAACCACCTCTACGCGTGAGGCATCTGCACTTATTTACTCATTCATCACAGAGAAAACGCTCCAGCTAAATCCACGTGTGTGTTTCAGAGACATAGACGACGCCCTGGTGATCTTCCAGCTCTATGAACAGATCAAGGTCCCCGTGAACTGGGACAAAGTCAACAAACCGCCTTATGCCAAACTGGGCAGCAAGATGAAGAAGGTGGGTCTAATCTCGTCTGGTGGAACAATCTGAAAAGGGATTTTTTTTATGGATATGCCACTCGTGTCTCGCCTTCTTTGTTTTTCATTGAAGAAATAATATGAGAAAGTTTACCGAAAAGTCACATTTTCCGCTGTCTGTCATATAAAATGAAATATCTTCAATATAAAACAAGATATTCTCATGAATTTGGGACCTTAGATGTAGTTTGACCATTTATCACCTCTTGGCTTTATAGGTTGAAAAATAAACTAAATATTTCAGTTTTCATTGAAGAAACAAGATGGCTGCCGTAACTGAACTGGCTGATATTCTTTAAATAGTAAAATTTCATGACCTTACATGAAATTACATGACTGTTTTTTAAAAATAATAATAATAATAATCCATCCATCCATTTTCTTCCACTTGTCCGTTGCCGGGTCGTGGGGCAGTTGTTGGAGCTGCCCAAATCACATTGCACCACATCATTTATTAAGGCTAAATAAGGTGTAGTTATTGTAAAGTGTTACCAAAAGGCCTAAAATCAGCAACTTACCTTTGAAGTTACAATTCTCATGACGGAAGTTTATTCAGTTTAGTGATTAATCTGAAATAATGCAAGAAAATAGTGACTCCCCTACTGGAGGAGCATAAAAACCAGCCTGAAATCAAAGTGAATAATTAGAGCTGATGAAGCCTTTTGGATGAAAGGGAATCTTCAAGTCTAATAAAACAACCCAGTACAGATGGCGTCATGAAAACCTTCTTCTACGATAAATGTAATGTTGGTAACTCTGTCTCTGAACGTGTCCCAGCTGGAGAACTGTAACTACGCGGTGGAGCTGGGGAAGAAGGAGGCGAAGTTCTCTCTGGTGGGGATCGCGGGGCAGGACCTGCACGAGGGGAACAAAACCCTGACCCTGGCTCTGCTCTGGCAGCTCATGCGGAGGTAACGCCACAAATCCACAGACTTAAGCAGAGAAATGTCACTGTTTTACAAAAGATTTTAATACCAGTTGGTGCTCAATGCTTTTTATTGAGATGTAAGGCCTTTATGTATTTAATGCCCTGCGGAACCCCCTGTTGTTCCAGTCTTAGTTTAGTCCTAGTTCAGTTGCAGATTATTCATAATTAACAGATGCAAAAATATAGGTGACAGTTTAGTTTTGTTATTAGTTTATTTGACAGGGACCGTGTACAAAATGCATTAATCTTACAGGTGCATTATGGAACTTTTTAACCTTTAAAAAAAAAACTTGATATTTGTTCATAATTGACCTTTTTGTGACACAACAGCTGTATGAGTGGTCAGTGTGACGCCTTTAAAGTCATTCTGACCACTCATACAGCTGTTGTGTCACAAAAAGGTCAATTATGAACAAATACCAAAGTTTATTTGTATGGCACATTTCATGTACATGACAACTCAATGTGACTCACAGCAACACCAGACACCCAAACACAATTTAAAAAAATGCCATAAACAGAATAAAATGACATTAAAAAAAATATATGTATATTGTATATATTAAAATTCATTAAAATACAATCAATTGCCATAGGCAGCAGTAAAAAGGTGTCCTTTCAGCCTGGACTTAAACATTGTCAGAGTTGAGGCCTGTCTCACGTCCTCACTGAGGCTGTTCCAGACCTTTACTGTGTGAAACTGAAACGCAGCCTCACCGTGTTTAGTCGAGACTCTGGGAACCACCAGGAGACCCTCCCTGAAGTTCTCAGGGCCCGAGATGGTTCATACGGCTCTAACATGTCAGAGATGGACTTTGGTGCTAAACCATGAAAAGACTTGTAACAAGCAGAGCTGTTTTAAATTCTATTCTCTGAGTGACAGGAAGCCAGTGCAGAGACCGGAGCACTGGACTAATGTGGTCGTATTTCCTGGTTCTTGTCAGGACTCGAGCAGCAGCGTTCTGGATGTTCTGCAGCTCTAACAGCTCGTTTAGAAAGGCCAGTGAGCAGCCGTTACAGTAGTCTAACCTGCTGGAGACAAACGCATGAGTTAATCTCTCCAAATCTGGTTTAGATACTATGTGTTTTATTTTAGCAATGTTTTTTAGCTGGTAATAGGCCACTGATGTAATGGACTTAATATGACAGTTTAAATTCAGGTCTGAGTCCATGATTACTCCTAGATTTCTAACTTGACTTCTCGGTCCCTGTGAAAGCGTTTCAAGACGACCAATGACAACCTCTCTGTGTTTTTTTGGGCCAAAAACAATGATCTCAGTTGTATCTGTATTTAGTTGTTTTGCATCCACACACTAATCTGTTTAGTGCATGGACGCAAAATAAACAACTTTATTTTATTTAATGTTCAATAATGCACCTTTAAAGAAAATAAGCTTTGAACCTAATCTCCCTCTGCAGTCCCCGGGCAGGTGCACACAACATTAAAACACACATTACAAATGACTGTCAGTGGCATCAGAAATATACCATAACCATTTAAAATGTACCAGATGGTTTCCTAAAACAAACCATCACACTGACATTTATACTAAATACTAAAAAAACTTGTGCTACTATTACAAATAAAGGAACACTTCAACTGGACTGATGCAGACACAGCCGGTTATTGAGGATGTAGTGTTTCCACGGGGCATTAAAAGTGAATTTTGACCAAATCAAGGCCTTAAATGTCATTAAAAAGCATTAAATTAGATTCAAACTGGCATTGGAATTATGGTCTAAAACATATTCTGTTGCAGTTTTGGCTGACATTTGTTTTGCTCACCATTTCCCGTCTTGTTCAATTCTCTTTCCTCTTTGGTGAAATGTTTTGCAATCTTAAGAAAATAAATATGCGCAGATTTTTTTTCTGTGTTTGTGGCATTAAAATATAGTATTTGGGCATTAAAAAGCATTTAATTAGACCGGCTTCTGCTTGTATATTACCTAAAAGTGGATCAGCAGAAGCCTTCTCTCATTTACATATCTGATTCTGTAATACATGCAATTTCAAACAGTGAATTAGGGGCAACTTGTCCACAAAAGATAAATGATAAATGACCCCCTGTGTCGTTTAGTCCTGGTGGTCCTCAGGAATCCAGATATTGTCCTCAGTTGTACTAAATCAGAACTGCACCTGTGTGTTGTCTCCAGGTACACACTGAACATCCTGGAGGACCTGGGCGACGGGCAGAAGGTCACAGACGACACCATCGTGACCTGGGTCAACGGCTCTCTGACCGAGGCTGGAAAACCCACCATCTCCAGCTTCAAGGTAATGACTGTTAATGCAACCAGTCCCCTCAGTAGGCCCCGTACCGGATATACCTTTCCTGCAAATGGACTGAAATGTTTCAATATAGCATGTTATTTGCATAGATATAATAATCAAATGCATATATATACTGAAAAATAGAATAAAGTAACAATAATTATTTGCAGTTATATGTGTTTGGCCCGCGACCCACAGGCACTTTTTCATTTTGGCCCACGGAGGCAAAAAGTTTGGGCACCCCTGCTATAAAGTGACTATACAGAGTTTAAAATGTTAAAATTCAGTATTTTCCTCCCCCTACATGTTCCAGCCATGTCCTAATGTGTAGAATGAGCCCAGACCTGTTCACCACAACTGCCTCTAAAAGGTGTTGATTCGGGTGTGAAGTGCCGTCATGCACAAACTTTATATGGAGACTGCAGTTACACGTAAGACCTGAGGTGGCAGTAGTGAGTATAAAAAATGACCAACTCGCTTATAAAACACACGGTAAACACACTTTTACAAAAGGCAAAATGTTTTTTATGAATGAGAAGCCATCCTTATATAGGGTGTGGCCTGCTGCATCACAGGATGCTGTCATAATGGCCTATGGCAAAACGTATATGTATACAACATACATCCAAACACAAAAACAAAGCCAGGATATAGTGAATAAAATATACATATGTACATATATACAATAAAAACATCTAGTGGCACATGAAATACATGTGGGAAATGGATATATAAGACAGCTCAAAAATAGAGAAGATTTGCCTAAATCTATGCAAATCAACATATACACCAAGGAAGTTAACACAGCCTATAAACATAACATGGCATTGGAACCTCTATAGAGGTGTCAATAGAGAACTCTCTGTCTCTGTTCTCTGTCACCTGCATAACTCAGTATTGGGCTCACTCTGCTACCATAAAGGGCACATCTTAACATCCAACCCTGAACTCTCCACTCAAGGAACCCCCTCTTTTTGTCAATAGGAGGGGGGAAAATTAAAAGACTATTTGGTCCGTGCCAATGTCAGCCCCAAAGTCACATCTACCCAGACACTATTGACACCTATCCCTAATGGGAATTACAGATGTGGGAGTTGTGCACAATGTAACAACACTTATAAAACTTCTTTCTTCCAACATCCCCACAGTGGTAAAAAACATACCCATTTGCATCCACGTATGTGGTCTATTTATTGCGTTGCCCTTGTGGTTTAGCATATGTGGGAAAAACCATAAGAAAATTAAATCAAAGAATAAGCGAGCATAAGAGCTCAATACGCAGAAATGACAGAGAATATCTAGTAGCTGCCCATTTCAACGATGCACATCATGATGTCAGTGCTCTATGTTTTTGAACAAGTCTCTCTTATAGAGGAGGAGACCATGACAAACTTTTGAAGAAAGAGAAAGCCTACTGGATTGTAACTTTACAGACCCTTACACCCAAGGGATAAATGTTTTTCTATAGAGTGTGCGCTTTACATCAAGGAACCAGTCACACTCTCATTCATACACCAGTGTACGCAGACACTGGAGACAAGGTGGGTGAAGTGTCTTGCCCAAGGACACAACGACAGTGGGCACCTGCGGGATTTGAACCGCCGGCCCTCTGGTCACAAGACGACCTGCTCTACTCTCTGCACCACCGTCGCCCCAGCTTTGTTAATGCAACCAGTCCCCTCAGTAGGCCCCGGAACCGGATACCTTTCCTGCAAGTGGAATGAAATGCGTTTTGTCCTTCAGTAAATTTAATTAATGATTTTAAATAAACTAATTACACAGCTTTCTTTCTTGTATTGATCAAGAACTATCAAGAAAAATGTGCTTATAAAGTCATCCTTGTAAACAAACGGTAAAGTTGGGAAAGTTTGGACACAACGTACAAGTGTCATGCATATGGAGCCTAAAATAGACTTAATAAAAACATTTTTTATAGAATTTGAAAAAATGTCTGTAATTAAATAGTAACAATGAAATGCAGGCGAAAGAGTGGAAAATTGATTGGGGCTCCTCCTGCTGGCAGCTATAGGAATAATATTCCTATAATATTAACTTTAAAGCAGGGGTGCCCAAAGTGGGGCCCGCCATAGAGTGACCTACTCTTGCGCTGTATGGTTAATACTAACTCTCTCCCATTAATTCCCAATGGTAAATATGGATGCAGTACACTTTTTGGCCACCCGCGTCAAATTGGGGGCGCTGTTTCTCTCCTTTCGCAAACCTAAGGAAACACTGTTGTGGTGTCTTGGTGTTTATCACAGAGCGTTGTAGCATCAACTTTCCTAGTTTTCCAACTTTATTGCAAAGTTTTTTGACATCAACATAGGTCATGTTAAAAACTGACTTATAAAAGAATTGATGCTGAACTGACACTTTCAAAACGATCTAATATGGCATTTTCTTTGAGTCAACAAATGAATGAGGTAAAGTCACTGCACATACTATACAGGTGTTGTTGTTTTTTGCATTTTACATATTGCTACATTTTTACATATTGCTACAATTTGTTCTACTAAAACTAGGCTTTTGCCATAGTTAACATGTTAACTAGCATGTTATTTGCATAGATATAATCAAATGCAATGTATACCAAAAAATTAAATAAAGTAACTATTATTATTTGCAGTTATATGTGTTTGGCCGTTGACCCACAGGCACTTTTTCATTTTGGCCCTCGGAGACAAAACGTTTGGGCACCCCTGCTTTAAAGGGACTATACGTAGTATACAGAGTTTAAAAATGTTTAAATTATGTATTTTCCTCCCCTACTTGTTCCAGCCATGTCCTAATGTGTAGAATGAGCCCAGACCTGTTCACCACAACTGCCTCTAAATCCTGCACTGTCACTCAGAAAGGTGTTAATTCGGGTCTGAAGTGCCGTCATGCACGAGCTTAATATAGAGACTGCAGTTACACGTAAGACCTGAGGTGGCAGTAGTGAGTATAAAAAAAGACCAACTCGCTTATAAAACACACGGTAAACACACTTCGAGCACAGAACAATAACAGAATAATGTTGGATTACGGGCTTTGAAAACGTGGAGGACAGTTTTTGAGTTTGAACAGTACAGAACGAGGCGCTGACGCTGTAGAAGAAGAAACAGCTACATTTAACAGCTTTGTCATTGCGTGAATGTTGTGAAATACTACTGCAGGTCTGTCTTTGACGAGGGAACGACGTTAAAACATGGGTTAAACCTTTGCATGATATGCCAGAAACAGCTATATGGCTTTTAATGCCCTGGAGAAACCGTGTATTCTTCACCGCATCGTTAGCTGAAAGTGAAGGCTTGTTTTCACTGATTTATATTGTGTCATTCCCCCTAAAGGTCGGAATACCGTCATTATAGTTTCAGTTTGTGCCTCTCTGACCTCAGGACCAGTCCATCAGCAGCAGTCTCCCGGTGCTGGACCTCATCGACGCCATCAGACCCGGCTCCATCCGCTACGACCTCCTGAAAACAGACGACCTGACGGAGGAGGAGAAGCTCAACAACGCAAAGTACGTCCCTGTTTGAAAAAAAACTACATTTGTCTTCCACCGCCAAAGGAATACTCGATTAATCGTAAAAATAATAATCGATGCCTAAAATAATGGTTAGTTTCCCCCCTAATGTGTTACTTGCTGAGGGGCCCCTTTAGTTTCCCCTTCATTTGCCTCATGTTAATGCGGCCCTGGAAGCAGTGTTCATTTTGACAGTATATTTCAATTACTTTGCCTCCAGTTTGGCCTTACCCAAATCTAAAGCTTCTTGGAAATAAATCATCAAAATTGGGACAAAAACATGGCTAAAAAGTCACGATAAAGCAACAAAAAATGCCTCAAAGAAGCAACAAAAAAGGTACAAAACCACGACAAGAACACTTAAAAAAAAGTGACAAAACATGACAATTATGATCAATTTCGTAGGGCTTAGCTTTCAAATGAGGCGTCACACTGAAGCTTTAAAGGGATATTTCAGGATTTTTGACATTGGGCCTCATTTCCTAGTTATCCAGAGTGTTGTTGATGTCTGGAGATATTTTTTTCTTAAATTCATGCAGTTCTTATATTTGAAGAGTCTAGTGGCGCTAGGCTAGGGCAAGGCTAAAGCATTTCTATGGTATCAGTTAGCCTGCATTAAAAACAGTCTGACCCACTCCACAGTGCACCTGAGGTAAATCACTTATAACGCCAGACTAACCATATCAATGTTTGTGTTAATAGAGTATCACATGAATTACCGCATTTTGAGGGACTATGTTCTTGCAGATCACTCCGCCGCTGCGTTAGCTTACAGCCACGAAGCTGATGCTGCTCAAATATAATATAATATTTTTAAAAATGGTTAAAATTATTAAATTGACACAGACATTTATATGGTTAGTCTGGTGTTATAAGTGATTTACCTCAGGTGCACTGTGGAGTGGGTCAGACTGTTTTTAATGCAGGCTAACTGATACCATAGAAATGCTTTAGCCTTGCCCTAGCCTAGCGCCACTAGACTCTTCAAATATAAGAACTGCATGAATTTAAGAAAACAATATCTCCAGACATCAACAACACTCTGGATAACTAGGAAATGAGGCCCAATGTCAAAAATCCTGACATATCCCTTTAAAGGGACTAAACAGAGTTTAAAAATGTTAAAACTATTTTCATCCCCCTACACATTGCAGTTACGCATAAGACCTGAGGTGGCAGTAGTGAGCATAAAATGACCAACTTGCATCTAGTCTTTTTAAGGTATGCACTCGGTTAAAGTGGGAGGGGGTAAGAGGTTAATTGTCTAGTTTCAGTCGACTACTGTAAATCTAAAATGAATTTGGTCAACTTTATATTTATAATATTTTTATTTGGTCATATTTAGTATATCACAACTTTAGACACTTTTCCAGGGAGCCAAGGAGAATTTTGTCTATGTACAAAGCATTAAACAGATCGTCTTGTTTCACAGATATGCGATATCGATGGCGAGGAAGATCGGCGCTCGAGTTTACGCTCTGCCCGAGGACTTGGTGGAGGTCAAGCCCAAGATGGTGATGACGGTCTTCGCTTGCCTGATGGCGCGAGGATTCAAAAACTAAAGATGAGAAGAAACGGAGAGATCTACCGCCACAAGGCACGAACAAAGACGAGTGGATGGACAATTGTAATGAATTCACAATTACTCACCGGTTCAGTTACAAATTTGGGACGAAAATATTCCATTGGGGCTCACGTGGTTCAGTTTCAGGCCCAGTTTCCTGTGAGGAAATCTTTCAAAGCAACATGTGGGCCAAGAGTATAATAAAAGCATCCGTACACATCGTTATCTTAAACAGTTGGTCAAATAAGTAGATTTTTTTATATTTTCAACAAAAATAGTGAATGTTCCTCCTGCCTTTAAGATGAAATGTCAAATGTACTGGAACATTGTGTTACACGGCTCTGGAGAAACGAGAACGCTGCAATAAAAATGACAAATGCTGCACTGGTTTCTTTTGATGTATTGAGTTGCATGATTTGTTTTCATCTCAAAAAGTCTTAAAAAACTAAACTTTAGCAACACATTATGTGGAGCAGAGGAGAGGCCTCTGGTTAGTTTTTTATAGCAACTCAAAAATGTATAAAGTTGATCTTGTACCAGTGTTGATTTGGAGAACAGAATTTGAATTTAGTTTTTAGCCTTTTGACGAAATTGTCATTGAGATTTAGTCAAGATTCACTCGACTAAATCTAAAGTCCATCAACATGTCCTTTACATTTAGATACAAAAAGAGAAAAGATCCGAGGGACTCCGATACCTTTACTCCTTTTTTTTTGTGCCTATACTTTTTCTTTTTGATCCCGAAGAGCACCTGACCTTCACAACCCATTCCACCCACTGAAGCGATCACTTTTTCCTCTTAAAGGTGCATTATGCAACTTTTTATGCAAGTACCGACAGAACCGACAGTCTGTACTTATTTTCCCGATAATGACAGGCGTTCTATACATTATCCCGCTTATTATACGGCTGTTTGCCAACTGAACACACACAAATAAACTTCATACACTTTTATGAAGGCAGAAAGGTTTATTTAATGATTTCCGCTGCAAATAGTTCCCAAAAGTTTGCGCGTTCCTTGGCAACGTTTGTTGATTCCAGGCAGTGTGGCGAGGCTAGTAGCAGCAAGGCTAGCTACTTATTGCTAGCCTAGCTCCTTAGTTTAAGGTGCAGTTAAAGAGGAGGAATGGTGGTGAATCTCTGGGTAAGTTGAAAGTCGGACTCCCGTTAACTTCACGAGCGATTCCCTTAACTTCTCTCGCAGGGACAGAGACAGAGATAGTGTCCTCTACTACTACTGTGGAGTGATATGAAAGACCTGTATTACAAGCACGAACTCCGTTGCCATTGGTAACGGTCATTATTTTTTCAGAGGTCCTCTATCAGAAAATAATGACCAGTAGAACGTTGGAAAATCACATTCAAGTCAATGGAGCGTTCTACTTGCATTGTGAAGGGCCGTGTAATAAGTGAAAAATAAAATTGATATTTGTGCGTATTTGACCTTGTAGTGACCCTGCGCCTGTATGAGTGGTCAGCATGATGCCTTTACTTTCCATCACAGTGCTCTCTACGACACTCCAGGATCAATTGTTTTGTAGGTTTTCTGCTGAGAGGCTCCGTCAGCGGTGAAAACCACCCAAACAATTGATCCTGGAGCTTCCTAGAGACCACTGTGATGGAAAGTAAAGGCACCATGCTGACCACTCATACAGGCGCAGGGTCACTACAAGGTCAAATACCCATAAATATGAACTTTATTTTTCACATAAAAAGTTGCATACTGCACCTTTAAAATTAACATTAAGATAATTTCATATATTTTATCAAGTTCCTCTGCTTCAGAGTTTCCCCCACATTTCTCAATGAGTTCGTTTCCTCTTTGGTATTTGGTTTAGTTAGGAGTGGCAGATGGTAGAGTGGGTCGTCTGAGTGTCAGTGGTTCCAGTCCAGTGTCTGACACTGGTGCATGAACGAGTGAGTGGCAGTCCTATTTAAAAAGTAATAAATCAACCCCAAATTAATCTTCTTAATAATTATAAAAACTATCATTAAAAGTAATTTATTTGTGTGACAGTGTTTGGTCCAAGTGCTTATAACTGTAGTGCTGCCCCCTGCTGGTCTGACTGAATTCTTGATCATTATTGGCCTCTATTGCCTGTGAAAACAGTGGAGCACTGCTGCTTCATTAATATGCATGACGTTTCTCATTAATATGCATGACGTCATCAAAAGTGTCGATATCGGAATAAAAAGTATCGGTATCGAATCGTCCCACAAAATATCGCGATATATCGGGAAATCGATATATTGTCACACCTAGTGATAAATGTAGGTAGAAAAGTGCTCCATAAATGTGCTAGGGCGGCAACTAACGAATATTTTGGTAATCGATTAATCTGCCAATTATTTTTACGATTAATCCATTTATCGCTTGGCTGTAAAAAGCGAATGAAAAGGTTATTTGTTGGACGTGTTGTTGAAAGTAAAATGAAAGTGAATGTTTGTAGGAGGTTCTTAGAGCTTTAGTGCTTTCTTAGCTGCACGTGAACACAAGCACATGTTTCTGTGAACATGCCATCCCTCATTTGAAAGCTAAGAACCTTCAAAGTTCAAAGCTTTAACGACTGGAGGCTGCACTGGCACTGACTAGGACTTTATCGTGCACAGAGTTGGAATTGAGAACGTTTATTTCCAAACTGGTTTAACCACTTAACTGCCACCTTAGGGTTAGGATTAACAATTATTTACATCTCAAAGTGTATTGACTGGAGAGTTTACAGCCTATATGCCAGTGTTATACGTAATCTGAAAGCTAAGACCTTCTAGTTTTTTAAAAATATGTGTGAGATCTGTGTGAGTGAAACATAACTTACGTTACATTTGCCGTTCTTAACCCTAATTTTATCCTGATTAGGGTTAACTAACCCTAACCCCCTGATCAGGGGAGACGGCAGGTAACAGGTTAATACTATAAAGGACCTGGCAACGATAAGAGTGGAGTTAATTCTGCTTTCTGATTGGATAATTGTCCTGAAGCTCAGACAGATCATTTATGAAATTTATAATGTACAAAACACTCTATACAGTGTAACCAAAGTAGTTTATCAAAAACACTAAATCTTCCTGTCTGTATTTGAGTCTTTGTAAACCAGAAAACGATTAATCAATTACTAAAATAGTTGGCATCTATTTAATAATCGATTCGTTGTTTCAGCCCTAAATGTGACCATTTACTATTTATGTGGCCAAAGGAACTACAACAGTGATCCAAAACCAAAAGCAAAGCGGTGAACATGCCGAGCTCAGACACGCGGCCCACAGCATCAACGCCCTCAGGTACAGGAGCGAGAGGCGAGGAGGGAGCCAGCCTGGAAGCCGGCCTCTTTTTTTAGGTTCTTCATTTTTAGTCGGTGCGGAGGCAAGAGCTCCAGAGACAAAATACAAATAATATTACTCAACTACAAAAAGGAGGCTATATGGGAACAATACACCAATATAATCCAAAAACATAAACAAAAGAAGGCGAGCAACGGAGAAAAGCTAAAACATGTGCCAGGGACAAATAACACTGAGGCTTTTTCAAACGGTCACTGACGTTTTGATGGGGTTTATTTTGTTTACTTTTCTCAATTATTAAATAAATAAGACGAGGAGGCCGATATCATTTAACTGAAAATCTTTAATGAAAGGGAACATTTCATTTGCAAAAGGAAACGTTAAAAGTGTGATTAGTCCATGTGGTTGCGGGTCGAAGCACTTCTGGGGGCGTTAGTTCCATGTCAGTTCTCTGCTGTCCTCGTTAGTGGAGGAAAATGGGGTCAGTCCGTGTGTTTATTTGGCCGGTTTGGCGTCCGGCGGGTTTTCTCCGGTGTCCAGCGTCTTGAGGAGCCGGAACAGCCCGCGGCCTCCCGGATGCGGCTGAACTCGATGCAGAAGGCCTGAACCTCGATGAACAGGTCCTGGACGTTTATGATTTTGTTGCGGATCAACGACTGGAGGAAGACGCACACGAGGCGCACCAGACGATTCTGACGAGGAAACGAAACATTTAAAGAGCCGTGTTAGGCTTTTTCTCAAACACATATTTATCACAGTCTTACACTTTGTTGGTGAGAAAATGCAATATTGATCTTAAATGGCCAAAACCCCCACAAAATATCACTTCCTGACAAAAGAAAGTCTAGCCCATCTGCTGATGAATTGAATCTATTACAGTTAATAAAGCAAGTTTCGCAAACATAAACTCAGCATGGGGAAACTTTCGAGCAAAAGAGTGTAAAGGTTTAGTCAGAACTAAGATCTCGATTTTTTTTTTTACGATTACGATTTTAATCGATTTTTATTGGAAATAAACTTAAAAAAGTCTCCTGATCTTTCACATAAAGAAAACTGCTCTAAGTCCTGCTCATTAATATTTCAAGATATAGCCGACAGTTAGGCCCATTAAGCTAAGCTAACCCTTTATTTAAAAATGGTTATTTCTTAAATATTCCTTGTCTGCTCTCAAAAGTAAAACTTCTTAATGTAATAAGCCAAAAGCGTTATAGTTTTATCCTCATGCCACTGCTGTGATTGACAACCGTCTCCATGGAGACTCAAGGGGTCGCTCCGAGACCGACTGAAGCAGGTGTTTCTCTCTCTCTCTCTGAGGCGGGTGTGAAGGCGGGTGTGAACTACTCTCACTTTCACACCTCTTTTTGGCGCAGAGAAAGAATGAATACACACTGCATGAGGACATTTTGGACTGACGAGGCAAAATGGATCACAGTTATATCATCTAGGTTTGTCTCTCTTCTGCCACTTGTTCTCTTCCTGCTACGCAGTAAATCCGCCGATTAAGGTAATTTCTCCTCACTTCGCGCATCATTCTCACTTTTTTAACCACGAGGGAGAGGAGTGACCACCGCGTAACATCAGGGAGTGAAACACACGCGTGAGTGTCGGCGCATTGACAGGTTGATTCCATAGACATATTAATAGACCGTTAATACTCACTCCTCCCCGTTTACTACAATGACCACGTTCGAGGGGGAAATCATGGCAGATTTACAGACTCCTCCTCCCCAGCTCTGACGAAGCATATAAGGGCATAAGGGCGGAATCTTCACTGTAGACTCGGCCCTTGCGTGACGTGTAGCTCGCGCAGCTCCAATGCTAACAGTCCGACCCTCATTAAGTACGAGATTTCTAAAAAGTCTCCTACGATAACCAGCCCGGTGCCTCTGATTGTGTCTAACCCAGCGTAATCACAGGAGGAATATCTAGCTGTAGACAGTTCCAAACAATTAGGCACCGGGCATTAAAGTTGTTTTTAACATGTCTAAAGTGCAATGGATTCCAATGGGGGACTAGCAGCTATATGGAGGTACTACAGCAATGGTGGAGCAATGGCGGCCTCCAGTGTCGTCGTCGCAAAGCAGAGCAGCCAGCGGCCATTGGTTGATTCCCGTTGTCATGGGAATAAGTTTAGTAAACAGCTGATCGTTGTTATGTGGTATTCCACAAACAAACAAACAAAAACAGAAAAAAATATATATATTTAGAAGCCAAGTGTTGAGAAGGAGCAACTTTTCAGTAAAAAAAAGAATTGCACAATTTCAGCCAAAAGCATTTTCCAGTTCCTACAGAAGCGTCTCAAACATTTACCTGCATGTACTTGTCCTTGATCTGCTCACAGGTGGAGATGCAGTTGGAGATGTACAGGTGGATGAACTCCGGAGGGAGATCCACAGCTGTCGTTAGTCTGAAAGCAAAAGAAAACACAGTGTGTAAAGTCAAACTTACTGCTTAACACTTGGAGCGAGATTATGGAGTAATGAGCGCGTTCAACCCGATCCGCATCTTTGACGAGAACAGAAAAGACTTTGTATTGTTTTGACTTAAGAGTATGAAGACTTTTAGTTGAAACACGTCGACAATAAAAGAACCTTTTGCAAATACAGTCCAAGTCTCAACATATTATTTGTAACTTGTTCAAGTTTAGTTTAGTATCGTGTCTTGATTTTTTATCTAATGAAACTCTCTCTCTCTCTGTTTTTCCTAAGGTCAATGACAGGTAGGCCTATCACGATAGCACAAAGTGAGAAATTCAATTTTATTCTTTATATTAATCTAAATTCACCTAAATCTTTGGGTCTACCTCAATCTGAAAGAAGATCAAATATTGTTGCTAGAGTAAAATACACCTGTAAGTTCACATGCCTTTTTATTGTCAGGAGACTGGTGAGAGAGCTGTGGGTAATAACACAATAACATGTATACCGCTATAACAGTGATATGATATGGTATGATATAATCACGATATGATTTTGAGGCCTATCTGACCAAATGTTAAACTTGACATCAATTGGTTGGAGGTTTGTGGCGCTGGCTCTGACCTGTTGACGACCTCCATGGAGTGCAGGGACATGTCCATGTTGACCAGCACAGAGAAATACTCCGTGATCTGGCTGCTCTGCATCAGCTTCAGCAGCATCTCGATGGCCACCAGAGGGTTGTTCTCCACCAGGTCGGGCAGCTTCGACGGGGACAGGCCGACGTGGTACACCAGCTTCGGGTCCTTCTCCAGCTCCGCCAACAGCTGCAGGCAACACAGAAACAGACTCAGACTTTAAAGTAACACAGGAAACCGTCGCCTTTTTCATTTAGAACAGAGGTATACAAGTTTGCAATGTGGAGCAAGACCCAACTGTAGCCCGAGCAAAGCACTACTTTCCTACACTACTCTCTACACATTTCAGTTTTGTTCATCTTGGGGGCCATAGTTAAAGAATACTTCAGTGAGATTCTGATGAAGTCAATGGCTACGTGTTAAAAACATTACGATGGACCTAATACTTGAGGAAACATCTGTGATCATCAAGTCTTTATCTCAGAGCTAATGGCGAGTATGAAATGGCTCGTTGATGCCATTTTAATTTTCATCTAGTGTTAGCCGTTAGCTTCAACACAAAAACACAGTGATGAGGAGAAAGCCATGTTTTAACCTGATGCTGCGACTCACTGTCTGCCATGTAATCTTGAGCTATTTATTTTTTGAACAAGACACTGCTACTAACTCATAGGGAAACAGGACAGGAAGAGCAGCACCTCCTGAGGATCCTCACGTGAATACAGCCCATATAGAATAAAGTTGTCTCTAGACAACACCTCCAGGTAGGGCTGGGCGATATGGCCAAAAATGAAATCTCGATTTTTCTTTTACTCAGTTTGGACGATTTTAATCGATTTTATTGGATTTTTTTTTAAAAGGTCTCCTGATCTTTCATAATAAGAAAACTGTCCAGACCATTAATATTTAGATTCATAATATAGCCCACAGTTAGGCCCATTAAAAAATGTTATTTCTCTTTTAAATATTCCTTGTCTGCTCTCAAAAGTAAAACTTCTTAAAGGAACAGGCCAGCGTTTTTCCATACTGAGATATGTTCTTACCTGAGCTTAGACGAGTTGATACGTACCTGTCTGGTCTTTGTGCATGCGCTCAGTCACACAAAAGACCAAAGACGTTGTTAGCATTTGGCCTCTCCCAGTATATTCCTATATCTCCAAACGGGGTGAAGTTAGAAGCGACCACGCTCTTCCACGGGCACAAAGACCAGACAGGTGCGTATCAACTCGTCTAAGCTCAGGTAAGAACATATCTCAGTATGGAAAAACACTGGCCTGTTCCTTTAATAAGCCAGTTTTGAAAAGCATTTTAGTTTTCTCATCCTCGTGCCTCTGCTGTGATTGACAACCGTCTCCATGGAGACTCGAAGGGAAAGGGGCGGAGTTAAGCTGCTGCTGTGTCTCCGCTCAGAGCATCAGGGTGAGAGAAGGAAGAGGATCAGACTGGGGAAAACTCCGTTTTAGCGGAAGAAACTCTATTGCGCACTCCGACAACACAACGTGCGGTCTTCGTAAAGCAGCAGAGATCGTCAGAAAGTCTCTGGGTTTTCTTCAGGTGACATTTCTGAAAACAGTCGCTGTGGAGCGGTTGAACACGCTGCTAAATCAGCAACACGGCGCACGTGAGGGGGACCCTGGAGCGGCGGACATGATTTTACAATTTTCCACATAGTCTGTTTTTTAAAAGCATGAATTAATTCGATTTATCGCCCAGCCCTACCTCTAGGTCTTACTATTATTTAATTTATTTGAGGTTTCTCTCCCTTCTCTTTTTTCAGGGGAGTCCTGGAACCCAAAGGGGACCCTGCAGTTACAGTGGCACTGAGCCCAAATCTGACTGACAAGGAAATAACAATACATAAATGCACGGTTAAAATCAGTGTGTCTCATCCATAGACTGTTAAAAAGAATAGACAGCTCCTCCTCACTCCTCCCCGTTTACCAAAATGACCACGTTCGAGGGGGAAATCATGGCGGATTTACAGACTCCTCCTTCCCAGCTCTGACGAAGCATGTTCCTAATAAGGGCATAAGGGCGGGATCTCACTGTAGACTCGGCCCTTGTGTGACGTGTAGCTCGCGCAGCTCCAATGCGAACAGTCCGACCTCCGTTAAGTAGGAGATTAAAAAAATTGTATTTCGAAAACCAGCCTGGTTTCTATTTTTGTGACTAACCCAGCGTTATCTCAGGAGGAATATGTAGCCATATTAAGTGTTGAAAAAATTGAAACCAGGCATTAAAGTTGTTTTTAACGTGTCTAAAGTCCAATGCTTTTCAATGGGGGCCTAGCGGCCAAATGGAGGTGCTACAGCAATGGAGGAGCAATGGCGGCCTCCAGTGTTGCGGTCACAAAGCAGAGCAGCCAGCGGCCGTTGGTCTCATCGCTCATCTTTAACCCCCCTGTGAGAGTCTACCTGGGACTGCTGCTGCGCGGACAGCGGGCTCTTGAAGGCCTTGGCCATGATGCGTTTGATCTCGACGCCGGTGCTGTTCTTCACGCACATGGAGCGGTCCACTGGACGTTGTGCTCCGGCTCCGTGGGGTTCAGCCAGGCCAGCTCGTCCTCGCACACGTGCAGCGGCGGAGGGGGGCGGATCAGCTCGGGCCGGAAGTGACCTGGAGAGAAGAGGAACGCGGTTTATGGAAGTGACACGGATCTTCACGAATCACTGCCTGAAACCTGCACGAGTCAATAATGTAGCATGCAGTGATCTTACTCTCCAGCGGGGGGCGTGGTCCGGTCACCAGGGACTCGATGATCTGATTGGCCACGGAGCTGTCGAAGCCGGAGTTGGAGGAGTCTGGGTCGGGGTCGTTGAGGATACTGGGGAAACTAGCTTTGCTCTGAGTGGGCAGCTCCGACTGACGCTCTGCAGAGAAGCACAGACTTTATTATATTATGATTTAGAATAAGCAACATATGAGAAAAATATAAGACTTTACTGATCTCATTATGGAAATTGGAATGGAATAGTCTGGGGTTTAATGCTGTGTCTGTAACGGAAACATTCATGGGCAACAGTGCACTGACCTGCGAGAGCGAGCTGGAGTCCGCTGATGTCTATGGACTGAGGCATGTTGCCCACGTCCATACAGGACACCTGCCGGGGCGTCTTTTTGAACAGGTCCCGAGGAGGAGCCAACATCAGCTGAGACAGGAAGAACTTCTCCGCCTGTGTGATGGGCGGCAGGAAGCCTGAAGGAAAAGACGGAAACGATTTAAACTTTACACTTTTATTTGATGTTTTTCAGACTAAAAAGCAGAGCTAGTTTAAATGTATTTATCCGATCAACTTGACCCTGAGTACTGCCTTCAGTTTTCAGTCTGGTTTAGACATGGTACTATACACCCTGTTCAGTCATAATTCAGTCCAATTTAAGTCCATTTAGACCCTGTTTGTACTTTGTATATTTCCGATTTCATCATTTGATATAGGCCTGGTGTTTCTTGAAAGACCAGATAGTTTATGTACTTTGTGTGAAAAGTTTAAGAATCACAGCTGTAGAGTTCAGGCTCATGACGACATATCACAAAGCATCAGTGGTTCCAAACCTTTTTTTCCCTGAAGCCCCCCCTGTGCGCAAAACAAACAAATACACTGAAATTGGAGTGTGTAATGCACCTGTACTCCTTTCTCAGTCATATTTGATGATTTTTTTTAACCATATAATTTGCTCAAATGATATCAC
This sequence comes from Neogobius melanostomus, assembly GCA_007210695.1. Classification (NCBI taxonomy): domain Eukaryota; kingdom Metazoa; phylum Chordata; class Actinopteri; order Gobiiformes; family Gobiidae; genus Neogobius; species Neogobius melanostomus. The sequence continues at coordinate 382,323 of VHKM01000527.1, read as the reverse complement.
TTACGACCTGACCCTCTGACCAGGCAGAGCTCTGGGGACGCCAGGTTGGGAACCACTGCATTAGTGGACTTGCAGCGTACTTTCCCATTATGGGTAGAAAAATAGATAGACCTCCAGCCCTTCATCCGTAAATCTCCTCTTTGGTTTTCTCTTTGGGCCTGGCCAGCCATACACACTTCTTTCTCTTATATATATCTCTAAATATATTTCAAAGGAAAGTAGAAATAAGCATAGTATACAACAAACAGGAGAATAGGCTGGTGTGTCAGACTACTTTGGGCCAGTGTTTCTCAAACTGTAGTACAGTCACAGCCATTACGTCTTTTTATGTATTATGATTTGTATTTGGGCTAGGAGTTTGACAATATATTGATTTTCCGATATATTGCGGGACGATACCCGATACTTTTGATGACATCATGCATACTAATGAGGCAGCAGTGCTCCACTGTTTCACAGTCAATAGAGGGTTAGTCAGGACAGCAGGGGGCAGCACTACAGTTTTAAGCACTTGGACCAAACACTGTCACACAAATACATTACTTTTAATGATAGTTTTTATAATTATAAAGAAGATAAATTTGGGGTTGATTTATTCCTTTTTAAATAGGACTGTGGTTTCTTGTTTATTTAAATGTAAATGAAGTCACTGACAGATCTATGACCCATTTTCAGTGAGTAAGTCAGGGATCATTTATAAAAGTGGTACAAAGCACATGAAAAGAAATGTAAATGATGAATAATATGTAGTATGTTAAAATAAAGGTTAACAGTAGCATTAAAACAAAAATCGTGATGTATCGTAGGTTATTTTTGTGCAATATATCGATTATCGCAGTATCGGCGTATCATGAGATAATCGTTATCGTGAGCCATGTATCGCGTATCGAATCGTGAGCTACCCAGAGGTTCCCACCCCTAATTTGGGCTGATCAAGATTACTAAGAACTACTTAATTTGTGATTCAGACCCATTTAATTTAGTCGTAGTTAGTCTTGACCTGGCTGGTGACAAGTTTGAGAAACACTGCTCTGTGCCTTCTGTTTCCTGGCAGCTCTAACCTCATCATCCTCCTCCTCCCTCATAAATTTGTTCACTGTCCAGGTCCACTTCAATCTGGACACTTTAACAACAACAAAAGTCCAATTGCTGTCCCTCTGATTGGACTCATTCCTACTCCAATCCCTGATGAACCACAGAGACATCAGCTCTGAATAAACCTGTAAACCCTCTCCCTCTCCTGGACTCACCGGACAGGACCTTCTCGTGCTCCTCTCCGTGCGGCGGAGGGTTGAGCAGGTGAGCGAACACCGCGGCGAACGGGTTGGCCGCCATCGGTTCGGTCCTGTACATCTCCCAGAGCAGGTAAAGGGCCGTGAGCCTCTGGGCAGAGCTGGGCAGGAGGTCGGGCTGCTGCAGGAGCATCACCAGCACTGAGCCGACCCTGAAGTGCTCCCCTTTCCCGAAGTAGTGGTGGAAATGCGTGGATAAACTCTCAAACGTGTTCGTGCATGCCTCCTCCGAGATGATGCTCAGGAGGTTGGACAGTTCTTTGGGAGCTAGACTCATTTCCGCGACCTCTTTTAGTCATAAATCGCTCTGAAGCTTTGCAAGTAGACAAACAGAAAAGCCCCCAAAGTCTCGACAGCGTTCAATTCATGATAAGCCTAAATATGGCAGCGTCCTTTTGAGGTTGGAGTGAATATCCTAGCTTAGCATGTTAGCGCTAAATCATAAACACCGCTGCATTTACGCCCCTAAAGTTCGTCTTGTCAGAAAAAAATGTACTCCCAGGGTGATTTATTTACGACACAAAGGTATTACAAAAAGTTCAGAGTAGAAAATGTATCCAAAATGTGAGTTTGTTCAAGTATTTTCCAGGTTTTGATGAAGCAGCATTAGCCGTTGTTCGATTCAAAATGTGACCGGGTGCTCAACTTCCGGGTGAATGCATTCTGGGATTTGTAGTTAAACGTACAGCAAGCGCGCAGAAGAGGAATAAATGAATGAATAAATAAATAAAAAGATGTAGAATTAGAAAAATGTGAAAATAACTTGATGCATTTGTATAACTATAACTTTTTTTAATGAATGGATTTATTTACATATTTAATCATCTATTTCTACATTTATTATTTTATTTGTTTATTTCCAATAACGTTATTTTAATCCCTTGTTGCCCCGAGATAAAGAACGGCTAAATGAAACCAACATTAATACAATGAAATACACAATAAAAATTAAATTATCTATATCTGTCAATATCAATATATAAGTAGTGAGGAGGTGTATTAGAATCGTTTAATTATTGTTAAGAAGCTAATGTATGTTTGAGACTTGGTTTCAAAACATATAGACACGTAAAGATTGTGATTGTACTTGTGATGTGCTTTCTTGTTGTTGTTGCTATAGTGTTTCGCTTGTATTTGTAAATTTATAGGTCATTTTATGAATTAAGCTCCTGTCACTCTGCCCAGGGACGATGGATGAAAATGAGTTTGCTTCAATGGGCGACGAAGGCCATTCTCTATGGTCCTCATGGCGGGGAGCTGACATTGCTGTAATACCACCCCCTTGTGGCCAGGGGTGACTCCAAGAGACACTTGGGAGCATTTATTCTAATGAGACTTCCGACCTCCCAAGAACGGCTTAAAGCCTGGCTCCAAAGAGTTTTTCTTGTTTATCAGCCCGAAATAGAGGAAGCCTTTTCAGTGCATTAACTGGCTCCAGATCCTGTCAATCAAGCTCTAGAGCTCTGTGGAGGCTCCACCCGCCCCACAAGCGCAGGGCTTCCCCTTTTTGCCCTTTTAAGGAACAGGTTGGGTAGGAGGAGATCGAGCGGCCATGTAAGTTTCACACAGGACTCGGGACCTTTACAATGAATGGGGCTGAATAGGTATTAATCTATCTTTAATTATTATATCTATGGTTTGCTTGCTTTTTTGGTTTGTGTAATACTTGTTGTGAAATGTCCCGGTCGAATACATAAATAAAAAAATACAAGTAATATATTTGTAAAAGAAAGAACAAATGGTTAAAATGTTTCATCGTAACATTTTATTCAAACGATGCGCTTTTATCCATCAACACTTTGGCGCAGAGGAAGCTTCTCCAGGACCAGGAGACGGATCCTCGTCCAAATCAACCTGACAGAGGCCGACTGCACACACGATATTTAAAGGGATACTGCAGACGAAACAAAATACAAGAGTAAGCTCCCGTAAGCAGTCGTGGTCAAAGAACTCGAAGTTCATTACTTGAGTAAAAGGTCAGATACCAGGCAATATTATTCCAAAAAGTAAAAGCTGCTCAGTCACATATTTTACTTAGGTGAAAGTACTGAAGTATTCAAATCTGTTTAAATCTGTGTTACGAAAAATAACTTTGCAATTGCGCTCGAATTCACCCTCTGTACGGCAACACGACGGGGCCAAACCTTCTTCCTTGTTGTAGGTCAGTGACATTTGACTTCTGCACAGCGCCACCTACTGTTCTGGAGTTTGCATTATTAATCTTTTAAAATGAACCAAACACACGGACACATTTGCTTTTTACTTTGGCGCCTTTTTTAGAAATGTAGTCGATTAGGAAGTGTTACATTTATCTATAGTGGAGTAAAAGTAATACGTTCTCAACAAAAATACAACTCGAATAAAGTACGTATCCTCAAAACTAGGGCTGGGACAAAACATCATTTTGCAATACATCACAATACTTCTTTGTTGTGATACGTGAATCATATCGGAAACTATGTATCGCAATACTTTTGATACTCAACTCAGTTACAGACAAAACAATATACAAATGTTTGTCACTTAAAGGGGGGTATTATGTAAAATCGACTTTTTCAAGATTTATATCATGTTATTATGTCATTCCTCATTAAACACATGCCTGGAGTGTTGCCTTGGCTCATTCACATATTTTTGAGTAATCAGTAAAAACTTAGACGGCAGCCATTTTAGGTGTAGCTATGCCTCAGTCCTCCTAGGAACGCCCCCACCTCCTGGAGACGCCTCTGGACCTTTGTCACCAGCCAAGCACCAACCACTGCTCCTCAGCTCAGCAGAGCCCCCTCCCCGCACAGTGGTGTTGTTTAGATGCCACAGCAGTGTGCTGAAGGGGGCGTGTCGGAAAGCTTCTTAAAGAGACAGAGGCCAATTTCAAGACGTTCAGTACAGCCATTTTGAGAGAGCAATTTTATTCAAGGCAGTTATTTTAATTTACTGCATATACAGACCAACAGAAGGTTACGTCATCATTGTAGTATGCTATAGACTGGTGCTATGTGATTGAAAAAAGCATAATACCCCTCTTTAAAGATAGTTTTGTTAATGCCAGGTTTGATGCTGATTGGTTTAAACAAAAGAGCCAGACTTTTAAAATGCTGCTGCCATTTGCGAGTTTTTTACAATGAGAAATTATAAATGTAATACTTCATGCATTGGAATATTATTGTATCGCAATACGTATTGTATCGAGCCCTCGGTATCGTGATACGTATTGCATAGCGACAAAAGTGTATCGTCCCAGTTCAATAAAGTGCAGTACTTCAGTAAATGTAGCTTGTTATTCACCACCGCTGCCTGTAAGATCACAATTCCAAAATCATACTAAAGAAAAGACAGTAGCTGGCAATGGTTTTGGCGTCGCTTTCAGAGACATAACCAGAATTCCTGTAATAATTTGATATAACTTTCATAAGAAATGAAAGTAAATCCACAATTGCAGATATCATTTAGAAAGGACCTGCTGCTATGATTATCATACCACACATCACAACATCTGTAGATTAACAAACAAGACATTTTACTCCATGCCTTCCCCCTATCCAGGACGGGAGGGCATCTGACACACTGCAATAGTATGGCTCTTCTTCCTACCGTGAAGATTTATTGCAAACATATTTCTGAACACTATTTCATATATTTGTGCTTTTTAGCTTAATAAATATAACACTTAAAAAAAAAAAAAATTAGGTCCGTAGTTTCTTTAGGCAACGTGAACACACACACACATCCCTGTAATTCTATCTTAGTGAGGACACTCATAGACATAATGTATTACCTAGACCTAACCCTGAACCATAAGCCCCTAACCTTAATCCTAACCCTAATCTAAACCTGGTCCTCACAATGTCGTAATTACAAGAACTCACACACACACACACCCACCCACACACACACACACACACACACACACACACACACCACACACACACACACACACACACACACACTAATTTCAATGGCACCAATAAATATAAACGTTAGAAAAAGGCCCACACAATACACAAAAATAGATGACGTTTAAAACGGGTCTTGAGAACAAATAGAAAACATATCCAAGAACTTGTATGACACGAACTCACTCCACTCCGACGAAAGGACAGGCCTCAAAAGACGACATCGACCCGGAAAAGGCGACTCACAAAAACATTGAGATTATGGATACAGGTCATTTAAAAAAAAAGATCAATTATAAGATATTTCGGCCTCTATCAAACACTTTTCCAGATAGGACAATAGAGCCTTGACAACCAAAATAAAAACGTAAACCAAACTAAAAGTGGTCAAGAGAATCTACAAACTATAAGGCTCTCCATAAACTGCACTTCACTTGAGTTTTTTCATTTATTGCACTTTGAGCAGTGAGGAGGGTCTTCTCTCCATTATATTTTCCAAAAGTTGTGCGATTTTCCTCCCTCCTCACTGATTATGGCTGTGAATGTTTAATTACGGGCGTGTCCAGACCTGGGGCACAGAGGTGGCGCTTGGTCTAGTAGCACCAGGGCCTTGAAAGTCATTAAAAAGCATTAAAACGAATTCAAACTGGAATTAAATCTAAATTTTGTACAATTTATAATTTTCTGATTTGCTATTATTTGCTGATAAGTGGAACAGGTTGCGTTCACATGACGTCACAACATGGAACAACAGCCTGTAATTTAAAATGGAGTTGGTGCAGCTAAAGCAGGGGTGTCAAACTCATTTTGGGTCGTGGGCCGAAATTCAGCTCCACGGTGGGTCGCGGGCCACATATACTGTAATGTAAACAGGAAAATACTATTGAGAAATTTTTCCAATAAATGAATAATAATAATGAGCTGTGATTCGGTCAAAGCCCCAACTTGACTGTAGCCTAATCAATAACAACAGCTTAGACTTGTATTGCACTTTACAACCTGTGTCACAAGTTTCTCAAAGTACTACATAGTAGTAATTATTCATTGATTCCACACTGGGGGCAGACTGACCATTTACATGGCTATAATATGTTGTTCATTTGTTTTGTTGTTTGTTTTAAGTTGCCCCCTTGTGGCTGGAATGAGCATTCTGGTTATTCTTTAAAAAAAATCATAACTCCACAGTGGAGTGAGCTAGAGACTTTACAAGGGGCCGGATTAAATCATCTGCCCGCGGGCCAGCTCTTTGGCACCCCTGAGCTAAAGTAATTGTGATAACGTTGGTATCAACGTCAACGTCAAAATGCTGAATTTTGGACTTTTGGTTTATGGTTAATATTTCTGTAATGGCTAAATCTATCCACATGAAACAAAGACTGTCCCAAAGTTCAGCGTCTTCTCTCTCGGCCCATATGAACTAAGGTCTCATCACTGTCTCATAAAGGCAGTAAGTGGAGACAATATTCAAAGTGTTGGATGTTGGTCAGATGAAAGGACTTCCAGCCAAAAGATGAACGTGGCAGATTTGTGAAACCAATCACTTCCAAATAACGATCAGGGAAAACATTTGGACATTTTCTGTTCAGATATTTCTTTCCAAAACTGTGACTCCACATGAAGTTTCAACGTCCCCGCTCCAACAGAAATTATGACGTGACGCTGTAGGATATCGTGAACGCAACCTATTGAATTAACCCAGACGAGCCTTTGCTCTCTGCCGCCTGTAGACACATGACCCTGAAAGGAACGTCTTCAAAAACACTGACACACCCTGAGGAGAAATGCTTTGCCCTCTCCTTCCCTCAGTCATTATAGTGCATGATGGACTCCACGTAGTTCCCGGGGAAGAGTCCGGTGGTGGCGTTCATGACCCCCTCGTACCATCCGTCCTCGTTCTTCTTGATGACGTAGATGATGGCTCCCTCCTGAAACGACAGCTCGTCCTCTTTGTCCGCCGAGTAGTCGTAGATGGCCACCACTAGAGGGCGACACGCACATCAGCTCATATTGTTTAGCCTCATGTCTGTGTTATCTTTAGCTGTACCTTTCTCCAGGTAGCTCCTCGGGGCCCAGGCCGGCTCCTCCTCCGTGTAGGGGTCGGCGTACTCTGTTTCCGGCTCGGGTTTGTCCAGTAGAGGGGGCTGTGGAGAGACCAGGGACTCCTCTGATTGGCTCTGAGGCGGAGGGGGAGGAGCTCCGTCTGAGACTTGGAGGGAAGAATCAGAAATACAGTATTTTTAGTTTTAACTTTGTGTCTATAGTTGTAACTTTATAAAGCCAATGATAGATGACAAAACAGCAAAAGGCCAAAGAGTAAAATATAATTAGTGTGTTTTATAAAAAATACAATGCTACATCTCCAAAACAGACTCATCAAGAGAGAAAGTTGATTAAAACAGCCTTCAACAACAACCCAACCCAAACAAAAGTGCTACAATAGTATTTTTCTTTTCTTGATAAAATGAAAATACATGAATGAATATAAAGTACGGATTTAATTAGAAATAGTTTAAATTATATCACTTTTATTGGAAGAAAATACTATAGGGCAGCCCTTCCCAAAGTCCCCCTTATCGATCTGAAAATCCCTCAGGGCCCAAAATATAATCATTTACACCATTTAAACGAATTTGTCACTATTTTACATCTAAAATGTAAGTGAAAAACAGTCTTAAAAGTAGTACATTTGAGCAAATACAAAATTTCTTTCACAGTCAATTGTGTTCAATGTATTTGTTTTATAGACGAGCTTTGGGGGGCCCCGGACCCCACTTTGGGATCTGATAAAGGGGATCTGGGGGGTTCTTCCCTTCTCCTGTCAAAGAAAACCAAAAAAATTAGAGGCGACTTACTTCTATTGTCATGGTTGTTACGGTTGTGTCCTGAGACATTACACATGGTATGGTTATGGTATACAGTACAGTGCTGTAATGAACTGGAACTTTTCATGTCTATGTTGAATGGGAGGCAGATGTTTTATCAGTGATAACCCCCACCCCTGGCCAAGTGCTCCCCTTCGCTACACAGCTGTTTTAAAGGGGGGTATTATGTAAAATGGACTTTTTCAAGCTTTATATCATGTTATTATGTCATTCCTCATTAAACACATGCCTGGAGTGTTGCCTTGGCTCATTCACATATTTTTGAGTAATCAGTAAAAACTTAGACGGCAGCCATTTTAGGTGTAGCTATGCCTCAGTCCTCCTAGGAACGCCCCCAACTCACCTTTCGTCACCAGCCAAGCCACCAACCACTGCACAGTGTTGTTGTTTAGATGCCACAGCAGTGTGCTGAAGGGGGCGTGTCGGAAAGCTTCTTAAAGAGACAGAGGCCTATTTCAAGACGTTCAGTACAGCCATTTTGAGAGAGCAATTTTATTCAAGGCAGTTATTTTAATTTACTGCATATACAGACCAACAGAAGGTTACGTCATCATTGTAGTATGCTATAGACTGGTGCTATGTGATTGAAAAAAGCATAATACCCCTCTTTAATAAAGAGAAAAGAAAGTCTGTGCTTTTCGTGTGCAAGTGTTTTTACTTCAAAGATCGAGAGGTGAGGAAAGCATTTCCTGTATACGCAGGACCTCAGAACTAGCTTTTTGTCGGCCTGTCAATTTTGCAAAATGCCCCCTTTAACATTTCTGAGAATGTAAAATGGGACCAACACATCTCCACTGTGGTTAAAAGCACCTGATTTTATTCCTATAGTAATCTACCATATCTCCTTGTAAACTCAGACATTTATGAGAAAAATACTGTGGATCTAATTATAAAACACAGATTTTCAGTTTCAGGCTAGTTTTCCAGAATTTCTGTGAAATTGACCCTGAAAGTGACCCTCTAAGTTGTGAAATGTGCCGATAAACTCGTCCCTGTGAAGAATTCGGATGCACAAATGTGTTAGGAACGTTAGCCATGACTTCGGACACAACTAACGTTTTAATTTAGTGGCTTCCTCTTTCATTGTTTGTCATCAAGTATTCACTGTGTGTGTGGTGCTGTGCTGAGCATCACAAGGACATCTCTGCTCCACCCTGAGGAGCTGTCGAAGGCTGAGTGAGGACAGCGGATCATCGCAGGCATGAAGCTTCCCTCAGGAGGAGCTTCTTCCCCAGACGATCCGCCTCATGAACACTACGGAGCTGCAGCTTTTCTTGTCATCTTGCCATTTCCCTACATGCTCTACTTTACAGTTGTGTGTGGCAAATAAATGATCCATCTGTCTGCGAAATGAATCTATCAAACGATTGATACTGATGTCCTGGCGTGGATAAAACACTCACTTGTTCCTGAACGCGTGCGACGAAGCCCATGAGTGGGAGCTGAGGCGTGAACTGCAGCAGAGACGGAGGAGGTGGAGACGCTAGAGACAGAAATAAACACGACTCAAAATACAATCACATCAGCCGTGAGCCCCATCAGTGTGACGTGACGAAAAGCTCACATGTTTAAAACCATGTGTACTTAAGCGAAGGTTTGTTGATCTTTATTAAATGGTGCTACACAGCTACAACGTGTAGGATACATTTGTTATTTAAAACGACTTGGACTCAATAGAGCAGGGGTGCCCAAACTTTTTGTCTCCGAGGGCCAAAATGAAAAAGTGCCTGTGGGTCGCGGGCCAAACACAGCAATGTCAAGTGTGAAACACATATAATTGCAAATAATAATAGTTACTTTGTTTTATTTTCGGTATATATTTGCATTTGTTTATCATATCTGTGCAAATAACATGCTATATCAAAACAAATGTTAACTATGGCAAAAGCCTAGTTTTAGTAGAACAAAATCAACAATTGTAGCAATATGTAAAATGTAAAAAACAACAACACCTGTATAGTATGTGCAGTGACTTTACCTCATTCATTTGTTAACTCAAAGAAAATGCCATATTAGATCGTTTTGAAATTTATAAGTCAATTTTTAACATGACCTATGTTGATGTCAACAACCTTTGCAATAAAGTTGGAAAACTGGGAAAGTTGATGCTACAACGCTCTGTGATAAACACCAAGACACCACAACAGTGTTCCTTAACTTTGCGAAAGGAGTGAAACAGCGCCCCCAATTTGACGCTAGTGGCCAAAAAGTGTACTGCATCCATATTTACCATTGAGAATGAATGGGAGAGAGTTAGCATTAAGCATACAGCGCAAAAGTAGGTCACTCTATGGCGGGCCAACAGAATTGTTTTGGTGGGCCAAATTTGGCCCGCGGGCGCCACTTTGGGCACCCCTGCAATAGAGGTTCATTCGTGGAACAATTGTGCGTAGATAACAATAATAACTGCAGGAACACTGGCTCCATCTTAGCTCATGCTGTCTGAAAGAAGTCCTCACCTGGGCTGTGGTTGTAGTAGGTTCCCCCGTTGACCGTGCCTGGGCTGCGATTGGCTGTCCGCCGGTGGGGGAGGGGCTAGCCCTGCCCTGAGGCGTTGTGATTGGCTGCCCGGTGACGGAGGGGGGCGGCGGTACGGCAGGGACCCGCCCACCTGAGGGCCTGGTGCCGCGGCTGAGGGCGGTTCATGCTGAAGAACTGAGGCACGATCGCTCCTGGACACAACAGCGGGAAAAAAAAAAAACATCCTCAAATGTCAAGCACTTTTCAGGCTTTTTCAAGGAACGTTCGGACTTTTGTTTTAACAGGGACGTGGCAAAGATTGATACTGAGATTGATATTACAAAACAAATATGGAAAGGCTCTGGTTTAAGTTGTCGGGGACAGACTTTTATTGGAATATCTGCTGCTGATTGGACCAAGCGCACCTCGTAAACTGTAGCTAAACACCAACATCGTCTTGTTGTTGTTGTCCAGTCAAATGACTTTGGTTTTCTGCGGTGATTTCAGCTCTTCCAGAGTCTCGCAGCTACAATGGCACAAGCCATAGTAGCTGCGAGACTCTGGAACAGCCATTTTAAATGTAATATTGGTTCAGTCTCGTAGGGTCCGATCTTGTGTCTCAAAACACAGACTATAGTGTAACATTCTCTCTCCTCTCTCTCTCTCTCTCTCTCTCTCTCTCTCTCTCTCTCTCTCTCTCTCTCTCTTCTCTCCTCTCTCTCTCTCTCTCCTCTCTCTCTCTCTCTCTCTCTCTCACTCTCTCTCTCTCTCTCTCTCTCTCTCTCTCTCTCCTCTCTCTCTCTCTCTCTCTCTCTCTCTCTCTCTCTCTCTCTCGACATGAACATTGTTTAGGTCACGATGGGTTAATAAAGTTTTTACCTGTGAGAGCCCATCATGCTTAAGAAGGAACACAAGGCAGCGCAATGTAAACGAGGAAATGAATGTCAGTGGTGCTCCCATCAGAGCAGTCAGCTCCTCTTGCGACGCCCTCTCACATTAGCGAAGGCGGATAGTGCATAGATCCGCCACTCAGAAAATCTCAAGTCGCTAGAAGCCTGAGCACCAGTGCCCTGGCCCTTAATGTTCTTAAGTCGTTGTAAGTCTTCTTTCTCAGCACAAATGAACTAAGGTCACGTCACTGTCTCATAGAGTGGAGACAATATTCCAAATGATGAAAAGACGAATGTGGCAGGTTTGTGAGTCCACTCACTTCCAGAATGACCAACATTTGGACATTTTCTGTTTGTGGACATTTCTTTCCAAAACTGTGTCTCTCCATTGAGTTGTATCGACCCCTGCTCCAACTGAAATTATGAAATGACTTTGGAGATTATCGTGAACACAACCTATTGTGTGTACACAAGTGGTAGGGGTAGGGGAAACCAAACCAAAGACATGAGGAGAACATTGAAATTATGAGAGCGTTAACCGTTTCACAGCCATGTCACCTTTAGCAGCTTCTCTTTCCTATATTTTGCGTGCACTCACCTTCACTGGGAGACGGCGAGGACACGAAGGAGAGCGTGGGCGGAGGAGCGGGGGAGAGCAGAGGGGAGCGGTCCGGAGCAGGCTGGGGGTCGGAGGAGGAGGCGGGAGCCGGGTCGGACTGTGCCCAGGATCGAGAGGGGGAGCCGGGGTGAGGACAGAGGGCAGCGACGGCGGCGGAGAGGGCTGGAGGTGCCGGGGGGTTGGACAGGGTCGTAGTGGAGGAGGAGGAGGAGGCAGACGGGGAGGGAGAGGAGTTCGGGGCAGTGGAGGGAGACGAGCTGTGTCCCGTGCTCGGTGAGACTTTAGGAGACAGACAAAGGTAAGAAGTGACGAGGTAAGAGGGCGAGGACTTAGACGTTTTCACATGCAGGACATAGAACAAGAGTAATAACAAGGGCTGGGCACCGTCATATTTTTTCCCATACGGGTACTTCGATAATACTTTCGATACCGATACTAAATGTTTGTCATATAGAACAGTGGTTCCCAAAGTGGGGGTCGCGAGATTAACTTGAATCTATAATGTGTTTCTTCCCTAAAGTAGCGTAAGGCAATAACTGTATACAATGGGGGTCCCGAGTTGTTTATGTGTCAATTTTGGGGTCCCAGCCAAAAAAGTTTGGGAACCCCTGATATAGAACCATAAAACAGAATAATAATGTGAATTATTCCTTTTCCTTCCATTTAATTTCTTTGCATTTGTATTATTTGTTTGAGGTGAAACAACCAAGAAGCTACTCCTTTTGAGTTTTTGTTAATTTATTTATTTTCTACTCTGCAACTATGTTAATGTAAATCATGTAAATAATCACTCAAATAAACCAATCAATCATAAAAACAACCAAGAAACTTCACTTAACTACAAAGGGGCGGAAAAAACACTTTCCACGCAATTTTTAAATAATCTTCTCACGTTTTTGTTTTGTCAAAGTTTTTTTCATATTTTTCCCAATTTTTCCCTAAATTTAAAATGTTTTCCTCAAATACACCCACATTCTTCCACTTGTTTTTCCAAATTGTTTCTCAATTCCTTGTGTTTCACCTGTTTATTTCGTTTTAAATGTTGATGACCAACAGCTTCAAAACTTGAACGTAAAGATTTTATATTTCTTTTCGGTACCTGCATTTGATACGTTCATATTTTCTATACCAGTAGTAAACCTTTTTTCTCGATCCCAAACTGGTATTGTTTAACGGTACCCAGCTCTAGTAATGACTAAAAAACGGGATCTGCACCTTCCTCCACACTCAGGTCTGTTTACAGCTGGTCATCAAGTCTGACACTGCAAATGATCCTTTTTTTTGTACAAATACAGTTCAGAAATCTCAATACTGTCTCCCTCTTTCTAAAGATTTCCAAAGATCCACAATGATACAATAAACCCACAAAACATGACAAGATTCAGCCTAAATACTTTATTTTCAATGTCACAATTGTTCACCTCTTACCCCGTGCCTGAACTGAGCACATTTTCTACAGTTTGGCTTTACCCAAATCTATAAGCTCCTGGACTGGAGAGCAATTTGAAAGCTAAGACCAACAAGAGGGATCATAACTTTTGTGTCATGTTGTCGCCGTGTTTTAAGCATAGACCGTAAAAAGAATACTCGGAGTTCGGTCGTAGCCGTGTCATTAGCTCTGACGCTAACGGCCTGTCGATCAGAGTCAGGCCCTCATTAACTATGCAAGATTTCTAAAATGTTCCCTACGAAATCACAGGAGGAATATCTAGCTGTAGAAAGTACCAAAAAACTAGGCACCAGGCTTTAAAGTTGTTTTTAACGTGTCTAAAGTGCAATGCTTTCTAATGGGAGACTAGCGGCTATAAGAAGGTACTACAGCAATGGCCGCCCTAGTGTGGCGGCCGTAAAGCAGAGCAGCCACTGGTTTTAAGTCACATTTTGAAGCGTTTTTTGTCGTGTTTTCCTCATGTTTCTGTGACTTCTTTTTTTGTGTGTGGCACGTTTCTGTCGCTCTTTTGTCCCTTTTTGTTGCATTTTTGTTGCATTTCTGACGTGTTTTTTTTTTTTTCTGACACATTTTTGTTGCTGCTTTGTTGTTTTCTGTCACTATTTTGTGGCTTATTCGTTGTTGTTTTTCTGCCATGTTTTTGTCACTTTCTATTTTGTCATTGATGCTTTTCCATCACGTTTCTGTTGCTTTTTTATCACGTCTTTGCGGCATTTTCGTCACTATTTTGACGGGGTTTTTTTCAAGAAGCTTTAGATTTGAGTAAAGCTGAACTGGAGAAAACGCCCTGGGTTCAGGCAGGAGGAAACACGTGTTCTGTATGTGTTACCTGGGAAGGTGCAGGGCGGGAGGGCGTGGGGACGGCGATGGGCACACACCCACTGCCGCTGTTCTCTCGGCTGCTGCGGCCGGAGCCGGGCACGCTGCCCACACTGCTGCCGCTGAAACCAACACGCAAACACACGGTTAATACAAAACACAACACGCCATCACAAGGACAAAGACCGAAAAAGAACAGATTCAGAGGCGTCGTGATTGTTTCCTGGAGTGGGAGGAGATTACAGGTTTACTCAAACATGCAAATCAAACCAAACTAGGTATGTTTTTCATTAAACAAAACATGCCCCTTTGAATGAGAGGTCATGAGCTGCAGAAATGTTTTAAAAAGTTAGTTTGTCAAAGCTGTGAAAATGAGAGAAGCAAGTTATAGGATGAGAGCCCACATTGCTGAAATGGAAGTTTTAAAGGTGAATTTCTACAGATGTCTAAATATCAAGAGCCAGAGAAGACGACGTGTTCAGCAGGGGTGCAAAAACAGAGGTGGGTATGAGCTTGATTTTGTTAATTTTTTAAAGGGGGGTATTATGTAAATCGACTTTTTCAAGCTTTATATCATGTTATTATGTCATTCCCTCATTAAACACATGCCTGGAGTGTTGCCTTGGCTCATTCACATATTTTTGAGTAATCAGTAAAAACTTAGACGGCAGCCATTTTAGGTGTAGCTATGCCTCAGTCCTCCTAGGAACGCCCCCACCTCCTGGAGACGCCTCTGGACCTTTCGTCACCAGCCAAGCCACCAACCACTGCTCCTCAGCTCAGCAGAGCCCCCTCCCCGCACAGTAGTGTTGTTTAGATGCCACAGCAGTGTGCTGAAGGGGGCGTGTCGGAAAGCTTCTTAAAGAGACAGAGGCCTATTTCAAGACGTTCAGTACAGCCATTTTGAGAGAGCAATTTTATTCAAGGCAGTTATTTTAATTTACTGCATATACAGACCAACAGAAGGTTACGTCATCATTGTAGTATGCTATAGACTGGTGCTATGTGATTGAAAAAAGCATAATACCCCCTCTTTAAGAAACTTTGGGCTTTTGTTTCTATGTGGAGTTTGCGTGTTCTCCTTGTGTCTGTGTAGTTTACTCCCGTGCTACAATAGGTTAATCCTCCAGCTAGGTGTTTGACCATCAGCCTGGCTCCACATCTGGACAAGGGTCCGCGAGCACCGGCCCCAGCGGCATCGAGGACGGATCAAATGCAGAGACGGGAACTGTGCGTATATATCAAACATCTCGTCTGCCATATCTCAATACAAGCATTTCTTTTGTTTTTTGAGTAAGTACTGCCATGAGTACTTTTACTTGAGAAGAATCTTGGGCTGCTCTACCCACCTCTGTTTACAAATGCTTTAAGGTTAGATGAAAGAAGCAAAGAAATATTGATAAAAATGACAATATTAGACAAAGTAACAGTGAGTGAAAGTGGTTAAGGCGTCTCCAGCAGTCAGCGGTCGATGCGGTCGATGGCGGCCGGTTGTTGCTCGGCGGTCGCTCGGTACCTGTTGGTTCTCGGACGCTGGTTCAGAGTGGCCGTTCGCACCGGGCTGGTCAGGTCTGCACCGTTTGGGTTGCTTCTACTGGGACTGGTCAGATAATCGTTAGGCACCACTGGAGGGCGCACCGGCTCCAGCGTCCTGTAGGGGGAGCTCTTCCTGTGTGTAAGTATAGACTCTTCGAATAAAGCTTTTCATCGTCATTTTAGTTAAAGAAACATTAAAAACGAAATCAAAAGAACCTGAGACTGCTAACGTGCCTGCTCCACTTTTACACCGTGTCATTTATGTGGAATAATTAAAAGAGGCCGAGCAGCCGGTCGCTCAGCAGCTCCCGGTGAGGAAAGGAACAGAGCAGATGGACGTGAACGTGTTTATGCTCATCATGTTATGGGGAAAAGCTGCGGCAGAGTGGATATCCTGGTTATCCTGTCCCTCGCCACTCAGTGAGGAAAGATCAGGTTCAACCGATTATCACTCAATTGTTTTCAGTTTTAGTCTAGTTACAGTAATTATGAAAATGTCCTTGATTCAATCTGAAATGAGTTGTAGTCAGTTTTATATCCATAAACATACGACAGCTGCTTCATGGACTAAGCACAGGCCTGTTCCACACTGTGCGAGTTTGTGAGTCTTAAGAGATTTTGTCAAGAATGGTCCACAGCGATTGGATTTAGCGCAATGACACTGCGTTCCAAATTATTATGCAAATTGTATTTCAGTGTCAAAAAGGTTTTTAAAAAAAAAAGTTTTTCAATGAAACTCATGGATGGTGTTGTGTCTCAGGGATCTTTGAATCACTGACATCGATCTCAGACGCCTGGGATGATTAGTTGTCAGGTTAAGCCCAGTTAAGAGAAAACTACTGAATAAGGATGTTCCACATTATTAAGCAGGCCACCATTTTCAAGCAGTAAGGGAAAGAAAAAGGATCTCTCTGCTGATGAAAAGCGTGAAACAGCTGAAAGCCTTGGACTAGGTATGAAAACCTTTGATATTTCATGAAAGATGAAGCGTAATCATCGTACTGTTAAGAGATTTGTGGCTGTTTCAGAGCACACACGGGTTTGTGCAGATAAAGGCACAATGAGGACGGTTTCTGCCAGACAAACACATCAGATTAAGAGAACAGCTGCTACAAAACAGCAAACAGGTATTTGAAGCTGCTGGTGCCTCTGGAGTCTCCCGAACATTAAGGTGTAGGACCCTCCAGAGGCTGCAGTTGTGCATAAACTTTCTATCCGGCCTCCCCTAAACTGTTAACTGAAGCTGATGAGCAGAAATCGTTGCAGTGGCAGAAATACATGAAGACTCATTTTCAAACAGTCTTGTTCACTGATGAGTGCCGTGTAACCCTGGATGGTCAGATGGATGGAGTAGTGGATGGTTGGTGAATGGCCACCATGTCCCAACAAGGCTGCGACGTCAGCAAGGAGGGGGCGGAGTCATGTTTTGGGCCAAAATCATGGGGAGAGAGCTGGTCGGCCCCTTTAGGCTCCCTGAAAAATATGTGGAGTTTCTGACTGACCACTTTCTTCCATGGTACAAAAAGGAGCCGTGCTTTCCCTAATGAAATCATCTTCATGCATGACAACGCACCATGTCATGCTGTAAAGAATACCTCTGCATCATTGGCTGCCATGGGCATAAAAGGAGAGAAACTCATGATGTGGACCCCCTGCTCCCCTGACCTCGACCCTATTGAGAACCTTTGGAGCCTCAAGCAAAACATCTATGAGGGTGGGAGGCAGTTCACATCCAAACAGCAGCTCTGGGAGGCTATTCTGACATCCAGCAAAGAAGTTTAATGGATGAAATAATTTTGAAGCTCAAAGAGGGGTTCTATGTTAACATATAACTTGACCTGTTAAGATGTTTTGATTGAAAGGGCTTTCAGTAAATAGAAAGGAATTGAAACAGTGAGTTGCATAATAAGCTGGAACAGTACATTTTGAGTTTTTTACTATATTTATTTTGAATAAAAATACTGTTATCAATGGGAGTTTTTTTCAACCACATTCAAAGTATCCTCTAACAGTTAAAGACTTGGAAATGATGCTGACTGTTATTTGAGTTGACAGTTTAGAAAATCAGAGAAAAATGTCATTTGCATAATCATTTGGAGCGCGGTGTTTAGAACGACTTAGGGTTCACACATAACGACTGAGAATCGTCAAACACAAAAGTGACCCCAGATCAGCAAAGATAAGCCTCTGTTTCTGAGTGTGGGAAACGCGTGTCCCGATTGGTCAACAGTGTCATGTGATCACTGTCGACACAACACAGTTCAGTGCAGCAGGTTCGAGTCCTGAACTTATTTATAGTTCTGTCAAATGGGAATGAAAAGGCGACGCTCAACTCTGCTTGAAATGTAGCTGGAAAAGTGGTTCTCGTGAGCTTTTGGTGATATAATGTTATGCTGTGTGTTGCTGTGGCCATTACTTAGTTGTTTGTGCCGCTGTTATGACAGAGAAATTAAAAGGGAGGAGCTACGGTGTGTGTCTATTTCACTCTATCATTGGTCGCTGTGCATTGGCGACGCTAAAATCAAGTTCCCACATTTTTTCACATTTACTACATTTTTCACCCTCAATTTTTACTACTAATATTTTCCCTATTTCTCCCCATTTTCCCCCATTTTTTTCTTTTTTTTTTACTCAATATTACCTTATTTTTGCCACAAGTCCCCCCAATTATTCCCTATTTTCCCACACATTTCTTGACATTGTAGATGAACCCAATATTGTGCATTTGCAGATCTTCCACACATTATTGTTCTGTTTTCTGGTTATAGGTTATCGGAAAAAGTATCGTTCAGGTATCGGTATCGAAAACAAAGTATTGTTAAAGTACTGGCTTCTAAAACAGTACCCAGCCCTAGACACGAATCTCTGCGACTGCCTTCGACTCGGGAAGACTCACCGCGACTGAGAATTAGAGTAAAATCGGGCAAAACAAACAATATAGTGAGCTGCTCAGCTGTAGTTTTTTTAGTCCATACTTTTTGTTTTTATCAGTCAACAAAAATATCTAGAGATTTTACTTATAGTTTAGAAACATTTTGGTCGGTTTCAACCTTTCTTGCAACACGTTTTCTTTTCCACCGGACTAGTATGTTTTTTTTCTTTCTTCACACTGACAGAAAAGAGAACGTTTTGCCAGTTCAACACCAGAAGACCAAATGACTTTCCTGTCGGGTATTTGAACTGAAACGACGCGTTCTTCAGCCTGAAAACAGTGGGGATGTAACACAGTGTGTGCGTTTTGGCAAAAGGACAAAAGCTGCAGATGTGGCAGAGACGCCGAGCGGGGCCGCGGCGCTGACCTAAATGTTAAACATGAACATGCCTCAGAACAGATGATGACGAGAGAGAGAGAGGGGGGATAAAGAGAGAGAGGAGACGACTGCCAGTTTACATTTATAACACACACACACCCCCAGGACCCCACACAGTCCAGAGACCAGACAATCAGATGGAAACACATTTATAAAATCAAACATATAGAAACGATAGTGAGATACTGTCTTGCCAGTCAAACCGCCTTCATTTCATAAGGCGAGACGCTGCAGGTGAAGAGGTTCATAAATGGAGACAGGGGATTAAAAACCATAGACTGGCATTAAAATTGTTTTTTAACATGTCTAAAGCGCAATGCATTCCAATGGGGGCCTAGCGGCTATATGGCGGTACTACAGCAATGCGGAGCAATGGCGACCTCCGGTGTCGTCGTCACAAGGCAGAGCAGCCAGCGGCCATTGTTAAAAACAGACAAATCTTAAAGCAGTACTAAGTCACTCTTGCCCCTAGAGGCCATAAGGGCCACTGCAGGTGTCGTAGCATGTTGCGTTTTTTACTCATCAATTGTCCGTGAGAGTGAATACTACGCTGACAGAAAAGGCGAAGAGAGAGGGATATTGTACATCCAATTACACAATGGAGATTATTTTGTCACTCAAACTTGGCTGTAAATACTGTTTAAGTGGCGCTAGCCCGCAGTTAGCTTTGCCCGTTAGCCTGTTAGCTTCTTCTTCGTGATTCCATTAGTGTGTATTGGTGACTCCGACCCGGTGGCAGTCAAGTTGCATCTGTGGTTTTCTGGCCAGAAACACCAGGGGGAGATGAAAGACCCCCCAATCATCCCATTAACACTTGTATTACCCCCAGAGGGAAAGGATTTATTAAGGTAAACAAGCTACTTAGTTCTGCTTTAATTCTATATTTGGAACATTATGATCAAAGTAAAGCCACACGGAACATTTACAATGAGTTTTTCTGCTAATAAATGAGAGTGTGAGTCATTCACTTTCTAACTAATAAGCGATACCCTCGAGGCAGGGGTATTTGGAGTGTAAATGAAAGGACCAGGCTGTAGATTACTGACATAAATATGAGATATGTATTATTTTGATGTAAAAATAAGACAAACTCTAAAGAGTGAAGCCAGGTTTGAATGTATGGTTTTATTTTGTTGGTAGACTGTACGAGCATAAATGACTGATAATAATGTACAAGAATAAACTCATGCATGAATGATGTTTTCTTTTTTTGTGCGCAACTGTCTTGTTCTGTTCGTCTGTAAAATAAGTTTGATCGACAATGCTGCTCAAATGAATAAACAAATGAAATGTGACAGTGAAACGTTTTTGAAGGTCAGAGGAGGATTTTGCTCTCGTTTAGTTTTGAATAAGCTACTGTAGATATTTGGGTGGGGACGGTCGGACGGGGAACTTGCTTTTTTGGGTTTGGAGTCTCTAGGAGCTACTAAAGTGGAGATGCTGTTGTAAGAGTGTAGAAAACGGGAAATTAATTGCGATTCATTTAATTAATCGCAATTAATCGTATCATATGTTTTGACCAAACACACTCCTGTATCTGAGCCACACATATAGTACTCGATATTCTTACTTAAGTAAAAGTGCAGATACAGGACCAAAAATGTACTTAAGTAAAAAGTAAAAGTATTTAAGAGTTTATTGTGCAGGATTTTTCTAAATCATTTGAATCAAACCAGGTCTAAAGGAGTAAACCACTAAACCAGGTCAAAAACAGAAGTAAACCAGGTCTAAACCCGGAAAAAACTAGGTCAGGTCTAAACCAGGTCTAAACCAGGTCTAAACCAGGTCTAAACCAGGTCTAAACCAGGTCTAAAGGAGTAAACCACTAAACCAAGTCTACACTGGGACTAAACCAGTTCATCATAAAGAGGTCACTTTGAAAATTAGGGCTGAAAGATGTATCGTTATCGTATTGATATCGAGATATGAACATTCAAAACATTAAAATCGAAAAAAGCAAGATATAAACGATATAGATTTTCATCAATAAAACTTTACTCTTTGTTATGATGTTTTTATTTTTCTGAAAAATGCTTGGTTTTCACCTAACCCATAGTTATATCGTATCGTATCGATATCGAGATATGAAATTTTGTCCATATCGTTCAGCCCTATTGAAAATAAAATACTTTTACTTTTAACCCAATTTAAAAATGTAGTGGAGTAGAAAGTACAGATACAGGCTCTAAAATGTAGTGAAGTAAAAGTAAAAAGTATTCATCATAAAATGTACTTACGTAAAGTAAAAGTACCTATAATTTGTACTTATTACTTTGTTACTTTGCACCACTGCAAAGCACTTGTATTACCTACATATTGTAAACCAGGGTCTCCAATCTTTTCACATGATGAGGTAATTTTATGTAACAAAAGCGACAGAAGCTACTAATGCATCAGCTTTGTCTAATGATGCTATTTCAACAAAATTACTTTATTTATTTTTTTGTCCTTAAACTCCACTTTATGAATCTAAAAGTTTCCAGATTCTGCTCAAAATGTTCAGCACCAAAGAAAATGTATGTATGTGATAAATGAAGTGTGGAAATGTTAAAGCGAGATCCCCGTTATGAGCTTTTCCCATTAAGAAACTGTGAATATCTGGTTAATGAAATGTGAGCAAATGCTTTAAATGTGAGTGTTTTATGTCGGCCAAGTATTAATAATGAATACAATTATAATCGACTGATAGAACGACAAAATTTGAGAATGAATTAGAGCGGGAAAGACGAGGGAGCGTCACAATGCTGTACTGATTACCCTGAGGAAAAGTAAAATAACTAACTTTGATTGTTATGAGTCTGTAGTTAATCATCAGACAGAATAAACTGATGAAAATGAGATAAATGCCACACAAAAGGCAGATGTTTTCTCACCCGAGGATGCTTTTGCCGGCTCTGGGGGGACTCGGCGGCTTTTGCCCTCCGACCATTTGCTGCCCGTTCACCTGCAAACGATGGAAACACACAAAACTAAATAAAACACCTCCTAAAGTACTGGAATAATGTACTTTGTCCTTACCTTGAAGCGTAACAACCACTGATCCGCCGGGACAGCAGAGGAAGAGAAGAGAGTCAGTAACAAAGTAAATTCAGTGACTTGTGCTCGTGACTGCCCCCGGTGGCGTCGTCCTCACCTTCACGCCGTGTCCGATGTCGTCCAGGCCGCTGTAGTCGATGGGCTTCCTGATGTAGCGCACGGGCCGCTCCGGGTTCGAGGGGGCGACGATTTTGTGGGAGCGACAGGTGTTTTTGTTGGTGGTGAGGATCCCGATCTCCCGCCGGGCCACTTTCTCTTTGTGGATGTCCACCGTCTGGAAACACACAGCGGGAGCAGAGGGGTTAGCGTTCAACTCTCTCGGCAGGAAGGTCGTGGCCTTTTTGTTGCTTACTGTGTGCGGAATTCTGCAGGTCCAGGTTAGAAACACAATTCAAATGTAAAAAATGATAGTAATTTTGCAGCTTGTGATACAGTAACCACTGACTCACACTGAATCCTGAACAGTTACACTGCAGCCTCTAATGAACCAACACACACGGCCACGGAGGAGCAGCCAGAGGATCACACTAGTGCACAAGGACAATACGTTTCACCCAATGGGCGAGGGACACGCCTCTCTTTGGTCCTCCTGACATTCCTGCAATACCATCCACTGGTGGCAAAGGGTGACGAAGAAGAAGATCTTTATTTGTATAGCGCCTTTCACAGACATGGTCACAAAGCGCTTTACATGAGAGCATTTTACATTCACTCCACACTCGGTGGTGGTAAGCTATGTTAGTAGCTTCAGTTTCCCCTGGGGGAGACTGACAGAAGCGCTGTCGTAACTGAACACATCTGTGCCAACGGTCCCTCTGACCACCTCCATGCATTCACTCACACATCATTCATCCTGGCCTATTGTACATGTTTTTAGTGGTAGGGGAAACCGGAGTATCCGGAGGAAACCTACGTAGACACGGGGAGAACATGCAAACTCCACACAGAAAGGTGGGAATCGAACCCAGGACCTTCTAGCTGTGAAGCGAGAGCGCTAACCGCTGCGCTACCGCGACTCCAAAACACTTTCTAACGAGGACTTTACACCACTCTACACCTCCCTAGCCTGGCTTCATAGTTTCTTTAAAAAAAATAATGGATATAACCCATGTGACAGGGCTGGCCTGGGTCTCATATTTGTAACCACACTGGTTTTTGTGCTGTAAAAATAAAAAGTTTAAGCCTGAAGCTTTGATTGACAGGCCCTGGAGCCTGTGGAGGCTCATAGCGAGGCTTCCCACCATGTTGTCCTTTTTTGGAACATGCTCTGTGCCAGGAGACTGAGCAGCCATCATGGAGTTTCTCTCAAATGGAAGAAGTAGAGCTTTATTTATATAACGCCTTTCACAGACATGATCACAAAGCGCTTTACATAATACAGTTATACAGTTATACAGTTCAGTTTTTGTACTGTACATCAACCTGCCCAGGGACTACAGGTGGAAATTAGCATTTTTGCTATAACCTGGTACAATGCATCTTTCCTTTTGGTCAATGTTAAATTGTGCTCTGTCCCTGTCTAAATAAAATCATACCATACCATACATTCACTTCCACGCAGTAAGTAAGTGTATTTGGCAAAATGTGGATGTTTTATTATTTAAAGGAACAGAACATATCTCAGTATGGAAAAACGATGGCCTGTTCTTGCTTTAGTTTTGCACAGTGGTTTGTCCAGTTAAAATGACAAAATAAATGCTGGCTAAACATCAAACTGCTTGGCTTTATCCATACAAACCACAGTAGTTATAAAATGGATAGAAGTTCCCCAAACAATCTCAATTTTGCATGATACGCCTCCACCACAATGTAGCGTTATGTCGACAATCTCCATTGTAACAGAGTTTGTCGTGAAATGGGCAAAATCTCGCATTTCAAAGCAGATTTGAACATAAAAAACACCACCTTTCTTCTCACAGCAGATGAACACTTTGCACTGACAGCCGAGCCGTCAAACGCAGTGGACTCGAGCAGAGCCTGTCTGTGTGAACCTCGCCCACAGAACAGCTGAGCAGCAGGGGGCTGATTATGGAGCGAGATCTCACTGAAGGAATGATTAATGGGAGTCAATCAGGGCGAAGTCGAGGCTAAACCAGGACTGAACAGGTTTAATCCAGGTTTTGTTCTGATTAGAGCCAAAACAGGTATCAGTTCAGTATAGATATTTGTAGCCGATACTCAATATATATATATATTTTTTTCAGTATTGGCTCCGATATCTGATACCAGTATTCCTAATGTCGCTGATTTTTTACCTGTGAGATGTGGTTGACGGAGCTCTCCATGCGCCGCAGCTGCGAGGCCTGTATGTCCAGCATCTGCAGCATGTTGTTGGCCAGAGTGTTGATGTAGTACGCCACACTCGCCAAAGACTGCGTGGTGTAGCACTTGGTCTCCTCCAGGGCGCGCTCTTTATCTGCAGACTGCGGCAGGAGTGAAGAAAAAGGTCATACAATTTGGTCGCTATTTAGGTTTTTTTCCAAAACATACAATCATATTCTGACCAAACCACACTCAAGATCTACTGTAGAGCAGGGGTGCTCAAACTATGGAGATGATGTAACCCAGGCCCCTGACTTATAAAGCACAAATCCCTGAGTATGTCAAAAAATAAATACAAAAGAATTCCACACGTGTCCAGCAGGGCCACTGACATAAGAGATCAGGATATAAACAACACATTATAGCCACGTGGTAAATGAAGCTTAGCACCACAGAGTGAAGTGAGTGTGGAGTGAATGAATAATGACTACTGTAGCACCTGTGTAATAGAACCTACAAAGGTACAAGACTAATACCTGTACTTGTATATGCAACGTTGGTAACACAGAAATGTTAATGGAAATGTTAACGTAGGCTAGCGATCAGAAGGTCTAGGTTTCGGCTCAAAGGAGGGAGTGGACAGGAGGCAAGATTTAAGTTAATAGGTACCATGTATTTAGAAAATGTAGTAAAGGTAACAATAGTGCAAAATATATACAGTGACCCAATAGTATACATTATATGAAGGGCCATTCAGGAACACAAGCGCTTAGTTCAGTAAATTCAATTCAAATCAATAGCAACAATCACAATAATAATGCACATTAGAAAGTACATTAGAATGTTGTCAATCACAACCAAGAGTCCACAAACCCAAATCGAGAAACCCCAAATTGGGAGAATCCACCCCACTTCCCAACCCCTCCACAAGTCCAGAGTAAACCCACGTCTGGGTTGAGTGTACTAGTCCAGGGGAAATGTCTGAGGGGGTTTGGGAATAGTGTTAGTGTGGCAGTGACAGGTGAGTTGAGTGGTGAGAGTTCGTGGGCTACAAGGAGCCTCCTACCGGCCCAGCAGGAGAGGTGCGGTTAGATTCTTCAGCAGCTGCCAAACTGTAGGCTCTAGGCCTGCTCCATCAGCTCACCATCAGATTAGAACCTGGCCTGGAGAACAGGACTAAAAGCTCCAATGAATCATCAGGTAATATACCTTAAGTAGATTTTAGCTGGTTGCTAAATTATTCTCATGTGCACATAGTTCAAATCAACGATAATAAGCTTAAACCGACCTGTAGCACGACTCTGATCTGGCTTGCCCCACTGCTTCTGCACACTGATGCGCAGCGCCATATTTGAACGCACGCTACCCCTGGTCTGGGTCATACATTCTATGTTATAGCCAACCCGGCCCGGCCCCCCATCACAGTCAGGAACGATAATGTGGCCCCAGAGAAAAAACTTTGAGGACCCCTGATCTAGAGAGTTCCAACACTGTGCCAGGAAGATATTGGCCTTTACTGCATATTCTATTATGTATATTGTAAAAAAAAAAAACATTTATCGGCCCACCTCTATTCCTGGATGTCTGACATTTTCAGTTTAATTGCAATAATAATGTTAGGAAAGTCTCTGCACTGTTACATTTCCAGGATACTTCCGGATACCTAAATCAGGAGAATGATGATCAGCAGTGACGCTGGATTGGAGGCGTCTATTTAAAGAGGTAAAAACCATTACCGCTCCAGTTCATGTGGGATTTTCACGGCGGGGATTTACAACTCTCTCTCTCTCTCTCGTCTCTGAGTCTGTGGAGCTCAGTTCATTCAGACAGATCCAGCCTGACGTTACACACTGCAGCGCGAGAGCCCGGAGTAAAACCACGTGTTTGCGCTCGATTTACCCACATGTGCGTCTGCCTGAGAGAGAGAGACGAGAGGAGACAAAACTAGGTCACACTCGCCGAGGCCTAAAGCTTTCACACTACAGCGAGCGCCGCGCTGAATCACCGCCGCAATAATGAGATGGTAATGCTCCCGACATTCATCTGCAAAGGTCCTATGTTAATTCAGGCTTTTCAAAACACTTCAGGACACCTTCATCGCTGGTATTTCAGGTTTTGTGGTGAGACGCGGCAGGTGAATAAGAAAACATATGTATTGGGAGATTTTAAACCAAGACACTTCCAGATAAATTTCCTCCGGTTTCACATTTATTGTTTCTATCATTCAAAAAAAAAATATAGAGACAGATCAATATGGGGGAAATAATCGTGATAATTTCCCCCCCAAAATAGCCCAGCCCTAGTTTCCCCTACCACTAAAAACATGTACAATAGGTTCCCCTCTGGAGCCAGGACTCCCCTGGAAAAGAGTCTTAATCTCAGACTTTCCAGGTTAAATGGATAAAAATAATAATGAATAATGCAATGTAAAGCGTCGTTGAGTGTCCAGAAAAGCGCTATATAAAACGAATGCATTATTCATTATTATGATTGAAACCATTTAAATAAATTATAACAGTGGTTGAAATACCTTTACAACTCGACAGGGACAAACCCTCTTCCTTGTTGTGAATCAGTGGAGTGTGACAGTTCATCTGCACAGCGCCTCCTACTGTTCTGGAGTGAGCATTATTAGGCCCATAATTTAGCTTTTTACTTTGGAACCTTTTTATAAATGTAGTGGAATGTATTATATTAATCTTTCAAATGTAGTGGAGTAAAAGTAGGTATGAACCGATCTTGGTATCGGATATCGCAGCCGATACTGGAAAAAATACGATATCGGGTATCGGCAAAATATCTGATATACTGAACGATACCTGTTTTGGCTCTCACCACTTTAAAAACACAACTTTCACCAACTAAACCTCAGTGAGTATGGGCATGCTGTGCCTCACTGTGAAGGGCAGAACCTGGAGAACAGTATGCTAAAACCAGCGGCAAGTAATCAAGGCTGGGACAGAAATTATGATTGGATGCCTACCCCAATTTCCAGTTTCCAGTTTCCAAGAAGAGATAAGACTTTATTGATCTCACAATGGAGAAAGAGGACCATTCACTTTTTCACTCACAGCAACTACTTTCGTATATCAGTATCGGTATCTGAAGCAAAAAAGCTGGATTGGTGCGTCTCTAAGTAAAAGCAGGAAGTTCTAAGCAAAAACACAACTCAAGTAAAGCACAGATTATCCAAACTCTACGTAAAATCTGCCTTTGAAGTTACAATTTCTCTTAACTCCAGATCGATGGGTCCAAAGTGATGGAATATGACAACCGTTGCCATAGCAATAGTGAACAAGTCCTTAGAATAGCAAACAGGAAAACGTATCTAAGGAAACCCATTCATAGACGAAACTGGGACTATCTGGACTAAACCAGAGCTAAACTAGAACTAAAATAAGGACTGAAACGGGACGAAATCAGCTTTAAACGACGAGTCAAACCTGGACTGAACAGATGACCACGTCCGCTCCTCGACTGGCTTCATTTTAGCAGTTTTAATTCGGTAAATCGAATTAGGCGCAAACGCACGCTCCACTTCCCCTGCTCCATATTTTCTAACATGGGATTCATGACGCAAAAACAGCAGCTTTTAAGTGACTTCAGCTGAGGCAAAATCACTACAATAAATCTAAATCGTAATAAAAAACTGGACATGTTTTCCTTTTTCCCTTTGGATGAATGGTTTCTGAAATACATTATCCAGACTGGGATGGTTTGGACAGAAGGGAGACGTACATATTTGAGGAGAAAACTAGATCACAAACATGCTACTGCTTCATGTAAAAGGGGATTGACCAGAATTTGCTCTTGGACACGTTTCAGCACATTTTGAAGTGACATTACTGACCCATATTTAGTTTAATCTTTGGCATGTGTCGTATGTAAAGACGCTTCAAGCCTCGTGACAGGTTTGCTTTGACTTTCAAGACAACAAGAAGGGTTTCGAGCTTGTATATGCTCTCCTTGTGTCTGCCTATGGGTTTCCTCTGGATACTCCAAAATGTGTTGATGCCAAGTTACAATGTCATGGCCCAAATATACTGCCTGACCACAAATAGATCACATGCTTTAATATTTGGTTGTAGCCTCTTTGATTACAGCTTTGGCTTTGTTTCAAAAAGCTTCTGCAGATCTTGTATCAGTGTTGTCAACAAAGACTATAATGATATAATTTCGTCGATGCACCTTTTTTTTTAATGACGATAAACAAGCTAAAAAATAGCTCTTTTGTGACCAATGGCCGCTGGCTGCTCTGCTTTATGACCGCAACAGTGGAGGCCGCCATTGCTGTAGTACCTCCGTATAGCCGCTAGTCTCCCATTGAAAAGCATTGGATGCCTGGTTTCAATTTTTTTAACACTTTCTATGGCTACATATTCCTCCTGAGGTAACGCTGGGTTAGTCACAAATAAAGAAACCAGGCTGGTTTTCGAAAGAAACATTTTAGAAATCTCGTACTTAATGAGGGTCGGACTGTTAGCATTGGAGCTGCGCGAGCTACACGTCACGCAAGGGCCGAGTCTACAGTGAAGATCCCGCCCTTATGCCCTTATTAGGAACATGCTTCATCACAGCTGGGGAGGAGGAGTCTGTAAATCCGCCATGATTTCCCCTCGAACGTGGTCATTATGGTAAACAGGGAGGAGTCAGGAGGAGCTGTCTATTCTTTTTTACAGTCTATGTTTGTGACTAAAACATGACGAGACGTTTATGAGTTTACGTCAACGAGACTAGAAGAAAATGGGAGAAAGTGGTTTGTCGGATCATTCATTCATTTTAAATATTCCTTGTCTGCTCTCAAAAGTAAAACTTCTTAATAAGCCATGGAGTTTTCAAAAGTGTTTTAGTTTTATCCTCATGCCTCTGCTGTGATTGACAACCGTCTCCATGGAGACTCAAGGGGAAAGGGGCGGAGTTAAAAGGGTGCTCCGCTCAGAGCAGAGTGAGAGAAAAGCTCAGGAGCAGACCGAGGGAAAGTCTGTTATAGCGGAGGAAAACTCCACCGCGCACTCTTAAAACACAACACGCAGCGTTTGTGAAGCAGCAGAGATCACCAGAAAGTCTCTGGCTTCTCCGCTGGTGTCATTTCGCTACGGAGCATCTGAAACACTACTAAAATTGGCCGCACGTCAGTTCCTATCGTGACAAAGTGCTCTCTGATTGGATCTATATAATTATATTATTATTATATTCGAGATTTGATTGGCTGTTGGCAAAGTTCCAGACAGTCCTGCTTTTCAACATACAGAAAGCAGAAGAGGAAATCCATTGATGGAATAACTCGGTCATTCAGGAAGTTCATGTCGTCAGCTGATCTTGAACCTAGACCGGACCAACTGCAGTAACAACAGATCAGAACAGTTAGTTGAAGGCCCTATAACATATTTCTTTTAAATTCTAAACAATGAAAGAGGAAGCCTCTTAATAAAAAGATTAGCTGTGTCCAAACTCATCCCAGCGCATTAGTAGCATCGCAATTCTTGAGAGGGACGAGTTTATGAGCACATTTCACAACTTGCTTGACACTTTTCAGGGTCACTTTCACAGAACACTAGCCTGCAAGTTGAAGAAATTGACACAAAAGCTCCATAATTAGATGCGCAGTTTTTTACCCAGACATTTCTGAGTTTACAACATACTGTAGGAGGACATTACGTAGAGTGACTTTAAATCCAGGTGGTCACTAGTTTTTGGTTAGGCAGTATAGATTTAGTTTGCACGTCATCCACTTGTTTGTTATCCATCCATCCATCCATTTTCTTCCACTTGTCCGTTGCCGGGTCGTGGGGCAGGTGTTGGAGCTGCACCAGCCCCTATGGCTCCTCCTGCAGGTGGTGGGTCCACAGACGGACGGCCTCATGGTTCTAACCGGGCCTGTTGGTCTATCATAAGGGGCTTCTGTTTGTTGTCCAGTTTTCACTATCCAATCGATCAATCAAAACTTTCTTTACAAAGCTGTTTTCATACAGGAGTCCAACATACAGATTAAAATAATTCTTGCACAGCCAACCCTTGCATCCCCTGAACTAACACATGTTTATATATCATTTAAAACACTGAGTTTTAGTCAGTTTGCTTTGGTTGGTTCTTGGTGTTAGCTTGTGTTCACCAACTGCATACATTTTGTGGATCTCCCTGGAAATACACCAGGAATCGCTTCAAGTAGAACAACCTGCACCAATGTCCCGTCCTCCAGCAAGCTCCACAGCTGGAGGACATCTACAAACAACGGCTTCCACTGGAGAATAAACTCAAATCTCATCTTTTCAGTTTTCCCAAAGGTCCGCCCTCCCTCCCTCTCATCTCCTCTCTTGGCTCCGGCGCCGCCTCCCCCTCGCTCAGGAGCTGTCGTGTTTGTGTTTCTGGTCCAGCTTTCGTGCCTCCTGCAGTGAGGCTTGTGTTTCCGCCGAGACAGGAGCCAAACACTGATCACTGCAATCTGCCCACGACCCACGGCCGACTCACGGACACAAGCTTAGCTCTAGCTGCGCCCTGAGTTATCGAATCAACAGTTTAAGACGATATATTGACGACATTGATCTGAAGACTGAAATATAATAGGATCACATGAGGTCTATCACAAGTTATATTTGGAAAAGTTCCGCAATCCACTGAAAATTGTCCACCGATTCTTTACTTTGTGGGGTTTCAGCGATTGTATCAACCTCTTACCCCCCGCCTGAACCGAGCACTTTTTCTCCAGTTCGGCTAAGACCTCTTGAAAGCGTCAAAATAGCGACAAAAATTAGTCAAGGATTAGGATGAATTTGGAACAAGAGACAAAAATGTGATGATAAAGGGAAAAAACGCATGACAAAAAGAGACAAAAGAGCAACATATCGTGACAAAAAGAAATGAAAATGTGTCAAAAAAGTGATGAAACCCTAACAAAAAAGTGGGGGAAAAATCAATTTAGATGAGTTTTGTAGGTCTTAGCTTTCAAACTGTTGCACTCTATATATTTTCTGCACTTTATAACATTGCATACTAATTGGTAATTTGCACTTTGTATTCTATACACCCCCTCCTGGAACCGCCACCTTAACGTGGTGGAGGGGTTTGAGCCTGAATGATCCTGGAGCTCTGTTGTCGGGGGCTTCGGTCTCCCATGGCAAACAGGTCCTATAGGTGACGGGTCAGACAAAGAGCGGTTCAGAAGCCCCTTATGAGAGACCAACAGGCCCGGTTAGAACCATGAGGCCGTCCTTCTGTGGACCCACCACCTGCAGGAGGAGCCATAGGGGCTGGTGCAGCTCCAACAGCTGCCCCCACGACCCGGCAACGGACAAGTGGAAGAAGATGGATGGATGGATGGATATTTGTATATTGCACTTTATTTGTAAACTGTTTTTTTATATTGTATTAACTGTCTTTTGTTATGTAATTTTAACTCTGTTATGTAATTTTGATTGTGTAGGACTACAGATGGAAATGAGCATAGTGCTAAATCTGGTGCAGCCATCTTTATAATGTAACTGCACATTGTCTAAACTAAAATTTGGGTATGAAGATGAACCGGAGAAAATGCACTTGGTTAGGTTAGGGTTAAGAGGTTAACAGGTTACCACTGATCCCCTTACACTGGGGATTAAATGAAAAATGAAATTTAAAAAAAATATATATATTAAGCGTGTTGCATTAACCTTTGCATTTATGTGTACTCATGTGTGTATCGGTGTTTAGATGTGTGTACATGTACATACATACTGTAGTATATGTGTTTACTCTGCGAGCTGGGGGAGCAACCTTTGAGTCTTGTGTGACTGAATGTTTTTTGTTTGTATGAGTTATGTATTCAATATTTACGTTCTACTATTGTCATTATCTTTGCTTTTCTGTATTTGTTTTATTTCACTGCCGCTGTGACGTCCGTTTTCTGGACCTGGACATGAGGAACCCGTCGAAAACGAGACGGTTCATCTCAAAGGGTTATTCCTCTGAAATAAATAAATGTAAAATCAGTAATAATGAGCATGGCACGGTGGTGCAGCAGTTAGCGCTTGTGCTTCACAGTGAGAAGGTCCAGGTTCCATTCCCACCTGGACGGGGCCTTTCTGTGTGGAGTTTGCATGTTCTCCCTGTGTCTGCGTAGGTTTCTACTCCGGTTTTCTCCCTCCACTAAAAACATGTACAATAGATCAGGATGAATGAGAGTGCGTGTGTGGGGATGATGGATGGAAATTACCCCAAGGCTACAATCCGGTGTGACGTGTTTTAGGGCAGGGCGATATGGCCCAAAATCTATATCACGATATAAAAAAGAAATATCACGATAACGATATATTTAACGATATAATTGACAATGGACAAATTACTTACAAAATCCCAGCCTTACGCCTATTGGGAAGATTAATTCATTGACGGAAGGCGCAATGAGTTGCCTTATGTACAAAATGTGCAGTATAAATAAAGTTGCCTTGCCTTGATATTTTATTCTTTTAATTTTTTTTTCTAATTTCCTAGCAAATATGATCTACTCAAGCAGTTTACATCCTTCATGTCATTTTACTTTGTAAGCGCCTGTCCCTGTGTTCTACAGTCAGGGTTTCTGCTGCTCTGATGGAGCTGAGCGTAACATAAATTATATCGTGTCCACAACGATATAAAAATTACAACGATATCCAAAAACTATATTGCGATAACGATATGCGATACGATATGGCCCACCCCTAACGTGTTTACATGCATGAATCTCATGTATGTTTATTAACATGCACTGTCCTAAACAAATAATAATAATAATCTCTGAAGCAAGGATCTCCAACCAGGAGCTCGCCAAACACTTTCTACATCTCTACATACGCTAGATCATTTAAATTTTAGATGCATTTTCTGTTTGTGCTAAACACAGTTGGCTCAATACTGAAAAATACAAGGACTAAATTCAAGTAATTTTCTTTGAAATATCATCTTGGCTTCTAATTCTCCATCTTTTACGTAGCTCTCTAACGTTCTTGTTGTGTAAAAGTAGCTCAACGGGTAAAAAAGTTGGAGACCCCCGCTCTAAAGTAATAATAATGATCATGCATTAGACTTAAATGGGACTTTTACCGTCGCTTTACAATTTCGTGCATTATTCATTCACACGTACAGTATATGGCCACTGCTGCCCAGGGGTAGACTGATGGAAGTGGGGCTGCTAATCTGCACCATCGGCCCCTCGGACCACCACTCACTCACTCACTACAATCATAAGATGTTGTCGCACAGACCATAGATCTGTGAAGAGAAATCTCAGTCTGAATTAAATCATCTGTAGCTTCTTCACTTGAGTGCGTTTTTGTGTTGCAGAAATGAAAATCTGTGACCAGTTTGAGAGCAGGTGGGCGCTGAGCTGCCCACCCACTCACTCACTCACTCCATGTTTGTCTAACACTGTTCTCCTCATACACAGACTCACAGTAGGCCTATACCCAAGCTGTTTAAGTCACACGGTTTTAATCAATCTGTACAAATATAGATTCAGTTCACACGGTGCACATTTTAAACAATGAGAACATGAGAGACGACTGAAATATGGACCACTGAACTGCAGACACGGGGAGAACATATTATTTTGCTATTATTTGTCAACTATGCCGGCTAGTAGTAGTGTAATAGCCTATTGCCCTAAAAAGTAACTGAATGCATATAACCTTTTCATTGCAGTTGTCTTGAATTTGCACAGAATGAGAATAGTGATCAGAGACAGAGAGATAGTGCCACTTTTAGTCCTGGGTTTGGTCCTGCTGTGTCCTGGTTCAGTCGGAGTCTGCATTTTTAAAACTTTCATACTTTATGCTTAGTTTGACCACCTGAAATAGGCAAGGCAACTTAGGTTACATGAAGATCAGCAGTGAAGCGTTTCATTTGCTATTTTGGGCCAAAATCACACACCATCATAATTGATTCCATAATCCGAACATTTATTTAACATTTTTTAACTCCTCCCCGTTTACCACAATGACCACGTTCGAGGGGGAATTCATGGCGGATTTACAGTCTCCTCCTCCCCAGCTCTGACGAAGCATGTTCCTAATAAGGGCATAAGGGCGGGATCTTCACTGTAGACTCGGCCCTTGTGTGACGTGTAGCTCGCGCAGCTCCAATGCTAACAGTCCGACCCTCATTAAGTACGAGATTTCTAAAATTTATCCTACGATAACCAGCCCGGTGCCTCTAGTTGTGTCTAACTCAGCGTAATCACAGGAGGAATATCTAGCTCTAGACAGTTCCAAAAAATTGTTTTTAACGCGTCTAAAGTGCAATGGATTCCAATGGGGGCCTAGAGGCTATATGGAGGTACTACAGCAATGGCGGCCTCCAGTGTCGTCGTCGCAAAGCAGAGCAGCCAGCGGCCATTGTTGAAAACCAGCACTACTGGGAGAGAGAATGGCTAAATCGTTGGCGTACATGAAATGATTTACTACAGTGTCACCAATTACACAACCTGTTTAAATAATGCTGGAGAAAGCAGCCACCCCTGGAGCACCCCAAAGGAGGCTGAGACTGATCTGAGTATCAGCAGACCAAACTTCTTATGATGCTATCAGGTACATTTCTTTGCTTAAAATTATTAAAGAGCTTCCAGTGGTTAATCCTGTCGAATGCTAGTTTTTTTCCTTAGAAGCAGCTGCACCGTCTCCTTCGGTCCACAGATGCAGTGAGCCAGGCGATCAAGCAATATTCTCTCATGAACTTTTGATATGACGCTAGATAAAGCGGCCTGTAGTTGTCCATGTTCCCAACTTTGCCAGCCTAATCGTTGATGACAGGCACTAGAGTGACTGACAGTGAAGAATCAGGGAGTCGTCCATGGTCATGAACTGCAGGAAAGCATAATGCAGCAGTACAGCCGCTTTTGGACTGGCATACGAAATAAGATACTGACAATTACATAAAAACATGCTGTTGAATGTGCCTTGGACCATACTTTATGTATTTCTTATGAATCTATAGCATAACAAGAAAATAACGTGGGCATTATGTACATTTGGGCACATTTCCTGACTCAATGATTGACTCAAAAAAGTGGGACATGATGCAAATAACAAAATGTCAGTGCAGTTCAACCCAAAGAGGGACATGTGTTCACCCCGAGCATAACTGAGCCAGATCCAGTCCCAGTTTGTTCCTAAACTACTGCTTTTGGACTGTTCCCCTCTGATACTCCACTGGCGTCAGGCTATAATGGTAAAGACGTCACTCATTTGAGATGACGCACAGCTACATCGGTCTAAAAAGTTATAGAATACGCCGATATCATAAAACCAATCCATTACTACGCCGCTCGGAGCCGGCACAGAGCGGCGCGTCTCCATCTCCTCCTCCGCCTCCACCTCTCTCCTCATACCCCGCACTCTCGCCTCTGCGCGCGGACACTCGTACCTGGACATAGTTGCTCTCGCAGTACTCGGCCACTCGCTCCAGGTTGGTGAAGCTGTCCAGCAGAGCCCTGCGCCCGGCCGGGATGTCCTCCTCCAGCAGCATCTGTAACTCCGCCATCTTTACATGGTCACCGCTACTACGAGCCGCACGAGCCACACGAGCGAGCCGCGACGCGCTCCGTCATCGAGACACGTGTGGGGAGAGAGAGAGGAGAGAGAGAGAGAGAGAGAGAGAGAGAGAGAGAGAGAGAGAGAGAGAGAGAGAGGAAGAGAGCGAGCTAGCGAGAGAGAGAGAGAGAGAGAGAGAGAGAGGGGGGGGAGAGACAAGAAATGTAAAGGCCCTATACCCGACTTTCTTCTTTGTAGGGCAACATTCTTTTGGCCTCGTGGGAGTGAAGTAGTTAATTCTTCTGCTTTTTCTTTTAATATTATGGATCAGGATTCTGTGTCCTTAATAAAGCTTGATTGATTGATTGATTGATTGTAAGTAAATTGTAAAATAGAAAATAAGCCTGATATGTGACGTTGACATATTTCAGCACATTTTAACTAAAAAGCAGAGGCGGGTGGAGTAGCCAAAATATTTAGGCTACACAAGTAAGAGTAACGTTAAAAGTAGAAAAGTAATTCAGGAGTAATAAGAAATAAGTATAGAGACCATAATAAGTACTCAAGTAAAAAGGAAAAAGTACTAAAGTCTGATTTATGTTTCACTTGTTAAAGTATATATATATATATATATATATATATATATATATATATATATATATATATATATATATATATATATATATAAGGGGGTACATATTTTATGTGTCACATGACGCTTTTATGACTGAAAGATTTACTCACAGAGGCAAAAGTACTCAAGTAAGAGTACTGAATGATATAATCACTCTGATAAGTACAGTCTTCAAAAAGTTTTCAAAAAGTTATTCAAGTACAAGTAAGTATTTGACTAAAAGTAACTTGAGTACTACCCTTTTTAGTCAAAATCTGACCAGATAGGTAAAAATTACATATAGTTACTTTAACACAATATCAACTACAACTATTTCTACCTCACATTTCTCAAATAATCATCTTTTAATTGCACTGAAACAGCCAATAATCTAAAAAAAACAACAACACCATCTCAATATAAAAAATAGGGACTATACAGAAACTAAACTAAATAATAATAATAATCCAAATATTGTCTCAACTACACCCGTCAGTTTGATTGATTGACAGTTTATAATAAGAGCTCAATGTTGCAGAGTCCAGGCTGCAGAGTAATCTGAGCAGCACCACCATCGTGTGGCCAAAGGCTGTAATTGCACAGAAATGACCACAGTCTGCACATAATTCCATTTATTTATTTACAAAACGTTGTTCAGAAACACTGCTTTATAACAAACCTTTTGTACAAGACCACATTATACAATAATATCAAAACAAAGTTAAAGCTCAGATCATCATAAGAAGTTCACGCCGGGACGTCCTGGTTGTCTTCTGCTCGTGGATAACCCTCCACCTCCATTGTCACCAGGAAATCTGCAGCACAGTGAATTAGAATATGAATCTAATCTGTATGTTTGTTTATTTATCGTTGTCATGGCGCGTTACCCTCAGTGTAGTCGATGTCCGGTCGGGTGGAGACCACAGCCCAGGCCAGTCCCACCAGAAGAGCCACCACCAGGTTCACCACGATCCACGGCCTGAGGATCTGCTGCTCTGACCCCGGAGGCCTGGAAAAAACAGCAACTTTAGGATCTATCCACACGGAGAGAGACGGTGGAGGAAGGGCAGTGAAAGTCATAATGAGGTCAGTAGATTATGGATAACGCTGGCACTGTGATGACACATGCTGGCTGATAAATATTAAAGATGGTTCTTTTACTAAGACAAAAGGTTTATCTGCTTTACTAGTTTGGATTACTCCCTGTGATCTGCCTCAGAAGCTTCACCTGCCTTCTGTCTTTCTACGTTTCATAGGTTTTACTAAGAATGTACGTATGGACCTTTTCAGAGATTGCTAAAATAGTTTTGCTTTTAGACCCAAGCATGACTCTGTGTGACAGGACTTTAGTCAAGCGTAGAAGTGCGCAATATATCGTATATAATCAGTGGTTCCCAAAGTGGGGGCCTCAGAGGCACTGCAGGGAGGCCCCAAACCTTGCCAACAAAACATGTACATTGGGAAAAAAATATTTTAAAGGAAAAGTACATTTATTTCCTACATTATACTATTTTAAACCAGTATTTAGCCTACAGTCATTGCTAAATTTGATTTTTATTTAATCTTAGTTGTAAAATAATGTCAAATTCCTCAGAATAGAGTACATATATCATTGCTGGGGGCCTCAAGAGATTTTCGGTCAATAAGGGGCCGTGACGTCCCGGACTTTGGGAATAGCCGGTCTACAAGATAATATTGAAATTGCTGTTTGGAAGAGAAAAGTAAATTTACAATATGAGTTTATATCGAATGTCGAATGTAAAAAAAACATTGGAAAGAAAATAGGGGAAAGAAATAATAACAGTTGGGAAATTTGGTGGAAGAAAGTAGAAAAGTGAGGGGGATTGGGATCAAATGGTAAAATAAAGGGGGGATTTTAAATTGGGACCTTTTTATTTGGATTAAAAAGTAGGGAAAAAAGGGAAAGTGTTTGCCCTTTTATAGTCTGTTCAGGACAATTATCTTTTTGAGCAACAAAGTGATGTTTACAGTACATTTCTAACTGGTTTATTTATTCATTTTTTATTAATTGGTGTATTTGGTCGGGACAGTGCATGTTAATGAAGATACATGGGTCTCATGCATGTAAACAAGCCACACCGGATTTTCATCCGTTGCCCCCCATGCGCACTCTCAAACACACTCTCATTCATCCTGGCCTATTGTACATGTTTTTAGTGGTAGGGGAAACCTACACAGACACGGGGAGAACATGCAAACTCCACACATAAAGGCCCCATCCTGGTGGGAATTGAACCCGGTACCTTCTAGCTGTGAAGCACGAGCTGCCCTAAAGATTTTTATCAGTATGGCCCAGCCCTGGCCTAACGCAGCTGCGGACACTCAAAGTCGCTCTGTAGGTCTATGTCCTGAAACTTTGTAAAGCACGTACCACAGTGTCGTGTTGGCCTCGGGGTAGAGGTTGATGCGGTCGCTGGTCATTTGTTGTGACAGGGACAGGATCAGAGCCACGAAATAC
Source organism: Neogobius melanostomus (assembly GCA_007210695.1). Taxonomy (NCBI): domain Eukaryota; kingdom Metazoa; phylum Chordata; class Actinopteri; order Gobiiformes; family Gobiidae; genus Neogobius; species Neogobius melanostomus. Next base: position 343,304 of record VHKM01000527.1, on the reverse strand, counting down.
ACTGCAGCAAAAACAAGACACGTGTAAGTGAAACATTTACCCCACTCTGACGCTACGGCGGCCATTGTAGGGCAAATGTGACTCACAGAAAGAGGCCACAGCCGCGGGGTCCAGGGTCATGAATCCTCTCAGAGCCATCGACGCTTTGGCCAAATTCACCCTGAAACACAACACTTATATTACAGCGAATTCACTCAAATAAATCCTCAATACATTTTCTGGCCTGCTATTTAATTATCAAGCGAATAGTCATGTAGACAAAATGGAGTTGAGCATTTCATTTTCTGTGTATGTGCATTTACTCTATTTCTCAACTCATTATATGTAAAGTTTAGTTGTTTTAAACATTTACACCGGGCTCATAATGACTAATCAAAATAGAATTGGGGCAGGCGAAATGTGAACCTGTTGTAGGGCCCCCTCTCAACAGGCTCATAAATCTTGTCTTTTTAAAGCACCACTCAGTATAGGATTATAAAGCGGTTCACAACATCAACTAGTTAGGGCAGCAGGGTGGGGGCTCGCTGGTGGGGGGCTACCGCCCTCTACCAGCTTGCCACATAATACCCTGGCTTTTTAACGCACCTCACAAACAGGGAAAACAATCAAAAACCACTGACAGAACAATCTTAACCAAAATTATTACAGTGGAAGCAGGTATGATAGAAATGAGAAACATAATAAATTTGAAAATGATATTTTTGAGAATAATACTTTTGAGAATGCCATTATTGTCACTGTTATTATGGTGATGATAATATTATGTATAATAAATATGTGCGCTAGTAATGTATGTGTATGTATATATATGTATACACATATCTGTATGTGTGTATATATATGTATATCTAAAACACTATGACTGCTTAAACAACAATAAGTAAATCAATAGAATGGTGACCAGAATGGTAATATAAGCAATGATAAAAAAAAAAAAAAAATAAAAATAAGAGAAAATTATAAAACTATGTAAATACACTCAGAAATCACAAACTTTTCTATTTGTATTGTATTGCATTGTATTTTGAAATGGGGTAGGCACTATAAGCTTCCTTGCTTCGGCCTACTCCTTTTGAGTTATTATTTATTTAAATTTTTCTTGGGTTTTTTGTGTGAAAAAAACCTCCTGTAATTACAGGTGAGAAAAGCTCGGTCTTGTTGTGTGACTAATATAAACGTAAATAAAAATGAGAAGAGCAATAGTATGAGAATATCGCAGACAGACCTGTCGAAGGCGGACACGGTGCTCACGGCCAGCAGCAGGTACAGCAGCGACTGGGCGGGGTAGGCCAGGGGTGGTACTGCTGCAGGAGGTTGGACAGAGTGGTCATCTGCTCTCCGGCCAGAACATACACTACGATGATGTTCCACACGGTGAACCCAGCCAGGAACCCGTGAGAGAACAACCCGATGACCCTGAACGAGCACAAGAGAGGAGGAAATAACATCTTTAATGCAAAATTATCAACGTCACTTTTATTTATTTGATTTGATTTAGGTAGGGGTGCCCAAAGTGCCCATGGGCCTAAAGCGGCCCTCGGACAAATATTTGGTAGCCCTCAGTCTTCTTGATGAATTGGTACACATCTCTAGAGATAATACATACAATGAAATGAAAAAAGCTCACAGGTTACTCTGGGTCCCTGGTTTAATCCTACTTTTGTCTCTTCATATACAGTAAGGCAAGTACCTGAAGCCGCTGTGGACCCTCATGGCCACGTCCTGGGTGCTCCACAGGGCTCTGGGGTCCATGTAGTCCTCCATCAGGTCCGAGTGCCTCTGCTCCGTCTGGAATCGCCCTGAGTTCAACATAAACATGACAGGACAAGGGCACAGAGGGTGAAGATTGTAAAGCCTTGTGTTTACTCACGGTTCCTCTCCACGAACACACGGCTGGAGGGCTGGCTGTGCGGGTACGGGGCAGAGAGGGCAGAGGGACCGGGGACGGGTGAGAGTCCACCACCTCGTCCTCCTCTGCCATGAGATCAGCGCTGCAGCTGTCGGTGGTACGGGTCTTTCTGCGGAGAGAGGGGGAGATACATTTACTGGTTTAAAGGTCCTATATCATGCAAAATCGACTTTTTGGAGCTTTTAGCCATGTTGTTATGCTATTTCCTTATCAAAACACCCCCAGAGCGGTTTTTGGCTTCATTCACGCAGTTCTAAGTAATCCTCCTGAATCCTGCTCTCTGAGCAGCTGCTCCACCCTCTCCTGGTAAACGACTGAGCTGTTCAGTTGTGTCGTCACAGCGGAACGGAAGTGCTCTACGTCTGTAATGTAATGCCTTACGGCCTGATTTCGATTTATAAAACAGCTTTTTTTTTTTTTTTTTTTTTTTTTAAAAACAGCAACCCTCTGAAGCGTCTGTGCTGTCCACGACGCTAATCAAGCGCACCCACGGCTGGAGGAGCCATAGATCCGAGCATAAGTGTTGTTTTTGAAGACTGAGCTCTTTCTAACCTACTCTGGACACGCCTGCTCTTTTTTCTTACCGATAATGCCACGGATGCGCGTTGGCTACGAGAGGAACAGGAATATTCAACCTTCCTAAAGAAGAGTGCACTCGCCAGAAATTGGAATTTCTTTCCGGGATTAAGCTAGCTACTATATCAACCAACCTGATGGATGCTTGGTGAACCTTGGCCAGAATCAAAGTGGATTAACTTTTATAACTTTTATAACCAACGCGATCTCATGGGAGTCCAAACTGAGCGGTGAGTCAATCAAAACGCATGTTAGCGTGTGTGTTAGCATGTGTGTTAGCCATTTATGAAACTGCTTTTCACATGTCAACTCCTTATAACTGCATTATGTGAAGTAACTTCACTTTTTGCAGCGATATTTATATTTATAATACTGCAAATGTGGAATGAGCAGAGAGAGGGGCGGAGTTAACTGAATCGAAGCGTCTTATCTTCCGGGTAGGGAAAATACCCCCCAAAAATACTTATATTTCTCTCAAAAATGAGTACTCCATAGTGATAGAGGTACAATATATCATATATATGCCTATACTTTACTTTGGAATGGCTAAAATAGCATGATACAGCTCCTTTAAGTATTTCAGTCTTTCCAAGTGTTATCCGGACTAGACCATGATTGAACCTTAACCTGGTTACAAAGAGGGCTTACAGTAATTGTCAGCTCTGGTTTAGAACTAAACACATTCATCTAAGGGGCAGGTATTCCCACAGAATATTATATCTCCATCTAGTCTGAGCAGAGACTCCTGGACTTTCCCATCCACACTTATTCCAGCTCTTCTGGAGTTACCTCACTCATTTATTTGTCATACCTTAATGTTATTGTTGTTGACTGTGCACCCTTTGTGCTGAACGTTGAATGTTGTGGTGTTGACATGACAGTCTGTGGAAAGAAATTTCTCGTATGGGACAATAAAGAATCTAATCTAATCATCCCAAGGTGTTTCCAGGCCAGCTTAGAGACAAAGGGGCACATGTGCTGGTGTTTCTCTTTCACTAAAGTGTGTAGTTTGTCCTGTACCCTGCTGAGTGCTGAGTGAAGTATAGATGAGGCCACGTGCGATGTTAATGTAAAGATAAGGAAAGGAAGGGAAGCAGCAACTTTAGAGCTTGTTGCTGCACACCACACCTCAGTCGACCCTTTTCTCCCAGCTCCTGGCCATGCGAGCACTGTTTGCGTGAAAGATGTCACCCTCGTCTGCTATAAAACTGTTGTTGTGGCCGGCGGAAGATCATAGTCCTCCCTCCCTCCTAGGGCTGATTCCGAAACCCTTAAATTGGTAAGAGGTCTAACGCCAAACCGGATGTGCGTCAGCGTCCGCCATGATAAGAAGCCTCCGAATTGGGCTGTCAGTTAGGAAGGAGTTAGGGAAAGGCCTCAATGCTAATTATCATAGCCACTTTAGCATAGGGATTTCTGATGCTAACTCACTGGCGAGTAGCGATTAGGAGCCATGTGCCATCCCATAAGCCACCGCGCCGCGATCCCCATCCTTTTATTCTGTTCCAGGTGGAGAATTACTTTGTGAAATTTGCCTGTTCTCCATGTGCCTTTGGTTCCCATACTACAAAACTGGTTTCCTCTAGGGCCAGGAAAAGACATTCTGAAATCTCAGCGTGACTTTTCCATTAAAATAAACGTCAATTAAAAATAAATGAACCTAAGATGGTTTGGGCAAGGTTTGAAACATTATAGCCGGTTCATGTTGCTGTCGTACCTTTTGCGTTTGGTCTTCTTTGTAACCGGGACGGGCAGCTCCTCCCCCTCGCCCTGATCAGCCATGTTCCCGTTCGGGGCGTCAGGCTCCGAGTCCACGTCTGAAACATTTTCACACGCATTTATCCACCCAGATCCACTTAATCAGAAGGTTATGTGTATATGTATGTTTATACGAGACTGGCATGTTACCGATGGTGGCCGTCCTCTTTTCTTCTTCTTCTTGTGCGGCACGTGGTCGGGGAGGTCCGGGGTCCAGTGGTCGGTGCTTTGGGAGTTCTTCCTGTTCGCGGCCGCTCCATCTCCACCGCCACTGAGACCAAAGCCAAAAACAAAATAAATTACAGTCTCCATCTACAGTACATACCAGAAGCAAAGAAGACACTAACCTTCTGCTGGAGGCTCTTCTTGATTCACTTCCTTCTTTGGTTTCTTCTTCTTGCCTTTTACCGTCGGCATCCTGCTTCCTGTCGAACAAAATATTGTCTTGTATGTGTAGGTGTGTATTGTTCTCGCAAGTCGCTCCTCTCAGTGAACCTTGGATCGTAAACAGGTGGTGCAGGCCGTTAGTGTAATTGGTTTAAGCCTGATCTTTGAAAGTCCCACATTCCTTCAGACTCCTTTAGAGACTCCTTAAGAGAGCCATCCATTGTTTTACTACATCTCGATTTGATTATTACAACTCATTATATGTTGGGCTGGAGCAGAAGACAATGCAGAGAATGCAAGGAGTGCAGAATGCTGCGGCCACAAGAAACAAGGAACACATGACTCCTGTTCTCTCCTCTTAAGGCAGGGGTGTTATAGAATATTTCTATATATGTCTTTGTCATAATAGGTTTTAATGATTATATGAAACTGTTGATGTAAGCTATGCTTTAAGGTTCATTTGCAACTGGAGTTTTCTTGTTGTCTTTATTCTGATATCCACTGGGGGCAGTGTGTTATAATGCGGAGTCAGATTGCGAAGAACAGTATTCTAAAGGCACTGATTGGTTCTTCGACAAGGAGACGCCTACTTCCTGTGTTTATAAAAGGCCAATCCACGGGCCTCCTCCTCTCTCTCCACTTCATCCCTGGCTGGCCACGTCACCATGTACCCTTTTGCATAGCTTTTGTGTTAGTCTGTAAATGTTAGGGAATAAATAATGATTTTGATTTTTATAGAACGAGTCTCCATCTTCTCTCTATATAGTTAAAGAATACGCCGATAGTGTCCAAACATTTTTTCAAGGAGGGCCGCGTATTGAAGTGTACATGGGATGAAGGGCCACAGATCAGTGGTCAGTGCAGTGAAACCTTCGACTGGGTGTATTTAGCAGAGGTTTCAACCGAGCCCTGCATCATTTATGCCTAATAAAGCTAGTTGTTGAGGTTAGAATTGTGTAGAATCATTAAACTTCAAATAAAAAGGACCATCTTGAGGGCCACCATAAATTGGTCTAAGGGCCACACTTTGGGCACCCATGTCTTAAGGCACTGGTTTGCTTTAGGATTTATTTTGAAATTCAATTGATTGTTTTTACCGTGTTTGAACTCGCTGGCACTACAGGCCTCTCCTGAGAGAGCGCACAGGCTCGTCCAGAAGAGACAAAGCCAACAAGAAAGGTTCACACTCCCAAGATCTGGAATTGATGATGCCAAAGATCCTCAATGATCTGGACTCTGTGGCGGCCGATACATCTCATGCTCCTTGAACATTGTATACTGTATAAGATCCCTCTATTTACTATTTAATTGGTCACACATTTCCTGTCTATTTTGCGCGCCCTGAGTGTTTTCTGAAAGCTGAATGTAACAAGTGAATTTCTCCATTGTGAGATCAATAAAGGCTTATCTTATCTTATAACAGTTAGTTACATCCAGGTGGACACTTATTTTGTCAGGCAGTTTATTATGGCCTGTGCAACCCTGGAGTTATTTTAAATGTGCTTTGTTAGTTTGTTTGCAAGAAATGAAGTTCCTGAACTTTAAACAATAGGAGAACCCCTCATGAAAGCAGCAGGAGCTCTTGGGAAAGAGATGGACTAAATATGTGATGTGCGGGTTGTCTCATGATCGGAAGGTCAGGGGTTCGAATCCCAGCTCCTGAAGGTGCCCGCTGTCGTTGTGTCCTGGGAGAAGACACTTCACCCACCTTGCCTTCAGTGTCTGTGTACTCTGGTGTCTGAATGAGAGTGTGAATGAGTGACTGGTTCCTTGCTGTAAAGCGCCATATAAGTTGAGACCATTTACCATTTTTCTTAGCATTTGAAGCTTACTGCAGAAGGCCTTAAGAATCACAGTCACTTGTGATGTCAGTCTAGTCCAGATCACCTGTGAGCGAATGTGAACTAATGCCATGTGTTATGTTTTTAATATGATGGAAACTTTGTGTCGCTTCCCATCTTGGTCAGGTCTCTCTTAGGTCTCAATGGGACTAAAGGCTAAAAGAAAAACATATCAAAGAATACAAGTGCCTGTACTGTAGCTTTCATAAATTGTCACTAACCCTTTGCTTTGTACCAAAATATCTGCACAAATGCCAAAGATGTTACAACTAACCCTAGTCTCCCCCAAACTGTGGACAGACATGCACCAGGACTGAAGACATTATAAAGACAAGAACCTTCGGCAACATTTGTCCGAGGGGTAAAGGATTGACCTGATTGAGCAAAACCAATGTAACTTTTGGATTCAGCTAAATTTAGACACCAAATCTGTGTATTTTATCTTATTTTAGGTGAAAAGGCTTATTCCAATGGCTGATTATTCACTCAAATCTGGGTCAAATAATCTTTTTACAGGTATATTTCATTAAATTTTAAGATTTGGTTTTGCTGTGCATGGGTGAGTGAAACATGGGGGAAGAACATGTCAATATGGTTCAAAGCTTAAATAAAGGATTCAGCAGACATTACTGTAGTAAACATGTTGCTTACCTGAATGCCAGTGTTTACAATCCTAAGTGGGTCAGGCAAACTCCAGTTGTATCAGCGGCTGCAAAATACTCTCTGTCAAATCTCTCCGTCTCCACTTTTCTTCTAAATCAATAAAAAAGACTGATGTTATTCATAATGTGTGGGTTTAAACGGGTCAAGGGAGCGAGCTGACATGGACCGGGCTGCAGAGAGGGAGCAGGCTTAGGGCTTTACAGGAGCAACAGGTGGCTACATCCTGAGCTAAGACTGGACTAATCTGATTGGCGGAGTGAGGTCACATGGCTCAACGCTTTATATACACTGTCCATATGTTTCAGCTGATTCTATTCGGCTGTTTAGTTCACAGAGGTGTCAGCAGTGGAGCCTCTGCATCCTCTTTCACTACATCCATAAGTCTCCTCTATCGGCCTCATGTTTCCTGGCCGCTTCCAACTTAGCATTCTTCTCTCAAAGCCCATTTACTACCCTTGCTTTCACTAATAACAATTATGCATTGATTTGTACAGTATATAGCGCTTGTATGGACACACGTTATTCATGAACAAAGCCAGAAACATTTCCAGTTTCCAACCTTTCTCATTGTTACAGAGAACATAGAAGAACATGTGCTTTTTCTTTACCTAAACATGGAATAAAACAACCTCAATAGGTCGTTGGTTTTGACTCAGACTCACAGATCATTCATTGTTCGGCTTGTTAGAATTGTTTTAATCCATGTTTTGCGGGAAAAGAAAAGGCACATGCTGGTGGTGTCCTATAATACAGGTGAAACTCGGAAAATGAGAATAGCGTTAGAAAGTTGAATTATAGAAATAAATGAACTTTTGAACAATATTCTAATTTTCCGAGTTTCACCTGTAAGAGGAAAAGCTGCAAAGCTGTGGAACTCATTACCAAAGGAACTTAAAGGTCCTCTCCGCCTTTTGCTGTAAACTGCATTTGCAGGTTTCCACATTGTCTTGCAGGATGTTTTTGTGCACCTTTGCTGTGTTTTTGTGGGGTTCAGCAGACTTTTTACTGGTCATGAAGGACACCGCTTGTTTTTCAATAAACAAACAGCTAACACTATCTACAAATGCACAGATTTCTTCTACTGAAACACTGAAGAGGCAACAAGGACAGTGGGTGAACTGTTATCCCAGACGACACAATGACGGCATGATCTCGTCAAAGCTGAATCACCAACTAAGCCACAGCCCTGAGTCTCTAACCTACTTCTGAGGCGGATTAACCTGAAGAAAGTGGGAGAAAGTTAAGAGCGAACAGATGGACACTGGGCTCTTCGACTTAATCTTTAATCAGAGCTGCCTCCACACAGTCCTGAAGTCCCTCATTCACACAATAACAGCAGAGATTACACAGCATTTTTACACAAATAATTCAGTTTTATTACTTTACTTTTTAACACTTTCACAGTTGTTATTTCACTACAAGGAAGGATCAACAAACTGCAGCTCTCCAGCCCTTTCTAAGTCACTCACCAAAGGCTTTTCTATATTTGAGCTATCAGGGAAACCTCTTTTGAACGTGGACAAGTCCTAAAACTTGCTGCCATAACAAATAAAAGATGTCATGAATTCACAGTAACGCAGTTTATTCTGTCTTGGTCCTGTTTGTTCTATAGGATTTTAAAGATCCGCTCTGGTTTGCCGTTCCCATGGAGCCTCTTTGGTCCCTCAGAGGTCGTCTCTGGTCCAGCTCACGGGACCCAGTGTGCTTGGTCCTGGGCGCGCTGGACCACGGAGAAGAGCTGGAGACGGGACTCGGGCAGGTCTCCGTTCACCAAAACCGAGTCAAAGAACTGCCTGTACTTGTCCTCGATGAGTTTTGACGTCTCCTCCAGCTCCACAAAGTCCTCCTCCTGAAAAGTGTCCAAATAAAAATGCTTAATAAACGTGATCTGCTGTTTGCTCTTTCTTCTCCATACGGACCTTTTCTCATTTTGGCCAAAAATTCTATTTTAACCCCTTTATTTAAGCCAAACACGACACTTAGCTATCCAGACCTCATCAATGGATAAAGTGGACTAGATTATTGCAGCTGTTGGCAAATTATGTTTTCATCTCCACACGGCACTGGCGTCACAGATACAGGATAATACACTGAACATTAGCTTGATTAAAAGACATATTAGAGAAGCTGATGGAGCATGTGTAGATGACCGAGTGGTGTGGTGCAAATAAGGCAAGGCAGAGGGTCTTTTTAGAGGACAGGTCTGGACTGTGTCTCCGGTTTTTGAAGTAGAGGGGTGGGAGGAAAGGGGAACCCTCGATATATAGAATTACACAGGTTCAAGGGTTAGTTTCATCGCTTACACATGCATCCCAGGCCGTTACGAGATTACAGCGCACCACTGCCTACAATGACTCTGTATTTGAAGAACATGGACAAAGGTCTTAAACAAAAGACACAGAGACACAGACTTGTGAGCACTAGTTATATTGAAAATGTATACTTGGCTCATTTTATGTACTATGTATGTATGTAACTATATTGTGTTTTGTAAATTGCTGTGTGATTTTAATCCTGTCTTTGACATCTGCCAAAGGGTCTACCGATGAAAATTAGCTTATTCTGCTAACTCGGGCATATTTACATTGTAAAATGTTGATTAATGTGCACTGTCCCTTTTCAAATAAATAAATCCAAATCCAAAACATTGAGCGCCCCAAAAAGTGCATTTCAAATATTCTCTAAGGTCGTTTTTACACTTGCACTGATTAAGTCAAGCAAAAGGGCCTGAAAGAGAGAAATGATCATCGCATGACATCAGGGAAGAGCGCACGTGTGTGTCGCCGCTGCTCGAGTCCTGACAAGAACCAGGAAATACGACCACATTAGTCCAGTGCTCCGGTCTCTGCACTGGCTTCCTGTCACTCAGAGAATAGAATTTAAAACAGCGCTGCTTGTGTACAAGTCTTTTCATGGTTTAGCACCAAAGTCCATCTCTGACATGTTAGAGCCGTATGAACCATCTCGGGCCCTGAGAACTTCAGGGAGGGGTCTCCTGGTGGTTCCCAGAGTCAATAATAAACACGGTGAGGCTGCGTTTCAGTTTCATGCAGCTAAAATCTGGAACAGTCTTCATGAGGATGTGAGACAGGCCTCAACTCTGACAATGTTCAAATCCAGGCTGAAAACAGCTCTTTTTACCCGTGCATATGAAAACTGAAAGGATTTTATCTGCACTCTTGCCTTTTACTGTCATTGATTAATTTTATGTTGATATCTTATTGATTTGATCTGATTTCTTGTAATTTTATGCAACTGTGAAGCACTTTGAATTGCCTTGTGTATGAATTGTGCTCTTGTGCCTTGACAGGGCCCTGATCGCTTGATGCCTGTTGTCATGGGAATACGTTTGGCGAAAAGCTGATTGTTGGTACGTGGCTGATGGTGAGACACACAAGACGCTCCACCATGTGGGGAAACGACCTAAAATAGAACTCCAATTCAGACGATAGGGACTTCTTACCACGAAGTTCCGGTTTTGTCCATGTTTGGTTAGAATCTGAGCCTCTCTCCTGGTCTCCCTCAGTTTTTCTGAATCTGGAACTTTGATGAAGATGACGTACGGCTTGAGTGCCTTTGTCCGCAGCGACGGGATACACTGGAAATAAAGGAGACAATATTTAGTCATTTGTTCATTGTTGGGCCCAGACAAATGAGTGGATAAAATAAGTAGATACTCTTGGTTCTACGTCGATGACACAGATCCGTCCCTGTTGAAGCACCTCCTCGACTGCCTCAAAGCTGGTCCCGTAGAGATGCCCCCTGTGCTCTCCGGAATCCACAAACCTGAGGAGAGAGTAGGAGCGTTAGACAGTTTACATTGGCCACAAAATAGCCATTATTTGGATGGGTTTACTGGATGAATACAGTCTTGTACCTGTGATTGTTGAGCATGTGGTGGAACTCCTCTGTGTTCACAAAGTGGTACTCTCTCCCCGCCTGCTCCACTGCTCTCATCGGCCGAGTCGTGTCTGCAAAACAGGAATACACGCAATGAAGAAACCCACCTCTGCGTAATGGACAGAGCTGTGTTTTCTTAAAGTGTTTTACACATATATCTGCAGGAAAAACTAGACAAGTGCTCAGGAAGTCAATAACAAAATGAATTTTGGGGGAAGGTGCTCTTCCCAAGCAAGGCAAAAAACCAAGGCACTCCTCCCACATCATAATTCCTTATTTACATTTAAACCTATATTGTGCTGGGCTGATGAATCTTAAAGTCTTTAAAACATGTTACTGGTTTCTTCCACGCGTATCGGCTCCAACAAGCCTTTGTCAAGAATGAACATATCTGCTTTTATAATATAATGAAGGATAAAACTATTGTATTCCACTACCAGAAAAAAAATGAAAAGAACTGCTATAAATAAAAGGTCAACTGTATGAAAGCATAATGTGGTAAAGCTGTATCACCATGGTCACGTTTGAATAAGTTAAATATCATTAATTTTGAAAATGTTATAGGTTTAGCATTTTAAAACAAATGTATAAATGTTCACTTGATCTCACTCAAATTTGGCAAAATAGTGGCCCCCACACACAGCATTTTGCACAGAGCCCATACACATCTGTGAACAGGAAAACATGTTAAAGACATACGTGGTACAGGTCCCTGGAAATCAGAGGGTTTATTTGGATCAGTCGCTTCCTCAGTTCATTCACTCCGACTCCTGACGCACCTGCACAGACAGAGACGGAAGAAATAGATTTAAATGCCACACATACTGAATTAAAGATGTCTTTGTTCCTTCATCGTGTCAATAACGCAAATCTCAAACATGATTTATATTACTTTATTCAGGCTTTTGAAATACTTAGGCATTGGTTGGTTGTGCAAAAATAACAGTATAACAGCTTTAAACAATGACATTTAGGTCACTGAAACTACACATATCAGATGAGTATGTGAGCAGTGTGAGCATTCAACCACAAAAATTACAACAAACTTATTTGTACGAAGCAACTTGTAATTTGTTTCCATATTGTACCACTATATTAAAAGTAGAGCATTTATATTAAATTTAATGTATTGTTTATAGTTTTCTTTTAATTTAATTTACTTAAATAATAATTAAATTCCACATGAAAAATTATCGATTCATAAATGTATCAATGTTAGTAAAGTCATAATAAAGTTACAGTGTATAGATGATAGGGTTTGCTCAACTTAAGCAGGTTTTCACCGTTGTGTAACTAATGACTTTGACACATAATACAAACACTAAATATATTCAGTTTGTGAGTTAGAAGTGAGACAACATTTTGTATTTTTCTGACATTGAATTTGATGTATTTGTATTGTAAACAAAATACAGTATCTAAACCAACATCATTAAACCAGATTTTAAAAGTTTTCACATTAAAATCAATGCTCATAACATTTACACAATGGGGTCCCGAGTTGTTTAGCTGAGTGATTTTGGGGGTCACGGCCTGAAAAGTTTAAATTTGTTTTAATTTTAATTTTTTTTAAACTGATACAATATTTTTTGTCAGTTTGTCAATAAAGTTGCAGGTACAGTAGATCAAGAAGGAATAGAAGTGTCAAGAATCACTGTTTTATGGATGTGTAATATATTATTAATTAACTGCCAAAGAGTAGTAAATGTTCTTTACTAATGCTCAGTCTGAATCCTGGATGGCTCTGTCCTCTGTGAGTCTGTGGACAGTGAGGGCAGAGCTGAAGGAACTTGTTGTGGTCCGATTGAGGGACAGTGTGTCCAGCTCAGAGATGTTCCTCTTCAGCTCAGTGACTGCCGCTGCAGTTGGTCCTGAAGCTCTTGGACTCGTCTCAGTTGGATCTGCTCCTCAGAGCGGATCTGCTGCTCCACCTCAGAGCGTCTTTCTCTAGGAGAAGGCCATCTCTCTGAAGCTGTCCTCACTGCGCTCCACTGCGTCTGGGCAGAGCGGCTGATGTCCTGGGCCTCCTGTCGGAGTCTCTCCAGGTCGGTCTCTTTGAGCTAGAGGCTCTGGAGCAGCTCTTTCTGCCTCTGGCCCTCTCTGCTGCAGCCGTCACTGTGCGGTGGCCCTGGTGCTGGTCCACAGAGCAGAGGTAGCAGATGAGCTGCTGGTCGGTCTGACAGAAGATCTCCTTCACTTTGTTGTGTTCAGAGCAGATGTTTTCCTGGAGTTTGTTGAGCGCCACCAGCTGGTGTCTCTGAAACACTGCAGCATCATAATGAGGCTGGAGGTGGCTCTCACAGAACGAAGCCACACACTGCAGACAGGACTTGACGGCTTTCAGCTTCCTCCCAGAGCACACATCACAGGGAACATCCTGAGGTCCAGCATAGCAGTGAGCAGCAGGGGGCGCTGTGAGGCCAGTCGTCTTCAGCTGCTCCACTAAATCAGCTAACACTGTGCTTATGCTCAGGACAGGCCTGGGCTGAAGCTCTCTCTGCACTGAGGACAGCTGTACCTGAGGTTCTGTTGGTCCCAGTGAGGTTTAATGCAGGTTCCATTCATTCCACTCTTTTTAGTGAGAGCCCGACAAACTAGAAGAACCAGAGACACACCACCCGACTGAACTGAACTGAGCGGAGCAGCCTGACCACGTTGCTTACACAGGTCTTCTTTAAAACATTGACGTCCTCATTAAATTTCAATAATTAGACATAATGTAAGATCAGAAAACCTCAATAGTGTTTTTCTTTGACTGACCCACGAGAACGATGAGCCTGTGCGCGTCCTGCAGGGGCGCTGGTACAGGGTCACTTCCTCGTAGGGCGTGGCCAGAGCACTGTTACCGGGGCAACAGGACGAACACGACTGTCGCCTCCGCCGCAAAGAGCTGCGGCGCCAAAAACGAAAACTCCGACTGAAACCGGCTGAGAAGAGACGAGAGAGGAGCGATTAAAGATTTAAATTAAAATAATGAAAATAGACAAATTAATCTTACCGATGTAGAGTTTGTTCGTTTCATCGGCATCATCTGAAAAACGAACAAATAAATGAATTAGACAATGTCAGGTGTTTTCAATTAATAGATTTAAAAAAAAATGGGGGAAAAACAACAAGAGTGTTATTTTCGATATTATGTTATACAAGGAACCACCACTACAGACTAAGCTACAGAAACACACTTACCCACCCATTGTTAAATCTTCATCATCTGAGATCGACACATGAAAAGGAAGTCATTGAGTAAAACAATTTATGACGTGAAACTGACAGTAAAACTTTCCACACAGCGTCTGATGGTACCTGCAGTCATGTGACGGTCATTGGCTTGCATTTGGTCGGTCTCTGAGAATACACAGCAGCAATATGAAAAGAAAAGAAACAATCTTAATAACGTTTAAGAGAAAAATGATACTCCATTTCAAGCGAGACGCTGCTGGTGAATAGGTGGAAAAAAGAGATACCAATTTGAAACGTTTGCTGTAGACTACTGACATAAATATGATTAAAAAAATAAGGCATTGTACACATTAAAAGGGCCAAAATTGATGACAATAATGAACCAAGCCAGGTTTTAATGTATGACTTTATTTTATTGATGTAGTAGTTACACATATTTTACTAAGAGGATTTTGGATATAGTTTTGAGTTTTGAATGAGCAATTCAATTCAAGAAGAGAAAATCCCTAAGAATAAAACTTTCAAAATATTGTTCCGTAAAAGACTGGAAAGTTTGGCGTCTGTAGGACATGTTGTGTAATGAAAACCTCATGTTTTGTAACGTCAGCACAGCCTTTCGTGCTACACGTGGACACCAAACATGTCAGTATTTGTGAATGGATAAGTGTGGGAAAGACGAGGGAGCGCCGTGTTGTCTCCTGGATATCTCAGGCTCTGTAGGTGCTAAACGTCATACAATAAGCATCGTAAGGGGAGAGTTTGATCTTTTTTTAATCAGACATTAAAGGGGGGTATTATGTAAAATCGACTTTTTCAAGCTTTATATCATGTTATTATGTCATTCCCTCATTAAACACATGCCTGGAGTGTTGCCTTGGCTCATTCACATATTTTTGAGTAATCAGTAAAAACTTAGACGGCAGCCATTTTAGGTGTAGCTATGCCTTAGTCCTACTAGGAACGCCCCCACTCCTGGAGACGCCTCTGGACCTTTCGTCACCAGCCAAGCCACCAACCACTGCTCCTCAGCTCAGCAGAGCCCCTCTCCGCACAGTAGTGTTGTTTAAATGCCACAGCAGTGTGCTGAAGGGGCGTGTCGGAAAGCTTCTTAAAGAGACAGAGGCCTATTTCAAGACGTTCAGTACAGCCATTTTGAGAGAGCAATTTTATTCAAGGCAGTTATTTTAATTTACTGCATATACAGACCAACAGAAGGTTACGTCATCATTGTAGTATGCTATAGACTGGTGCTATGTGATTGAAAAAAACATAATACCCCCTCTTTAAAACTAATATCTCAACATTGACCACTGCGTGAAAAATCAATGCTTTCACCTGCCGTGTCTCTCCTTCAGAACACGTTTGGAGAGATATACACTACACTGTCAGCAGGATTTATTTATTTTATTATTTATTTATTGGTTTATTGGTAGGGACAGTGCAAGTTAATGAACAAGCCACACCGGATTGTAGCCTTGGCTAATTTCCATCCGTCGTCCCCCATGCGCACTCTCAAACACACTCTCATTCATCCTGGCCTATTGTACATGTTTTTAGTGGTAGGGGAAACCGGAGTACCCGGAGGAAACCTACGCAGACACGGGGAGAACATGCAAACTCCACACAGAAAGGCCCTGGCCTGGTGGGAATCGAACCCGGACCTTCTAGCTGTGAAGCACGAGCGCTAACCGTTGTGCTACCGTGCCGCCACGTAATACGTATACGTATACGTAATAAGACCCCAGGAGACAATTAACAATTAAAAGTGCACTCACCGTCGTCGCCCAAACTCACTGTGAGCAGAAATAGCAGAGAAAAGTGTTAGAAACTAAAGTCTGCTGGGAAAAGCTGAAGTCATAGTTTGATAACAGGACTCACGTGGTTCGATGCAGGTGTGGGTTTGTAAAGGCTGGCACCACCACTGCTCCCTCTGTTTACTGCAACAATAACAGACAATATGAATGAACGGCCAAAATGTTCTTCAGAAGCGCTACAGGAACGTGAATGTTATGCCGGCCCTGAGCATAGACGACCTAGGGCACCATCTACTGGAGGGAGCGTTGAATTGCACTTAACCCTATGAAGTCCATGCCCAACCGTCCACAACACCTTCGGACATAACTTTGGAAGGTAAAGTGATAGAGACTTGAGGTAAACATTTGTAAATTTACATCAGAAGTAGAGGCTCTCCCCTTAAAGCAGTACTAAGTATCTTGTTGACCTTAATAAATCCTTTCCGTAGTCCCTCTGGGGGTAATACAAGTGTTAATGGGATGATTGGGGGGTCTTTCATCTCCCCCTGGTGTCTATGGCCAGAAAACCAAATTTGCAACTTGACTGCCACAGGACGGGAGCCACCAATACACACTAATGGAATCACGAAGAAGAACAGGCTAACGGCAAAGCTAACTGCGGGCTAGCGCCAAAAATGATCTCCATTGTGTAATTGGATGTACAATATCCCTCTATCCCTTCGCCTTTTCTGTCAGCGTAGTATTTACTCTCACGGACAATTAATAAGTAAAAAACACAACATGCTACAACACCTGCAGTGGCGCTTATGGCCTCTAGGGGCAAGAGTGACTTAGTACTGCTTTAATTGCACAAATGAAACAATGCCACAGTAATCGCTGCAATCAAAGCTAAAGGCAGTCCAATGAAACATTAGAATGTGAGGCTGCACAATATATTGCAAAAAAAACATTGTATCGCGATATTAGGAGATGCAATATCCGTATCACAAGAAGCCACAATATACATCGCAACATCATTTAAGTCTTGATCTGACTGAGATCGACACATTTTTTTGCAAATTCAGCCAAAAACAGTTAACAGAAGTTAAAAATGTGGAAAAGTTCATTTTTAGTTAACCTCTTAAAGCAGTACTAAGTAACGTGTTTACCTTAATAAATCTTTTCCGTAGTCCCTCTGGGTAATACAAGTGTTAATGGGATGGTTGGAGGGTCTTTCATCTCCCCCTGGTGTCTCTGGCCAGAAAACCATGCTTGCAACTTGACTGCCACCGGGGCGGAGCAACCAATACACACTAATAGAATTACGGAGAAGAAGCTAACAGGCTAACGGGCAAAGCTAACTGCGGGCTAGCGCCACTTTAAACAGTATTTACAGCCAAGTTTAAGTGAAAAAAAATATTTCCATTGTATAACTGGATGTACAACACCCCTCTCTCCCTTCACCTTTTCTGTCAGCGTAGTATTTATTCTCCAAGACATTTAATAAGTTAAAAAATCGTAACTTGCTAAGACACCTGCAGTTGCGCTTATGGGCCTCTAGGGGCAAGAGTTACTTAGTACTGCTTTAACCCCCTCATGAACCGAGCACCTTTTCTCCAGTTTGGCTGTAAAAGCTTTTGAAAAAGTGTCAAAGTAGCAACAAAAGTGAGACTAAAACAAGGATGAAAATGCAAAAACTGTGGCAAAAACATGAAGAAAACTCAACTGATCAATTTAGCTGAGTTTTGAAGGTCTTCGCTTTCAAATGAGGCGTTACACTGGCCTATAGGCTTATGGACCTTCTGGAGAAAATGCACTCGGTTAAGGCGGGGTTCAGAGGTAAAACATTTTCTAATTTAGTTCAATTTGACCCTTCTTCTGATCCTGTTTTAGTGTTTTTTTATGTTAGGTAAAATAAAATAATATTGTTATCGCACTATTGCAAGTTACTTATGGTGCAGCCCTATTAGAATGTGTGACCTAACAACTAAAACAAACCCAAATTCCCTGACTAAATCTTAACCTAAAATCTAAAGCATTAGTGTAAAAATGAACTGTGCTTCGTGTGAATCCGTCCGTGTGGAGTTTGGACCTTTTGAGGTTGGAGGCGGAGGGGATGAGTCCGGCGCAGGACCTGGAGCTGGCCAGCCTCCGCGCCTGCCACCAATGACCGTCCGACTGGTCCACCACCTCCAGGACCTCAGCCCGACTGAAGGCCAACCCCGCAGTCGCGCAGGGGATGGAGCTGTCCTCCAGGGGGCAGTAGTCCACCATCGCCCGCATGTACACCTGAGGGGGGAGACACTACAAGGTAACCAGCAAGGTACAATGAAATGTTCAAGTTAAATGGGTACGATCAGAGAAAAGAGTTACTACTTTTTTCTCATGTAGCAGTAAAAAGTAGTGGCCCAAAAGTAAAAAGCCTTTGGTGAAATACTAGACTTCGATATAACTGTAAACTGTTTTTAAAATAATGTGGCAATTTGGATATTTTGAACATAACGCTCATACTAAATACTAAAACAAATCTATGTTTAGTTGCTCACTTTGTTAAAATGTTGGCAAGATCCTCAAGTTAGGGGGTACTCAGAGAGAATTAAATTAATGCCCCAAGGGGTACGTGGAAAGTTCTGACAAGTAGACATTTTCCTCTCAAACTTTTTCTATACTTGACATTGATTAAATTGCTTTCTTGCGTTCAATCTTATGACATAATGTTTTAAAACATTATTTTGGCCATTAATGCACGATTTGCAAATTCACTGCCCCAATCTCCTCACTCTAAGAACAAATGTTAATTTTTATGTCACTTTTTAACATTTTTGAACTTTTCTCCATTATTTTTTTGTTTATTTGTGAAGACAGTGGGCCTATCTCTCTGGCCTAGAGACTAGTTGGAGACTCAATAATGCATTCTCCAGTCCAAGTTCAAGTTCATTTATCATATGCGACAAGTACAAGGTGCCAAAAGCAATAAAGTCTCAGTGAAAATGAGCAGGTTCGATTCAGACTGTATGGAGACTTGAAAAAGTCTTCATGCGGTCTCGATAGGTCTCTGCATGGTCTCTGAGAGGTCTATGTGGTTTCAAGCAGTTGTGTCGCAAACACTATTTGTTGTCCGCAACCTGTGAGACGTTTCTGTGACATCCCTGCAATGTCTCTGAGACCTGTCGGACACCAAAGAGAACTCAAAGAGTCTCTTTGAGATCTCCTTGGTATTCGACAGGTCTCGGGGACAACAAACAAGGACAACAAATAGTGTTCGCAACATTGCCACAGCTGCTTAAGAGCACGTAACCTCTTAGAGATCTCTTTGAGACCATGCGTAGACTCAATGAAAACGAACTGGTCGGATTTCAGCTGAGACTACCTGGAGACTCACCTTATTGCCAGAGGATGTATTGGAGACATCTCCATGACCATCGGCGACTCTACTAGTCTCTAACTAATTTCTAACTAGTCTCCAGACCAGAGAGATAACCCTTTGTGTGCACGTAATCAGTCCGAGTTGCGGAGACGTTTGCCTAGACCAGGGGTGTCCAGACTTTTTTCATGGGGGGCCACATAATGAAGCGTACACAGGGTGAAGGAAGGGCCATAGATCAGTGGTTAGTGCCGTGAAACCTTCGACTATGAGAGGTTTAAATTGTGCCCCACACCTTCATTTATGGTTAAACCCTTCATGCCAGCTCTGTCTCACAGTAACATGTTAGTTGTTAGGTTAGAATTGTGTAAAATTATTACATTTCAAATAAAAAGGACCATCTCTAATGACGTGTACAGATTCAGCAAGAAGGCCGAAGGCCACCAAAAATTGGTCAGACGGGCCGCATTTGGCCCCTGGGCCGCACTTTGGACAACCCTGGCCTAGACATACGATACTGTATATGACTGTAAACTCATCAATTCTGCATTATTTGTGGTTTCTTCTGCTCAAACGATAATTTGTTAATAGTAGTTCATGCTGAAATAACACTGTAATATGTTGCTATTTCCTACGGGGCTACAATGGGAGGTAAAATGTCATTAACTGGAAACAAGGGATGAATTTAACTTTGTTCCAGTGTTGCTCTCTTACTGGTTTGTGGCTGCTGCAGGTCTGGGGCGAGTTTGGGATCACTTTGAACAAAATCGTACCCTGTGAATTCACCTGAAAGAAGTTAAACTGTTGTTATTGTAATATTGACAGTGAAATAAAGCGTTCATTTGTTTTGACCGGTTACCAGTATCTTTATGACCTGCTCCGGCTCCAAACCTGACACCGGGTTTCCGTTCACCTCCAGCAGATGATCGCCGGCCTGGAGGAGACCTGGCAAGAAACAAATCAATTAGAGCATTTGGCATCTCGACATTTATTCGTGCTAATCTCTTACCGCTGCGCTCAGCCAGTCCTCCGTGAATGACTCTGGCGATGTAATCTGTCCAGTTTTGTCATCGCGCTTTATCGTCGCGCCCTGTTAAAGAGTCACACGAGGAGTGAGAACCACTGATTTGAAAAATGAAATGCTTTGAAATAATCCAAGGACAAAAAGCTATACCTTTGGAGATGTTTCGATGGACAGAAGTCAAGATACACCCAATACAGCCCAGAAAAAAGCACCCCATATACTTATTGAGGTTATATATATGTTGGATAAACATAATAAAACAAGGCCTAGCTTGGCCAGCTAAATTACGGTTAAGGGACTTAATGTTCCCCAAACTGGAAATGTGTCCGCTGCATCCAATCAAACAGGGGAATGAGGGGAATTTTATATTCGAAACTAAATTGATCAAAACGGAAAGGTTTTGAGTCAGAGCAGCAGCTGAACTTGTTTTGACAAATGTTTGCAGTAAAATAGTTGAGTGATGTCATGTTATGGGTTCTGTCTCTAAGGAAAACACATATTTTCTGAGACATTTAGATTTAATGCCAGTTTGAAAGATTTAAAAGCATTAAATAGATTCAAACTGCATATGACAGGTTTTTATGCTTTTGAAAATATGACTTGTTTAGATAGATCACCTGTTGAAAGTAATAATCATCCTTTTATTTCAGTGAAGCAGCCATTTAATGGAGCAATGTTGGGCAGAAAAGTCTTTATTTGAATTTTTACTGACAGGAAGTGACATAGATAGAGGTAAAGTTCCATACGTTTGTTAAGTGATGATGTCATTGCTCCATTTCCGGGTCCAACAGAACTTTAGCCCTATTTCTATAATGGGATTTAGCTGTTTTTAAACATCTGATCACACAGAAATATTGCATTTACTCTGGATTTACATTTACTAATGTTTTTTCTGACATTAATTATCAATTATTTTTTCCATACACAATGAAGGCTTATTAAAAAAAATTTTTTTTTATTTTACCTGGAGAAATGATGAGATATATTATTCTAATTAGGTGTGAAACAGTTTTTGGCCTTTTATCTGCTGTTGTTTCAGCAGGAGATTCAGATAAAGCGTTTTTTGCTGTGTTTGTTTATAGAGCTCTGAACAGTTTGGACCGGAATTATTATTGTGTGCGATGTCACACTTAACAAACGTATTGACTCACTCATTTCCCACTGACATAACATGGTCGGCATGGCAACAGTTTAAAATGGTTTACCTCTATCTATGTCACTTCCTGTCAGTGTCCAATAAGACTAAAGAAAGCTGGGCACAATCTTTAGCAAAATCTTAAATATAATTATGTTAACTATGTTTTTGCACTTTTAGGTTTTTTAATGCCTCAATTCCTGTTGTTTCAGGAATTTTAAAAACCCGATGACTGCTATACCTAAAGTAGCATATTCTGATATGATTGTAATGAGCTGTGGTTTAATATTTAGATGAAATTCAAATATCAAAACTGTATTCCATGCCAAGAAAACAGTAAATGCCGATCAATGCACATAAAAAGTTTAATTAAACTTAAAGGTATTTTGCCAGAGCAGTGAAGGCAGGGAAAGGAGATTGTGTAATACAAAAAGTTCTAGGCCATTTCAATTAAACTGTCCTCAGAAAAGCAGACGTTCACTGTTAGCGTAGCGCCACATGCTAACTACTTCTTTTTCTTCCTCTTTGTCGTCAAGCAGCTCGTGTTACAGTCGTACTGGTCACTAGAGGGCGCCCGGGACACCGCGCCATTGTTCAGTCTCACTTGCCCGTTACTGTTTCCGCCGCGAAACGTCACCGACTTCTTGGGGTCCCTCCTCGACGGTTTGTACGCGTCCGGGCAAAAGTGCAGCGAGGTCGACGAAGAGGAGCGGGAACTGGAGGCGGAAGAGGTCGACAGCGGACGCGGGCGCTGCTTCTGGACTTTGTGGACTACTTTAGGAGACAAAGACGAAACCCTTCGCGGAGGTTGCGGCGGCGGAGCGCGCTGGGGTGGAGTCCGCTGTTTCGGACGATCCGGAGGAGACGCGGTCTGGCTTTTGCTCGCCACGATCAGCCCTTGAAGCTTATCCACGACCTCGACGAGCAGGTCAAGAGCTTGGGCGTTCTCCTCCACGTTATCCGTCATGAGCTCCGTCGCGGCCGCCATTTTGGGTCCAAGATGGCGGACGTCCTCGTGGCTGAAAGCGCCGGCGACGGTCTGCACGACGGACCTCAGCTCGTCGATGCTGCGCTGCTTGCGTAACACGGGGCGCCGCTGGTTGTCCCGCTTCCCCTGTGCCTGCGGGACATTGGAGTAGAGGTTTTGAAGATCGTCTCGGTGTCCGGGTAGGAGGTCGCGGCGCGTGGGAGCGTGGCGCGCCCTTGCGGAGGAACGAGGCGCCGCGTGGCCGGGCTGCAGGGCACAGAGTTGGACGGGGGTCGGTGGCTGTAGTGCGGAGCGTACGCGCTGGTCTTTTTGCAGAGAGCGGGGGAGTTGGGGAGGCTAACGCTGTAGACCGGGAGGCCGACCGGCGGAGGGGGGAAGTAATATGGATCCTCCCTGACGCTGCGCGGAGTCGGCGATTCTGGTTCGAAAGCAAGAGAAGAAGAAAGAGAGTA
Source organism: Neogobius melanostomus (assembly GCA_007210695.1). Taxonomy (NCBI): domain Eukaryota; kingdom Metazoa; phylum Chordata; class Actinopteri; order Gobiiformes; family Gobiidae; genus Neogobius; species Neogobius melanostomus. The sequence goes on along the minus strand of VHKM01000527.1, from coordinate 320,394 downwards.
AAGTAGCAAAGCACTGGCATTCCACGGCGATGAATGGAGATGGAGATTGTACATTGAAGTAGTGATGGGCAAAACACCTGGCGCTCTTGAGCTTGTTTCGCTCTTCCTGAAGCAGATTACTTCAAAACACTCTTCGGTACCAGCTGGTCATGTGACTAAAGTGTCAAATGTCTTGAAAAGTGCTTCACTCTGTGCTTAGTTGTGTATTAGTGTCTCAAAGCGGGTCATCGGTTCAGAGCGTTTCAGTTGCTGCCTTGAGAGGTGATGCACTAAACCACAGAAGTTGTCTAGTCCATATGGCCACGTAAATCATTAATGATAAATAAATGTGCTGCATTTCCCTCATTTCCCATTTAACCCCTTAACCTGGCGTTGGTGCAGCATTGTGGTCACTTTTTCGTCATATTGTTGGTGCTTTTTTGCTGCGTTTTAATCCTCATTTACGTCTCGTTTTTGTTGCTGTTTTGATGCTTTTTTTCATGAAGCTTCAAGATTTGGGTGAAGCCAAACAGGTGAAAATGCACTCGCTTAAGGGGTTAACTGCGTTCATGTGGTGAAAGTTGTCTTTGCCGGGCAGTGGGAAAGCCACAATAAACGTTTTTCCTATTCTTTACAAAGCTCCTGTTTTTGAAGAGAAACTAAAGCACACGTGGCTGAGCAGGCGAGGGAAACATAAGGAGCGCCATCTACAGCAAAGCAAAAATAGCTTTGACTTAAAGGGATATTTCAGGATTTTTGACATTGGGCCTCATTTCCTAGTTATCCAGAGTGTTGTTGATGTCTGGAGATATTTGTTTCTTAAATTCATGCAGTTCTTATATTTGAAGAGTCTAGTGGCGCTAGGCTAGTGCTAGGCTAACACATTTCTACAGTAACAGCTAGCCTGCGTTAAAAACAGTCTGACTCACTCCACAGTGCACCTGAGGCAAATCACTAACCATATAAATGTTTGTGTTAATAGAATATTTTTTTTAAATATAACTGATCTTGCATCACATGAATTAGCGCATTTTAAGGGACTATTTTCTCGCAGATCACTCCGCCGCTGCGTTAGCTTACAGCCACGAAGCTGAAGCTGCTCAAATATAATATACATGTATATGGTTAGTCTGGTGTTATAAGTGATTTACCTCAGGTGCACTGTGGAGTGGGTCAGACTGTTTTTAATGCAGGCTAACTGATACCATAGAAATGCTTTAGCCTTGCCCTAGCCTAGCGCACTAGACTCTTCAAATATAAGAACTGCATGAATTTAAGAAAAAAATATCTCCAGACATCAACAACACTCTGGATAACTAGGAAATGAGGCCCAATGTCAAAAATCCTGAAATATCCCTTTAATTAAATAAAAGCACAACAATGTCCTGCCTAGGAGCAGCAGAGCAGCAGGTGACTGAGTTGGCCCGGCCCAAAGGAGCTCCGTGAAGCACAGACCCACGTTACAAAGAAAATGACTCTTATTTATCGGCCTTGACTTAATCATTCAAACATCAATATCAGGCTGGAAATAATAAAACCGCCACACGCCTGTTTGAAACTTCTCTTGCACATGATTGTCTTGGTGCTTCACTCGCGTTTATGAGAAGCAGTAATGACGTTTGTCCACAAGAGGTCAGTGTTCAGACAGAATGAAACAGCTCTGAGACTTTGAACCTTACGAGACTTTTTTGCCAGGAAAGCCTTGAAGTGTGACAAGGCTTCACTCGCCCATCACCACATTGAAGGTTTTCCAAGTTATGAACACGTTGATGAGGTGGTTTGAAGAGTTAGATGTTTTTCCACAATGAAAATGACTGTCTCTGATCAGAATGAAATATTTGTCTTCATGAAAACAAGTGAAAGGTTGACCAGAAGTAGAAATGGAAGAATGAATGATCCAATGATAGAAAGAAAGCACATTTTGTTTATGAAGAATGGAACCAATGGACGGCGCGATGCTCTGAAATGACATCACTTCCTGCTTCTTACCGCTGCAGGGGGCGGGGCTACAGACGGAGGGAGCCGATTGGTTGAGCCCCGTCCTCCACATTCGAGGGTACACGTGGCAGCTCCCCGTGGACTGGTACCGGGGCAGGAAGGGCTCGGTCGGGTCGCCGCGTTGGAGCGGGAGAAGGCGGGCTACGTTTTCGGGCGTGGCCAGCTCCTCGCCTGACCACGCCCTCCGCCTCTGCGTCTCCAGGCGCTCGACCGTGAAGCGACGCAGGCTGCTCCACTGAGTGCGGATCACTCGGCTGCCTACGCTGCCCCGACGCGCCTCACCGTTCTTTTATGGACAAAAAGGCGATAATAAAGAAGAATTTCAAAGTTTGATTTTTGTTTGTACCAGGAGCCGAGGCTTAAACAAGGACTGAGCCAAGTCTAGTCTCAATGACGACACAATTTAGAGCAGTCCACGAAGCAAAAGAGAACTAATTTGTGCATGTCAAGACTAAACCAGGTCTAAAACTTGCATGGAGCACTGTTTAACCATTTAAATTGTGGGTGGAGTAGCAAATATGTTTAAAGTAAGTTTAAAGGGGCATTATGCAACTTTTTATGGGATAAAACGTTAATATGTTTGACCTTTCAGTGACCCAGCGGCTGCACAGGTGGTTAACATGGCGCCTTTTCTTTCCATCCTGGAAGCCTCTTGCGTGCACCAGGCCCAACTTAGCCAGACCGCCTTTGCTCTGCCCGATCCCGTCAGACCTTGGAAGGGCGTGGTCGGTACTTGGATGGGAGATGATTTAGTAAGACCAGGAAGCCTGGGGCGAATGTAGTGAGTGAGTGGTTGGTGGTGGTCGGAGGGGCCGATGGCGCAGACTGGTTGCCTCTCTTCCGTCAGTCTACCCTAGGGCAGCTGTGGCTACAATAGTAGCTTACCACCACCAAGTATGGAGTGAATGAATAATACAATGTAAAGCGTCCAGAAAAGTGCTATATGGTTATGTACTATACAATCCATTTACAGAACCTACCAGAAACCCAAATAAATTGGTCCTAGAGCATCTTAGAAGCCACTGGGATGGAAAGCAAAGGCGCCGAGCTAACAACCCATACAGCTGCTGGGCCACTGAAAAGTCAAATACGCACCTTTTTTCCCCCACATAAGTTGCATAATGCACCTTTAAATGATTTTGCTCAAGAAATAAGAACTCAAGTCAAGTATTTGATAACACAACTCTCAACTGACTGCGGCCTCCTTAATCAACCTAAAGATTTTACCAAACTACAAATGTGTTTTTCCTGGTGGATAGTTTGTGCATTGAAACCAATATTATTAAATAGGACATAAGCACAGAAAAGCATTTTTGGGGGTAATCTTGTCCTTCGGCACCCCCTAACCAAAAATAACCAGTAATATAAATGAGCAGGTAAAAAGCAAAGGTAGAACAAAGAGTATACAATGAAACAAGGTGGGACAATTCATTCAATAGAAGTGTATTGTTTGTGCAGATCTGTGCAGCAGTTCATCCGTGGGACAGTTCAGCTGAGTCCGACACAAGGCGACCTGACTGAGGAGCGTGACAGCCCTCGAAACAAAAGTATCATTCCTTGCACTGCAAAAAACAATATTCAAGCAATATTTTTCAAAAGTACGTAAATTTGCCCTTGATTTGATTAAATAAACATTAATCTTTATTCAAGTACACTAAGATTTTATTATCTAATTTTGAGTTCAATTAGATCTTTTTTATTTATGTATTTATCTAAGTTTAAAAACAAATTTCTTGAAATTAGTTGCTCACATCAAGGACAAATGTAGTTATTTCAAGACAATTTCACTTATTTCTGGATAACTTTCCACTGTGTGCTCAAATGCACAGAAAACAGTTCCATTTAGCCGTGCGTATGACAATGAAAGCATTATGTCTGGCTTTTTTGCTTTTCATTTAATTTTACAATGATGTTTGTGTCACTCTGCACGGGAAACCTCAGTGACCGTGTTTGAGGCGACCACCCCGAAGGTTTCTTTTACGCCGTGATGCTCCGATCAGTCACGAGACTAAATATAAGGCACAGAGGGAGAGACACTGACCAGCGGCTGGTTGTTCTTGACGAGGCACACGATCCGCACGGCCTCCTCGTCTTCAGGTAAGTCCTCTGGCAGCGGGTCCAGGACCGGCCCAAAGTCTCGCTGAGCCACAGAGTCGTGGGACCAGAGCAGGGCCTGGGGACGCAGAGGTTAAAGGCTTTGTAACCTTTATTCATCCATACAGCTTAGTCCTGGTGACATCAGCAGCTGGGTAACCAAAGGAGAATCCCCCTGCTGGCCGCTCACGGGAGTGCAGCAACACAGCAAATACAAAGATGTGGCAGAGTGAAGGGAATTTACTGCACTAACTGACTCCAACTACTCTGACCAGCCAACACTCCTTACCCGTTTATATACAAAGACATTCAAAATGATTTGGTGTGAGGATTTCCAAGTTCATACCTTGATGTGAGGAGAGCAGAGGAGGCCGAACAGCTCTCTGGCTTCAGCTGACGGGCGCTGGATCTTTGACATCCCACACATTACCTGTGAGACGCAACAAATACTGTTTTAAAATGTCAATGTTCCTTTTAACATTCAGCATTTAGAGCTGCTGATGCTCGGACAGTGAAAAGAACAATAGAAACCACAAATCACGCTTGACTGTAATATGGGGATATAGAAGTATTGATATGTAGCTTGATATACCATCCATGTTCTGTACCTCGTGTGAGAGTCCTGCGGAGTAAGGCGTCAGTGGACCGGCCTCAGCCACTGGAACTGCAGCAGGGACTCGTACATCTGCAGCCAGTGAGAAACACGCCATGATGTCACCATATGAGAAGTTTTATTCAGCCCCCCAACATTTATCTACTCCCAGATCATTTAAAGAAATATTTATTTATTTATCTGAGCATACATTTTGCTCAAAAGGAGTGGGCCGAAGCAAGAAGCTTATGAGCGCCTACCCCCAACTCAATATGATAAAACATTTCATTTCACAATAGTACAATCAGTGTAAAGGGAACAAAACAACAACAAGGAACAATAGCAAAAAAGGATGAGGTGCACAGTCTGGTCATGGTTGGCAAGATGGCATTTACGTTAAGGAAGATTACATGTCTAAAATTACATGTCTATCATGTACTATAGGCTACACCTTCCCCAAACAAGTAATACTAATTACAACAATAACAATGATAATTCTATGTAATGAAATCGTAATCACTCTCGACCCCTGAAGCTTCAGTTTCCACAGCAATAATAAGAAAATAAGTTTACATGTTCAGTCATACATTTAGCTGCATCATTGTGTGATTAGTCTCATTGACTGAAAAGAAGAACTTGTTACCTTTCAGAACAGACCAAACTCAAATATGAAAAAACATTTTCTTTAAACTTCCTTTGGGGAGGAACTCCACACTAACCTGGCAAAAGCCAAATTGATATTTCAGTGCAAATTTCATCAGCACAGTAATGAGAGTACTGAGAGTTTAGGAAGAGGACAGACTTTTGGGTGATATTTGCTGCTGATTGGATCAAGCGATCCTCGTTTTAGCCAATCACAGCTAAGCGTCAAACTCCAGCGAAACATGAAATCACTAAAGCAATTAAACATTTAGTTTTTAACAGTGTTACTTGTGTTTGTAAATCTGTAGCAGCAATTTGTGATTTTCCGTTGTTGCCGTGTTGTTAATTAGTATCGATAAAAGTGCGTGTTTTTGTCGGCAAATACCACCAGGGTATTCGAGCTGAACATTAGAGATCGGAGTCTTTCAAGATGTATTTTTGTGAATTCCTCTTTCCTCCACACCCCATATTTGTCTATGTGGGTAAACAATACCATTGGGACTACCATGGGGAGACTCAGCCCAATCCTGTGACAGACAGAAATTGTCCCGTCACAGAACAAACTTTCCTCCCCTTGCGCTGATGCTTTTTGGATGGTTTGGATGCATTGTTCAAAGCTCACACTTCTTCCAGTGAGCCCCGCCGTGACTATGAATGACCTGCTTATCAGATCGCGTGGGGTCAAGACATCAAATGCCATTTTCACTTTTAAGGACCAGCTTCGTAGGAGGAGACCAGGCAGTCATGTTAATTTCACATGACATATGAATGGATGAATGGATAACCGGCTATCTCTTGTATATTATATCTATGTCAAACACAAGTAGAATTACACAAGTTTACACCAAAATGGCTTTCATTTGACCGGGAACAGCAGACAATACATAGTTTGGCTCCACGTCTGAGTGTGAAGTCGTTACCTTGAGCAGAGCGGAGAGCCATGGTGCGCTCAGTATCTCATGCAGGACCTGAGCTCCGCTGTTACTGCCGAGGGACTGCCCCACTCCTCCACCAAACGGGACAGCACCTCGCTCACTCCTGACCACACAAACAAGCCAAAACCGTATCAAATTTAGAGCTCTTTTTGCACTTGCATCATCATTAAAGTCTCTGTTTCTGCTGCCTGTCTGTCTGAAAGTGTCTACGCCCATGATGTCCCACTTAGGTCCATGGGAAAGTTGGTTGCTATGTGATGTCATCTGAAACCCAGCAATTAGTCGCAGCAAAGGAGTCTGGGAGGCAGATGTGCGAGGCAGGGTCGTCCGGATTAAGACGTCACCTTTGTCCCCGAGACTCTAATCCCGCAGAATTAGTCCTCATACCGGATTACACGCAAATTAAAAGACACAGCAGCAGAGTGGTTGTCCTGTCTCCTGTAAGTAAAGAGAAGCTGGTAGATAGAGACGCCGATATATTTAAATATTTCACGATATTGTTGCGATATTTTTGAAACCATTTAAAGACTTGGGGCCTGATCTTCTGCTTGGCGCGTCTAAGTCGAAAACCTGTGTGTTGATGAGACGCTTGACAGAGGTCATCGTTGGAGCAAGAGGAGGCTCACTCTGCGACTAGTGTTACAGAAATATCAGACACGGCCTGATGTCGGTCGAAGCTCGTCTTTGGTCGTACTGTATGATGGTTATATTTTAAAGGAATAGACCACCATTTCTCCATACTGTGATATGATATGTTCTTACCTGAGCTTAGACGAGTTGATACGTACCTGTCTGGTCTTTGTGCCCGTGGAAGAGCGTGGTAGCTTCTAACTTCACCCACGTTTGGAGCCATAGGAATATGCTGGGAGAGGCTAAATGCTAACAACATCTTTGGTCTTTTTGCATGATTGAGCGCACGCGTAAAGACCAGACAGGTACGTATCAACTCGTCTAAGCTCAGGCAGTGGCGTGCAGGGACCTCATTTCGGTCCGGTAATTTAGAGAAGACCAGCCCACTTTTCTGTGGGTTTATAGCTCAGTGATAGAGCGCTAGTCTCTGGTGCAGGAGGTCCCCGATTCAAGTATGGCTTCGACATTTTTCTAACGCTTTTTTTTTTAACGCTCTTTTTACATGGGCCGCTGCACACACAGTCTGAGCCTGATACAACTCCACAATCAGCACCAAGTTATGAAGATAAAACTATTTATTTACTTTTCTACCTTTCACTGGCTTTTTCTCTCTTTACTCGCGCGGACACTTGTCTCCGCTGGATTGGACTGCACCAACTTCAACTAAAGTGGAGGGGTGTTCCACTTAAACACCCTTAAACACCCCTCTGAGTTAGTTCAATGTCAAATGGTATCTCCCCGCCACAAGGATGAAAAGTTAGATGCGAAAATATTTTCTGATTTTGACACATTTCCCCATCGTGGGGGCGGCCCGGCCCTAAACAGTGCCGCGGCCCACAGGGAAACCTCCCAACTCTCCCTATGGCCAGCATGCCTCTGAGCTCAGGTAAGAACATATCTCAGTATGGAAAAATGGTGGCCTGTTCCTTTAAATCTTTGTCCCTGTCTCACTGTACAACCTACGACCTGTGATTTTCAGCTACAACCTAAGATTTTCCCCATAACGAGTGTAGTTCGCTGCAGACGGCCAAAATCATGCAGTGTACACCCAGTTTAAGTCTAAGTCCAGTGGCGTAGCAGGGGTGTCCAGGGTCCAGAAGCAAAAGTTCACAGGGGTCTATACAGGGGGTCTATACTGTATTCTTTAGGTTATAATGGGTGTTACAGTAAACTGGTTTCACTTATATTTGGCAAATATAATGTGGTGGAGCCATGTGTAAAAATAGGGCTGGGACAAAATATCGGATTGGATCAAATCAGATCGCAATACCACGTATCGATTCTTTATCAAGTATCGCAATACTTTCAATACTTGTGTTTGGAGACATTTTTAAGATAAGATAGCCTTTATTGCTCTCACAATGGAGAAATTTACTCTTACATTCAGCTCTTAGAAACACTCAGGACATGTGAAATAAACATCAACAATTAAAAGGAAATAGTGGTATCTTATATACAACGACTACCAAGGACTTTGTGGGGACAAAAAGTGCAAACAGTAAATAATAAGTAAACAGACTATAACAAAAAAGGTTATTGTCAGTATTAGCAGTGCAGGTTTACATCATAGTGCAAGTGGTTGATAAAGTGACGCAGGAAGTGATGTGAATACAGGGATTATTGCATGTGTTCTGCAAAGGGGTTATTGCACATGTTACTTTACAGTCTTTCAGGCTTTACAGGCTGTTTTTCCTGCACTCCTTTGTTTCCGCTAACAGCACTTTGTTACAGTTTGTGTTAATGCACTTGTTAATCTTAACACTTCAATAAATGTCAAATGGTATTTGGTTTATAAACTTTGGACACATGCTGTTTCTTTTTAGTCATTTTAAGGGAAACATTTTACTTATCATAATTACTTACTGTATCACAATATGTATCGGATCGGCCTGTGAGTATCGTGACACGTATCGGATCGTGACAAAAGTGTATTGCCCCAGTCCTAGTAAAAAATGTGGAGGGGAGGGTTCACTATTACATAACATCACCGTCTGCCATGGGTGTCCATCCAGCCCCCGTTCAACCCTCTTATTGCATCTAGTCTTCAGCCTGCATGAACTCTATTCCGATTCTTTTAATGTGTGCAAATGGTGGAATAAAAGTAAATAATGGTAGTCTGTATCTTGCACAATATGAGGCCATTTAGGTAAAAAAAACTTCCAAGCAAGTTGCGGCAAACTTTTAAACTTTTTTGAAGTTTGCATGTCCTTCCTACTGTGGCAGAGTGGTTCCCCCGTCTCTTGTTTCTCAGTAGGGAGTCATTGTTGTTACACATTTTATAAGAAATGTTGATTCTTTCTTACCGTCCTCCATTGAGCGTTTCATGGCATCACGGCATCACAGTCCTCCAGGAAGAGGCCTCTCTACAAACCAAACAAAGCCAGAAGTGTTGACAGACTAAAGATAAAGATGGGACGCAGAGGGACAGTCTGGACTTTCAACACAAAGACAGAACACATATAGGTTTATGCTCAATACTTTACAATATACTGTATGTCTAAATTATGCAGATTGTGTTTTTCAGGCACAGACAGAAAAAGCTTCTATAATGTGACTCAATTTGACTTGTTGACTTGACTTGACCAAGACGACAAATAGCCTGGATTGGGCTCTCAGGCTTAAGCACAAATGTACGAAGCCTTTGAGGAGCTTCTCACTTCTTAACTTCAGGTTCTCCCAAGTACAAAACTGAACACGGAAACTCCCACCCCACACACGTGTCAATGATTCATGATAATTCATATGTTGATTGTTCAATACAGCTCACTCATGCAGCCTTTGAAAGGGCTGTACCAACTTTTTACTCGTTTCCCTCCCTTGCAGCATATTGTGTTCATAGACATTGGTGGAGAAAAGAGACTACGGCACAGATCCTAAACCCAGGTGGAGACTAATATTAAAAATGTGATCAGGTCACTTTTTGTAGATTTATTTGTTTAAAAGGGACAACATTTATTAATGAAGATAAAGATTAATATGCAGATGTGTGGCTTGTTTCCATCTGTGTCCCTGGCAGTGTTGGGCAAGTTACTTCAAAATCTTATTATATTCTATAGAAGTAGTTACAGCTTTAAAAATGTAATATGTTTGTATTACATAATACTGTTGTAAACATGTAGCTGAGTTACACTTTTAGATACTTTTGGCCAAATGTAAACTGAAAATAGTCATAAAGTCACTGAGCAAAAGTGCAGTCAAAGATTTCCTTTTCCTTCGCTTTCCATATTCCCTCGTGTTTTGTTTTGACGACGTTAGCGACGTACTGTACACGGAGCTGCAGATCCTAGACACCAGCGTCCACATTGATTTGACGCTGCATTTTATTGGGGAGAGTTTGCCATTTTTTCTTTCGTGCATCAATACAAACCATTTAAATGCACTTGAATTGTAATGACTAATGTATTACCGTATTTGTTTTTAGCACTATATTATATTCCTTAGTTACTGAAAAAAGTTACATATTATTGTAACTCATCACTGATCCTTGGCATATCAAGACAATCTTTAATACAACAATGACAGACAAAGACAAAGATCATCCTCTAAAACAACACTTGAGCTATAAATTAAAGAACAGTCGTGGTTCCTCTTTGGCCATTATTAAAGCTTTATTTTGAATATTTGTTGTATTTGCATCTTTAGTTTCGTCGATTTTAAATGAATATTGCATTTTTGTAGTATTTATGTGTGCAGCACTTTGGGCGGCAATGTTGTTTTAAATGTGTTTCATAAATAAACTCAACCTTGACCCATTTTGAACGTGGCCCAGTCGTTGATATTGGGATGCTGATCTAAACCTCAGCTCCTTTAACTCTGTGCCCTGGAAGCTGAAACTCATGCCCATGAATGATTGAGATGTTAGGATTTACATCAGGGAAGCAACACTTTGGATTAATGAATGAATTAAGTGAAAACTATAAATATCAAGCCTAAAAAAAATGGAAGATAATGCCAAACCATTTCATATTGGAAATTTAGAACTTGTGTGTGTTCTTTTTGTGTGTAATAAAACTTCTTGCATAAAGCTTGACGTATTTATAACCACGTCCATTCACCAGCAGTGCTCCCATAAGGCTCAATGCTTAGGGTTATTTCTGTACTTCCTCGTGGTGTTAAATACAGCAGGTTCATTTCAGGCCACACTTCCTGGTCACATTAGCTCCTTATCTCTAACCTCCGTCGTCTGGCAAAGTCCCCAGTCAGTGCAATGCTGTAACGTGACTCGCTAACGATGACGTAACATGGAAATCAGAGTCTGACTTAGCAGTAAACACGATGCGTTTTGTTTTGGTCACAAAGAGACTGTTATCTGCAGTAGACTCATCTTTAAATCGGGCAACTCGAGCTGTAGGATCCTGGTCGGGTGTACGAGATGGAGGAACAGCCTATTGTGCATGTTTTGAGTTGGTGGGGGAAACCTAAAGAAAACCCACCCAGACACAGGAAGTACTCCCCACAGAAAGGCCACACACAACATTAAACTTAGCTCCAGTTTAGAAGCTTGATTTTGTCCCTGTTTTAGGACTGTGAGTGAATTTGCTAAATTACAGTTTCAACAGACCCATCTCACGTACGGGGGCGGGACTTCCACTCTGTCATATCATTGTTCACTTCCTGTCCTGTGTTGAGCCTATGGCTGGCCACGATCAAAACATAAATAATCAAATATTCACAGGATGGAGAGCAAGTTTCATCTGGATAACCACTGAAACCTTCCTGTAAGATGTGAAAACTTCACAGAACGACATGTGTTTAAAAAGGTAGAGTTGGTGCTTCCATGTCTTGGAGCTACGCGCTAACAGCTAACGCTAACCCTGATCATGTTTCTGAAGGAAACATGAACGTGAGCTCACACACAAACTAAGAGCATAAAAACAATCTGCCAACTCACATTGAGTTTCTGAAAATCCACTGTTACCATGGAGATCCGCCATGTTTGTGGGTGCTGGCATACATTTTCCGTAGACTAACTTAAAAAACACTATAAAAGTGAACACACACTGTTCCAAGTGTTTTAATGTGAACAATAACTCGAGTATTTGACCTTTTAACATCTCCAATAGTTTATTATTGCTGCAAATCCCATGATGCTTAGCGATATGACATCACAGTCCTGAAGTCTAAATATAATGAAACAGTGTGTCCTGTTAGATTTGTTCTTAGAATCACTTTTGTAGAATAAAACAATACTTAATTACTATATTTATAAGATAATTTAGCCACAAACTGGTAAAATAAAACAATGTGCCTATAGTTAGAAACTTATGGTTACACTGTATGTATTTTAGCATTGATACAGGCAGAGTGCTGTAATATCAGCCTTTTATTGTTCGTGCTATCACTTATAAAACAATTTCTTTTACATTACAATTCAACTAATAATAAACCATTATATATGTCTTCTGAAATGGACAAAAATGTACATTTTTTTGGGATGTCTTGATTCTACCATGTAGTTTTTACCTCTAGAATTTAATAAAAAAAAAACAGTTTTATCGGGTTACAAAGAACTGAAATTATATTCAAAACATTATATATCCACAGTCTAGTGGAAGTTAAGGCTGCACTTGTCTCAGTTCCAACAATTGCAAAAAACAAAATATTTAATTTATTTCTTATATAGCCCTAGTTAAAGTGCATATGACACATTAACACAGTTTTTGCTAATAAAACACAATTATATTTAAGATTTTGCTATAAGAAATGCACCCAGCTTTCTTTAGTTTGACCATTTTTGTGATGTTTGTTGTTTCACTTCCTTATTGGACTGACAGGAAGTGACATAAATAGAGGCAAACAATTTTAAACTGTTGCCATGCAACCATGTTATGTCAATAGGAAATGAGTGAGACACACTGCTATTGAACTTTACCTCTATCTCTGTCACTTCCTGTCAGTAGCTTAAAAATATAAATAACTTTTCTCCCAACATTTCTTCACTAAAATTGCTGTAAATTGCTGAAATAAAAATGACAATTATTACTTACAACAGATGATATCCTTTAAGAGTGGGGACAGTGAGGACCTTTCACCCTGAACCTCCCTCTCAAATAAAGCCGACAAGCCAACCCCCAATCAGATATCAGATATCCTCCTAAATATAACACCATCATTGAAGATATTTTCTCAAATCCCTAAGCCCTGTTATGTCCTAACATACCGAGACAACTTTACAAAAGAAAAACCTCTTTGAGACTCACCCATTTGCTTCCCCGTCGCTCCCACAGAGTCAGCTGTAAGCAAACACTGGCATGGCTTCAGCGTTGGCGTCCGTGTGCCTGTAACCTCCGGTTGTGACTGACGACGTGAATTTACTACCGTCGAACCAAAACAGACCCTAATCCCGCTAATCCCTCTTGTTTCGCTCCTCTCCGTCTCCCCCGCGTCTTTTATAACCTTTTCCGAGGGCGTTTTTAAACCCGTTTTAAAACCGAGACACACCGTTACTCGCCTCTTCTTTGCCCGGTTTAACTTGTTCTATAAAATCAAGTCAAACGGTCGTTCTTATCGCTGATCTGTGCATCTTTAAGTACCTCAACAGATCACAAAGCTTCTTAACCCGGCAATGCTTTTAGCAGTGGTGCTCGCCTGACACCGTGTCTGCTCAGTATGAAGCCATGCAGCGTTAAAAGGGTTGACTCTAGTACAGGCATGTTATTTCTACAGCTATAAGCCACCACATATTAGTGCTGTAGTGGTGAACTCTAGCTCAGAAGCTGCTGATGATGTGTCTCTATAGAAGTTACTACTGTAACGGTCACTAGGTCAGTTCCACAGGATTAACACTGATCTTTCAGAGACGGAGGAGACAAAAACACAGGCCACACAATGGTCTGTTTATGTGAGTTACTGCTGGTGAATATAGGACAAAAATTAAAAGTAGAGATGTCGTTTAAAAATGTTTTGCTGTAGATTACAGAAATAAATTAGCTTTTGAATTAGCTATATGTTTATATGAAAACATTTGTGAAAATATATTTTTTACCTTGTTCTTTGCGGTTTAAAGCTCAATAAACCAGGATAGGAATCATTCCGTATATTAAAAAAATCATTTCAAAATATTGTTAAAGGGGGGGGTATTATGTAAAATCGACTTTTTCAAGCTTTATATCATGTTATTATGTCATTCCCTCATTAAACACATGCCTGGAGTGTTGCCTTGGCTCATTCACATATTTTGATCAGTAAAAACTTAGATGGCAGCCATTTTAGGTGTAGCTATGCCTCAGTCCTCCTAGGAACGCCCCCACCTCCTGGAGACGCCTCTGGACCTTTTCACCAGCCAAGCCACCAACCACTGCTCCTCAGCTCAGCAGAGCCCCCTCCCCACACAGTAGTGTTGTTTAGATGCCACAGCAGTGTGCTGAAGGGGCGTGTCGGAAAGCTTCTTAAAGAGACAGAGGCCTATTTCAAGAAGTTCAGTACAGCCATTTTGAGAGAGCAATTTTATTCAAGGCAGTTATTTTAATTTACTGCATATACAGGCCAACAGAAGGTTACGTCATCATTGTAGTATGCTATAGACTGGTGCTATGTGATTGAAAAAAGCATAATACCCCCCCTTTAAGTACAAAACTGGAACGTTTGGAGGAGCTACTGAAGAGAATATATTGTTACATGAGTGCAAAGAAAACCTCATTTAGTTTTGTAGCATCTTTCTCTCAAGACAGTGTTTAACTCACAGTGGATGAATGCAGTATTTTGGTTCCTGTTAGTGCGTAAAAAAGTAAGCGTTTGTAAATGCAGTGCGTAAATGCATAACCTGCCCCACACACCTGGGCAGGAGGTGTGTGGGCGGTGGGTGTACGTCTCCCACACGGCGTCCACCTCACGGTCTCCGCTGCTGCCGACTACACTGCACAGAGGGCGCTCTGACCGGGCCTTAATACCTAAAAAAATGTATAATTTACGTCGAGTTTGTTTCGGGCTCGGGCCTACACTTTAAGTTAATGCTCGATCTAACCTCTAGCTCCCGGCCATGAGGACCAAAGAGAAGGGCTTTCTTTGCCCATTGGTCTTCAGCTGCGGTGGTCTCCCAGACAGGAAAGGACCTTATTTGGAACGTCATCTCAGTCGCCTTTTGCTCTACACGTGGACACAAAACATGTCCACATCTGTGAATGAATAAGCGTGGGCTCCGGCCTGTGCGCCGCAATGGTGAAGTTATTTCCTAAATGCTTAAAATATCAACACTGACTTTGTGAAACATCTATGTTTTCACCGGCCGTGTCGCCTTAACTGTATGATGGGAATTACCTCATGAACATGTCTGTAAATGTAGTTCATGTAGTTAATGTAGTATGTAAAGATGTTTAATGTGTGTCTTATAAACCTGCACCTCAGTGAGTGAAAACCAGGGGATTAAATGATGTCTCTTCTGATGTGGGCAGAGGACGGAATTCAAACTATTAACCTTCTGGATATAAATGTATCAAACACGACGGTAGAACCAGCCCTGACTGTGGCGCTGTTAATGTTGATAAAGTATGAACGGCATTTCTTCCAAAACCATCTGTTTCATTGTCTAATTTGATTTAAATTACTTTTGCCTTTTATAAGTATCTTCCCAAAACACCGGCTAATTCAGTTTAGTTTAGTTTATTTGTTTATTTGAGCAGTTAGTCTGCTCAAAAGGAGAGAGCCAAAGCAAAAGGCTTATAAACGCCCACCCCATCAAAAGGGGGCTGTTTGCATGCTGAAATTTCTTAATTAAACATTAAAGTTCATCAGTACTTTAATCCATCTTTACTGGTGCGTGTCAGTTTGAACCAGTTCACTTCAAAATGTCAATAATAAATTATGTAAACGCTTGCCCAAAACAAACAGCTTTATTGGAACTATTAATAAAGTGATTATCGTTTTTTTCATTTCATTAAACTTTTTAGCTTCACAAGTAACTGTAAATCTGCACAATAGTTCTGGCCGTACTCTCTAACCCTCTGAGGAATGACGGCATAGTAACTTGCTAGAATGTTTTAATGATGTTATTGTTGAGCTCGGTGCCTCCCTAAAGGCCGGAGAGTGACCACTGGGAGATTGCATGTGTCGGTCTCTACCTTAGATCCCTTTTGTTTATGCTCTTTGCACTAAGGGCTCTCTATTGCATCAGTCAAGTAAACTTCATGCACAATCTGTGGTAGTTCACTCTGCGACCTCTCCATTCCTCTCTCCTCTTCCGTAAGAAATCTGTAGGAGCCACCTTTGACCCCAGTCTGTCATTCGAGCACCTGATTCACACGCTCCCGTAAAAGCTCATATTTCCACTTAAAAACATTGAAAAACTCCACCAGTCTCCCACTTTACGATGCTAAAAAGCTCCATGTTTTTGTCTCCCACATGGAATTTCCCTCTTCAACAGGATTCAGGCAAAAGCTTCAGGCTGACGAAAACAATAGGCCACAGATATGACCACAAAGCACCCATACACCATGAGTCATCTGCCAAAAAATGGTTCTAAAAAACAACAAATAATCGATAAGAGATCCATCAAACCCACTATTTAAGGGCCTATCTCACCGGCCTGGAGACGAGTTGGAGACTCGAGTTACTGCTGATCACAGAGATTTCTCCGAGACGTCCCCTGGAGATAAGGCAGTTAGATTTTAGGCAGTTGTTGTCCTTCTGTGACGTCCCTGCAATGTCTCTGTCAGATGCCAAGGAAATCTCAAAAAGACACATGAACCAATCTTCCTTCGTATCCGACAGGTCTCAGAGACATTGCAGGCTGATTCTTGTGTTCGTTCAGGACAAGGTAAAATTGACGGAAAAAAGAAGATCCAGCTCTTTTCAAAATTGAAAAAAACGGTTTGCACCGTTCACTTTAAAGAGCCGGTCGGTGATGAACGTCACGTCACTAATATAGGGCCCTTAAAGGGACTATACATAAGTTTACATACATAAGTTTGCTCCAGCAATGCCCTGGTGAGTAGAATGAGCCCTGGCCTTTTCACCTCGATTGCCTCTATATGTCTGTAAAGTCACTTGAATAGTCTATGCTTGGGTCGAACAAGCAAACAGCGTAATGCGTAATGACGTCATGCGCGTTCACGCTCAGCTGTAGCGTTAGCTGTAGCGTTAGCTGTATCTCCTCTATACTGACGCTGCCGAGCGAGTGGTAATGCTGTGTTCAGACCAAACGCCTCCAACGGCTCCAAAGCGTCAGGTTTACATTGAAAATACATGGGGGACGCGCAGATGTAAACAGTCATGGAGGATTATCCTGTTGTGAACCGGGGCTACAGCAGCTCTGGGACTTTTACAAAGACATACATCAGTGTTTCATTTACCTAAACACCCAGGATTAAAAGCGGCAACAAGAAAACTTATTTGAGTGGCTGGATCTGCGCTGGGATGTGTTTGGGCCTTGATGATGCACAGGATTCCCAAAGCTGCTACAAGCCAATCGATGTGAAAACGAGAAATATGCACGAATAAAGTCTATTAAGCCCCATCTACATAAAGCAACCGTGTAACAATGATCACACACTGAGCCAGGCTTGTTGACTTTTAAGTTTATTGCCATAGTTTTCTCCCCGAGTTAGCTGCGCATAGAAATAAATTATTTCTATGCTAGCCGCTTAGCAGCAAACAGATAGCTCGCATTGACCCCATGAAAACAAGTTTTATGCACCAATAACGTCAATAAAGCCCTTAACGACACAGAACAACCTTTATGATGGTCACACACTGAGCTGGGATTGACACATTTGTGCACACTTTTTTTTTTTTTATCAACAATGAGCTGTACGCGATTGCAACAAGCTAACCGGGCTAACCTAGCTTATAGCCACTTGCCACCAATGTCCCTTCAACCGTATGGGCTGGATATGATCTTAAATACTGGGGAGATCCTGCGTAGACCATGGGGGTAACCATAGTTAAAGATCCATAGGACATGGCAGGAGCAAAGAGGGAGACTAGTTAGCCTCCGAACAACTGTAGTTTTCAGTCAAGAGCTGCTTCCAAGATGGCTACGAACAGACTCTGAGCTGACGCGCGGCCAGGGCATCTTGACACTCGGTGACATTTGTGACAAGCGTCTGACTTCAATAAGCACAAGCGTCCAACTACGGGCTTGAGGCGCGTTTTTGACGCCCAAGAGGCGTTCGGTCTGAACACGGCATAACTTCGGAAGGATGGATTTAGCGGAGAATAAGAGGAGACCAGCTTCAAGCACCATCGAAACTTCAGCCCAGACCCCAAATAATGAAAAGAAACGAAGAGTTTATTCGAGTGTGACAAAAAAGGCGAAAGTCGAGTCTGATCGGCGTAGGCAAAGAACCAGAGTAAACATCGGAAAATGTTGAGAGAATCTCTCAAAAGACCCGCAGCTTATTTTTGCTTGAAAGGTAAGAAATTATGACTAAATACTTGGGGGAAAAGTGTTGTTGATGCTTCAAAACAACGGTGTCCGACTGTCCGTGCATGTTGTACAAACTTCACTGAAACAAGCCATGAAATAATTATATTTGGAAGTTACCAAAATAGTTGATCTAATAGTTGTATATCTACAGAGAAGTTGTGTAGTATTAGTAGCAGACTAGTAGTGTCAGTAATAACAGTAATTGTGCTGTACCTACAAAACATTTGAGTAGTAACAGTGGTAATGGTGCTGTATTTACAATGGCAAAAATAATGCTGCTAATGTTAGCTTTTCTTGGCCGCAAAATATGCATGACTGTTCACGGATTTATAAGTAGTGAAACGACTACAAAAAGTGAACATGTGCCGTTTACAATACAGTCTACGAGTTAGCTACGCTAACTTTGGGCCCAGGGAATTGAAGAGACAATTTTGGCTTTTCCCAGTAGCATTTCTACCAGTGGAAATATTTTATTATTTCAATTAGGCCTACACTTATGCATACAAAGTATACAAGTATTTTTTCTCCTCCTTCAAACGTCAATTTTTCGTTTATCTGTATTATTTGGCTTCTTCACTCGATTCACTTTGCTGCATTTGCTCAAGTATCACATCTTGGAAAACATTCACTCAAACTGATTTGGTCTAAATATCTTACAAAACAGTAACGTTTCTTACCTCAGTTGAAGTCAAACCTGCAAATCTGTAAATTGACCAGGACGGGACTGTTATTTCTGGTGCTGGTAAAGCCTGAGCGCCTCATGCACGAGCTTATCATCGAGGCTGCAGTTACGCGTTTGGCCTGAGGGGGCAATTGCGAGCACAAAACTGCCAAACTCCACAGAGCCCCTTTAATATGATTAGTATAAATTCATTTTAGATTTAGTCGACTAAAATTAGACTAAAATGAACATAATTATTTGATTAAATTTGATCAGAATTAATAGACTAAAGCTAAATTAAAATATGCTGTCAAAAATTATCACTATCATTCAGACACAAGCCCTGAATTTCATTAACCAGACTTATTACTTCACAGTCTTAGACAGACTTTATTGATCGATGAGGGAAATTGTGCGGTCACAGTAGCTCAAATACTGTAATAATCTTAGAAACAATCTATTAAAATGTAACCATGCATTTACAAAGATCTTGGAATAAGTACACATTTACAAGTATAAAGTAATATAAAAGTAATTAAACAACAAAACTTTACTTCCTGGTGCCGAGCAACAAAGATTCTTTGGAGATCAAGCAGTGCAGAGTTATTTTCATTTTTTCATTACCTCTAGCTCTCTTGCAGCTACCAGTCTTTTTGGTTTAAAACATTAAAATAGGATGATATACAGTACATTTGAAATATACAGTTGTGCCAATAAACCTGGTGGATTTTTTTTTGGGCAATTTCTCAAAGAATATGAATAAATACAGAAAACTTTTTTTTCACTCATGGTCAGTGATGTTGTGAAACCATTAATTGTAAAAAAAAAAAAAAAAAAGAAAGAAAAAAAGTGTGAACTCAAGACAGCAGACGCAAGAAAGCCCAGGAATTTGCAGGAACTGGAGGCTTTTTGCCAAGAAGAATGAGCTGCTTTACCATCAGATTATATACAGAACCTTCTCCAACGACTACAAAAGTCTCCAAGCTGTCACTGATGCTAAAGGAAATACACAGTATTAAGAACTGGGGTGTGCAAACTTTTCACAGGGTCATTTTGGTATTTTATTTTGTTATGGTGATTTGAAATGAGTTCACACATTTGTTTCACAATAAATGGCTGCACAACGACCATGAGTGGAAAAAAAGGGTTTTGCGTTTTCATTCATATTGTTTGAGAAATAGCACACACACAAAAAAGGACCGTGGAGAAGTGAAAAGAATGGCGCAGGCGGAGGGGATAATTACTCTTTTCATTTAGAGTCTGTTGGAGAAAGAGCTCCTTTTCTCCTCTACAGTGCGGTGGAGCGGAAGAGTCCTCCCGTCTCTCTCTAAGTTGACAGTCAATCACATGTCCGGCCTCGCGGATCAGTTCGCTGTACTCAAATCAGTGTTTGTCGCACAGAACATCCTCCTCAAATGTGCTGATATGTTCTTCATTTGCAGCCCGTAGACAAAAGGGTTAAACAGAGGGTGATACAAAATGAGCTGAACACTCATAATAAAACGGCCAAGTTTTGGAAATTCTCTTTCAATTTGAGCCAACGACACTTCGAACGTACTCAGACAGAAACAGTTGAACAAAACTATCAAGTGTGGTAAACACGTGCGCATGGCTTTCCTTCTCACTTCAGGACCCCTTCTGCTTGTAATGATAAATATTCGTGTGTACGTGAAACAGTTAAAAGTCACAGGGATAAGAATTAAATTAATAAACCTAACAACGTCCATTGTTTTAATGCAGCATATTGAACACAGTGGAGTTTGAATAATTCACCGTTACAAATGATGCCCTTGAAAATGAAATGGCAAAGTTTCCTTTGACTCACTGTTGAAATTGTTGCTGCTAACTGAAAACCTGGCACAGTCCAAGCTACTGTTAACAACACATTCACCCTGGATTTAGTCATAATAGTCGGATATTGCAGAGGTTTACATATGGCCAGATACCTGTCCAAGGCCATGAACATCAACAACCAAAATTCAGCCCCTCCAATAGAATAAAGTATGTACCACTGAAACAGACATGTTGAATAAGTCACTACCTGCTTCTCAGACAAAATATCTAGCAATATTTTGGGATAAAGAGCAGAACCGAACAGAATTGAATTTAGTAACAAAGCAGCGATGAAGAAGTACATTGGTTCATGGAGGTTTTTGTGGATCCAAATGAGCCAAACAATAGTGCTGTTGCTGCAGATGATGACGACAAAAGCTGAGAAAAATATGACAAAATAGAGCGCTCTGTATTTTTCCAAATCCACATAATCATCAAGAATAATATAGGTTACATTGTGCTCCATTATAAAAGTCATTCACACAGACAGCAGAATGACAGAGCCCCGTGTCAGACAGAACTTTTATACTGTACATTTATTCTCTGAGGGAGCGGCGGCAGTGACTAAGCGGTAAACAACTGTTACGAGGGAGTAAGTTTGTAGGTGCCACAAACTTTGGGATCGCTCAATCACAGATGCTAATGATTTGTGCATAACTAGATTTGCCTGTAATACGAAAGGTGCGTAGTGGGATGTGTGCGCCTGTATTCATAAATGTTTGCGTGAAAAATAATATTTGTGCATGACGCATAAGATTACATTATAAGCGGAGAAGGCCTTTGTCAGGGTCGAGTGGGATTAACTACTCTCGACCCTGTCAAGGTTTGGATTTGGTCCTAGTTTTGTATCTTTACTCAAATTATTATATGTTCAACCACAGGCATCTGTTCAAACTAATAATGTGAATTCATCTTACTTCCCTCTAGAACGGTCAACTAGGCAGGGCTGTCCTTTATCGCCGTTGTTATTTCCCTTTGCAATCGAGCCATTGGCCATTACATTAAGAACCGTTAAAGGATACTCTGGCATAGGGAAACAACGACGCCTAAGGTTTCACTGTACGCTGAAGATTTATTTTTGAATGTGCCGAATGCAAAAGAATCTCTCCCAATTATATGTCTGTTTAAAAGATGTTGGACTCATATCAGGATATAGAACCATTTTCTTTAAAAAATGTCTTTTTTGATCATCCGTTCAGCGCAGCAATCTAATACCATACTTAGCTCTTATCCATTTAATATTTCAACTAATTTTAAGTATCTAGGGATTAACTATACACAATAATATTCTGGTCTTTTAAACATAATTTCATGACAATGTACGAACAAACAAAACAGAATTTGGACAAAAGGCATAACATTCCAGTTTGTCTAGCAGGAAGAATTAACATAGTAAGAATGAATATTCTACCAAAATGGTTTTATTTTTATTTCAATGTAAACCTTTTTTTTTAATCACAAAATAAATCTGTCACGTTTTTGTCACATTTTTTAAGCGTTTTTGTTGTGTTTTCATAGTTTCTGTTGACTTTTCATCCTTTTTTGTTGTTGCTTTTTTGTCATGGTTTCGCCACTTTTTCTTGTATTAATGCTGCTTTACTGGCACGTTTTTGTCACTCTTTTGTTACTTTATCACTTTTTTCATTACTTTTTTGTCGCTCTTAAGTCACTTTTTATTTATTATTGCTGCTTTTCTGGCACTTTTTGCAGTTCTTTTGTGGCTTTTTTGTCACATTTTATGGAATTTTCATCCTTGTTTTTGTTGCTATATTGCCAAACTGTAGAAAATATGCTTGCTCATGGGTTAAGAGATTAAGTTATAGTTTGTTAACCTCTTAACCCCCGCCTTAACCGAGTCCATTTTATCTAGTTCGGCTTTTCCCAAATCCAAAAGCTTCTCGACTGGAGCTTAGGCCAGTTACTATGAGCCAGAGAAACGCCTCATTTGAAAACAACTAAGACCTACAAAACTGATCTAAGCGTCTTCCTCGTTTGTCAAGTTTTCGTCCTTTTTGGTTGTGTTTTCATTATGTTTTTTGTTGCTTTTTCGACATGTTTTGGTCACATTTTTGTTACTTAATCAGTTACATTACACTACAAAACACAATGTGGCCAAAGCGCTACAAAAAAGCTGTAAAAAATTGGGACAAAAAGGACTATAACCTGATAACAAAGACAAGGAAGAAACTCGGATCAGTTTTGCAGGTCTTAGCTTTCAAATGAGGCGTTTCACTGGCCTATAGTCTGTAAGCTCTCCAGTTTAGAAGCTTTTTAGATATTTAATTTGGGTAAAACTGGTGGGTGTTATTAATCTCCATAGAGAAATTCGCCTTTGCATTTGACCCATCCTCAATCCTCAAAAGAAAATGTTATTTCATTTATTAGGCCCGAGCGGCCTGCCGTCGCAAGGGCCTATTGTAATCGCAACGCGGTGCGCGGAGCGCACTGTACCTAGGTGCGTCTTGCTGTGAGGCATGAGCCACCGTGCCAGCCCAACAGGCCCAAAACCTGGGTCTGTTACACTTGGACAAGACACTTGACCCGCCTGTGACCCTGTAGTGAGTAAATAATTTTAAACAATTACTGTTGGTTTTGGAAGAATCAATTACATTGTCAATGCATTTTTCTACTTTTTTTATTTTTATGAATGTGCTTGGAATACATGTGTCCTGTTGCAAATCAAATTCCCCTTCAAGGATGGAAAGAGTCCTCACTATTATGTTATTTCAGTGCCATGGATCGAGGGCGTTCTCTTTATTTTTGTGAGTCGACTTTGAATTTGACTCCTACAAGGAGCTACTTGTTATTGTACAGTTTTTTTGGTCAAAATAATCTATTTATTTCTGTATTTTTTGCCCTAACATGGACATGAAAAAAATTTCCTCTGCTCAGTTCCATGTCTGATAGAGCCCAGTTTTGTTGCAAGTTACTCTCCATTCATAATTGTTTTCCACTTACAGTACTCACTGCCGCCGCTTCCCCTGAGAATAAATGTACAGTATAAAAGTTGGTCTCACACGGGGCTCTGTCATTCTGCCGTCTGTGTGAATGATTTTTATAATGGAGCTCAATGTAACCTATATTACTCTGGATGGTTATGTGGATTTAGAAAAATACAGAGCGCTCTATTTTGTCATATTTTCTCAGCTTTTGTCGTCATCATCTACAGCAACAGCACTATTGTCTGGCTCATTTGGATCCAAAAAAACCTCCACGAACCAATGTACATTTTCATCGCTGCTTTGTTATTTAACTCAATTCTGTTCAGTTCTGCTCTTTATCCCAAAATATTGGTAGATATTTTGTCTGAAAAGCAGGTAGTGACTTTTTCAACATGTCTGTTTCAGTGGTACATACTTTATGCTATTGGAGGGGCTGAATTTTGGTTGTTGATGTTCATGGCCTTGGACAGGTATCTGGCCATATGTAAACCTCTGCAATATCCGACTATTATGACTAAATCCAGGGTGAATGTGTTGTTAACAGTAGCTTGGACTGTGCCAGGTTTTCAAATGGCAGTACTTGTATCAGCAGCGAGTCAAAGGAAATTTTGCAATTTCATTTCCAGGGGCATCATTTGTAACAGCACAACACACAAACTGCACTGTTTTCCATCCGCTGCATTAAAAAGTTGGGGATTGTTCATTTTGGTAAACTCGGTTTTTATCCCTGTGATTTTTAACTGTTTTACCTACATACACATATTTATAACTGCAAACAGAAGAGGTCTGGAAGTAAGAAAGAAAGCCATGAGCACATGTTTACCACACTTGATAGTTTTGTTCAACTATTTCTGTCTGAGTGCATTTGACGTGTTATTGGCTCGATTTGAAGGAGAATTTCCACAACTAGGGCGTTTCATTATGAGTGTTCAGTTTATTTTGTATCACCCTCTCTTTAACCCTTTCATTTATGGGCTGAAAATGAACAAAATATCAACACATTTGCAGAGAATTCTGAGCTGTCAAACACGTTGAGTGATTATGATGCAATAAATACAAACTTTGGTGACTTGTCAATATTCAGACTGACTTATTCAGTTGTTTCAAAGCTTTTTTTTTTCTTTTATAAATGTTTGTTTTCAATATCCTGAAAGAGTTATTTTCATGTGTTTATTAAAAATGTAAAAATCTGAGGTTATATGAACCATCCTAAATCCTCAAGCTATACCTACAAACCAGTCTTAGTCCTTTCTCCCAACATTGGTGTCATATCTGACTCAAACCTAAATTTGTTATAGGCTGATTTATTTGAATTTGTTTTTTATTTCCTATTTCACAGCCATGGGACTCATTGTCACTTTATATCAAACTTAGGACAAACTGATCTTTTTTTTTTTTGCTGTAGACCTATTTTAAACATTGCTGGCTTTCTCTGTGAGTAGCAGAATTCAAGACGGGTCAAAGTATTATAAGCAAACATTGTATTCAATTGTTTGCTTATTTAGAGGTAATTTAATTTGCACAAAAATGTGCCCATTCACGCCTCGTTTTCACATAACAAAGTTGGACCTGTAAACTTGAATACTGACACTATTTGACACTATGAATGGTTATGAATTGCCTTGTGTATGAATTGTGCTCTACAAATAAACGTTCCTTGCCTAATATAGCTCTACATGTGCTACATAGTTGACGAGTGGACACATTTTGCATTACTTTGCCTTTTTAATCAAAGAGCCCTTCATGTTTTTTAAGTTACATATTACTTCAGTAGGGATAATACAAGAAATGGAGTGCCACGTGATATACCGTGTTTTAAAGGAATAGGGCACTGTTTTTGCATACTGATATGTTCTTACCTGAGCTTAGACGAGTTGATACAGTGCCTTTCGAAAGTACTAATACACCTTGAACCTTTGCACATTTTGTCATGTTTACAACCCTAAACATAAAGATTTTATTTGGAATTTTTTACTGAAAGTTCACACACAGGTAACAGACAACTGTGAAGTGAAAGCAAAATGATACATGATTATAAGGCAGAATCATGTATCATTTTGCTTTCACTTCACAGTTGTCTGTTACTTGTGTGTGAACTTTCAGTAAAAATTCCAAATAAAATCTTTATGTTTAGGGTTGTAAACATGACAAATGTGCAAAAGTTCAAGGTGTATTAGTACTTTCGCAAGGCACTGTAGGTACTGTCTGGTCTTTACGCGTGCGCTCAGTCACGCAAAAAGACCAAAGATGTTGTTAGCATTCAGCCTCTCCTCCTCTCCTCTAAGGGCCAAACTGGGGTGAAATTAGAGGCAACCAAAATCTTCCATGTTTCACCTATTTAAATACGACACTTGGGTGAAGAGAGGGGCTGAGCTGTCAACTGATCACCACCTGGTGGTGAGCTGGATTCGCTGGCAGGTGAGGAAGCCGGTCAGACCTGGCAGGCCCAAACGTGTTGTGAGGGTCTGTTGGGAACATCTGGTGGATCCCTCTGTCAGTAGGGTCTTCATCTCCCACCTCTGGAAGAACTTCACCCAGATTAAGAGAGAGGTTGGGGACATGGAGTCCGAGTGGACCATGTTCTCCTCCTCCATTGTCGATGCGGCTGCTCGCAGCTGTGGCCGTAAGGTCTCTGGTGCCTGTCGCGGCGGCAATCCCCGAACCCGGTGGTGCGCCTGGAAGTAAGGGATGCCGTCGAGCTGAAGAAGAAGTCCTACCTGGCCTTGTTGGCTTGTGGGACTCCGGAGGCAGCTAAGAGTACCGGCAGGCCAAGCGCGCTGCAGCTCGTGTGGTCGCAGAGGCAAAAACTCGGGTCTGGGAGGAGTTCGGAGAAGCCGTGGAGGAGGACTATCAGTCGGCCTCGAAGAGATTCTGGCAAACCATCCGGCGCCTCAGGAGGGGGAAGCAGTGCTTCACCAACACTGTTTACAGTGCGGGTGGGGAGCTGCTGACCTCGACTGGGGATGTTGTCGGGCGGTGGAAGGAGCACTTCGAGGATATCCTGAATCTCTCCATCACGTCTTCCGATGAGGAGGCAGAAGCTGGGGACTCAGAGGGGGACTGACCATCACCCAGGCTGAAGTCACTGAGATGGTTAGAAAGTCCTCGGTGGCAAGGCTCCGGGGGTGGATGAGATTCGTCCTGAGTACCTTAAGTCTCTGGATGTTGTAGGACTGTCTTGGCTGACACGTCTCTGCAACATTGCGTGGCGGTCGGGACAGTCAGAGGTGGGAAGTAACGAAGTACTTGTCCTTCGTTACTGTACTTAAGTAAATTTTTCAGGTATCTGTACTTTACTTGAGTATTTATATGAAGTTTACTTGTACTCCTTACTTTTGAAACGCAAGTATCTGTACTTTCTACTCCTTACATTTTCAAAACGGGCTCGTTACTTTTCTTTTTCTTTGCCCCGAGGCGGCCGCGCGCAGCCGTCTCGTCAACGCACGTGCCAGAGCGCAGATTTGTTTTTTGTCTTTTGGTTTCGGTTTAGAAACAGACGGCATCTCCACACACCGGGGGAAGCTGCTGAAGTAAACACGCTGCTGTCAGAGCACGGACGGTATAGAGCAAAGGAACCAGCGTCACCAGTGCGGAGGTGAGAGAGATGGACATGAGCGCGCACGTCCTCCTGCTCCGCCTGCAGCCATGGTGCAGGACAGACAGCATGAACATAGCCTAATACTGACCCGTTTGACCGCGGTCCTGCTGTGATTTTAGTGTGAGATCAGCTGCACAGGTCCAAACTGTTCTAAACTCCAAACTTCAGAAATAGAGACTTAATCTGCCTTTGGTCTCTGCTGTGAATATGACTCAAAGGGAGTTCAGAAATACAGACCATTGGCTGATGTAAGCGATTTTGGGGCGTTTTTATTTGTTTTACTATATTAATTTAATCCTATACAGGTTTGTCCTTTGAGACCATAGTTTGAGATGATATGATGTCTAATTAGTCAGAGAGACCTGTTTCAAACACATCAACCGTATGGGCTCATAGGCTGCCGTTACATCGGCATCTTTTACTCTTTTTGTAAAAATAATTAAATAAATGTTTAAAGAAAAAAGACAGGAAAAAAACAACAACAAATGTTCGCACAGTGCAGCTATTACATTTGTTGTTGTTTGTTCTTACATATAGCTTCAACCAGCACATATGAACAAGCTTAAATTGAATAAAATAGAGCCTGAATAAGAGCCGTAAAGCCATCTGGATAATGTAATCGCGTTTCATCGTCGACTGTTTTTACTTTGTACTTTTACTTAAGTAAACTAGTTGCAGCTGCACTTTTACCGGAGTATTTTTTTACCCGAGTATCTGTACTTTTACTTAAGTATGGAAATTGAGTACTTTCGACACCTCTGGGGACAGTGCCCCTGGATTGGCAGACTGGGGTGGTGGTCCCTCTCTTCAAGAAGGGGGATCGGAGGGTGTGCTCCAATTACAGAGAGATCACACTCATCTCTGCTGTTTGCAGACGATGTTGTTCTGTTGGCTTCATCAAATCAGGACCTTCAGCTGCACTGGGCGGTTTGCCGCTGAGTGTGAAGCGGCCGGGATGAGGATCAGAACCACCAAATCCGAGGCCATGGTGGCTTCCCCTCTTCAGGTCGGTGAAGAGTCCTTGCCTCAAGTGGAGGAGTTCAAGTATCTCGGGCTCTTGTTCACGAGTGAGGGAAGGATGGAGCATGAGATCGATAGACCAGTGTATCTGCAGGGGTGGACAAGTAAAATGACTTTTTAAAAACTTTTTAAGACCGCAAAATCTAAAAATAAGACTGTTTTAAAAGTGCAATGTTAATAGAATGTAAAGAAAATCATAGTCACAACAATCAAGGTGTCAAACTGTAGGATTATCAGTAGGATATCAGTTATCCTACTGTGATAACTGATATCACAGTAGGATATAAAACCTTAAGAACGGAAATTTTCCCATTAAGCATTTTAACCATTCAAGTTTAAACAACCCTAACCCATAATAAAAATAGAGCAGAGGAATCATACTCTATTTGCGTTTTTTGAGTCACCATTATTGTGAGAGAAAATATAATATTTTTTATTACTATTATTCACAATTATCGACCGAATGAAAGGAAACAACTGATTTATAGTTTTGTCATGGGCGAGGCTTGCCCATTTTTATGTCAAGCATCCAGAAAATGATAGGCCAAAAGAAAAATTACACACGTTCAGAGATAAATGATATCAAATGTAAATAATGTTTTATTAAGTACGCTGTAATCATTGTCAAACCACCCCCACTGCAAATGTTTCGATCTATTTAGAAAATGCCTTTTAATACTTGAACTAGTAAACATTCACCTTTTTAAAAATGAAAAGGCTTTAAGACTCCTTTGCATTAAAATAATTTCAACTTTACTACTTTATAATTAATTAGCATAATTATTTTTCATTTTATTATTATGAGGACACAATGTAGTCTAGGTTTTATGTTAACACAACTTATGCTGTCCTGCTTAATTCTTTGTCAGGTGTTTTGATGAACAAACTGAGGAAACGTGTTTCTAAAGTAACGGGACTCATGTTTGCGCTTTCACTTTCCTTTCTGTTACGCTGAGCAGAGTGAGCGTGTTAGCTTTGTGTTTGCATCCGGAGCCAGTTGTCGCTCTTTTCGAACATTTGGGCAAACTTTATTGGGAATTACGCAGTTCGTTACCTTGACTTGGATATTTACAGCAAATCTCCAAGATGTTGTCTCATGTTTGATGTATCGGCGCCTTTTGCTGCAACTTCCCCACGACAGGATTAGCACAACGGACGTCCGTTAGCGACAATAACAACGTTGTCATCTTTTGGATTCCTAAAGAGGTCCCACTCTGCTGACTTCAATCGTTTTTTGGGTGGATGAAGCTCTGGAGAGCGTCCTTCTGCCTCGCTCAACTATCGGTGAGTTTACGTACGTCAGCGTGAAAAAGGTGTTGCTTTGTGTTCTCGGACCATGTAAATCAGCGGTATACGCTACTCACAGCCTGATTAGTTAGCTATTTTTTAAACACAATTGTGAGCAAAAATTGAGTCAAACACATGTTCACACATTTTTAAGACCAATTTACCATGGATTTACAGTAAGACCAAATAGGCAGAATTTTAGACTTTTTAAAGGAGCTGTATCATGCTATTTTGGCCATTCCAAAGTAAAGTATAGGCATTTATATGATATATTGTACCTCTATCACTATGGAGTACTCATTTTTGAGAGAAATATAAGTATTTTTGGGGGGTATTTTCCCTACCCGGAAGACAAAACGTTTCGATTCAGTTAACTCCGCCCCTCTCTCCGCTCATTCCACATTTACAGTATTATAAATATAAATATCGCTGCAAAAAGGGAAGTTACTTCACATAATGCAGTTATAAGGAGTTGACATGTGCAACAGTTTCATAAATGGCTAACACACACGCTAACACACACGCTAACACACATGCTAACACACACGCTAACACACACATGCTAACACACACGCTAACACGCGTTTTGATTGACTCACCGCTCAGCCTGGCCTCCACATCGGGTTATGGGATCGCGTTGGTTATAAAAGTTAATCCATTTTGATTCTGGCCAAGGTTCACCAAGCATCCATCAGGTTCGTTGATAAAGTCGCTGAATCCTGGAAAGAAATTCCAACTTCTGGCGAGTGCACTCTTCTTTAGGAAGGTTGAATAGTCCTGTTCCTCTCGTAGCCAAACGCGCATCCGTGACATTATTGTTCAGTAAGAAAAAAGAACAGGCGTGTCCAGAGTAGGTTAGAAAGAGCTCAGTCTTCAAAAACAACACTTCTGCTGGGATCCATGGATCCTCTGGCCAGGGGTGCATTTGATTAGCGTCGTGGGACAGCACAGACGCATCGGAGAGTTCTTTTTTTTTTCTTTTTTTTATTGCTCTCTTACAACAACAAAAATGAAAAAGCTGTTTTATAAATTAAAACCAGGCCTTAAGGCATTACATTACATTACAGACGTAGAGCACTTCCGTTCCTTTGTGACGACACAACTGAACAGCTCAGTGGTTTACCAGGAGAGGGCGGAGCAGCTGCTCAGAGAGCAGGATTCAGGAGGATTACTTAGAACTGCGTGAATGAAGCCAAAACACACAGGGTGTTTTTGATAAGGAAATAGCATAACAACATGGCTAAAAGCTCCAAAAGTCGATTTTGCAGGATATAGGACCTTTGAGACCCCGGGGATACCCTGATAGACGGATCGGTGCGGCGTCAGCAGTGATGTGGTCGCTGTATCGGGCTGTGTTGTGGTGAAGAGGGAGCTGAGTCAGGGGGCAAAGCTCTCGATTTACCGATCGATCTAAAAAAATAATAATAACTTCGTTATTATACATTCAGGATTTATTTATTTTTTTTCTCTTTTTTATTTTTTTTTTTCAAGGGGGGGAGCTATTTCCGCCACACCTCCTTTACATAGATATCTGGATACAGAGATGGATTGGCCACTCCACAATCTGCTTTCCGTTATACACAAATTTCATTCAACCTCGTTTGTTCACACAAACTCCACACTCTCCACAATAAACACATATGACAACGACACAAGACAACAAGACACCAGAATTTCACAATAATCCCATCACCACATGTACAAATATCTAACCTGGCCATACAAGAGCTCATTTGTATTTGGCCAGTAGAATATTCACAAACATATTACATAATAACATAACCTGGCCAGTACTTTAACACTTAATTCTTTTCTTTACTCTTTACTGTTTTCTCTTTACTCTTTATTCTCCTCTTCTTTTATATACATTGGTTTTCTGAGGGCCACAAAACTCCCCAACGTGTAACCAAGCGAACGTCACAACAGGTGAACACGTCTGTTCAATCCTACCAGTCTACGGTGTGGCTTTTAGGCTCGTCCTCTGACGCAGACCAAGGCAAAACATGTCCACAAAAACAATTTACCGAGATTATTAGCCAATTATAATCCCAAAAGCCTAAAAGTGAAATCGCTGTCCACTTACAGTAAGTCATAGAGTTTGGAAATTCCACCCCGTGAAACACTCAAACTCCACTTGCGACTCGGTGCGCCCGTGTTTTCCTGCTTTTTGTATATAATTTTCTAATATTTTTTATTGTTATGTTATCTTTTTATATTCACCAACAATCTAGGGCTGAGCGATATGACAACATCAGACCGTCGTACGATCTCCAGAGCCATCTGCTCCGATTAGCCTTTTACACAATAAAAGACACAGTCTGTTAACACTTTATTACTCTTATTGTGAGATTTTTTTATTTTGTATAGTCTAGTTCAAACTAAGTCCTATGTCTATTTTTGCTTTGTTTATTATGGCAAAGTTTTTTAATTATTTTAGTTCATAATCAAATCGAAATTGGGAGTTTATAATTCAAAAATCATGATATTCTATTTTGTAACATCGCTCATCCCTACAACAAACAACACACACACACACACCACAAGACGACAAAAACAAGACACAAAAACAAGACAATCCTCACCCTCTGGTCCTCCTTGCTGGCCACCAAGATGACTTAAATTATATTTTAGTTGCTTTAACAAGATTGTAGCGTGTTCAGACCCCAAAAAAAGCTCAAAAACAAAAACAAAAAAACTTCATGTAGAGTCACTGAGCGCAAAAAGCGGACCGGATCTGTTAAAAATAAAAACGCGGACTCGGACTGGATTTAACAGGCGGGTCTATGGTAGTAACTCAAAACAAAAACCCGGAATGGATTTGCGGAATGGATTTGGTAAAAGTTTAGTGGTGGTATGTTGTTACTACAAATATGGCGGCCGTGTGTTTTTACTACAACAATGGCGGCCATTATGGCGGCCTCCAGTATTGTAGTTTTTAAAACAAAGCAACCAAATGAGAAAAACACAGTATTTCCTTAATTCAAACACCCAGGATTAAAAGCGGTGACAAGACAATGCTATGGCTGTATCTACGCTGGGAAAGCTTTTAATATCCTGCTACCTGTTACCACCTAAGAGCTTAAAGCTAAAGCTAACGCTAATGTTAGCCCTTTGTTCTCAAGCTAGCTTAGCAGCCCAGCAAAAAACAGATAGCATTGGCACCATAAGCACCATGCTCAATGTGGTGTTCTTTATGGATGAAAAAGAATGCAAAGGGTCTGATATTCAATTCAATCAAAGTTTATTCCTGAGCAATACAACTCTAACACAATTTGTCTATTCGCTACTCTGTCCCTAAGCACATACACCTCGGCTTGTACGGGAGTCCGGACGCCGAGTGTCCCTGAGCTCAGAGAATATATATCACAAAACAATAACATGAAATGACAAGCCAATCAGAAGGTCTGGCTCATCCTTTCTCGTCTGTAATCTGATTCCATGATGTACTCAGAGCTACTCAGAGCGTCTTGCTCAAACGCTCCACCTTTGAACCCTGCCCCCAGAGCTTCAATCAGTAGAGACAAAGGGCCGTAAAACCCCCCGAGGAATGTCACACCTATATGTAAAAAGGCAGAGAGCTTTTTGGGACCACCACTATCAGCTGCAATCAAACACATAATCATTACACCACACAGCTATATAAAAAGTCACTAACATCTAACAAAATAAAATATATATAGAGATGCTTCCACATTATATAAAAATATCTCCACATCAAACAATCGTCAAATAAAGCCTTTAACTACACAAAGCAGCCATCACCATGGTCACACACTAAGCTGTGCCCAACACATGTGCTTAACACACAGTTTTTAAATGCTTTTTATCAACTATGAGATGTTAGCGATCGTCAAGCTAACGCAGCTAACATAGCTAGGAAGGCCTGGTCAAACTAACAACACAAAATTGAGGAGGAAATCTACTTAAATACTGGAAATATTCTACACAGACAATGGGAAGCCAACAATTCATGGACATGTTAAATAGCAAAGTGGAAAACCAGTTAACTTAAACACCAGATATTTTTCGAAACAAAGATTCAAGCATGGGTGCACTGAGGCCTGTTTTTCTGAGGCGCGGCTAAAGTGGTGTAACTTCGATAAAACACAAATATACAGGCCTTTAGGCACATTTTTGACGCTACAAGGCGTACGGTCTGAACACGTTACTAAATTAGTTAAGTTGCATTTTCTTAAGTTTCGTTTTTATTTTATTTCTTATTTTTAGTTTAGCGTGGTCTCAAATCTCAAACACCATAAAACAGACGTACAAGCGTTTTTCTTTTTTTATATATTTTTTTAATACTTTTTTGTATTTTTCTTACCTTGTACGTCTGATTTCTGGCGAGCGACCACATCTTTCTTTGTTCGAGCGCTCCCATTTTCTCTCATCTCACGGCAGGGTCACCATTTAATGAAGTGTTCAAAAATAAGGATGAAAAAGAATACGGATGCTCGTTCTATTAAAATCAAAATCATTGCTTTATTCCCTGTTTACAATCTAAAACAGCAGCTATGCTGAAGGCTACATGATGCCCTTGGGTGGACAGCGAAGAGGGCAGCAGGCAGAGAGGGCGAACCGGTGTAGTCCAAGTAATTTATAGGAACAGGAAGTAGGCGGCTACTTGTTGAAGAACCAATCAATGTCCTTGGAATGCTTCTGCGCGATCTGACTCCACATTATAACACACTGCCCCCAGTGGATTCCAAGAGTAAGGACAACAATTCAATTCAATTCACTACAAAAGCACAGATTACAATCAACACAGTTTCATATAGTCATTAAAGCCTATTATAACAAAAACACATATAGAAATAGCCAACAATCTACGTTCTCACCCTCACCTATGGTCATGAGATTTGGGTAATGACTGAACGGACAAAATGGCGGATACAAGCGGCCGAAATGAGTTTCCTTCGCAGGGTTGCTGGGCGCACCCTTCGAGATCGGTGAGGAGCTCAGTTACCCGGGATTAGCTTGGAGTAGAGTCACTGATCCTTCACGTCGAAAGGAGCCAGCTGAGGTGGCTAGAGGTGGCTAGGACTCCTCCTCCCCAGCTCTGACGAAGCATGTTCCTAATAAGGGCATAAAGGCGGGATCTTCACTGTAGACTTGGCCCTTGCGTGACGTGTAGCTCACGCAGCTCCAATGCTAACAGTCCGACCCTCATTAAGTACGAGATTTCTAAAATGTATCCTACGATAACCAGCCCGGTGCCTCTAGTTGTGTCTAAACCAGCGTAATCACAGGAGGAATATCTAGCTGTAGACAGTTCCAACAAAATTAACGTGTCTAAAGTGCAATGGATTCCAATGGGGACTAGCGGCTATATGGCGGTACTACAGCAATGGCGGAGCAATGGCGGCCTCCAGTGTCGTTGTCGCAAAGCAGAACAGCCAGCGGCCATTGGGCTAACTGTTTGCTAACAACAAACATGAGCTCCAGGTCAACCGGAAATAGTGAACATACTCAACAACCCCCTGCTGGTCGGGAGATGCGCTGCTCCAAAGGAAACTAGGATCAGTGGCTGTCATGTAACAGGGACGAGACTGGTTTGACTGGTTCTTTCAGAAAATGGATCTTCGAATCTTTAGGACTAGACTTCACATGTAAATGTAGTGACATTTCCCAAATGTAGGACAGATAGATTTAAGAACACTTTTATCCCCTTTGCTGTTGGTTTTGTAACAGTTAATAACATTGTTAATTTTGATTGCTGTTAATTCTACCCTTTTGGGTCAAACAAAGTGATCTATTTATTTATTTATTTTCTGCCATAACAGATATGAATAAAAGTTACTCCGATCCAAATTTGAGAGAGTCCAAAGTTTGTTGTAATTTACTCTTCAGTCGCAGTTGTTTACAGTTACTCTCTGCCGCCGCTTCCCCTGTGAATAAATGTACTGTATAAAAGTTCTGTCCGATACGGGGCTCTGTCATTCTGCCGTCTGTGTGAATGACTTTTATAATGGAGCACAATGTAACCTATATTATTGTTGATGGTTATGTGGATTTAGAAAAATACAGAGCGCTCTATTTTGTCATATTTTTCTCAGCTTTTGCATCATCATCTGCAGCAACAGCACTATTGTCTGGCTCATTTGGACCCACAAAAACCTCCACAAACCAATGTACTTTTTCATCGCTGCTTTGTTACTAAACTCAATTCTGTTCAGTTCTGCTTTCTATCCCAAAATATTGCTAGATATTTTGTCTGAAAAGCAGGTAGTGACTTATTCAACATGTCTGTTTCAGTGGTACATACTTTATGCTATTGGAGGGGCTGAATTTTGGTTGTTGATGTTCATGGCCTTGGACAGGTATCTGGCCATATGTAAACCTCTGCAATATCCGACTATTATGACTAAATCCATGGTGAATGTGTTGTTAACAGTAGCTTGGACTGTGCCAGGTTTTCAAATGGCAGTACTTGTTTCTGCAGCGAGTCAAATGAAACTTTGCAATTTCATTTCCAGGGGCATCATTTGTAACACCACAACACACAAACTGCACTGTTTTCCATCCGCTGCATTAAACAGTTGGGGATCGTTCACTTTGGTAAATTCAGTTTTTGTCCCTGTGATTTTTAACGGTTTTACCTACACTCACATATTTATAATCGCAAACAGAAGAGGTCAGGAAGCGAGAAAGAAAGCCATGAGCACATGTTTACCACACTTGGTAGTTTTGTTCATCTATTTCTGTCTGGGTTCATTTGACGTGTTATTGGCTCGAGTTGACGGAGAATTTCCAAAACTAGGGCGTTTCATTATGAGTGTTCAGTTAATTTTGTATCACCCTCTCGTTAACCCTTTCATTTATGGGCTGAAAATGAAGAAAATATCAACACATTTGCAGAGAATCTTC
Organism: Neogobius melanostomus; assembly: GCA_007210695.1. NCBI lineage: Eukaryota > Metazoa > Chordata > Actinopteri > Gobiiformes > Gobiidae > Neogobius > Neogobius melanostomus. The sequence continues at coordinate 283,954 of VHKM01000527.1, read as the reverse complement.
AGTGCTGTCAAACACGTTGAGTGATTGTGATGATATAAATACAAACTTCGGTGACTTCTTAATATTCAGACTGAACTTTTTTTAAATTGTTTTCAATGTTCTGAAAGAGCTATTTTCATGTTTTTATTAAGTCCTTAAGCTATACCTACAAAACAGTCTTGGTCCTTCCTCCCAACACTGGTGTCATATCTCACTCAAACCTACATTTGTTATAGGTGGATTTATTATTATTATTTGGTTTTATTTCCTATTACAAAGCCATTCCTTTAGGGGCTCATTGTTACTTTATATTAAACTTAGGGCAAACTGATCATGTTTTAGCTGTAGACCTATTTTAAACATCACTGGCTTCTTCTGTGAGTAGCAGAATTCAAGAAGGGTCAAAGTATTATTGGCAAACATTGTATTTAATTGTTTGCTTATTTAGCTATGATTTAATTTGCACAAAAATGTGCCCATTCACGCCTCGTTTTCACATCTCTTTCACATAACAAAGCTGGACCTGTAAACTTGAATATTGACACTATTTGACACTCTGACAATGTTCAAATCCAATCCAATCCAATTCAGCTTTATTTATAATGCACTTTGGTCAACATTGTTGTTTTAAAGTGCAGTACACACATCATATAAAAACACAATTAGGCGATACAAATAGATTAAGATAAAATCAGTACAATAACCATATGCAGCGCAAAACCAACAGAAGACAATGAATCAATGCAAAGTTAATCAAAAGTTAAAAGCTGAAGTAGAGAGGTAGGTTTTCAGCTGGGACTTAAAAATTGTGAGTGACTCGGCCTGTCTAAGGTACAAGGGCAGTGCATTCCACAATTTGGGTCCAGCGACAGAGAAAGAGCGGTCACCCCGCAGCTTCCTGTTTGTTTTGGGCACCACAAGCAAGAAATGATCTGCCGACCTGAGAGCACGAGCGGGAGTGTAGGACTGCAGCAAGTCTGACAGATACCGCGGAGCGAGGCCATGGAGGCATTTATAAACAAATAAAAGAATCTTAAAATCAACACGAAAGCGAACCGGGAGCCAGTGCAAAGATTCCAGAATTGGCGAGATGTGTTTGTATTTTTTGGTTCCAGTCAGAAGCCGAGCGGCAGCATTCTGAACGAGCTGTAGCCGAGTTAGCAATTTGTGGCTGATCCCGAAATAAAGCGCGTTGCAATAATCAAACCGATTTGAATCCAAAAGCACTTTGAATTGCCTTGTGTATCAATTGTGCTAATTTAGCTCTACATGTGCTACATGGAGTGTTGTCATGGTGACGTGAAAACAGGAAGCGACCTCCCTCTCTCCTTGTGCATCTGAGTTTTTTTTGCCTTTTTCTGCGAACTGCATTTGTGGTTTATGTGTTCCACATCGTTTTTCTGGATACTTTTGTACGTCTTTGCTGTGTTTTTGTGGAGCTTTGGTGGATTTGTTTACTTTGAGAGTCTAAAATGGTCCTGAAGAAAGCATCTTTTTAAAGGTAAACAAAACGCTAGCTTATCAGCTAAACCCATTTGAGACCTACAAATTTCTAACCTGAAGAGGCACCAAGAGCCCCCACAGCTGCAGCACAGTGGAGGCGTCACAAGAGGCGCTACAGGAAACAAAAAGGGACAAACGAGAGATGGTGAAAGACTGTTGTGGAGCGGAGGGAGGAGGTGGAGCTGACCAGTCCAGGACACCACGCTCTGAAACAGGGACAAAGCCAGGAGGCGCTGCACCATTTCAGAGGAGACAGAGGGCAGCCAGGTTTCTCCGAGTGCTACAGTTTCCCGACCTCCAAGGTCATGTGGGTCAGATTGACACACAGTGGCAGCACGGCTCAGTCGCAGCAGCTCAGGACTAACACCTGAACACTATTTCGTTGTACACTTGTACAATGTCAATAAAGCACTTACTTACTTACTACTTACTTACATATTTGACCAGTGGACACATTTTGCATTACAGGTACATTGTGGTGTTATGTGGTAGAGTTCTTTGGGGGGTGTCTTGCCCCGACATCTTGTTCGTCCTCAGTCTGTTTTTGTGTCTCGAGGAATAAAGTCACGTTCGTTCTTTGAACCAGCTTGTGCCTCCTTATTCCTCCCCACAATTGGTGACCCCGACTTGAGCATGGCGGATCAAGTGGAAGAAGGTATTTCCACTTTACCATCAGCCGCGGATTCCACCTCCAACGCGGGCTCGGCGTCGCCGCCTCCCGTGCGCTCTCAGGCGGCTTCGTTTCCCGCCTCCACCGCTGTGAAGCTCCCAGATTTTTGGCAGAGCGATCCCAGCTCTTGGTTTCAACACATAGAGGTGCTTTTTCATCTCCGGGGTGTGGATTCAGATGACTCCAGGTACTATCTGGTTGTGGCCGCCTTGGACCAGCAGTCCACCCGCAGGGCTATGCAGTTGCTACGCAGCCCGCCTCGGCTGGGGAAATACACCGCTCTGAAGCAGCTAAGTCTGCGTTAGCTAGTGCAGCTAGCTAATGCAGACTTATAATATAGTTACTTCAGTAGGGAGAATTCAAGAAATGAGTGAGTGCCACGTTACATGAGTCTATACATGATCAAGTATAGTTACACAAAATTAAACATGTCAATTTTCTAAGCAGATAAAAAGGGAACTATATTGTAAGGCGTAATAACACCTTAGGAGCACTTCGACGTCCGCGCAGAAAAGTAAAGATATTACTGCGCGGACGTCGTTTCTAACTTCACCCCTGTTTGGGTCCATAGAGGAGAGGAGGAGAAGCTAAATGCTAACAGCATATTTGTTTTTTTTGCGTGACTTAGCACATGCACAAAGACCAGACAAGTACGCATCAACTCGTCTAAGCTCAGGTAATGCCGTGTTCAGACCGAACGACTCTCGGGCGTCAAAGACGAGCCTCAAGCCCGTAGTTCGACGCTTGTGCTTACTGAAGTCAGACGCTTGTCAAAAATGTCACAGAGCGTCAAGTCGTCCTGGCCACGCGTCACCTCAGAGTCTGTTCGTAGCCATCTTGGAAGCAGCTATTGCCTGAAAAGTACAGTTGTTCGGAGGCTAACTACTGTAGTCTCCCTCTTTGCTCCTGCCATGTCCTATGGATCTTTAACTATTCCCCATGGTCTACGCAGGATCTCCCCAGTATTTAAGCTCATATCCAGCCCATACGGTTGAAGGGACATTGGTGGCAAGTGGCTATAAGCTAGGTTAGCCCGGTTAGCTTTTTGCGATCGCATACAGCTCATTTGTGGTTTATTGCACACACTTTTTTTTAAATCAACAATGTGTCAAGGCCATCTCAGTGTGTGACCATCATAAAGGCTGTTCTGTGTAGTTAAGGGCTTTATTGACGTGATTAGTGCATAATACTTGTTTTCAAAGGGGTCAATGCGAGCTATCTGTTTGGGCTAGCATAGAAATAATGATAAAACAGATCAACTACGGCCCGTTGTAGATAAAATGTGAGCAATAAACTTAAAAATCAACAAGCCTGGCTCAATGTGTGATCATTGTTACACGGTTGCTTTATGTAGATGGGGCTTAATAGACTTTATTCGTGCATATTTCTCGTTTTCACATCGATTGAAGATTTAGCTTGTACTGTAGAATTAGCCTTGGGAATCCTGTGTGCATCATCAAGTCCCAAACACATTCCCAGCGCAGATACAGCCACTCAAATACATTTTCTGGTCGCCGCTTTTAATCCTGGGTGTTTAGGTAAAAGAAACACTGATGTGTGTCTTTGTAAAAGTCCCAGAGCTGACACTTTGGAGGCGTTGGAGGCGTTTGGTCTGAACACAGCATAAGAACATACACTCACCTAAAGGATTATTAGGAACGCCTATTCAATTTCACATTAATGCAATTATCTAAACAACCAATCACATGGCAGTTGCTTCAATGCATTTAGGGGTGTGATCCTGGTCAAGACAATCTCCTGAACTCCAAACTGAATGTCAGAATGGGAAAGAAAGGTGATTTAAGCCATTTTGAGCGTGGCATGGTTGTTGGTGCCAGACGGGCCGGTCTGAGTATTTCACAATCTGCTCAGTTACTGGGATTTTCACGCACAACCATTTCTAGGGTTACAAAGAATGGTGTGAAAAGGGAAAAACATCCAGTATGCGGCAGTCCTGTGGGAGAAAATGCCTTGTTGATGCTAGAGGTCAGAGGAGAATGGGCCGACTGATTCAAGCTGATAGAAGAGCAACTTTGACTGAAATAACCACTCGTTACAACCGAGGTATGGAGCAAAGCATTTGTGAACCCACAACACGCACAACCTTGAGGCAGATGGGCTACAACAGCAGAAGACCCCACCGGGTACCACTCATCTCCACTACAAATAGGAAAAAGAGGCTACAATTTGCACGAGCTCACCAAAATTGGACAGTTGAAGACTGGAAAAATGTTGCCTGGTCTGATGAGTCTCGATTTCTGTTGAGACATTCAGATGGTAGAGTCAGAATTTGGCGTAAACAGAATGAGAACATGGATCCATCATGCCTTGTTACCACTGTGCAGGCTGGTGGTGTAATGGTGTGGGGGATGTTTTCTTGGCACACTTTTGGCCCCTTAGTGCCAATTGGGCATCGTTTAAATGCCACGGACTACCTGAGCATTGTTTCTGACCATGTCCATCCCTTTATAACCACCATGTACCCATCCTCTGATGGCTACTTCCAGCAGGATAATGCACCATGTCACAAAGCTCGAATCATTTCAAATTGGTTTCTTGAACATGACAATGAGTTCACTGTACTACAATGGCCCCACAGTCACCAGATCTCACCCAATAGAGCATCTTTGGGATGTGGTGGAACGGGAGCTTCGTGCCCTGGATGTGCATCCCACAAATCTCCATCAACTGCAAGATGCTATCCTATCAATATGGGCCAACATTTCTAAAGAATGCTTTCAGCACCTTGTTGAATCAATGCCATGTAGAATTAAGGCAGTTCTGAAGGCGAAAGGGGGTCAAACACAGTATTAGTATGGTGTTCCTAATAATCCGTATGTCAGTATGGAAAAATGGTGGTCTATTACTTTAGGGTGATACCAAAGAAAAATTTCCATCTTGGTGGACAAATAAAGTTTTCGTATTTGTTTATTAGCATGAAATCGCTAATAACATCAACTTCTGACGTCGGCTCGCTGATTGGTTTACTACGCTTCCTTTTTTCTTGTGTATGTTCTGCTCTGCTCTGCCCTCCGGACTCAATTGATGATGAGTCTGGATTTTTCCAGCCCCGGAAACTAACTGTCAGGCAGTTGAAAAGAACGCCAACACATTGTCAAAAACACAGTATTAGCTGCTTCTAATGGAATTATGCTGGTCCAACATGGATGTCATAACTTTAGTGGCTGGATCTGCACCGAGAATATGCGAGGGGGCGAGCCGACTTTCCTCTGAGCCATCAGATTGGAGCCGCTTGTAGCAGTTTAGTTGCATCAAAGCGCATTGGATTAGCGCAAAGTAACAACGTCCGGCCGCCGCAATCCAATAGTCCGGCTGCCGAACGCAAAAACAACACATCGTCAACACCATATTAGTTGCTTCTAATGAACTACTGCCGTTGTCCAGCAAAGCTGCACACTACTAGACCAACACGGATGACACCATTTTAGTAACTTGATCAGCGCTGAGAATGCGTGTTGGAACATGACAGACAGAAGACTCCCATTGGAGCTACAGCTAGTGTTAGTGCTGATCGATCACATTAAAACAAGAAATAAGCACCAATAAAGTCACTAAAACCATCAGCTAAGTTTAAAGCGACTTTAAAGTTGTGCTGTGCTTATTGAATGAATAGTTTATTACACAATTCTCATCAACAAAGAGCCGTAGCACAGCATTATATCATGTCACGTTAGATTTGAGCTCACTGCTAACCATCTGTTTAATTTGAGCTTTAACACTACGTATAGCTAACGATCCGTAGGACATCGGAGCTACCCTTAAAACAGCAGCTATGTCTTAAAGCAACCTGGGCTAATCGGAGCTAACCGTTTGCTAACAACAACATAGAAGCCTGCAGAAAACATTTCTGTAGGTGTGTTCTGCCACTAAGTACATTTCTCATCCAACCAGAGATGTATTAAGATTAGGCACCAGCCAACTATCCTTAAGCTTAGTGGCTAGGGCAGGGTCAGGTTAAGCTGATTGGTTGATATATGCAAGACGTTTCACATTCATGACTTGTGATTGATTGATGGCAGAACATACCTATGAAAAATATATTCACTATATATATATATCGCACAGCTCCAATGCTAACAGTCCGACCCTCATTAAGTACGAGATTTCTAAAATGTATCTTACGATAACCAGCCCGGTGCCTCTGATTGTGTCTAAACCAGCGTAATCACAGGAGGAATATCTAGCTGTAGAAAGTTCCAAAACTTAGGCACCGGGCATTAAAGTTGTTTTTAACATGTCTAAACTGCAATGCATTCCAATGGGGGACTAGCGGCTATATGGCGGTACTACAGCAATGGCGGAGCAATGGCGGCCTCCAGTGTCGTCATCGCAAAGCAGAGCAGCCAGCGGCCATTGGGCTAACTGTTTGCTAACAACAAACATGAGCTCCAGGTCAATCGGAAATAGTGGACATACTCAACAACCCCCTGCTGGTCGGGAGTTGCGCTGCTCCCAAAGGAAAATAGGATCAGTGGCTGCCATGTAACAGGGACGAGACTGGTTTGACTGGTTCTTTCAGAAAATGGATCTTCGAATCTTTAGGACTAGACTTCACATGTAAATGTAGTGACATTTCTCAAATGTAGGACAAATAGATTTAAGAACACTTTTATCCCCTTTGCTGTTGGTTTTGTAACAGTTAATAACATTGTTCATTTTGATGGCTGTTAATTTTACCCTTTTGTGTCAAACAAAGTGATCTATTTATTTATGTATTTTCTGCTATAACAGATATGAATAAAAGTTACTCCGATCCAAATTTGATAGAGTCCAAAGTTTGTTGTAATTTACTCTTCAGTCGCAGTTTTTTACAGTTTACTCTCTGCCGCCGCTTCCCTTGAGAATAAATGTACAGTATAAAAGTTTGGTCTGACACGGGGCTCTGTCATTCTGCCGTCTGTGTGAATGACTTTTATAATGGAGCATAATGTAACCTATATTATTCTTGATGGTTATGTGGATTTGGAAAAATACAGAGCGCTCTATTTTGTCATATTTTTCTCAGCTTTTGTCGTCATCATCTGCAGCAACAGCACTATTGTCTGGCTCATTTTGATCCACAAAAACCTCCACGAACCAATGTACTTTTTCATCGCTGCTTTGTTACTAAACTCAATTCTGCTCAGCTCTGTTATTTATCCCAAAATATTGGTAGATATTTTGTCAGAGAAGCAAGTAGTGACTTATTCAACATGTCTGTTTCAGTGGTGCATATTTTATTCTATTGGAGGGGCTGAATTTTGGTTGTTGATGTTCATGGCCTTGGACAGGTATCTGGCCATATGTAAACCTCTGCAATATCCGACTATTATGACTAAATCCAGGGTGAATGTGTTGTTAACAGTAGCTTGGACTGTGCCAGGTTTTCAAATGGCAGTACTTGTTTCAGCAGCGAGTCAAATGAAACTTTGCAATTTCATTTCCAGGGGCATCATTTGTAACACCACAACACACAAACTGCTCTGTTTTCCATCCGCTGCATTAAAAGGTTGGGGATCGTTCACTTTGGTAAATTCAATTTTTATCCCTGTGATTTTTAACGGTTTTACCTACTTTCACATATTTATAATCGCAAACAGAAGAGGTCAGGAAGTGAGAAAGAAAGCCATGCGCACATGTTTACCACACTTGGTAGTTTTGTTCAACTATTTCTGTCTGGCATCTTTTGACGTGTTATTGGCTCGAGTTGACGGAGAATTTCCAAAACTAGGGCGTTTCATTATAAGTGTTCAGTTAATTTTGTATAACCCTCTCTTTAACCCTTTCATTTATGGGCTGAAAATGAAGAAAATATCAACACATTTGCAGAGCATATTCTGTGCTGTCAAACACGTTGAGTGATTGTGATGATATACATATATACAAACTTCGGTGACTTGTCAATATTCAGACTGACTTATTCAGTTATTTCAAAGCTGTTTTTGAAAATATTTTATAAATGTGTGTTTTCAATGTTCTGAAACAGCTATTTTCATGTGTTTATTAAAAATGTCCAAATCTGAGGTTATATTAACCCCCTAAGTCCTTAAGCTATACCTACAAACCAGTCTTGGTCCTTCCTCCCAACACTGGTGTCATATCTCACTCAAACCTACATTAGAAAACCCAGGGATTTCGACACCCCCCAGAAGTCCTGGAGCAGGGTCAAATGACCCTTAGGTCCAAACTGACGACTCTGATGGCTTCAATTTGCATCTATTCATTTGTAAATAGGGCCTGAGAAATCAGCGGAGGAGGGGGAGGGGGACCCTGACTCACACAAATGTAGGTCTGCACTTTATATGCTAAATGCAAACATAAGGTAAAACACATGCAGTGAAAACAGTGAAGGAGCTGGTCTACATGTCTGAATACTGTTTCTAATGAGAGATTTACAACTTTCCATACGTTCGTTACCCTAGTGTACAAAAATGTTTTTCAAACTGCTATAAAAACACATACTTTCATCTTTTTTCAATTTTTTTTCACAAATCTGAAGAATCACTTCTTACCTTCTCAAACTACCAAACATGTTGTTTATTTGGGGATTGTAACCCTTTGTTTGCCTGTTTGAAAACAAAAACTTTGAAGTTTGTGTTACAAAACAACATAAAAACCTCATTATCTTTATAATAATGAATAGTAGAGAGCTGGGGCTTTGGTGGATTTTAGGGCCTTGGATGTGTCAAAGATGAGCCAAAAACTGATTTGAAGCATTTGTAGTTTTTCTGTAGTGAGAGATTTACAACTTTCCATACGTTCGTTATCCTAGTGTACAAAAATGTACAGCCATAAAATCTGCATTTTTCAATATTTTTTTCCACTTCTTTTTGCATAAATCACATGAACTACTGGAAACTTTTCCAAAACTACCAAACATGTCATAATGTTCCGGATTTTAACTCTAAAAATCCTAGTTTCAAAACTTAGATAGATAGAACTATTTATTTGAGTGATTATTTACATTAATATTGTAGCAGTGCAGAAAATAAATAAAGTAACAAAAAAAGTAATAAGAACTCAAAAGGAGTAGGCCGAAGCAAGAAGTGAAAAAATTGTTACACAAAAACACAAAAGTGGGATTATATTTAGAATAATACAATGTCGAGAGCTGAGGCTTTGTCTGTTTCCAGAGCCGTGTTTGTGTCACAGATGAGAAGTGAAATGGATTTGATGCATTTATAGTTTTTCTGTAGTGGACGATTCTTTATTTGAAAATGGCAGCGACTGAAACAGCCCCATTGACTTCCATTATAAACACATGTTTTTCTTTGCTCTTCCAGAGCTGTTTAAAACTTCACTTTTTACAATGTCAGCATTTCATTTGGAAGAAAAAGAATGAATTTGAACTTTTCTATTGATTTTTATCAGATTGGACCTCATTCCCATTGTTGGCACATGAATAAAATCACTGTATTTTTTCCTATTGAATATAATGGAAATAAGGCATTTCCATTGGACTTTACCCTGAAAACTTCCATTTTTAAATTTCATTGAAATACGGCATAAAATCACTCAATCTGTGACATCAGGGTTTCATTTGGAAGAAAATTTTTGAAATTTGACATTTTTACAGTATTTTATAAATTTCTACTTTTTTTGACAGTTGGCCAGTGTTGTTGCCATATTCTACAGTTTGTAAACTCTTTTTTTTTTTTATCACAATCTCTTCACAACCTGTTCAAGACACTGATGTGCATCAGAATTTATGAACTGTGATGAAATCATAGCATGTTCAGAATGTGTTCAGAGTGTGTTTACAGGTTGGGGCAGGGCTGGATAATTTCCATACCTATAGGAATAGCCATTGACATAACAAAAGCAGCTGAGGACAGGTATTAGCTAAAATCCTTTGGGTCAGTTGACCAGTCTCTGGGTTTACAGGTATAAAAGTCAAATGACACCTCTCTGGGTTTTCTAGTGTTATAGGCTGATTTATTATTATTATTTTTGTTTTATTTCCTATTACAAAGCCATTCCTTTAGGGCTCATTGTCACTTTATATCAAACTTAGGGCAAACTGATAATTTTTTAGCTGTAGACCTATTTTAAACATCACTGGCTTATTCTGTGAGTAGCAGAATTCAAGAAGGTTCAAAGTATTATTGGCAAACAACATTGTATTCAATTGTTCGCTTATTTAGCTATGATTTAATACGCCTCGTTTTCACATCTCTTTCAAATACAATTGAACAATTGCCTTTTTAATCAAAGAGCCCTTCATGTTTTTTAAAGTTACATATTACTTCAGTAGGGGTAATTCAAGAAATGGAGTGCCACGTGGCATACCGTGTTTTAAAGGAATAGGCCACCGTTTGTGCATACTGAGATGTTCTTACCTGAGCTTAGACGAGTTGATACAGTGCCTTGCGAAAGTACTAATACACCTTGAACTTTTGCACATTTTGTCATGTTTACAATCCTAAACGTAAAGATTTTATTTGCAATTTTTACTGAAAGTTCACACACAAGTACCAGACAACTGTGAAGTGAAAGTAAAATGATACATGATTCTGTTATTTTTCAAAAAATAGAAAAGTGAAAAGTGGGACGTGCATAAGTATTCATACAGCATTTTTCTGAGTGCATTAAATTGCCTTTATAACATTCCTAATGACTGCAGAATGTTCACACCTTGCCCTAACCATTAAATAGAGGCCACCTGTGTGTAATCTACTCTCAGTATAATTACGGCTGTTCTGTGAGGGCCTCAGAGCTATGGTCAGAGTGTATTGGTCACTAAGCAACATCATGAAGGCCAAGGAGCTCACCAGAGAGGTCAGGGATAAAGCTGTGGAGAAGTTTAAAGCAGCGTTAAGTTATACAAAGATTTCCCAAGATTTGAACATCTCACAGAGCACTGTTCAATCCATCATTCGGAAATGGAAAGAGTATAGCACCACTGTGAACTTACCAAGACACGGCCGTCCACCTAAACTAACAGACCGAACAAGGAGAGCACTGGTAAGAAATACAACCAAGTGCCCCAAGATAACTCTGGAGGAGCTGCGACGTACTGCCGCTGAGCTGGGAGAATCTGTGCATGGGACAACTATAAGTCGTACTCTACACAAATCTGGCCTTCATGGACGAGTGGCAAGAAGAAAGTCATTATTGAAAGGAGGCCATAAGAAATCCCGTTTGAAGTTTGCTAGAAGTCATATGGAGGACACAGCTACCACGTGGAAGAAGGTGCTTTGGTCAGATGAGACAAAAATTGAACTTTTTGGCCCAAATGCAAAACGTTATGTATGGCACAAACCTAACACTGCTCATCGTCCTGAGTGCACCATCCCCAGTGTCAAATATGGTGGGGGGAGCATCATGCTATGGGGCTGCTTTTCCTCAGCGGGGACTGGGAATATTGCAAGAATCGTTGGGAAGATGGATGGAGCCAAATACATTTTTGAGGAAAACCTGCTGGAGTCAGCAAGAGAATTGAGGCTGGGGCGGAGATTCACCTTCCAGCAGGACAATGACCCTAAACACAAAGCTAAATCTACAATGGAATGGTTTAAAAACAAACATATTAATGTGTTAGAATGGCCCAGTCTGTAGATGTGCAAACCTTGTAGAGTCATACCCCAGAAGACTTGCTGCTGTTATTGCAGCAAAAGGGGGTTCCACAAAGTATTAAATCATGCTGTATGAATACTTATGCACGCCCCACTTTTTGGTTTTCTATTTTTTGAAAAATAACAGAATCATGTATCATTTTGCTTTCACTTCACAGTTGTCTGTTACTTGTGTGTGAACTTTCAGTAAACAATTCCAAATAAAATCTTTATGTTTAGGGTTGTAAACATGACAAAATGTGCAAAAGTTCAAGGTGTATTAGTACTTTTGCAAGGCACTGTAGGTACCTGTCTGGTCTTTACGCGTGCGCTCAGTCACGCAAAAAGACCAAAGATGTTGTTAGCATTCAGCCTCTCCTCCTCTCCTCTATGGGGCCAAACTGGGGTGAAATTAGAGGCGACCAAGCTCTTCCACGTTTCCCCTATTTAAATACGACACTTGGGTGAAGAGAGGGGCTGAGCTGTCAACTGATCACCACCTGGTGGTGAGCTGGATTCGCTGGCAGGTGAGGAAGCCGGTGAGACCTGGCAGGCCCAAACGTGTTGACAGGGTCTGTTGGGAACATCTGACCCCGTTCTCAACAGGGTCTGTTGGAACATCTGACCCTACTCCCTCTGTCAGTAGAGTCTTCAACTCCCACCTCTGGAAGAACTTCACCCAGATTAAGAGGGAGGTTGGAGACATGGAGTCCGAGTGGACCAATTGTCGATGTGGCCGCTCGCAGCTGTGCCCGTTAGGTCTCTGGTGAAGGTTTACAGGAAGGCAACTCATACTGACCAGTATTTGATGTTTGACTCTAACCATCCACTCCAACACAAATAGGGGTCATTAGGACACTCAGACATAGAGCTAAAGAGGTGCCTACCAGTGCAGAAGGAAAGACCAAAGAGGAGCAACATGTCCAGAGAGCCCTCTCAGACTGTGGCTATCCTAACTGGTCCTTCACTAAAGCACAAAGGGCAGGAAGACCCAAAGAGCAGGACAGACAGACTACAGAGCCCAGAAGAAAGGGAGTTGCAGTGCCGTATGTAGCCGGGGTATCAGAGAAACTTCAGAGAATCTTTAAACAGCACAGGATTCCAGTGTACCACAAACCTGTGAACACACTGAGACAAAAATTAGTTCATCCCAAAGACAAAACTCCTAGCCACAAACAAAGCAATTTGGTTTATTCTATTCGATGCAAAGAAGAAGAATGCAAAGAACATTATATTGGAGAAACCAAACAAGTCTTACAGAAGAGACTTTATCAACACCGAAGAGAAAGCACAAGCGGCCCTCAGTCGGCTGTGCACCTTCACCTTAAAGCCTCCAATCACTCCTTTGAGGACGGGGAGGTCAAAATTTTGCTAAAGAAGAACGTTGGTTTGAAAGAGGAGTAAAAGAAGCTATTTTTGTCAGAAAAGAAAATCCCTCCATGAACCGAAATGGTGGACTCAGATTTAATCTTTCTTCTTTTTACTCCAATCTGCTTCGGGGAAAACACGGCCAGTCCAAGAAGACGATACCTCAGCTAACAAAAGAACAATAGGCAGGTAATTAGCAGTGATCATCTATGAATAGGACAGGGCTGACCGATACTGGGGGGAGCAGGTCGTTACAGACGCTCTACTTCAAAGGTGTTTACCCACAGGGGAGAGTAGCTGTGATTAGAGGGGAGGAGCCGGGCCAACACCAACTCCTCCCAACTGGTCTTTATCTACGCTGTGTGCTTAGTGTAATCTTGTTCACTGACGAAGCCTTTTGGATGAGAGGCGAAACGTTTGGAGACCTCAACTACCAAGTACAGAAGATGAGTCAAGTACCTTCTTTGAAAATGTTTTATTAAGTACGCTGTAATCATTGTCAAACCACCCCACTGCAAATGTTTCAATCTATTTAGAAAATGCCTTTTAATACTTGAACTAGTAAACATTCACCTTTTAAAAAGAAAAGGCTTTAAGACTCCTTTGCATTAAAATAATTTCAACTTTACTACTTGATAATTAATTAGCATAATTATTTTTCATTTTATTATTATTAGGCCACAGTGTAGTCTAGGTTTCATGTTAACAAAACTTATGCTGTCCTGCTTAATTCTTTGTCAGGTGTTTTGATGAACAAACTGAGGAAACGTGTTTCTAAAGTAACGGGACTCATGTTTGCGCTTTCACTTTCCTTTCTGTTACACTGAGCAGAGTGAGCGCGTTAGCTTTGTGTTTGCATCCGGAGCCAGTTGTGGCTCTTTCGAACATTTGGGCAAACTTTATTGGGAATTACGCAGTTCGTTACCTTGACTTGGATATTTACAGCAAATCTCCAAGATGTTGTCTCATGTTGGACGTATCGGCACCTTTTGCTGCAACTTCCCCACGACAGGATTAGCACAACGGACGTCCATTAGCGACAATAACAACTTCGTCATCTTTTGGATTCCTAAAGAGGTCCACTCTGCTGACTTCAATCGTTTTTGGGTGGATGAAGCTCTGGAGAGCGTCCTTCTGCCTCGCTCAACTATCGGTGAGTTAACGTACGTCAGCGTGAAAAAAGGAGGTGTTGCTTTGCGTTCTCGGACCATGTAAATCAGCGGTATACGCTACTCACAGCTACGCGTCTGATTAGTTGGCTATTTTTAAACACAATTGTGAGCAAAAATTGAGTCAAACACATGTTCACACATTTTTAAGACCAATTTACCATGGATTTAAGACCAAATAGGCAGAATTTTAGACTTTTTAAGACCCCGCGGATACCCTGATAGACGGATCGCTATGGCGTCTGCAGTGATGCGGTCGCTGTATCGGACTGTTGTGGGGAAGAGGGAGCTGAGTCAGGGGGCAAAGCTCTCGATTTACTGATCGATCTACGTTCCCACACTCACCTATGGTCATGAGATTTGGGTAATGACCAACGGACAAGATGGCGGATACAAGCGGCCGAAATGAATTTCCTTCGCAGGGTGGCTGGGCGCCTTCGAGATCGGGTGAGGAGCTCAGTTACCCGGGAGGAGCTCGGAGTAGAGTCACTGATCCTTCATGTCGAAAGGAGCCAGCATGAGGGCGGATTCTTCACTGTAGACTTGGCCCTTGCGTGACGTGTAGCTCGCGCAGCTCCAATGCTAACAGTCCGACCCTCATTAAGTACGAGATTTCTAAAATCTATCCTACGATAACCAGCCCGGTGCCACTGATTGTGTCTAAACCAGCGTAATCACAGGAGGAATATCTAGCTGTAGACAGTTCCAAAAAATTAACGTGTCTAAAGTGCAATGGATTCCAATGGGGGACTAGCGGCTATATGGCGGTACTACAGCAATGGCGGAGCAATGGCGGCCTCCAGTGTCGTCGCAAAGCAGAGCAGCCAGCGGCCATTGGGCTAACTGTTTGCTAACAACAAACATGAGCTCCAGGTCAACTGGAAATGTTGAACATACTCACAACCCCCTGCTGGTCGGAGTTGCGCTGCTCCCAAAGGAAACTAGGATCAGTGGCTGTCATGTAACAGGGAGGAGATGGTTTGACTGGTTCCTTCAGAAAATGGATCTTCGAATCTTTAGGACTAGACTTCACATGTAAATGTAGTGACATTTCCCAAATGTAGGACAAATAGATTTAAGAACACTTTTATCCCTTTGCTGTTGGTTTTGTAACAGTTAATAACATTGTTCATTTTGATTGCTGTTAATTTTACCCTTTTGTGTCAAACAAAGTGATCTATTTATTTATGTATTTTCTGCTATAACAGATATGAATAAAAGTTACTCCGATCCAAATTTGATAGTCGAAAGTTTGTTGTAATTTACTCTTCAGTCGCAGTTGTTTACAGTTTACTCTCTGCCGCCGCTTCCCCTGTGAATAAATGTACTGTATAAAAGTTCTGTCTGACACGGGGCTCTGTCATTCTGCCGTCTGTGTGAATGACTTTTATAATGGAGCTCAATGTAACCTATATTATTCTTGATGGTTATGTGGATTTGGAAAAATACAGAGCGCTCTATTTTGTCATATTTTTCTCAGCTTTTGTCGTCATCATCTGCAGCAACAGCACTATTGTCTGGCTCATTTTGATCCACAAAAACCTCCACAAACCAATGTACTTTTTCATCGCTGCTTTGTTACTAAACTCAATTCTGTTCAGTTCTGCTTTCTATCCCAAAATATTGCTAGATATTTTGTCTGAGAAGCAGGTAGTGACTTATTCAACATGTCTGTTTCAGTGGTGGATATATTATACTATTGGAGGGGCTGAATTTTGGTTGTTGATGTTCATGGCCTTGGACAGGTATCTGGCCATATGTAAACCTCTGCAATATCCGACTATTATGACTAAATCCAGGGTGAATGTGTTGTTAACAGTAGCTTGGACTGTGCCAGGTTTTCAAATGGCAGTACTTGTTTCTGCAGCGAGTCAAATGAAACTTTGCAATTTCATTTCCAGGGGCATCATTTGTAACACCACAACACACAAACTGCTCTGTTTTTCATCCGCTGCATTAAAAGGTTGGGGAACGTTCACTTTGGTAAATTCAATTTTTATCCCTGCGATTTTCAACGGTTTTACCTACTTTCACATATTTATAATCGCAAAGAGAAGAGGTCTGGAAGTGAGAAAGAAAGCCATGAGCACATGTTTACCACACTTGATAGTTTTGTTCAACTATTTCTGCCTGTGTTCATTTGAAGTGTTATTGGCTCGAGTTGACGGAGAATTTCCAAAACTAGGGCGTTTCATTATAAGTGTTCAGTTAATTTTGTATAACCCTCTCTTTAACCCTTTCATTTATGGGCTGAAATGAAGAAATATCAACACATTTGCAGAGAATATTCTGTGCTGTCAAACACGTTGAGTGATTGTGATGATATAAATACAAACTTCGGTGACTTGTCAATATTCAGACTGACTTATTCAGTTATTTCAAATCTTTTTTTGAAAATATTTTATAAATGTGTGTTTTCATGTTCTGAAAGAGCTATTTTCATGTGTTTATTAAAAATGTCCAAATCTGAGGTTATATTAACCCCCTAAGTCCTTAAGCTATACCTACAAACCAGTCTTGGTCCTTCCTCCCAATACTGGTGTCATATCTCACTCAAACCTACATTAGAAAACCCAGGGATTTCGACACCCCCCCAGAAGTCCTGGAGCAGGGTCAAATGACCCTTAGGTCCAAACTGACGACTCTGATGGCTTCAATTTGCATCTATTCATTTGTAATTAGGGCCTGAGAAATCAGCGGAGGAGGGGGAGGGGGACCCTGACTCACACAAATGTAGGTCTGCACTTTATATGCTAAATGCAAACATAAGGTAAAACACATGCAGTGAAAACAGTGAAGGAGCTGGTCTACATGTCTGAATACTGTTTCTAATGAGAGATTTACAACTTTCCATACGTTCGTTACCCTAGTGTACAAAAATGTTTTTCAAACTGCTATAAAACACATACTTTCATCTTTTTTCAAATTTTTTTCACAAATCTGAAGAATCACTTCTCACCTTCTCAAAACTACCAAACATGTTGTTTATTTGGGGATTGTAACCCTTTGTTTGCCTGTTTGAAAACAAAAACTTTGAAGTTTGTGTTACAAAACAACATAAAAACCTCATTATCTTTATAATAATGAATAGTAGAGAGCTGGGGCTTTGGTGGATTTTAGGGCCTTGGATGTGTCAAAGAAGAGCCAAAAACTGATTTGAAGCATTTGTAGTTTTTCTGTAGTGAGAGATTTACAACTTTCCATACGTTCGTTATCCTAGTGTACAAAAATGTACAGCCATAAAATCTGCATTTTTCAATATTCTTTTCCACTTCTTTTTGCATAAATCACATGAACTACTGGAAACTTTTCCAAAACTACCAAACATGTCATAATGTTCCGGATTTTAACTCTAAAAATCCTAGTTTCAAAACCTAGATAGAACTATTTAATTGAGTGATTATTTACATTAATATTGTAGCAGTGCAGAAATAAATAAAGTAACAAAAAAAGTAATAAGAACTCAAAAGGAGTAGGCCGAAGCAAGAAGTGAAAAAAATTGTTACACAAAAACACAAAAGTGGGATTATATTTAGAATAATACAATGTCGAGAGCTGAGGCTTTGTCTGTTTCCAGAGCCGTGTTTGTGTCACAGATGAGAAGTGAAAGGGATTTGATGCATTTATAGTTTTTCTGTAGTGGATGATTCTTTATTTGAAAATGGCAGCGACTGAAACAGCCCCATTGACTTCCATTATAAACACATGTTTTTCTTTGCTCTTCCAGAGCTGTTTAAAACTTCACTTTTTACAATGTCAGCATTTCATTTGGAATGAATTTGAATTTGAACTTTTCTATTGATTTTTATCAGATTGGACCTCATTCCCATTGTTGGCACATGAATAAAATCATTGTATTTTTTCCTATTGAATATAATGGAAATAAGGCATTTCCATTGGACTTTACCCTGAAACTTCCATTTTTAAATTTCATTGAAATACGGCATAAAATCACTCAATCTGTGACATCAGGTTTCATTTGGAAGAAAATTTGTGAAATTTGACATTTTTACAGTATTTTATAAATTTCTACTTTTTTTTGAGAGTTGGCCAGTATTGTTGCCATATTCGACAGTTTGTAAACTCCTTTTTTTTTTATCACAATCTCTTCACAACCTGTTCAAGACACTGATGTGCATCAGAATTTATGAACTGTGATGAAATCATAGCATGTTCAGAATGTGTTCAGAGTGTGTTTACAGGTTGGGGCAGGGCTGGGATAATTTCCATACCTATAGGAATAGCCATTGACATAACAAAAGCAGCTGAGGACAGGTATTAGCTAAAATCCTTTGGGTCAGTTGACCAGTCTCTGGGTTTTACAGGTATAAAAGTCAAATGACACCTCTCTGGTTTTCTAGTGTTATAGGCTGATTTATTATTTTTGTTTTATTTCCTATTACAAAGCCATTCCTTTAGGGCTCATTGTCACTTTATATCAAACTTAGGGCAAACTGATAATTTTTTAGCTGTAGACCTATTTTAAACATCACTGGCTTATTCTGTGAGTAGCAGAATTCAAGAAGGTTCAAAGTATTATTGGCAAACAACATTGTATTCAATTGTTCGCTTATTTAGCTATGATTTAATACGCCTCGTTTTCACATCTCTTTCAAAATACAATTGAACAATTGCCTTTTTAATCAAAGAGCCCTTCATGTTTTTTAAAGTTACATATTACTTCAGTAGGGGTAATTCAAGAAATGGAGTGCCACGTGGCATACCGTGTTTTAAAGGAATAGGCCACCGTTTGTGCATACTGAGATGTTCTTACCTGAGCTTAGACGAGTTGATACAGTGCCTTGCGAAAGTACTAATACACCTTGAACTTTTGCACATTTTGTCATGTTTACAATCCTAAACGTAAAGATTTTATTTGGAATTTTTTACTGAAAGTTCACACACAAGTAACAAACAACTGTGAAGTGAAAGCAAAATGATACATGATTCTGTTATTTTTCAAAAATAGAAAAGTGAAAAGTGGGGCGTGCATAAGTATTCATACAGCATTTTTCTGAGTGCATTAAATTGCCTTCATAACATTCCTAATGACTGCGGAATGTTCACACCTTGCCCTAACCATTAAATAGAGGCCACCTGTGTGTAATCTACTCTCAGTATAATTACAGCTGTTCTGTGAGGGCCTCAGAGCTATGGTCAGAGTGTATTGGTCACTAAGCAACATCATGAAGGCCAAGGAGCACACCAGAGAGGTCAGGGATAAAGCTGTGGAGAAGTTTAAAGCAGCGTTAAGTTATACAAAGATTTCCCAAGATTTGAACATCTCACGGAGCACTGTTCAATCCATCATTCAGAAATGGAAAGAGTATAGCACCACTGCGAACTTGCCAAGACACGGCCGTCCACCTAAACTAACAGACCGAACAAGGAGAGCACTGGTAAGAAATACAACCAAGTGCCCCAAGATAACTCTGGAGGAGCTGTGACGTACTGCCGCTGAGCTGGGAGAATCTGTGCATGGGACAACTACTCTACACAAATCTGGCCTTCATGGACGAGTGGCAAGAAGAAAGCCATTATGAAAGGAGGCCATAAGAAATCCCGTTTGAAGTTTGCTAGAAGTCATATGGAGGACACAGCTACCATGTGGAAGAAGGTGCTTTGGTCAGATGAGACAAAAATTTAACTTTTTGGCCCAAATGCAAAACGTTATGTATGGCACAAACCTAACACTGCTCATCGTCCTGAGTGCACCATCCCCAGTGTCAAATATGGTGGGGGAGCATCATGCTATGGGGCTGCTTTTCCTCAGCGGGGACTGGGAATATTGCAAGAATCGTTGGGAAGATGGATGGAGCCAAATACATTTTTGAGGAAAACCTGCTGGAGTCAGCAAGAGAATTGAGGCTGGGGCGGAGATTCACCTTCCAGCAGGACAATGACCCTAAACACAAAGCTAAATCTACAATGGAATGGTTTAAAAACAAACATATTAATGTGTTAGAATGGCCCAGTCAAAGTCCTGACCTAAATCCTATTGAAAATCTGTGGAAAGACCTGAAAACTGCTGTTCATAAATGCTCTCCTTCTAATTTGACAGAGCTTGAGTTGTTTTGTAAAGAGGAATGGGCTTAAATGTCAGTCTCTACATGTGCAAACCTTGTAGAGTCATACCCCAGAAGACTTGCTGCTGTTATTGCAGCAAAAGGGGTTCCACAAAGTATTAAATCATGCTGTATGAATACTTATGCACGCCCCACTTTTCGTTTTTTTATTTTTTGAAAAATAACAGAATCATGTATCATTTTGCTTTCACTTCACAGTTGTCTGTTACTTGTGTGTGAACTTTCAGTAAACAATTCCAAATAAAATCTTTATGTTTAGGGTTGTAAACATGACAAAATGTGCAAAAGTTCAAGGTGTATTAGTACTTTTGCAAGGCACTGTAGGTACCTGTCTGGTCTTTACGCGTGCGCTCAGTCACGCAAAAAGACCAAAGATGTTGTTAGCATTCAGCCTCTCCTCCTCTCCTCTATGGGGCCAAACTGGGGTGAAATTAGAGGCGACCAAGCTCTTCCACGTTTCCCCTATTTAAATACGACACTTGGGTGAAGAGAGGGGCTGAGCTGTCAACTGATCACCACCTGGTGGTGAGCTGGATTCGCTGGCAGGGGAGGAAGCCGGTGAGACCTGGCAGGCCCAAACGTGTTGACAGGGTCTGTTGGGAACATCTGACCCCGTTCTCAACAGGGTCTGTTGGGAACATCTGACCCTACTCCCTCTGTCAGTAGGGTCTTCAATTCCCACCTCTGAAAGAACTTCACCCAGATTAAGAGGGAGGTTGGAGACATGGAGTCCGAGTGGACCATGTTCTCCTCCTCCATTGTCGATGTGGCCGCTCGCAGCTGTGGCCGTAAGGTCTCTGGTGCCTGTCGCGGCGGCAATCCCCGAACCCGGTGGTGGCGCCCGGAAGTAAGGGATGCCGTCAAGCTGAAGAAGAAGTCCTACCTGGCCTTGTTGGCTTGTGGGACTCCGGAGGCAGCAGAGGTACCGGCAGGCCAAGCGCGCTGCAGCTCGTGTAGTCGCGGAGGCAAAATCTCGGGTCTGGGAGGAGTTCGGAGAAGCCGTGGAGGAGGACTATCGGTTGGCCTCGAAGAGATTCTGGCAAACCATCCAGCGCCTCAGGAAGGGGAAGCAGTGTTTCACCAACACTATTTACAGTGCAGGTGGGAGCTGCTGACCTCGACTGGGGATGTTGTCGGGCGGTGGAAGGAGTACTTCGAAGATCTCCTCAATCTCTCCATCACGTCTTCCGATGAGGAAGCAGAAGCGGGGGACTGGCCATCAGCCAAGCTGAAGTCACTGAGATGGTTAGAAAGCTCCTCGGTGGCAGGGCTCCGGGGGTGGATGAGATTCGCCCTGAGTACCTTAAGTCTCTGGATGTTGTAGTACTGTCTTGGTTGACACGTCTCTGCAACATCGCGTGGCGGTCGGGGACAGTGCCCCTGGATTGGCAGACCGGGGTGGTGGTCCCTCTCTTCAAGAAGGGGGATCGGAGGGTGTGCTCCAATTACAGAGAGATCACACTCCTCAGCCTCCCCGGGGTCTATTCCAGGGTGCTGGAGAGGAGGATCCGGCCGATAGTCGAACCTTGGATCCAGGAGGAACAATGCGGTTTTCGTCCCGGTCGCGGCACACTGGACCAGCTCTATACCCTTCATCGGGTGCTCGAGGGTTCGTGGTAGTTCGCCCAACCAGTCCAGATGTGTTTTGTGGATCTGGAGAAAGCGTTCGACCGTATCCCTCGTGGTGCCCTGTGGGGGTGCCCCGGGAGTATGGGGTCCAGGGCCCTCTGCTGAGGGCTGTCCCTGTATGACCGCAGCAGGAGCTTGGTTCGCATTGCCAGCAGTAAGTCAGACCTGTTTCCGGTGCGTGTTGGTCTCCGCCAGGGTTGCCCTTTGTCACCGTCTCTGTTCAGTACCTTTATGGACAAAATTTCTAGGCGCAGCCAGGGGCCGGAGGGTGTCCTGTTTAAGAACCTCAGGATCTCATCTCTGCTGTTTGCAGATGATGTTGTTGTGTTGGCTTCATCAAATCAGGACCTTCAGCGCGCACTGGGGCGGTTTGCAGCTGAGTGTGAAGCAGCCGGGACGAGGATCAGCACCTCCAAATCCGAGGCCATGGTTCTCCACCGGGAAAAGGTGGCTTCCCCTCTTCATGTTGGTGGAGAGTCCTCGTCTCAAGTGGAGGAGTTCAAGTATCTTGGGCTCTTCTTCACGAGTGAGGGACGGATGGAGCATGAGCTCGATAGACCAGTGTATCTGCAGGGTGGACAAGTAAAATGACTTTTTAAGACCTTTTTAAGACCACAAAATCTAAAAATAAGACCTGTTTTAAAAGTGCAATGTTAATAGAATGTAAAGAAATCATAGTCATAAAAATCAAGGTGTCAAACTGTAGGATTATCAGTAGGATATCAGTTATCCTACTGTGATAACTGATATCACAGTAGGATATAACACCTTAAGAACGGAAATTTTCCCATTAAGCATTTTAACATGCTAACCATTCAAGTTTAAACAACCCTAACCCATAATAAAAATAGAGCAGAGCAATCATACTCTATTTGCGTTATTTGAGTCACCATTATTGTGAGAGGAAATATAATATTTTTTATTACGATTATTCACAATTATCGACCGAATGAAAGGAAACAACTGATTTATAGTTTTTGTCATGGGCGAGGCTTGCCCATTTTTATGTCAAGCACCCAGAAATGATAGACCAAAAGAAAAATTACACACGTTCAGAGATAAATGATATCAAATGTAAATAATGTTTTATTAAGTACGCTGTAATCATTGTCAAACCACCCCACTGCAAATGTTTCAATCTATTTAGAAAATGCCTTTTAATACTTGAACTAGTAAACATTCACCTTTTAAAAAAGAAAAGGCTTTAAGACTCCTTTGCATTAAAATAATTTCAACTTTACTACTTTATAATTAATTATCATAATTTTTTTTCATTTTATTATTATTAGGCCACAGTGTAGTCTAGGTTTCATGTTACCAAAACTTATGCTGTCCTGCTTAATTCTTTGTCAGGTGTTTTGATGAACAAACTGAGGAAACGTGTTTCTAAAGTAACGGGACTCATGTTTGCGCTTTCACTTTCCTTTCTGTTACGCTGAGCAGAGTGAGCGCGTTAGCTTTGTGTTTGCATCCTGAGCCAGTTGTGGCTCTTTTCGAACATTTGGGCAAACTTTATTGGGAATTACGCAGTTCGTTACCTTGACTTGGATATTTACAGCAAATCTCCAAGATGTTGTCTCATGTTGGACGTATCGGCACCTTTTGCTGCAACTTCCCCACGACAGGATTAGCACAACGGACGTCCATTAGCGACAATAACAACTTCGTCATCTTTTGGATTCCTAAGAGGTCCCACTCTGCTGACTTCAATCGTTTTTTGGGTGGATGAAGCTCTGGAGAGCGTCCTTCTGCCTCGCTCAGCTATCGGTGAGTTAACGTACGTCAGCGTGAAAAAAGGAGGTGTTGCTTTGCGTTCTCGGACCATGTAAATCAGCGGTATACGCTACTCACAGCTACGCGTCTGATTAGTTGGCTATTTTTTAAACAAAATTGTGAGCAAAATTTAGTCAAACACATGTTCACACATTTTAAGACCAATTTACCATGGATTTAAGACCAAATAGGCAGAATTTTAGACTTTTAAGACCCGCGGATACCCTGATAGACGGATCGCTATGGCGTCTGCAGTGATGCGGTCGCTGTATCGGACTGTTGTGGGGAAGAGGGAGCTGAGTCAGGGGGCAAAGCTCTCGATTTACTGATCGATCTACGTTCCCACACTCACCTATGGTCATGAGATTTGGGTAATGACCGAACGGACAAGATGGCGGATACAAGCGGCCGAAATGAATTTCCTTCGCAGGGTGGCTGGGCGCCTTCGAGATCGGGTGAGGAGCTCAGTTACCCGGGAGGAGCTTGGAGTAGAGTCACTGATAATTCATGTCGAAAGGAGCCAGCATGAGGGCGGGATCTTCACTGTAGACTTGGGCCTTGCGTGACGTGTAGCTCGCGCAGCTCCAATGCTAACAGTCCGACCCTCATTAAGTAGGAGATTTCTAAAATGTATCCTACGATAACCAGCCCGGTGCCTCTGATTGTGTCTAAACCAGCGTAATCACAGGAGGAATATCTAGCTGTAGACAGTTCCAAAAAATTAACATGTCTAAAGTGCAATGGATTCCAATGGGGGACTAGCGGCTATATGGCGGTACTACAGCAATGGCGGAGCAATGGCGGCCTCCAGTGTCGTCGCAAAGCAGAGCAGCCAGCGGCCATTGGGCTAACTGTTTGCTAACAACAAACATGAGCTCCAGGTCAACTGGAAATGGTGAACATACTCAACAACCCCCTGCTGGTCGGGAGTTGCGCTGCTCCCAAAGGAAACTAGGATCAGTGGCTGTCATGTAACAGGGAGGAGATGGTTTGACTGGTTCCTTCAGAAAATGGATCTTCGAATCTTTAGGACTAGACTTCACATGTAAATGTAGTGACATTTCTCAAATGTAGGACAAATAGATTAAGAACACTTTTATCCCCTTTGCTGTTGGTTTTGTAACAGTTAATAACATTGTTAATTTTGATTGCTGTTAATTTTACCCTTTTGTGTCAAACAAAGTGATCTATTTATTCATGTATTTTCTGCTATAACAGATATGAATAAAAGTTACTCCGATCCAAATTTGATAGAGTCGAAAGTTTGTTGTAATTTACTCTTCAGTCGCAGTTGTTTACAGTTTACTCTCTGCCGCCGCTTCCCCTGTGAATAAATGTACTGTATAAAAGTACTGTCTGACACGGGGCTCTGTCATTCTGCCGTCTGTGTGAATGACTTTTATAATGGAGCTCAATGTAACCTATATTATTCTTGATGGTTATGTGGATTTGGAAAATACAGAGCGCTCTATTTTGTCATATTTTTCACAGCTTTTGTCGTCATCATCTGCAGCAACAGCACTATTGTCTGGCTCATTTTGATCCACAAAAATTTCTGCCTGTGTTCATTTGACGTGTTATTGGCTCGAGTTGACGGAGAATTTCCAAAACTAGGGCTTTTCATTATAAGTGTTCAGTTAATTTTGTATCACCCTCTCTTTAACCCTTTCATTTATGGGCTGAAAATGAAGAAAATATCAACACATTTGCAGAGAATCTTCAGTGCTGTCAAACAGTGATTGTGATGATATAAATACAAACTTCGGTGACTTGTCAATATTCAGACTTATTCAGTTATTTCAAAGCTTTTTTTTAAAAGTCTTTTATAAATGTTTGTTTTCAATGTTCTGAAAGAGCTATTTTCATGTGTTTATTAATGTTCAAATCTGAGGTTATATTAACCCCCCTTAAGCTTAAGTCCTTAAGCTATACCTACAAAACAGTCTTGGTCATTCCTCCAACACTGGTGTCATATCTCACTCAAACCTACATTTGTTATAGGCTGATTTATTATTATTATTGTTTGTTTTATTTCCTATAACAAAGCCATTCCTTTAGGGGTTCATTGTTACTTCATATCAAACTTAGGGCAAACTGATCATTTTTTAGCTGTAGACCTATTTTAAACATCACTGGCTTCTTCTGTGAGTAGCAGAATTCAAGAAGGTTCAAAGTATTATTGGCAAACATTGTATTTAGCTATGATTTAATTTGCGTAAAATGTGCCCATTAACACCTCGTTTTCACATCTCTTTCACATAACAATGTTGGACCTGTAAACTTGAATACTGACACTATTTGTAGTTACACAAATTAAACATGTCGATTTTCTAAGCAGATAAAAAGGGGAACTATATTGTAAGGCGTAATAACACCTTAGGAGCACTTCGACTTGCGCGCAGAAAAGTAAAGATATTACTGCACGGGCGTAGTTTCTAACTTCACCCCTGTTTGGGTCCATAGAGGAGAGGAGGAGAAGCTAAATGCTAACAACATATTTGGTCTCTTTGCGTGACTTAGCACATGCACAAACACCAGACAGGTACGCATCAACTCGTCTAAGCTCAGGTAAGAACATATCTCAGTATGCAAAAACGGTGGTCTATTACTTTAAGGTAATACCAAAGACACATTTCCATCTTGGTGGACAAATAAAGTTTTCGTATTTGTTTATTAGCATGGAATCGCTAATAACATCAACTTCTGACGTCGGCTCTTCGCTGATTGGTTTACTACGCTTCCTGTTTTCTTGTGTATGTACTGCTCTAGAAATGAAGTTGATGCCACGGCCTCCGGACTCAATCGATGATGAGTCTGGATTTTTGCAGCCCCAGAAACTAACTGTCAGGCAGTTGAAAAGAACGCCAACACATTGTCAAAAAACACAGTATTAGCTGCTTCTAATGGAATACTGCTGTCCAACATGGATGTCATAACTTTAGTGGCTGGATCTGCACGAGAATATGTGGGGTCGACTGCAGTCAGATTGGAGCTGCTTGTAACAGTTTAGTTGCATCAAAGTGGATTGGATTAGCGCAAAGTAACAACGTCCACCCCCGCAAACCAATTGTCCGGCTGCCGAACGCAAAAACAACACATCATCAACTAACACCATATTAGTTGCTTCTAATGAACTACTGCCGTTGTCCAGAAAAGCCGCACACTACTAGACCAACGTGGATGACATCATTTTGGCTGGATCAGCGCTGAGAATGTGTGTTGGGCCATGACAGATAGAAGACTCCCACTGGAGCTACAGCTAGTGTTAGCACTGATCAAACATATTAAAACAAGAAATAAGAACAATAAAGTCACTAAAACCATCAGCTACGTTTAAAGTGGCTTTAAAAGTTGTGCTGTGCTTATTGAATGTACACCGTAGCATCGTATCAATTTAGCTCACTGCTAACCATCTGTTACTTTGAGCTCTTCCACTACGTATAGTTAAAGATCCGTAGGACACCACAGCTACCCTTAAACAGCAGCTATTTCTTAAAGCAACTTGCTATGCTGCTCTTTATCCACCTTGATTTGATGGCTGCAATTCTTTTTCTGAATTGAGCAGCCTCCTCCTCGGCCTCAACGCGGTATAGGGCAGCCACAACAGCCATGACTGTCCATTCTACTTTTATTATGGGCTACCTGTGTTGTATGGCCTATTGCAGGTTGCTCCTTTGGATTTTTTCACAGGTGTTATTGGCCAGTCAACTTGATTACCCATTTATTGGACGGTCTACATTTGTGCTTATATTGATAATAATAACACGCACACCACATATATTTTTGCATTTATTTTCAATGTCATTTTTATTATTAAATGTTTTATTTGTTCATACACAACATAATATTTACAGCTCTACAGACATATATTGAATAGTACATTGTATTATCTTCAGTGTTTACAGTGGAGCGCACACATTACACACTGCTGCGCACTCAGGGTTGTGATATCACAAAGTTTGCTTTGTCCCAAAACTACGAGTTAGCGTAAGTGCGCTCCACATGTCCGTTCTCCAAGTGTGCACCCGCAAGTCCGTACCCAGGAGTTCACAAGTACAGAGTCTGCACTCTGAGTATTGAGAAACGGCCGAAGACTCATTTTCAAACAGTCTTGTTCACTGATGAGTGCCGTGTAACCCTGGATGGTCAGATGGATGGAGTAGTGGATGGTTGGTGAATGGCCACCATGTCCCAACAAGGCTGTGACGTAACTTGACCTGTTAAGATGTTTTTGAAATACCTTTTCATTTCAGTAAATATGACCTCCTAATGCTGCAAATTCAACAAATGACCATTTTCAGTTCATTACAAGCTCTAAAATGTATTGAAACTATGAGTTGCATAATAATTTGGTACAGTAGATTTCAAGTTATTTTTTACTATATTTACACTTTTTTCCATAACACGGATATGAATAAAAGTTACTCCGATCCAAGTTTGAACCTGTGTTGTAAGCCTCCTCCCCTGAGAATAAATGTACTGTATAAAAGTACGGTCTTGGTCCTTCCTCCCAACACTGGTGACATATCTCACTCAAACCAACATTTGTTATAGGCTTATTTATTATTATTATTTAGTTTTATTTCCTATTACAAGCCATTCCTTTAGGGGCTTTGATATAAAGTGACAATCACTTTATATTAAACTTAGGGCAAACTAGTATTTTGTTTTTTTAGCTGTTGACCTATTTTAAACATTGCTGGCTTTCTCTGTGAGTAGCAGAATTCAAGAAGGGTCAAAGTATTATTGGCAAACTTTGTATTCGATTGTTTGCTTATTTAGCTATGATTTAATTTGCGTAAAAATGTGCCCATTAACTTAACAACCCGTTCTTGGGTTGATCTTCACATTTCAGACACAGCACGTTCATCTCTGGGATGCAAGACAAGATGGCGCCAGTGTGTGTGGCCTGTCGTCTGTCTCTACGCACTCTACTTGTGTTATTGCTAGTTTTAGCAGTTGTCACTGTAAATGTCAATTGTCTACTGGTGTACGATCTCCAAACGCTACTAGATCTGCGACCATCAGTCGAAAATTTGGTTTCATTTAAGTATGATGGGCACAATAAATTCTGTCCCCCTTTCTCTCTGGGCTCCCCGCTTACCTTCGCCGGACAGCGGCTCCACCGCGCGTAAAGCGCGCCGCAGACGCAGGGGAAAGTGAGGAGGCAGGCTAGTGAAACTGAAGGCTTTGATCGCTCTGTCCTCTGAAACTTCCCCACGGATTGGATCGGAATATCATCGCTTCGTCCCGTGGCGTAATCTGGACCCCATTGGTTGCTGTTTGGTTCCAGTGGTCAGTCAGGACGAAGGATTCCTGCTCGTCGTCCCCAGGCTGTGTGCCCTCGCTTGCGCGGGGCGAATCTGCAGAATCTCCGGCCGCTAGCTTGGTCTGCTAACGTTCCTGTTCCTGCTCGATTTGCTCTGGTGAATGCTAGATCACTAGCAAATAAGACTTACATCCTGAAGGATCTATTTGAGTCGCGTGGACTGGATTTTCTCTTCATAACAGAAACATGGATGGCTGTGGGTGAGTCGAGTGCTCTTTGTGAACTACTGCCGCTGAACTGTCTGCACTTTAACGCCCCGAGATTATCTGGCCGTGGAGGGGGTCTCGTAACTGTTTTTAAAAGTAACTTTAAGTGCAAACAGCTCACACCCACGGGATCATATCTAAGCTTCGAGTTGATCGCTTTTGAACTGAGCTCTGTGCCCCCGGTGCTGTGCGCTGTCATATACAGGCCACCGAAATATAACAAAACTTTTATTAGTGACTTTTCGAATTTCTTGACTGAATTTGTACCAAAGTATGACCGTATTCTTATTGCAGGGGACTTTAACATTCATGTGTGTTGTCCTGAAAAGCCTCTGGCTAAAGACTTCTTAGGTCTGCTGGAATGTTTTAACCTTGCGCAGTGTGTAGCTGGTCCCACACATGAACATGGGCACACTCTAGATCTTGTTCTCACTCATGGTCTTACTGTGTCTAACATTGAGATCTGTGATGCATTTTTCTCTGACCATTCACCTATTGTGTTTGATATCCCCCTCTCCTGTGCCGTGCCCAAACCGTGCGCTCTTGTGCGTCGCTGTCGGGTGGTTAACCCATCCACTGCTGCGGACTTCTCCTCTGTTCTGAGGATAGATTCTCCTTGCCCCAACGCATCTGTTGACGAATATTGCACTGGCTTCAATGACGCTTGTAAAGCTGCGCTAGACATTGTTGCCCCGGTAAAAACTAAGCTGTCGAAACCAAAGTCTGAACCGTGGTTAAATGACGTCACGCGCGCTGCCAGACGCGAATGTAGAAGGGCAGAAAGAAAGTGGAAGAAAGATAAGTTGCATGTCTCTTTCAGATATTGAGAGACAGTTGGCATTCGTATCAAAAAACCGTGAAAGCTGAAAAAAACAGACATTTTTCTGACCTTATAGTCTCCAATGGTCATAACCCTCGCGTTCTTTTTGCACAATTAAAACGGTTCTTAATGTTCCTGAATCACACTGTCCTGAAGACCCTGTGAAAATGTCTGAGGATTTTTTGCATTTTTTCATTCACAAGTTGAAAACACTAGGGCCCTTATCAGTCGTCCTGCTTATGACCCTGGCACATCTGCCACTTGTTCAGTTGTCTTTAATCAATTTGAACCTGTCACACTACATTGCTTGGAACAAGTTTTTGGCCAAATGAAAATGGCCAAATGAAAATGTCTTTTTAAAGAGGTCTTTCCAACACTGGCACCTTATGTATTGGATATCATTAATGGCAGCCTAGCAAGTGGAGTGGTTCCTTTATGTTTAAACACGCTGTGGTACAACCTTTATTAAAGAAATCAAGCCTGGACAAATGTGATCTCTCGAATTATCGTCCTATTTCCAAGCTTCCATTGGTGTCAAAAATCCTGGAAAAAATTGTATACCTGCAGCTGAGCTCATTTTAAACAAAAATGGCATTTTTGAAGTTTTTCAGTCAGGTTTCAAAACTGGCCACAGTACCGAGACCGCTCTGTTGAGGGTTTTTAATGATGTTCTTTTAACTTCGGACTCTGGTCACACTGCTGCACTGCTACTGTTGGACCTAACAGCAGCCTTTGATACAGTTGACCATCAGATTTTGTTGTCCCGGCTAGAGACCTGTGTGGGAATAAAAGGTCTGGCCTTAGCTTGGCTCAGATCATATCTGACAAACAGAAGCTTTTCCGTCCAAGTTGGGAATGCGGTGTCCACTACTGCCCTCTCACTTGTGGATACCACAAGGGTCAGTCCTGGGACCTTTACTCTTTTCTTTGTACTTGTTGCCCCTTGGAGCTACTTTGCGTAAACACAATGTAATGTTCCATTTTTATGCAGACGACTGCCAAATTTATTTGCCTTTGAAGCAGTCCAAGTCCCTTGTTGAATGCCTCGCAGAAGTTAAACTGTGGATGGCCTACAATTTTTTGCATTTTAATGAGCGTAAAACTGAGATGGTGCTGTTTGCTCCTAATGACTCGTCTGGTGTGGTCACAGCTGAGCTGGGCTCCTTATCCCAAGCTGTCAGTCCTGTCGTGACTAATTTAGGTGTAAAGATGGACTCTGTTTTTAAACTGGACGCCCAAATAAGTGCCGTTGTGAGGTCCAGCTTTTATCATTTGAGGCAACTTGCCAAAGTAAAAGCTTTTTTATCTCGTCACATCTTTGAGATTTTAATCCATGCTTTTATCACCACCCGTCTGGATTATTGCAATGCTCTTTATTCAGGACTTAGCAAAACCTCACTGGCAAGACTGCAACTAGTTCAGAACGCCGCCGCTCGCCTTTTAACTGGATCACGGAAATTTGATCACATAACATTCTCCGATCCCTTCATTGGCTCCCTGTGCACTTCCGCATTGACTTCAAAATTCTTTTATTTGTTTTTAAATGTCGGCATGGCCTGGCCCCTCAGTACCTGTGTGACCTCCTTGTTCCCTATGTCCCCTCCCGCTTACTGAGGTCAGCAGATCAGGCTCTACTGGTGGTTCCTAAGGCTAAGAAAAAGTTGAGAGGTGATCGTGCTTTTTCGGTGGCTGGTCCTAAACTTTGGAATGAGCTGCCTTTGAATATCAGACTGACTGATTCACTCCCTGTTTTCAAATCTCTCCTGAAAACATATTTTTTCCGTTTGGCTTTTGACACCCTGGAGAGTTGACTTTTACGGTACTATGTTTTATCTTTACTCATGTAATTATATTATGTTATGTGTAAAGCACTTTGGTCGACTATGTTGTTTTTAAAGCGCTTTATAAATAAAGTTGGATTGGATTGGATTGGATTAACGCCTCGTTTCCACATCTCTTTCACATATCAAAGTTGGACCTGAAAACTTGAATATTGTCACTATTTGACACTCTGACAATGTTCAAATCCAGAAGCACTTTGAATTGCCTTGTGTATCAAATGTGCTCTACAAATGTACGTTCCTTGCCTAATATAGCTCTACATGTGCTACATATTTGACCAGTGGACACATTTTGCATTACTTTGCCTTTTTAATCAAAGAGCCCTTCATGTTTTTTAAGTTACATATTTCTTTAGTATGGATAATTCAAGAAATGGAGTGCAAGGTGGCATACCGTGTTTTAAAGGAACAAGCCACAGTTTTTCCATACTGAGATATGTTCTTACCTCAGCTTAGACGAGTTGATGCGTTGTTAGCATTCAGCCTCTCCTCCTCTCCTCTATGGGGCCAAACGGGGGTGACGTTGGAAGCCACCAAGCTCTTCCACGTTTTCCCTATTTAAATACGACACTTGGGTGAAGAGAGGGGCTGGATCCACTGGCAGGGAGGAAGCCGGTCAGACCTGGCAGGCCCAAACGCGTTGGGACCCTCTGTTGTGAACGTCTGGTGGGTCCCTCTGTCGGTAAGGTCTTCAACTCCCACCTCCGGCAGAGCTTCACCCAGATTCAGAGGGCGGTTGGACCATGTTCTCCTCCTCCATTGTCGATGCGGCCACTTGCAGCTGTGGCCGTAAGGTCTCTGGTGCCCGAACTCGGTGGTGGCGCCCGGAAGTAAGGGATGCCCATAAACTGAAGAAGAAGTCCTACCTGGCCTTGTTGGCTTGTGGGACTCCGGAGGCAGCAGAGGTACCGGCAGGCCAAGCGTGCTGCAGCTCGTGCGGTTACAGAGGCAAAAACTCGGTTCTGGGAGGAGTTCGGAGAAGCCGTGGAGGAGGACTATCGGTCGGCCTCGAAGAGATTCTGGCAAACCATCCGGTGCCTCAGGAAGGGGAAGCAGTGCTTCACCAACACTGTTTACAGTGCGGGTGGGGAGCTGCTGACCTCGACTGG
Organism: Neogobius melanostomus; assembly: GCA_007210695.1. Taxonomy (NCBI): domain Eukaryota; kingdom Metazoa; phylum Chordata; class Actinopteri; order Gobiiformes; family Gobiidae; genus Neogobius; species Neogobius melanostomus. Next base: position 250,918 of record VHKM01000527.1, on the reverse strand, counting down.
GGATGTTGTCTGGCGGTGGAAGGAGTACTTCGAGGATCTCCTCAATCCCACCGTCACGTCTTCCGATGAGGAGGCAGAGGCTGGGGACTCAGAGGGGGCCTCACCCATCACCCAAGCTGAAGTCACTGAGGTAGTCAGAAAGCTCCTCGGTGGCAAGGCTCCGGGGGTGGATGAGATTCGTCCCGAGTACCTTAAGTCTCTGGATGTTGTAGGTCTGTCTTGGCTGACACGTCTCTGCAACATCACGTGGCGGTCGGGGACAGTGCCCCTGGATTGGCAGACCGGGGTGGTTGAGGGTGTGCTCCAACTACAGAGGATCACACTCCTCAGCCTCCCCGGTAAGGTCTACTCCAGGGTTCCAGAGAGGAGGATCCGGCCATTAGTCGAACCTCCGGTCGTGGCAAACTGGACCAGCTCCTAACCAACACAGTCTCACTCCGAAAGAGTCATAAATTGACGAACGGTCACTCGCCTTATGCGTAATATAGAACGCAAAAGGTACCCGTTTGCGTCTCCAGTAACGCAATGGGTGTGTAATGTATTTGAATGGGAGTCCAGGCGCGGCTCATTTGACGATATCGGACAGCTCATAGTATAGAACACGTAGTACAAATTCAGCTCGGTTTAGCCAACTATAAACAATCAAAAATGCAAAATTGACTCGCTGTGTATTTGCAATTAAAATAATGCTAAAGAAACATGCAAAATCACAGTCAACACTCGCTTGAATCCCTCGCAAGACAGGCAAAACCGCATTCAGCACGCATACACAAGCGCAGAACTACAGTATTCATATTTGCGTGAATCTGAGGCCAAACTGTTGTTCATCAAAGCCAAAAAATGATGGATCCAGGACAAACCAAGCCGGACCCAACACAATCACAAAAACTTCTTCAGGAACTTTTACAATATGGCATTGCATTACAGCAGTACGTAGTTTAAAGCCTTTCCCCTACCTTCTGCTGTCTTCGTGGACGAGTTCTCCAGTATTTAGTCCCACAAGTGGCGTGTCATGTGTTGTCCTAACCCTTCATCGGGTGCTCGAGGGTTCTTGGGAGTTCGCCCAACCAGTCCACACGTGTCTTGTGGATTTGGAGAAAGTGTCCGACTGTGTGTCTCGCGGTGCCCTGTGGGGGGTGCTCCGGGAGTATGGGGTCCGGGGCCCTCTGCTAAGGGCTGCCCGTTCCCTGTATGACCGTAGCAGGAGCTTGATTCCCATTGCCGGCAGTAAGTCAGCCCTGATTCCAGTGCGTGGTCTCTGCCAGGGCTGCCCTTTGCCACTGGTTCTGTTCATTACTTTTATGGACATAATTTCTAGGCGCAGCCAGGGGCTGGAGGGTGTCCTGTTTGGGAATCTCAGGATCTCATCTCTGCTGTTTGCAGACGATGTTGTTCTGTTGGCTTCATCAAATCAGGACCTCGGCTGCAAACCGCCCCAGTGCAGCCGAGTGTGGAGTGGCCGGGATGAGGATCAGCACCTCCAAATCCAAGGCCATGGTTCTCCACTGGAAAAAGGTGGCTTCCCCTCTTCAGGTCGGTGGAGAGTCCTCGTCTCAAGTGGAGGAGTTCAAGTATCTCGGGGTCTTGTTCACGAGCGAGGGACGGATGGAGCGTGAGATTGATAGATGGATCGGTGCGGCGTCAGCAGTGATGTGGTCGCTGTATCGGACTGTTGTGGTGAAGAGAGAGCTGAGTGAGGGGGCAAAGCTCCCGATTTACTGATCGATCTACGTTCCCACCCTCACCTATGGTCATGAGATTTGGGTAATGACCAAAAGGACAAGATCACGGATACAAGCGGCTGAAATTAATTTCCTTCAAGATCAGATGAGGGGCTCAGATACCCGAGAGGAGCTCGGAGTAGAGTCGCTGCTCCTTTACGTCGAAAGGAACCAGCTGAGGTGGTTCGGGCATCTGTTCCGGATGCCTCCTGGCCACCTCCTTTGGGAGGTGTTCCAGGCATGTCCTATTGGGAGGAGGATGGATGGATATATTATCACGGAATCGCTAATAACACCGCATCAACTTCAGTTGTCGGCTCTTCGCCGATTGGTTTACTCCACTTCCTGTTTTCTTGCGTATGTTCTGCTCTAGAAATGTAGTTGATGCCACGGCCTCCGGATTCAATCGATGATGAGTCTGGATTATTGCAGGCAAGCTGTCCCTGACCCGGAAACTGTCAGGCAGTTGAAAGAATGCCAACACATTGTCAAATAACACAGTATTAGCTGCTTCTAATGGAATACTGCCATTGTCCAGCAAACTAGTCCAGCGCAGATGTCATAACTTTAGCGGCTGGATCTGCACAGAGAATGTGTGGGGAGTGATCTGACTTTCCTCTGAGCCGATCGGTGACCTGCCTCGGCTGATTGCAGTCAGATTGGAGCCACATGTTTAGTTGAATCAAAGCACATTGGATTAGCACAAAGTAACTCCACCCCAGAACCCAATTGTCCGGCTGCCGAACGCAAAAACAACACATCGTCAACTAACACCATATTAGTTGCTTCTAATGAACTACTGCCGTTGTCCAGCAAAGCTCCCCACTACTAGACCAACTCGGATGACATCATTTTAGTAGCTGGATTAGCGCTGATCTGCCTGTTTCCATGTTAGAATACGCTCGTCTCCTGTTTCCTTTTGTTGTTTGGGGAGGAGGCACTGCTGCTTTGGTTTGCGTTGTTGACACATCCTTTAGCGAACAAATGCCACGCAAGAAAGGCAGTCTTATACATGCGCCTATTGTCGATCAGTTTATGTGCGTTTGAGTGAACTCAAGGCCTGAGGACTGAAACCCCACACATGCCACGACAGGAGGGAGCTATACAGTGGTATGACTTTTCTAAATGACATGTAAATGAGCCCAAAAGTTTAGAGGCCGATTCCTCTCTTTGACATACAGTATTTCCAGTTCCTAAATTCAACTTGCCACATCTTCTCCAAATATGATCAGATTTCCATGTGTTACACATTGTTGGAAACTTTGGAGACTACACTTTCACAAGCTATGTCTCGCTCAAAATGCCCCAAATCGAGTTGTGTCCCCCGTTCTCGTGATGGGTCACATATGTTTAAGAACACTTTTATCCCGTTTGCTGTTTGTTTTGTAACAGTTAATAACATTCTTAATGTTGATTGCTGTTGATTTTGCCATTTTTAAAACTCTTTATTTATGTATTTTATGCCATAACACAAATATGAATAAAAGTTACTCCGAGTCCAAAGTGTTGTCAATATTACTCCCCATTCCCAGTTGTTTACCACTCATTCAATGCAGCCGCTTCCCCTGTGAATAAATGTACAGTATAAAAGTACGGTCTGACACGGGGCTCTGTCATTCTGCCGTCTGTGTGAATGACTTTTATAATGGAGCGCAATGTAACCTATATTACTCTTGATGGTTATGTGGATTTGGAAAATACAGAGCGCTTTACTTTTTCATAATTTTCACAGCTTTTGTCGTCATCATCTGCAGCAACAGCACTATTGTCTGGCTCATTTTGATCCACAAAAACCTCCACGAACCAATGTACTTTTTCATCGCTGCTTTGTTACTAAACTCAATTCTGTTCAGCTCTGCTCTTTATCCCAAAATATTGGTAGATATTTTGTCTGAAAAGCAGGTAGTGACTTATTCAACATGTCTGTTTCAGTGGTACATACTTTATTCTATTGGAGGGGCTGAATTTTGGTTGTTGATGTTCATGGCCTTGGACAGGTATCTGGCCATATGTAAACCTCTGCAATATCCGACTATTATGTCAAAATACATGGTGAATGTGTTGTTAACAGTAGCTTGGACTGTGCCAGGTTTTCAATGTATAATAACTATTTTAGCAGTGACTCAAAAGAAACTTTGCAATTTCATTTCCAGGGGCATCATTTGTAACAGCACAACACACAAATTGCACTGTTTTCCATCCGCTGCATTAAAAAGTTGGGGATTGTTCATTTTGTTAAATTCGGTTTTTTTCCCTGTGATTTTTAACTGTTTTACCTACATACACATATTTATAACTGCAAACAGAAGAGGTCTGGAAGTGAGAAAGAAAGCCATGCGCACATGTTTACCACACTTGATAGTTTTGTTCAACTATTTCTGCCTGGGTTCATTTGACGTGTTATTGGCTCGAGTTGAAGGAGAATTTCCAAAACTAGGGCGTTTCATTATGAGTCTTCAGTTTATTTTGTATCACCCTCTCTTTAACCCTTTCATTTATGGGCTGAAAATGAAGAAAATATCAACACATTTGCAGAGAATTCTGAGCTGTCAAACACGTTGAGTGACTGTGATGCAATAAATACAAACTTCGGTGAATCAAATTTTATATAAATGTCAAGCATTTGACTTCTCGATATTCAGACTCGTTCAGTAATTTCAAAGCTTTTTTCCTTTTACAAATGTTTGTTTTCAATATTCTGAATGAGCCATTTTCATGTGTTTGTTAAAAATGTCCAAATCTGAGGTTATATGAACCCCCTCAATCCTCAAGCTATACCTTCAACACAGTCTTGGTCCTTTCTCCCCACACTGGTGTCAAATCTGACTCAAACTAAATTTGTTATAGGCTGATTTATTTGAATTAGTTTTTTTCCTGTTACATTTCTTCAGCTGTAGCTTTAAAGCACGTTGCTATTGGCTCTACACATTTAGGCTTTTAGGGCTCATTGTCACTTTATTTTAAACTGAGAGCAAACTGATCATTTTTTAGCTGTAGGCCTATTTTAAACATCACTGGCTTCTTCTGAGAGTAGCAGAATTCAAGAAGGGTCAAAGTATTATTGGCAAACATTGTATTCAATTGTTCACTTATTTAGCAATAATTAAATTTGCACACAAATGTGCCTATTCATGCCTCGTTATCACACCTCTTTCATGTAACAAAGATGGACCAGTAAACTTGAATGTTTACATTAATTGACACTCTGACAATGTTCAAATCCCGTCTGAAAACATTTATTTTTACCTGTGCACATGACAACTGGAAGTATTTTATCTGCTTTTTACTGTATTTAATAAATGTTTATGTTAATGATTTAGAGGTTGATTTTTGCTTTTTGTAATTTTATGCAGCTCTGAAGCACATTGAATTGCCTTGTGTATGAATTGTGCTCTACAAATAAACTTGCCTTGCCTAATATAGCTCTACATGTGCTACATATTTGACCAGTGGACACATTTTGCATTACTTTGCCTTTTTAATCAAAGAGCCCTTCATGTTCTTTTAAGTTACATATTACTTCAGTAGGGATAATACAAGAAATGGAGTGCCACGTGATATACCGTGTTTTAACGCAGAACCGCTAATAACACCACATCAACTAAAGACATTGGCCGTTCGCCGATTGGTTTACTCCGCTTCCGGCCTTCTTGTGTTTGTTCTGCTCTAGAAATGTAGTTGATGCCACGGCCTCCAGGCAAGCTGTCCCTGCCCCGGAAACTAACTGTCAGGGCAGTTGAAAAGAACACCAACACATTGTTAAAAACACTGTATTAGCTGCTTCTAATGAACTACTGTCGTTGTCCAGCAAAGCCGCGCACTACTAGTCCAGGGCGGATGACATAACTTTAGTGGCTGGATCAGCACCGAGAATGTGGTTGGGCCATGAGACAGACAGAAGACTCCCATAGGAGCTACAGCTAGCTCCGATCAATCATATGAAAACAATAAGCACTGTGAAAATATTGTTATACAATTTGGAAGTATTTTTATATATATTTTTATCATACTAGGCTTTAGTGATGATATATATAAGATATATATAACTGGGTTCATCTATTAAACCTGTACTTTACGTTTTAGCTGAAACTGGTGGTTTAGACTCTACACCCTTTTACAACTAGGTGCGACTCTCTGAGTGTTATTGCACTTTGTTCTCTGCGAAAAGTTACCAGGGGTGAGGGGTGCTGAACTGGGTCTGAGCGGCTGCCTGAGGACAATGCCATGGAGTCAGATTGCAGAAGGAGTGGCAACAAGAACATTCCAAGAGCGCTGATTGGTTCGACGACAAGGACACGCCTACTTCTTCCTGTTCCTTTAAATTGCTCGAACACAGGAAGTGCTCTCTCTCTTCGCTGGAGCCGTTGGCCTACCATGTTTCTAGGCATTTATTATTTATTGGTTTATTTGGTCGGGACAGTGCATGTTAATGAAGATACATGGGTCTCATGCATGTAAGGCAAGGCAAGGCAAGCAAGGCAAGGCAAGTTTATTTGTAGAGCACAATTCATACACAAGGCAATTCAAAGTGCTTCACAGTTGCAGAAAATGACAAGAAAACAGATAAAATCAATCAATAAAACATCAACACAAAGTTAATCAATTACAGTAAAGGCAAGAGTGCAGATAAATACTTTCAGTTTTCATATGCACGGGTAAAAAGAGCTGTTTTCAGCCTGGATTTGAACATTGTCAGAGTTGAGGCCTGTCTCACATCCTCATGAAGACTGTTCCAGATTTTAGCTGCATGAAACTGAAACGCAGCCTCACCGTGTTTATTATTGACTCTGGGAACCACCAGGAGACCCCTCCCTGAAGTTCTCAGGGCCCGAGATGGTTCATACGGCTCTAACATGTCAGAGATGGACTTTGGTGCTAAACCATGAAAGACTTGTACACAAGCAGAGCTGTTTTAAATTCTATTCTCTGAGTAACAGGAAGCCAGTGCAGAGACCGGAGCACTGGACTAATGTGGTCGTATTTCCTTGTTCTTGTCAGGACTCGAGCAGCAGCGTTCTGGATGTTCTGCAGCTCTAACAGCTCGTTTAGAAAGGCCAGTGAGCAGGCCGTTACAGTAGTCTAACCTGCTGGAGACAAATGCATGGATTTGACTTAGAGTCTCTCTAAGTCTGGTTTTGACACTATTTCTCTGATCTTAGCAATGTTTTTCAGATGGTAAAAAGCTGATGACGTTATTGCTTTGATGTGGCTGTTTAAGTTCAGGTCTGAGTCCATGATTACTCCTAGATTTCTAACCTGATTTTTTGGTTCAGAGCGAGAGACTCAAGGTGACTGATAACACTTTGTCTTTGTGTCTGTGGGCCAAGACAATGATCTCAGTTTTGTCTGAGTTTAGTTGGAGAAAGTTGTTTTGCATCCACAAAATGATCTGTTCGATGCAGTGACAGAGAGTATCTACAGGCCCATGTTCACCTGCCGTCAGTGACACGTAGATCTGAGTGTCATCTGCGTAGTTGTGGTACGACACATTGTTGCTGTTTATTAGCTGACCCAATGGAAGCATGTACAAGTTGAATAAGAGGGGTCCCAAGATTGACCCCTGGGGGACTCCACAGGTCATGGAAATTTTGTCTGAGACACAGTTGCCATTTCGACAAAGTACGTCCTATCCTCGAGATAGGACTTGAACCAGTTTAGAGCAGTACCAGAGATTCCCCAGTTTAGAGCAGTACCAGAGATTCCCAGTTTTCTAACCTGTGAAGTAAGATCCGTGGTCCACTGTGTCAAATGCAGCGCTCAGGTCCAGCAGAACTAAAACTGAGACCTTACCTGCGTTTGTGTTCATACGAATATCATTTGTCACCTTGATCAGAGCTATCTCAGTGCTGTGGTGGGGCCTAAATCCTGACTGGAAAGTATCAAACACATGTTAGATAGGAGAAAGTAAGTGAGCTGTTGATATATTACTTTCTCTAGAACTTTTCCTAAGAACGGTAGGTTTGATATGGGCCGGTAGTTGTTCAGTACCTTGGGATCAAGGCTGCTCTTCTTTAGAAGAGGCTTAATGACCGTGGTTTTCAAGGCCTTTGGAAATGCTCCAGTCTCAAATGAGATGTTAACTAACTGAACAAGTTGTGGTAAAAGGTGTCTAGCTGGTGGCAGGGTTGCTATTTGTGTTGTGGAAATTATGGCATTTTTAATGCCTTGGAGGTTGTCATAAAAAATATTGCAAACTCATTGCACTTAGATGTAGAGATTAGTTCTAAGGGCAGTGAAACTGGAGGGTTAGTTAATCTGTTTACTGTGGAAAACAGAACACGAGGATTGTTTCTGCAGTTTGCGATGATTTTAGAGAAGTATTTCTCCCTTTCTCCACGCAAAATCTAGTTGAACTCACAAAGCACTTCTTTGTATATCTCAAAATGAACCTGGAGCTTTGACTTGCGCCATTTCCTTTCGGCTTTTCGGCACTCCCTTTCTGTGCCCTGACCGAATCTTCACTTCTCCAAGGTGCCTTTTGTCTATTGTTAATCATTTTAACCTTGACAGGAGCAATAGTATCCAAAACATTTAAGACGCTTGATGTATAAGAGTCCAACAGATTATCAATATTTGTACATGGAGGATTTTCAAATCTGATCATTTCCATAAACTGTGTCCCTGTTGTATCATTTATGTGTCTTCTCTGAATAACTCAAGCCCAACCACTGGTTGGGTGTAACAGACAAGTCAAAAAGACACAAAAATGATCAGATAAAGCAACATCAACAACATTCACATTTGATATATTAACACCTTTGTAATAACTAGATCTAGAGTGTGACCTTTGTTGTGAGTTGCCCCTCTCACGTGCTGAGTTAAACCAAACATTTCAAGAACAGCATTAAGTTCTTTTGCATGCCTGTCATTGGTCACATCCACATGCACATTAAAATCACCTGAAATTACTAACAATCAAAATCAGTGCATATAAATGAAAGTAATTCAGTGAAGTCTTCGATAAAACAATTCTGTGGTGGTTTGTAAATAGTCATATAAAGAATGGAAGATTGTTTTATCTCCATTTGAAAGACACATACTCAAATGATACAAAACCCCAAATGACAATTTGTGGATGACTATATTGTCCCTAAATATTGCACAGACACCCCCGCCCCTCTGATTTTGGCGTGTTTCAGACACAAAATTGAAATTTGATGGACTACACTCAATCAAAACTGCGTTACCAGTGTTTTTGTCAAGCCATGTTTCAGTTAAAAACATAAAATCTAGATTATAAGAAGAAATACAACTATTTATTAAAAAGGACTTGTTTTTTAACGATCTGGCATTGAGTACAGCATGTTTGAGATTTATCTGTGTTTGAGTGGATGGAATCTTTTTGCAAGGGATATGGATTAGAGTTCTTTGATTGGACGGTCTGACTGTTGCCCTCTTATCTAATCTATGTTGTTTGACTGTACTAATTGTTTCAGAAGAACACACTCCCTCTGTGGACCTCTGGTTGGTTTTGAGTTTGCTATGCATGGTAGCAACGCAGAGGCCCTTAATGTCCTAGACAGCAGCAGTGAAGCTGCTGGAAATCGGAGGTGGGAGAGGGGCATGATACTTCTTCGGGGATGAAAGCCTTGGTCTTGACATGACTGGAGTGCGGGGAGTCATTTGAATCCCTTGTTTTATCAAGGCTTCAAAATGGCTGGGAAATCCCATAGGTGACTTTGGAGATGGGAATGATTCAGAAAAATCTCTGGAGGGTGTAGATGTACCAGTCGGGCTCAAGGCCTGTGGTGGAGTTGAAGAAAGTGCTCCTTCGGCTGAATCATTTACTGTAGATGCAGGTGGTGCTGAAGCTGAGCTTTTCCCCGGAGATGCAGATGCAGGTGGCGCCGCTGCTGTGGTTGAGATGTTTTCCGGTGCAGCTAATTCCTTAACTGTGGCTGGATCCTTAACTGTGGCTGAGTCCATTACTGTAGGTGCAGATGATGCAGCTGCGACTGAATCTTTTATTGGGGATGCAGGCAAAACCTTTGCTGGTGAGCCAGGAGCTCTTCTCATGCTCCTCTCTGCTCTCTCTTGTTGCTCAGGCCTCCACTGATTGTGCAGAGCATGGAGGAGATTTTCCGTCAGTCGTCTCACTCCACCTCTGCTCAAATGTGGTCCATTTCCTTTAAACAGATCGTCGCGTTTCCAGGAAAGATAAAAGTTCTCTATGAAATACTTAGTTTAGTTTAGTTTATTTATTTGTTTGAGCAGTTAACCTGCTCAAGGGAGTGGGCTGAAGCCAAAGGCTTATAAGCGCCCACCCCAAAATAAAAATAGTAACATTACATTTAATATTTACAAGGTAGCAAATCATAAACAAAGGAACATAGGGCAAAGTAACAATAAATGATGAAGAATAAGACAAAACAACAGCAAATAAAGAACAAAAGAATGTGCTATTTTTATGTTATAAAGGTGCATTCATACATATTATACTCTGAGATCTTGCTACTTCCCAGTTGTCATTACTATCCTCAATATAATTTAATTTGGGTTTAATTATCATTAATTATCATTATTAAAGGTGCATTAATACATATTATATTCTGAGATCTTGCTACTTCCAGTTGTCAATACCATCCTTAATATAATTTAATTCGGGTTTATTTATCATTATTATTATATTTGTTTAATTGAGTTATATGTGAAGTGTGATGTAAGCCCTGCATAATGAGGTGCATTAAAAAGCCAGGGTGTAGAACGGGCCAGTTGAAGAGGGCAGTAACTCCCCTCAACAAACCCCCACCTCTTGACTACAGTCCTCTTGACTCACAGACTTTTGACAGCCATGTATTCAACTGAAACAGCCGGGAGAATTGGTTTATTCTCCCGTCGATGTTTGGGATAGGTCCACTGATGAAAATTTGTATCGCGTCTTTGTCCAGACAATCAAGTCTGTCAAAAAGTTTATTAAACTTTTCTTTCAGGACTTCAGACTCTCCGTTTCTTGTGTCAACAGCACCAACATGTAAAACAAGTTTATTTATTCCAGGGTTATTCGTGATTTCCTTGTTTAGAACGTCTGTGATGTCAGAAACTGTAGCAGACGGATAAGTGATTGTAGTCATTATCTCATTGTTTATATTAGATATGGCTCCGTCACCAAGCAACAGGGTATCTCTGGCCTTGACACTTGGCACAGTGTTTCTCTCCATCTTTGTTTTGACTTCTTGTTCTGTGTTTCTCTCTGTGTTTCTCTCTGACTTTTTCTGCTTGTTATACACATCCTCTGAGAGAGGTGAAAATCTGTTTGTTAACTTTATTCCAGGTGCATCTTTACGAGCATGTTGTCTTTGCTTTGGCCTAGCACCAAGTTGTCTGTTTAGTTTCGGAAATGTTATGGTATCGTTTAGCTTTAGGTTGCAAGTATCAGTTTTTTCCGTCTTCTTACCGGGTTCCACAGGGAGCGTGTCATTAAGTCCTCTTTCTGTCTCTAGAGCATAAATCTTGTCCCGTAGCAGGGAAATTTCTTGTTGATACATCCGACAGCTTCACAAGGCGATGTTTGCCTTCCTCCCTCAGCCATGTTGACAAGATTGTCGTCGCTGGTTCGTCAAATGAGTTGTAAAAATGGCATCAAAATGAGTAAAAAGCCTTGGTTCACTTAAAAGAAGAGAATAAAATCATATCCAAGACATGTGCCCAAAAATAGAATGATTTAAAAGCAAATAAAGAGGCAAGCGGCAGCAGCAAGCAGAGATACGTCTGCACTCTTGATAAGCACTCTTGTAAACACGCCACACCGGATTGTAGCCTTAGAGCTCAGATGACTTGTGTTTTAAGATTGTATTATGAGGGAATAAAACAATGATTGATTTTAATCGATCGAGCCTCCGTCTTCTGTTCCATATAATAACGAACACGCCGACAGCACCAATAAAGTCACTAAAACCATTAGCCACATATAAAGCTACATAATTGTGTTGTGCTTGTTATATTTATAGTCTAGTACACAATTCTCATCAACAAAGAGCCGTAGCATAACATATAACGTTAACCTTTATCTGCTAGCCACGAGTGCCAATCGGCCTCTTTTTAAGAGTTTTGGGCGGATTTGAGCTTAAACACTGGAGAAGACCTTGACGTAGACCTTGGGTGCATTGATGAAGATCAGTTGGACATCACAGTCAGTGCAGTTACTCGGAAGAAGGGAAAGCTGGATCTCTCGCCTAGTCAGGATTGCCCAGACCCATGTAAACCCAGGAGATTCGTTTGGGGGACGGGGGAGCGATCCGACTTTCCTCTGAGCCGATCGGCGACCTGCCTGGGCCTTTTGCAGTCAGATTGGGGCCACATGTAACAGTTTAGTCGAATTGAAGCGCATTGGATTAGCACAAAGTAACTCTGCCCCAGAAACGAATTGTCAAGTTGTCGAACGCAAAAACAACACATCATCAAATAACATTGTGTTAGCTCCTTCTAATGGACTACTGCCATTCAGCAGACTCCAACATGGATGACAGGAATGCTAATTTTGGTGGCTGGATCAGCGCTGAGAATGTGTGTTGGGCCATGACATACAGAAGACTCCCTTCGGAGATAAAGCTAGCGTTCGCGCTGATCGATCATATTAAAACAAGAAATAAGTACCAATAAAGTCACTAAAACCATCAGCTACGTTTAAAGTGACGTTTAAAGTTCTGCTGTGCTAACTATACACTCAACAATGTATAGTTTTTACACAATTCTCATCAACGGAAAGCCGTAGCACACTGTAGCATAGTATCACATTACGTTAGACTTTAGCTTACTGCTAACCATTTGTTTAAGCTCAAATCCATCTGCATATATAGTTAAAGATCCGTTGGACATCGCAGCTACCCTAAAACAGCAGCTATCTCTAAAAGCAACTTGGGCTAATCGGGGCTGTTTGCTAACAACAACATAGCAGCCTACGGTCAACCGGAAATAACGTGCATAGCCATCAACCCCTGAAAACAAGCTTTTTTCATGGGAAACTGGACTCCACGGCTGGGAAGGGGGGAGGGAGAGGGGTTGTGGGGGTGAACATGTGCTTTTGTTTTGGTCACGTTAACGCAATTACGGCCCAGCGAGTGCCGACCGGCGCCACAGTGGGACTGGCTGTAGCTACATCTCTTGCTCACGGGACACGAACATTGTTTGCCTCACAATGGGTTTAAAAAAGTTTATACTTTGAAATGTGAGAGCCTAACATGATGTCATGACGTAAACGAGGAAATGAATGTGAGGCTCCCATCAGAGCACCGCTCTCAGTGCTGCTTGTAATAAACCACGCCTCAGTCAACCTCTTCTCTTTTTATAAAACAACACCCTATAACAAGTGGCGCAGGCACATAGCGCAACAGCTGCGCCACTCGGAAGATAACCAACGTGTTTGGCCCACTGAGTTAACCCCAAAACAGCAGTCCGGTCGGAACACTTACCTTGGGCTAATCGTGGCTAACTGTTTGCTAACAACAAACATGAGCTCCAGGTCAACCGGAAATGGTGAACATACTCAACAACCCCCTGCTGGTCGGGAGTTGCGCTGCTCCCAAAGGAAACTAGGATCAGTGGCTGTCATGTAACAGGGACGAGACTGGTTTGACTGGTTCTTTCAGAAAATGGATCTTCGAATCTTTAGGACTAGACTTCACATGTAAATGTAGTGACATTTCCCAAATGTAGGACAAATAGATTTAAGAACACTTTTATCCCCTTTGCTATTGGTTTTGTAACAGTTAATAACATTGTTCATTTTGATTGCTGTTAATTTTACCCTTTTGTGTCAAACAAAGTGATTTATTTATTTATGTATTTTCTTCCATAACAGATATGAATAAAAGTTACTCCGATCCAAATTTGATAGAGTCCAAAGTTTGTTGTAATTTACTCTTCAGTCGCAGTTGTTTACAGTTTACTCTCTGCCGCCGCTTCCCCTGTGAATAAATGTACTGTATAAAAGTTCGGTCTGACACGGGGCTCTGTCATTCTGCCGTCTGTGTGAATGACTTTTATAATGGAGCACAATGTAACCTATATTATTCTTGATGGTTATGTGGATTTGGAAAAATACAGAGCGCTCTATTTTGTCATATTTTTCTCAGCTTTTGTCGTCATCATCTGCAGCAACAGCACTATTGTCTGGCTCATTTTGATCCACAAAAACCTCCACAAACCAATGTACTTTTCATCGCTGCTTTGTTACTAAACTCAATTCTGCTCAGCGCTGTTATTTATCCCAAAATATTGGTAGATATTTTGTCTGAGAAGCAGGTAGTGACTTATTCAACATGTCTCTTTCAGTGGTACATATTTTATGCTATTGGAGGGGCTGAATTTTGGTTGTTGATGTTCATGGCCTTGGACAGGTATCTGGCCATATGTAAACCTCTGCAATATCCGACTATTATGACTAAATCCAGGGTGAATGTGTTGTTAACAGTAGCTTGGACTGTGCCAGGTTTTCAGGTAGCAGTATTAATTTCAATAGCGAGTCAAATGAAACTTTGCAATTTCATTTCCAGGGGCATCATTTGTAACACCACAACACACAAACTGCTCTGTTTTCCATCTGCTGCATTACAAAGTTGGGGAACGTTCAGTTTGGTAAATTCAGCTTTTGTCCCTGTGATTTTTAACTGTTTTACTTACATAAACATTTTCATAATCGCAAACAGAAGAGGTCCTGAAGCGAGAAAGAAAGCCATGAACACATGTTTACCACACTTGGTAGTTTTGTTCAACTGTTTCTGTCTGGGTTCATTTGACGTGTTATTGGCTCGAGTTGACGGAGAATTTCCAAAACTAGGGCGTTTCATTATGAGTGTTCAGTTATATTTGTATCACCCTCTCGTTAACCCTTTCATTTATGGGCTGAAAATGAAGAAAATATCAACACATTTGCAGAGAATCTTCTGTGCTGTCAAACATGGTGAGTGATTGTGATGATATAAATACAAACTTCGGTGACTTCTCAATATTCAGACTGACTTATTCAGTTATTTCAAAGCTTTTTTTAAAGTCTTTTATAATGTTTGTTTTCAATGTTCTGAAACAGCTATTTTCATGTGTTTTTATAAAGTCCTTAAGCTATACCTACAAAACAGTCTTGGTCCTTCCTCCCAACACTCGTGTCATATCTCACTCAAACCTACATTTGTTATAGGCTGATTTATTATAATTATTTGGTTTTATTTATTACAAAAGCCATGCCTTTAGGGGCTCATTGTCACTTCATATCAAACTTAGGGCAAACTGATCATTTTTTAGCTGTAGACCTATTTTAAACATCACTGGCTTCTTCTGTGAGTAGCAGAATTCAAGAAGGTTCAAAGTATTATTGGCAAACATTGTATTCAATTGTTTGCTTATTTAGCTATGATTTAATTTGCTTAAAAATGTGCCCATTAACGTCTCGTTTTCACATCTCTTACACATAACAAAGTTGGAACTGTAAACTTGAATATTGACACTATTTGACACTCTGACAACTAGGGATGGGAATCGAGAACCGGTTCTACAAGTAGACCCGGTTCTGTTTGAGCAAAGCATCGGAACCGTACGTCTACTTCATTATCGATCCCTCTTATCGATGCTCCCGCTCTGAAAACACGTTTTTCCCCCTTTTCGGACACCATAGCGCGCCGCGGAGCTAGACGCATGTGCGTAATGATGATGTTCTCCGAGTCTGTTGACGCTCCTTCGAAGTAAGCAGGGAAACATCGGCCCAATCTCAATTCTACCCCTTAGCTCTCCGCTTCGCCTTTCCCCTCAGTTTTACGCGTTCACGAGAGACGAGTCGTCAATTAAAACAGTCCATTGTTATAAACGTGTCAGTTAGACGTTTACGCTTTGCTGCTGCGAACGCTCCGCTGTATTGGCTTGGAGTTTCTTTCCAAACTTGCGATACGTCGCTATTGTCATGACACACGGGGTTCAGTGCCTCGCTGCTGCGCCTGCTGCCACTGTGCTCTGAGCGCGGGTCCAAGGCTGCCTGTCCCCGGTCTGAGCGCACCTCTGGAGCCTCAGCACAGGCCCGGGGCTCAGAGCGGAGCCTGCGGCTGCCTGTCCCCGCCCTGAGCGCACTGTGAGCGGGGCTACCTCTGCGGCAACCCGCGGTAGAAGCAGCAACACACGGACAGGGGGAAGGAGAATGTAGCGCAGGATGAAGCAAAAATAGATGAAAAACTGTAGGGTTTGGGCTGAGACCGGGTCCTGTTGTTTAGGTGTTACAAAACTACATCAGTCTGTTACAAGTTACAGACACTTGGTGAAAAAGTACAAATGTTATCATTATATTTTAGAGGATGCCACTGCCTGGCATCCTCTAAAATATAATGGTAACATTTGTACTCTGTACTGCTGAGTGCCAGCAGGAGCCACAGTATATTTGGAAACTTGCTTTATTTAATAAATATTTTTTCTTGGGAAAACTAACAATGTGTCTTTTTTGATAAAGTTTATCAAAAGCACATTCATTCCTTGCTTTTCCCCAACACACAGACAAGTCAGGCATCGATAAGAGAATCGATAAAGAATCGCATCGATAGGTAAATTATTGATGGTATTGATATAGATAAAATCTTATCAATTCCCATCCCTACTGACAATGTTCAGATCCAGAAGCACTTTGAATTGCCTTGTGTATGAATTGTGCTAATTTAGCTCTACATGTGCTACATATTTGACCAGTGGACACATTTTCCATTACTTTGCCTTTTTAATCAAAGATCCCTTCATCTTTTTTCAAGTTACATATTACTTGAGTAGGGAGAATTCAAGAAATGTGTGAGTGCCACGTGGCATACTGTGTTTTAAAGGAATAGGCCACCGTTTTTGAATACTGATGTTTTTACCTGAGCTTAGACGAGTTGATGCGTACCTGTCTGGTCTTTACGTGTGTGCTCAGTTACGCAAACAGAGAACTGACTGCGTTATCATATAGCCTCTCCTCCTCTCCTCTATGGACCCAAACGGGGGTGAAGTTAGAAGCGACCAAGCTCTTCCACGTTTCCTTTATTTAAATACGGTTACATGAGTCTATACATGATCCAAGTATAGTTACACAAAATTAAATATGTCGATTTTCTAAGCAGATAAAAAGGGGAACTATATTGTACTGTGCGGACGTCGATTCTAACTTCACCCCTGTTTGGGTCCATAGAGGAGAGGAGGAGAAGCTAAATGCTAACAGCATAGCATAGTCTTTTTGCGTGACTTAGCACATGCACAAACACCAAACAGGTACGCATCAACTCATCTAAGCTCAGGTAAGTACATATCTCAGTATGAAAAAACGGTGGTTTATTACTTTAAGGTGATACCAAAGACAAATTTCCATCTTGTGGACAAATAAAGTTTTTATATTTGTTTATCACCATGGAATCGCTAATAACATCAACTTCTGACGTTGGCTCTTCGCTGATTGGTTTACTACGCTTCCTGTTTTCTTGTGTATGTACTGCTCTAGAAATGTAGTTGATGCCACGGCCTCCGGACTCAATCCATGATGAGTCTGAATTTTTCCAGCCCCGGAAACTAACTGTCAGGCAGTTGAAAAGAACGCCAACACATTGTCAAAAAACACAGTATTAGCTGCTTCTAATGGAATTTTGCTTGTCCAACATGGATGACATAACTTTAGTGGCTGGATCTGCACCGAGAATATGTGAGGGGGCGATCTGACTTTCCTCTGAGCCGATCGGCGACCTGCCTGGGTCGACTGCAGTCAGATTGGAGTCGCTTGTAGCAGTTTAGTTGCATTAAAGCACATTGGATTAGCACAAAGTAACAACGTCCGGCCCCCGCAAACCAATTGTCCGGCTGCCGAACGCAAAAACAACACATCGTCAACACACACCTTATTAGTTGCTTCTAATGAACTACTGCCGTTGTCCAGCAAAGCTGCGCACTACTAGACCAACGCGGATGACACCATTTTGGCTGGATCAGCGCTGAGAATGTGTGTTGGAACATGACAGACTGAAGACTCCCATTGCAGCTACAGCTAGTGTTAGCACTGATCGATCATATTAAAACAAGAAATAAGAACCAATAAAGTCACTAAAACCAACAGCTACGTTTAAAGTGGCTTTAAAAGTTGTGCTGTGCTTATTGAATGTACACCGTAGCATTGTATCACTTTAGCTCACTGCTAACCATCTGTTACTTTGAGCTCTAACACTACGTATAGTTAAAGATCCGTAGGACACCACAGCTACCCTTAAACCGCAGCTATGTCTTAGAGCAACTTGGGCTAATTGGAGCTAACCGTTTGCTAACAACAATATAGCAGAAAAAGAAAAATGTTGGTGTGTTCTGCCACTGAGTACATTTCTCATGCAATCAGAGATGTATTAAGATTAGGACCAGCCCACTATCCTTAAGATTAGTGGCTAGGGCAGGGTCAGGGTTAAGCTGATTGATGATCAAGCATATATCACCCAATCAATCAAGCGCTTTTCATACTGAAAGGTATCACAAAGTGCTTTACAGATTACAATATTTAAAACAATACACCCCGCATCATATATTTATACACACGCACGCACACTTTCACTTTCCTTTCTGTTACGCTGAGCATAGTGGAGCGCGTTAGCTTTTTGTTTGCATCCTGAGCCAATTTTTAAGACCCCACAGATACCCTGATAGACGGATCGGTGCGGCGTCAGCAGTGATGTGGTCGCTGTATCGGACTGTTGTGGTGAAGAGGGAGCTGAGTCTGAGGCAAAGCTCCCGATTTACCGATCGATCTACGTTCCCACCCTCACCTATGGTCATGAGATCTGGTAATGAGCGAACGGACAAGATCGCGGATACAAGCGGCCGAAATGAGTTTCCTTCGCAGGGTGGCTGGGCGCACCCATCTGGTCCGGATGCCTCCTGGTCGCCTCCCTCGGGAGGTACTCCAGGCATGTCCTATTGGGAGGAGGCCTCGTGGAAGACCCAGGACACGCTGGTGGGACTATGTCTCCGAGCTGGCCTGGTGTCGCCTCGGAGTCCCCCCAGAACAGCTGGAGGACGTGTGCATCAATCAGGAAGTTTGGGCATCTCTGCTGAGACTGCTAACTCCGCAACCCGGCCCCGGATAAAGTGGAAGAAAATTGATGGATATATTAACACGGAATCGCTAATAACACCGCATCAACTTCAGACGTCGGCTCTACTCCACTTCCTGTTTTCTTGCGTATGTTCTGCTCTAGAAATGTAGTTGATGCCACGGCCTCCGGACTCAATCAATGTTGAGTCTGAATTTTTCCAGGTAAGCTGTCCCTGCCCCAGAAACTGTCAGGCAGTTGAAAAGAATGCCAACACATTGTCAAAAAACACAGTATTAGCTGCTTCTAATGGAATACTGCCGTTGTCCAGCTACTGTTAGCGCTGATCAATCATATTAAAACAAGAAATAAGCACCAATAAGTCACTAAAACCATCAGCTACGTTTAAAGCGTCTTTTAAAGTTGTGCTGTGCTTATTGAATGTATAGTTATTACACAATTCTCATCAACAAAGAGCCGTAGCACAGCATTGTATCATGTCACGTTAGATTGAGCTCACTGCTAAACATCTGTTTAATTTGAGCTTTAACACTACGTATAGTTAAAGAGCCGTACATTGTAGCTACACTAAAACAGCAGCTATGTCTTAAAGCAACCTGAGCTAATCGGAGCTAACCGTTTGCTAACAACAACATAGAAGCCTGCGGAAAAAATTTCTGTAGGTGTGTTCTGCCACTAAGTACATTTCTCATCCAACCAGAGATGTATTAAGATTAGGCACCAGCCAACTATCCTTAAGCTTAGTGGCTAGGGCAGGGTCAGGGTTAAGCTGATTGGTTGATATATGCAAGACGTTTCACATTCATGACTTGTGATTGGTTGATGGCAGAACATACCTATGAAAAATATATTCACTATATATATATCGCGCAGCTCCAATGCTAACAGTCCGACCCTCATTAAGTACGAGATTTCTAAAATGTATCCTACGATAACCAGCCCGGTGCCTCTGATTGTGTCTAAACCAGCGTAATCACAGGAGGAATATCTAGCTCTAGACAGTTCAAAAAAAATTAGGCACCGGGCATTAAAGTTGTTTTTAACGTGTCTAAACTGCAATGCATTCCAATGGGGGACTAGCAGCTATATGGCGGTACTACAGCAATGGCGGCCTCCAGTGTCGTCGTCGCAAAGCAGAGCAGCCAGCGGCCATTGGGCTAACTGTTTGCTAACAACAAACATGAGCTCCAGGTCAACCGGAAATGGTGAACATACTCAAACACCCCCTGCTGGTCGGGAGTTGCGCTGCTCCCTAAGGAAACTAGGATCAGTGGCTGTCATGTAACAGGGACGAGACTGGTTTGACTGATTCTTTCAGAAAATGGATCTTCGAATCTTTAGGACTAGACTTCACATGTAAATGTAGTGACATTTCTCAAATGTAGGACAAATAGATTTAAGAACACTTTTATCCCCTTTGCTGTTGGTTTTGTAACAATTAATAACATTGTTAATTTTGATTGCTATTAATTCTACCCTTTTGTGTCAAACAAAGTCATCTATTTATGTATTTATTTTCTGCCATAACAGATATGAATAAAAGTTACTCCGATCCAAATTTGATAGAGTCCAAAGTTTGTTGTAATTTACTCTTCAGTCGCAGTTGTTTACAGTTTACTCTCTGCCGCCGCTTCCCTTGAGAATAAATGTACTGTATAAAGTTCGGTCCGACACGGGGCTCTGTCATTCTGCCGTCTGTGTGAATGACTTTTATAATGGAGCACAATGTAACCTATATTATTCTTGATGGTTATGTGGATTTGGAAAAATACAGAGCGCTCTATTTTGTCATATTTTTCTCAGCTTTTGTCGTCATCATCTGCAGCAACAGCACTATTGTCTGGCTCATTTTGATCCACAAAAACCTCCACAAACCAATGTACTTTTTCATCGCTGCTTTGTTACTAAACTCAGTTTTGTTCAGTTCTGCTCTTTATCCCAAAATATTGCTAGATATTTTGTCAGAGAAGCAGGTAGTGACTTATTCAACATGTCTCTTTCAGTGGTGGATATTTTATGCTATTGGAGGGGCTGAATTTTGGTTGCTGATGTTCATGGCCTTGGACAGGTATCTGGCCATATGTAAACCTCTGCAATATCCGACTATTATGACTAAATCCAGGGTGAATGTGTTGTTAACAGTAGCTTGGACTGTGCCAGGTTTTCAGGTAGCAGCATCAATTTCAACAGCGAGTCAAATGAAACTTTGCAATTTCGTTTCCAGGGGCATCATTTGTAACACCACAACACACAAACTGCTCTGTTTTCCATCTGCTGCATTAAACAGTTGGGGAACGTTCGGTTTGGTAAATGTAGTTTTTATCCCTGTGATTTTTAACGGTTTTACCTACTTTCACATTTTATAATCACAAACAGAAGAGGTCTGGAAGTGAGAAAGAAAGCCATGAGCACATGTTTACCACACTTGGTAGTTTTGTTCAACTATTTCTGTCTGGCTTCTTTTGACGTGTTATTGGCTCGAGTTGACGGAGAATTTCCAAAACTAGGGCGTTTCATTATAAGTGTTCAGTTAATTTTGTATAACCCTCTCTTTAACCCTTTCATTATGGGCTGAAAATGAAGAAAATATCTACACATTTGCAGAGAATATTCAAACACGTTGAGTGATTGTGATGATATAAATACAAACTTCGGTGACTTGTCAATATTTAGACTGACTTATTCAGTTATTTCAAAGGTTTTTTTTAGAAAATATTTTATTAATGTGTGTTTTTAATGTTCTGAAACAGCTATTTTCATGTGTTTATTAAAAATGTCCAAATCTGAGGTTATATTAACCCCCTAAGTCCTTAAGCTATACCTACAAACCAGTCTTGGTCCTTCCTCCCAACACTGGTGTCATATCTCACTCAAACCTACATTAGAAAACCCAGGGATTTCGACACCCCCCAGAAGTCCTGGAGCAGGGTCAAATGATTTACAACTTTCCATACGTTCGTTACCCTAGTGTACAAAAATGTACACGCTTTTCAAACTGCTATAAAAACACATACTTTCATCTTTTTTCAAATTTTTTTCACAAATCTGAAGAATCACTTCTCACCTTCTCAAAACTACCAAACTTGGGATTTTAACCCTTTGTTTGCCTGTTTGAAAACAAAAACTTTGAAGTTTGTGTTACAAAACAACATAAAAACCTCATTATCTTTATAATAATGAATAGTAGAGAGCTGGGGCTTTGGTGGATTTAGGGCCTTGGATGTGTCAAAGATGAGCCAAAACGGATTTGAAGCATTTGTAGTTTTTCTGTAGTTAGAGATGTACAACTTTCCATACATTCGTTATGCTAGTGTACAAAAATGTACAGCCATAAAATCTGCATTTTTCAATATTTTTTTCCACTTCTTTTTTCATAAATCACATGAACTACTGGAAACTTTTCCAAAACTACCAAACATGTCATAATGTTCCGGATTTTAACTCTAAAAATCCTAGTTTCAAAACTTAGATAGAACTATTTATTTGAGTGATTATTTACATTAATATTGTAGCAGTGCAGAAATAAAAAAAGTAACAAAAAAAAGTAATAAGAACTCAAAAGGAGTAGGCCGAAGCAAGAACTGAAAAAAATTGTTACACAAAAACACAAAAGTGGGATTATATTTAGAATAATACAATGTCGAGAGCTGAGGCTTTGTCTGTTTCCAGAGCCGTGTTTGTGTCACAGATGAGAAGTGAAAGGGATTTGATGCATTTATAGTTTTTCTGTAGTGGACGATTCTTTATTTGAAAATGGCAGCGACTGAAACAGCCCCATTGACTTCCATTATAAACACATGTTTTTCTTTGCTCTTCCAGAGCTGTTTAAAACTTCACTTTTTACAATGTCAGCATTTCATGTGGAAGAAAAAGAATGAATTTGAACTTTTCTATTGATTTTCATCAGATTGGACCTCATTCCCATTGTTGGCACATGAATAAAATCACTGTATTTTTTCCTATTGAATATAATGGAAATAAGGCATTTCCATTGGACTTTACCCTGAAAACTTCCATTTTTAAATTTCATTGAAATACGGCATAAAATCACTCAATGTGTGACATCAGGGTTTCATTTGGAAGAAAATTTGTGAAATTTGACATTTTACAGTATTTTATAAATTTCTACTTTTTTTTGACAGTTGGCCATGCCAGTATTGTTGCCATATTCTACAGTTTGTAAACTCTTTTTTTTTTTATCACAATCTCTTCACAACCTGTTCAAGACACTGATGTGCATCAGAATTTATGAACTGTGATGAAATCATAGCATGTTCAGAATGTGTTCAGAGTGTGTTTACAGGTTGGGGTGGGGTAGGGCAGGGCTGGGATAATTTCCATACCTATAGGAATAGCCATTGACATAACAAAAGCAGCTGAGGACAGGTATTAGCTAAAATCCTTTGGGTCAGTTGACCAGTCTCTGGGTTTTACAGGTATAAAAGTCAAATGACACCTCTCTGGGTTTTCTAGTGTTATAGGCTGATTTATTATTATTATTTTTGTTTTATTTCCTATTACAAAGCCATTCCTTTAGGGCTCATTGTCACTTTATATCAAACTTAGGGCAAACTGATAATTTTTTTGCTGTAGACCTATTTTAAACATCACTGGCTTATTCTGTGAGTAGCAGAATTCAAGAAGGTTCAAAGTATTATTGGCAAACAACATTGTATTCAATTGTTCGCTTATTTAGCTATGATTTAATACGCCTCGTTTTCACATCTCTTTCACATAACAAAGTTGGACATGTAAACTTAACTCAAAATACAATTGAACAATTGCCTTTTTAATCAAAGAGCCCTTCATGTTTTTTAAAGTTACATATTACTTCAGTAGGGGTAATTCAAGAAATGGAGTGCCACGTGGCATACCGTGTTTTAAAGGAATGGGCCACCGTTTGTGCATACTGAGATGTTCTTACCTGAGCGTAGACGAGTTGATACAGTGCCTTGCGAAAGTACTAATACACCTTGAACTTTTGCACATTTTGTCATGTTTACAACCCTAAACGTAAAGATTTTATTTAAAAGTAAAATGATACATGATTCTGTTATTTTTCAAAAAATAGAAAAGTGAAAAGTGGGATGTGCATAAGTATTCATACAGCTTTTTCGGAGTGCATTAAATTGCCTTTATAACAGAAAGTTCACACCTTGCCCTAACCATTAAATAGAGGCCACCTGTGTGTAATCTACTCTCAGTATAATTCCAGCTGTTCTGTGAGGGCCTCAGAGCTATGGTCAGAGTGTATTGGTCACTAAGCAACATCATGAAGGCCAAGGAGCTCACCAGAGAGGTCAGGGATAAAGCTGTGGAGAAGTTTAAAGCAGCGTTAAGTTATACAAAGATTTCCCAAGATTTGAACATCTCACAGAGCACTGTTCATCATTCGGAAATAGAAAGAGTATAGCACCACTGCGAACTTACCACGGCAAGACACGGGCGTCCATTTTTCATTTTTCATTTATTTATTTATTTGAACAGGGACAGTGTACAATATACATTAACCTCAGAAAGGAGAGATGCATTGTACCAGGTTGTAGCACTTGTGCTAATTTCCACCTGCAGTCCCTGGGCAGACTGATGTCAACATACAAAGTTTTAGAAAATTACACATGTTAAAAATACATTTCCCCCTAAACAGCATTAAAATGAAACCAATTTACAGTACATTATGGGAACAGGTTGTTTTAAAAGAAGCCATTTTTTGGCCTGGTGTGAAAAAGTGTTAAAATGTACACATGTGGTCAGCTCTGTTGGCAACATATTCCACTGTCTGATGGCCACACTCGAGAAGGCTGAGCTGCCGAGTGCTGTTTTACACTGAGGAATCCTACACTCGCCCCGAACAGTCGACCGAGTGGCTCGAGATGAAATTTCTGAGCTCAGTGAAATAAACTAACAGACCGAACAAGGAGAGCACTAGTAAGAAATGTAACCAAGTGCCCCAAGATAACTCTGGAGGAGCTGCGACGTACTGCCGCTGAGCTGGGAGAATCTGTGCATGGGACAACTACTCTACACAAATCTGGCCTTCATGGCAAGTGGCAAGAAGAAAGCCATTATTGAAAGGAGGCCATAAGAAATCCCGTTTGAAGTTTGCTAGAAGTCATATGGAGGACACAGCTACCATGTGGAAGAAGGTGCTTTGGTCAGATGAGACAAAAATTGAACTTTTTGGCCCAAATGCAAAACGTTACGTATGGAGCAAACCTAACACTGCTCATCGTCCTGAGTGCACCATCCCCAGTGTCAAATATGGTGGGGGGAGCATCATGCTATGGGGCTGCTTTTCCTCAGCGGGTACTGAGAAGATCGTAAGAATAGTTGGGAAGATGGATGGAGCCAAATACAGGGACATTTTGGAGGAAAACCTGCTGGAGTCAGCAAGAGAATTGAGGCTGGGGCGGAGATTCACCTTCCAGCAGGACAATGACCCTAAACACAAAGCTAAATCTACAACGGAATGGTTTAAAAACAAACATATTAATGTGTTAGAATGGCCCAGTTCGTTACCTTGACTTGGATATTTACAGCAAAGGATTATCTCCAAGATGTTGTCTCATGTTGGACGTATCGGCGCCTTTTGCTGCAACTTCCCCATGACAGGATTAGCACGACGGACGTCCATTAGCGACAATAACAACTTCGTCATCTTTTGGATTCCTAAAGAGGTCCCACTCTGCTGACTTCAATCGTTTTTTGGGTGGATGAAGCTCTGGAGAGCGTCCTTCTGCCTCGCTCAACTATCGGTGAGTTAACGTACGTCAGCGTGAAAAAAGGAGGTGTTGCTTTGCGTTCTCGGACCATGTAAATCAGCGGTATACGCTACTCACAGCTACGCGTCTGATTAGTTGCCTATTTTTTTTAACACAATTGTGAGCATTTTTAAGACCAATTTACCATGGATTTAAGACCAAATAGGCAGAATTTTAGACTTTTTAAGACCCCGCGGATACCCTGATAGACGGATCGCTATGGCGTCTGCAGTGATGCGGTCGCTGTATCGGACTGTTGTGGGGAAGAGGGAGCTGAGTCGGGGCAAAGCTCTCGATTTACTGATCGATCTACGTTCCCACCCTCACCTATGGTCATGAGATTTGGGTAATGACCGAACGGACAAGATGGCGGATACAAGCGGCCGAAATGAATTTCCTTCGCAGGGTGGCTGGGCGCCTTCGAGATCGGGTGAGGAGCTCAGGTACCCGGGAGGAGCTCGGAGTAGAGTCACTGATCCTTCATGTCGAAAGGAGCCAGCATAAGGGCGGATTCTTCACTGTAGACTTGGCCCTTGCGTGACGTGTAGCTCGCGCAGCTCCAATGCTAACAGTCCGACCCTCATTAAGTACGAGATTTCTAAAATCTATCCTACGATAACCAGCCCGGTGCCTCTGATTGTGTCTAAACCAGCGTAATCACAGGAGGAATATCTAGCTGTAGACAGTTCCAAAAAATTAACGTGTCTAAAGTGCAATGGATTCCAATGGGGGACTAGCGGCTATAAGGCGGTACTACAAAGCAGAGCAGCCAGCGGCCATTGGGCTAACTGTTTGCTAACAACAAACATGAGCTCCAGGTCAACCGGAAATGGTGAACATACTCAACAACCCCCTGCTGGTCGGGAGTTGTGCTGCTCCCAAAGGAAAATAGGATCAGTGGCTGTCATGTAACAGGGACGAGACTGGTTTGACTGGTTCTTTCAGAAAATGGATCTTCGAATCTTTAGGACTAGACTTCACATGTAAATGTAGTGACGTTTCCCAAAGACCAGCCACAGGAATGAAAGACAAAGACGATTTTGGGGATTTTCACAGATTATTAAAGTGTAGTCTCCAAGCTTTCCAACGATGTGTAACACATGGAAATCTGATAATATTTGGAGGTGTAGCGATGATTTGAAGTTAACAACTCCAAAAAGCCCAAAGGCCTGAAAAACCTCTCCAAAGTTTTGGGCCATTCTCACCTCTCTGCTGTTGGGAGTGACAATAGGGCTCATTTACATCTCATTGGGATAAGCCATACCCCCTGTCAAACTCCCCCTCAAAGCAGTAAAGCACAGTCATGCTGTATGAATACTTGTGCACTCCCCACTTTTCAAAAATAACAGAAGCATGTATCATTTTGCTTTCACTTCACAGTTGTCTGTTACTTGTCACACACAGAATACTCATGCTGTGACAATGCATTTAGACAGGGGTATGGATGAATAAGTGACTTAATCTGAGATGAACAGCCTTAAGAGAACTGATTCATGTTTTAGGCATTCTTTATTATGTGGCATCAGGGACCTTTTAGCAAATGGACAAAGGAGCAAACTTGTTCCTGAGATGTAGAGTTGGTTTTAGAGTTTGGGGCTCTTTGAAAACAGTGGAAATACATTGAAAGCCTTGATCTTATTTTCATGCATTCCCTCTGTTTTTTTTATTTTTTATGTGTTTTTGTTTATTAGTCAATGCAAATATCGGAACGTGGTAAATCAACTATTCATGGACTTTTTTTTTCAGTTTAAGTCAGCAAAAATATTACTACAGACAAAATAGCCAATTACTTGTACTGAGAATGGACATGCAGTGTGAAATGACTGAATCGGTACATAAAATGCATTGTAAATTGTAAATGTTGATGTTTTGTTTAATTAAAATTGCATTTTGGGGGAGAATAAACTTGTTTTGAGAGCAGGAATCCTTGTTTTATTCTGTTTTGCAAATGTTTGAATGTGTTGGCTGGTTTGTATTGTACATGTAGTTTTTAGATATTTCCTTCTGCATTTAGAGACAGCTATGTTCACATTTTCGTAAGTCTGCAATTAAATTAAAATGTGTGTGAGCATAATTTATAGTTTCATTAGACTTGCAGTGTATGAACCAGTACTGGGCAAGAACAGCCAGAAGAAACGTAAGGTTGTAGGCCAGTTCTGGCCCAAGAGAAATTTGCTAGCTGGTCCGCTCCAGCTTTAGACTGAGAGAGTTACAGACTCCGGACATAACTGAAGTTATAAACTTTAGAAAAGACTCCTGTACTACTTTAGTAATGTACATACAGGAGAGAAAAGGCCGACATTGCGTTGTATCGCCGCGCGCGGTTCCAGATAGTTTATTTCACAACAAAAAAAACATAGTAACTTTATCTGGCCATAAAACCGAAAATATGAAGCGGATCTCTCTCAAATAAGAAGTGGCTGAAAGCTAGGGATGCGCTGACTACATTTATGGAGTAGTTTAAGTTTGTAGAGATCTTGATTTTGTGTAAATAGCAGATTAATTCCTCGTGACTAGATCACTGCCTCGCATGCTAACACCGGTGTTCCGGTTCTCGCCGTGACCCTGTCACGATGTGATGTTTACATTTTGAACGAGCTCGGCACATGGATATTTCATAAAATATCGTAGCTAGCTGTGCGCCACCATGGCCAATTAGCTGTTGTGGACCTGCTGTCTCCCCCTGAAGTCGACAGGAACAGGAAAGGATTGCTACGAAAATGTGTGATGTTCATGATAACTGTACTGACATTGAGATAAAAGGTAATAAAGGTTTCCATCTTACCATATGAGTGCGTTGGCGTCTTTTACACTACACGCAATGAATAATAATTAAAAGAATAATCACTCTCTCAACCAGTCTCGAACTCACTCCACGTGTTTGAAAAAGGTGTGCTTCAGGACACCTGCGCTAACCCCTACACTACAGCACCACACCAAATGTTGTCTCAATGCTTGTATTTATCAGATATTCTGTACCCATCACAGTAAGCCATGCTATTCCATCGGCCATGTCAAAATGTGACAGTCACCAATTGACGTGGGATGTAATTAATTGTACAACGAGGCTGCGTCCTTTCCTCATCCTGTTAATGCATATATGTGCGCCTGACATCGCTGGTGACACTGTTTGCATGGCTGTCGATAGAGATTTTACGAAATAAATGCCACAAAATAGCATAAACTCTAATCAACATGGTGACCTATGCACCCATTTGACCACAGCGTGTCGCTGTTCGAATTTCGACGGAGCAGAGCTGAAAACATTGCGCCATAAATGCAGAGCTGAACTTTACGCCTATTCAATATTCCTCTTAATAGGTTTGATGTTAATGATGAGGAGATGATGCTTGTATGGGGCCTCTTGTTAAAAAAAAAGTAATCTGCACAAATAAGCTAAATTCCATTGGCAAAAGTTTGTAGTACAACAGCGACACGCCGTGGTCAAATGGGTGCATAGGCCACCATGTTGATTAGAGCTTCTGCTGTGGCTTTTAGATCGTAAAATCCCTACCGACAGCCAACTGCTGCAAACAGTGTCACCAGCGATGTCAGGCGCACATATATGCATTAACAGGATGAGGAAAGGACGCAGCCTCGTTGTACAATTAATTACATCCCACGTCAATTGGTGACTGTCACATTTTGACATGGCCGATGGAATGGCATGGCTTGCTGTGATGGGTACAGAATATCTGATAAATACAAGCATTGAGACAACACTTGGTGTGGTGCTGTAGTGTAGGGGTTAGCGCAGGTGTCTTGAAGAACACCTTTTTCAAACACGTGGAGTGAGTTCGAGACTGGTTGAGAGAGTGATTATTCTTTTAATTATTATTCATTGCGTGTAGTGTAAAAGACGCCAACGCGCTCATATGGTAAGACTGAAGCCTTTATTACCTTTTATCTCAATGTCAGTACAGTTATCATGAACATCACACACAATTTTCGTAGCGATCCTTTCCTGTTCCTGTCGACTTCAGGGGGAGACAGCAGGTCCACAGCAGCTAATTGGCCATGGTGGCGCACAGCTAGCTACGATATTTTATGAAATATCCATGTGCCGAGCTCGTTCAAAATGTAAACATCACATCGTGACAGGGTCACGGCGAGAACCGGAACACCGGCATGTTAGCTAACAATAGCACAGCACACATGGGCACGGCGGCCATAAAAATAACAATCTTTCACTCACCCGTCTGAAGTAACCTTTGCCTTTTGCTCAGAAAAACTCGTCGTAAATCCAGTTTAAAGCATAAGTAGCGCCGGCCTCTGATATTATAGTAGATCCATGTCTGAGTCTGAGAGCCACACAGGCGAAGCTTAGAGTCCTGAAGCCACACGCGCACAATGACACGCCCCCACGGCATGCGCTATTTCTCTGACAAAACAAGACTTTTTCAACCTGTAAACTGATCGACAATAGGCTTATGTATAAAACAGCCTTTTTGGCGTGGCATTTGTTTGCTAAAGCATGTGTCAACAACACAACTGAAAGCAGCTCCGCTTCTCATCCTCCGCGGTGTTTACTCAGTATGTAAATACAGACAGACAAAGTCACGCCCCTACTGCAAGCTCCGAAACCCACCTCAAACTAGTCATTTTGAACCTAAAAGTTTACGCTCCCCTCCTGGAACTGCCACCTTAACGTGGTGGAGGGGTTTGAGCACCCAAATGATCCTGGGAGCTAAATTGTCGGAGGCTTCGTGCCCCTGGTAGGGTCTCCCATGGCAAACAGGTCCTAGGTGACGGGTCAGACAAAGAGCGGTTCAGAAGCCCCTTATGAGAGACCAACGGGCCCGGCTGGAACCATGAGGCCGTCCTTCTGTGGACTCACCACCTGCAGGAGGAGCCATAGGGGCTGGTGCAGTGTGATTTGGGCAGCTCCAGCGGCTGCCCCCACGACCCGGCAACGGACGGGTGGAAGAAGATGGATGGATGGATGGATGGATGGAAGTTTACGCTTTTAAATATACTAATACTGCTAGCTTAAACATGGAGAGGCTACTTCGTGACTTCAACTGAACGAATCTGCACAAAAGTGAAAATCACCAATTTCCCCAAAAAATCTCTGTTTGCATTTTCTCGAGACACGGGCTGCCGACTTGTGTCTTTGGAATCCATGGCGGGTCATGTAGGACAAATAGATTTAAGAACACTTTTATCCCCTTTGCTGTTGGTTTTGTAACAGTTAATAACATTGTTCATTTTGATTGCTGTTAATTTTACCCATAACGAACAAACAAAGTGATCTATTTATTTATGTATTTTCTGCCATAACAGATATGAATAAAAGTTGCTCCGATCCAAATTTGATAGAGTCCAAAGTTTGTTGTAATTTACTCTTCAGTCGCAGTTGTTTACAGTTTACTCTCTGCCGCCGCTTCCCTTGAGAATAAATGTTGAAGAAATCGTTATTTCTCTTTAGTTGTCCTCGATTACCTTTACAGAGCAAATCAATATTAGTTCCAATGCGTCTCTTTGTCCTGATGCTAATTACCTTTTCTCCGGACAACCACGTGTTCAAAACTGGCGAAGGAGGTTAGCTTTTGCCGTCAACACTACCCTAACCGCTAATAATGACATACCAGGATAGATGACCAAGGATTCGGAAGATTAAAGTCACGAAAGCTTTATTTTCCCTAATACAAGTCACCTAAGCAGAGCGCTCCACTCCTTCCCAAAGAGTCCCTACTACACACTGCTTAGTTTTCCCGTCCCCAAAGGAAAAACTTTCTCTCTCTGGGAGGAGTCAGAGCTTACGTCACATTTTCACATCATTCACACCATATCATTTGAGCCTATGCTACGTGTCGTTGTTCCATTGGCTTCCGATCCGTCATGTGACGTTTGGCTCCGCCCCTCGCGGCCATTTTGTGAGTTCATTCTCTTCCCCACGTTTTCCTTTTCCTGGGGGGAGGATTTCTTTGTTATCTCTCAGAACCCCCCGGGGCCTGTAACTTTCCATTGTAACAAAAGAGTCCTGTAAAGAGAACACCTCGGACAAACTTATGGTTAACATTTCTAAATAGCTAAAAAGGCATAACTTCACATAAAAATATAACTCTACAGCCCCCTTCTGACCTCAGAAGAGGTCAATTAACCCATTATATTTTTAGTTCACAAAAGTACAGCCTGTATCAAAAATCACAGTACAATTTCCAACAGTATAATACCAAAATAACATGTTCACTTTTATATTGCGCATACTCAACCAGCTGCTGAGTAGTTCCAAAATTTTCTCTCTCTTCCCAGGTATAATATCCGTTTACAAATCTCTCCATTCGAAACTTAGATGTTTTGCATCCCATGTCCACAATACATTTCATTTGTTCTTTCCCTCTGGGACTGTCCCTGATTGACACAAAAATAAACATTCCTGCAACACAAAGCACAACAAACACAGCAACACTAAACAGTGTTGTTTAGATACAATCTCCACCACCACTTGTCCATCTCCGCCTTATTCGGGGTTGTTCCATTCATATTTCAAGGCCTCCTGTACTCTTCTCAAGTACAGATTAGGAACACCCCCTTCAGACGTTTCCCGTGGCCCGAGCTCCGTGTCCCCCGGGGGCGCACAACTCACCATATAAATGCCCCCAGTGGAACCCAGAGCCCTGGAGACCATGCTGCGAATGAGAGGCACAACAAAACAAAACAAAATACAACAAAACAAAAGTACAATTCCTATAAAAATACCCACCTTTTGAAGGATATGGATCCAGGAACCGGAATTTAACCAATTTAGCCAGGTCCACTGCGGACCCTGGTCTTCTTGAGACTCGAGAAAGTCTTTGAGTTCCTTTACTCTATTCCTAATGGCTGTCCAATTGCCAGTGTCATCAGGGATATATGTACAGCAGTGGTCAATGCCCACTGCTGCGCACATACCACCCTGTTCAGCATACAGGGCGTCTAACGCCACTCTATTTTGCATAGCCACAGCAGCCACTGCCTTAAGTTCTGGACTCCGTTCCATTTGGTCCAAGACACCATCTATTACCTCAGTTAGGTCCTCCAGGATCCACCATACCTCATTTAGACGCTGCATGGAGGCCGCCACACCGATCATAGGACCAGAGTGGCGAGCAATCCCCTCCCATCTCCGAACAGGGGCTTACGACCACCGTTATCAGAAAAGGGGACGTAAGATTGACCGAGGGTGCGGTCCCCCACCTTCAGCATTGCTCTCCTTGCCATGCCATGTTTATGTAGGTTATGATGTCTATATTTTTGTACGGCTTTTTGCATTAAAGTGTCTGCAACTACTATAGATGAGGGCTTAAGTCGAGCTAGGGTACAAGTCCCGCACCAATTAACGGGAAGGGTCAAATAACTATTACTTCCACACAACCAAACCTGTCCAACCGGGGTGGGGAATCCCCACCTCGGTGGGACGGGAATCCATGGAGAGTAAGTTAGGGTCTTTTGTACTAACTTGGTCCATGTGGTATGATTCAGAGGCCACCGTTGCCCTATGACCATACAGTCGCTACACTTTAATTCAGTTGTATTCACTAACTCACTATGAAGTTTAGCCACTCTAGTGGCCCATGTTTCCTTCCTGTTAGTAAACCCATCACCCAGGTAGTCCAAACAGGGTGTTTTACCCAGAAGCCAGTCACCCTTCCTGCATTCTCGCTTAAAACAGAAGGGCGCCACCAGCTCTTCTCTAAAATGTGTTGACCCTGCAAATTGCAGGCCCTTTTTCAGGGTTTCATTGGTCTTTACTGTCCAATTCACGGGCTGTATCCAATTCGAAAGATTGGCATACTTTGTATAAGATTCACACCCAGGGAGGACGGTACGGTTACCTCGTCCCCACTGATAGTGCCATAACAGGCAAACATGAGCTGTTGCCGAAATAGGGACTGGGACTGTAGATGGTACGTCCGCAGCATGGTGGGGCCTGAAGGAGCACACCCAACAGGGCGTGGTTGAGTTAGTTACCTTGGCTGTGTGTCTGGCTAATTTTACCCATTTATTTTCTCCTGGTTCATGACCCCCTGTGATACGAGACCGTCGCTTCCTAGACCCATCTCCTTCTGTGGGAACAAACATGTTAGTTACATCATAAATTTCAAATTTCAAAACAACATCATTTTTTCTTCCTCTTTTTCCCACGTTTTTATCGCATTTTCTGTACAATGAGTGATCCAGTCTAGGGTGTGTTGGTCCGGCACGGCACCTCTCATTTTTACCAACACTATACCTGCCTCGTTGCAGTAGATAACCAGATTTTCTCCAGGTGTTTTACCTACATTTTTGCATACCTCATAAAGGGCCAATTTCAATCTTTTAACTGGATGTCCTCTGACTCGTCCCTCACAACTATAGAGGTCATCTATTATCATGACTGTTGGTATTATAAGCAAGCAAAGAGCAAATGTCAGGCCCCACACCCCATATGGACACCTTAAAGGTCCTGGTTTCAAGACCCAGGCCTTAAGTTCATATTTTCTAGTCTTTTTGATGTCTTTGTGACCTTCTGGGTTGGGGTTGGTGTCCCCCTCCCCCTTCAGTGGGGCCTTTAGACCCACTACCATATCTGTCAGGCTGTGTCAACTGTCTGGGATGTGTATCAGTCCAGTGTAAGCCTGATTTCTCCGAACAGGGCTTCAAGTGTGACCAATGGTACCAGTTATCACGCCCCGCAACCTTAACGGCAGTGTCAGTCCTTTGGGTCACGTCAAAAGGTCCTAAGTATCTTGGAGCGTCCCACCGGGTCCTATTGTGGTTCTTAATGTAGACTTGCGATGGTAAACCAGCTGTGTAGTCAGAAACATTGGTGTCAGTTGTCACAATAGGTGTTAGTTCTTTCAAAAGTGATTGGAGAGCCTCAAAATACGGTCTGAACTGGAAAATATTAATGACCTCAGGCAGGGGCGCTGAGTTAGATTTAGGCAGGCAGCCGGGCATGGCCCTACCAAACATCAGTTCAAAGGGAGTGAAGTTAGTGGTGTTATTTACAGTAGACCTAAGATGAAGCAACGCAACTGGAAGTAAGGACAACCAAGTAGCTTTGGGGTTGTCTCGCAACATTTTAGCAAGAACACTTTTTAGGGATCTGTTCATTCTTTCTACCTTAGCGTTGCCTTTAGGATAGTAGACACAGGAAAATGATTTGTTAATTCCCAAGAGTGAGCAAAGAGTCTTAACATCATGTGCCGTGAAGTGAGTACCTGAATCACTATGTAACTCCGAGGGTACCCCAAAAATAGGGATCCATTCTTTCAACAATACAGCCATCACTTCAGCTGAGCTTTCCCTTTTACAGGGGAAAAACGCCGGCCATCCAGAAAACGTGTCTACAATACCCAGAAGAAAACGCTTACCTTGGTGTGGTACGAGCATGTCTGTAAAGTCAATCTGGATCACATCACCAGGGAAGCGTCCCGTTTTCACGGCGCCCGCACCTTGTGTATGATGGGGGTGTGGATTAAACCTGCCACACACCTGGCACGCACGAACAAAGTCTTTGCAAAGTAGCAAGGGTGTCTTATAGAAATAGTATTGTTCCATAATCCGGGACATAGCCTTCGGGCCAAGGTGATTAACGCCATGCAATTCTTCCAGAACGCTTTGTTCCATGGATGGGGTCAAAAAAGGCAGGCCATTAGGCCCACGATACACACCATCAACATAGGCGTCAGCAAGGCGATGTTGTAACCAAAAGTCCTCGCCGTATTTTTTATGATGAGAACGACAGTCAGTGGTACTCAAAAGTCCCTGAAAGACGGGAGCAGCCAAGAAGGGCTTCCAAAAGGTGTTTAAATGAAACTTAAGATGGTGTGCCCTTCCGGTCGGCAAGGTCTCCGCTAAGGTTCCCAAGCTATCCCACACTTCCCAGGGCATCCAGAGATGACCTGAGTCCGTCAGTGCAACCTCATGACCTTCAATATTAGTAAGTTTGACCCACCCATCAGAGTCCAACTGTAAAGATTCCAAAATTGAAGATTGAACGGTTTCAACTAACATTAAGGCTTCACAGTCTCCATCAATGGGAGAATCAAAATGGTAACTACCAGCCACTTTAGCCGCCACATCCGCCGCCCTGTTGCCAATGGCAGTCATAGTCCCTGATTTTGAATGCCCCGAAACCTTCACCACCGCCACCGCAGCAGGGAGCAACAGACAGTCAGCCACTTCCTCGCAAAGTTCTTTATGGGCTATAGGAGTGCCCTTCGCGGTCAAAAAGCCGTTTCTTTTCCAGGACGACAAGTCACGCAACACTAGGCCACACACATAAGCTGAATCGGTGTAGATCGTGACCCGCTGACCCGAAGCAACCTCCAAAGCCAACTTCAAAGCCATCAACTCCGCAAACTGGGCCGAGGAGCCACCACAGGGGCCCCAGCTGGCAACAGTGCGAGTGTGGTCCGGTGGCGAGAGTTCAACAACTGCCGCCCCAGCTGACAGGGACCCGTCCGGGAGCCTATGACAATGGCCATCAGTGAAAAGTAAGCGAGAGTCTGGTAAAGGTTGGTCAGATAGGTCAGGCCTAATCCGAGCTTGAGATTGAGAGAAGGACTCACAACAATGTGGAGAGCCAGTAAGGGTCAGCCCTGCCGAAGCGTTTGGAGCATCATCGGCTGCAAAAGTCAAGTTCGGGGCCGTCAGCTCCTTAGCAAGTTTCAGTTGTCGCTGAGGAGTTAGGGCAAAAGTTTTAGATTGAACATAAGCTACCACCGAGTGAGAGGTATACACCACCAATGAATGACCCATTACTACATGGGCCACTTTCTTCAATAAGGAAGCCAATGTATCAGCAAACAACGCACAGTCAGTGGCTTTCTTAGCAATGGGATCCAACAAGGTGGATGCATAAAGTATGATATTGCGTTGACCACTTGCTCCTTTCTGCCACAAGACCGCATGTCCAGAGCAGTTAGTAATGGTGGTGTCAAGATAAAAAGACTTACTATAGTCCGGGATAGTTAGGTCAGCACAGGAAGCCAATGCTGCCTTCAGATCTGTAAAGGCTTTATCAGCCTCCTCCGTCCAAGACAGAGAGGCTTGGAGATCCCGAACCCCGGCTGCGCGGATAATATCCCGCAATGGGGCAGTCTTACCTGTGTAGTCCATAACATGGTGTCTGGAGTAGTTCGCCAACCCCAAAAAGGAGAGAAGGGACCGTACCGTATCCGGACGGTCGGCCGCAAGAATGGACTGCCTCTGAGTGGCACTTGGGGTAACATGACCAGCCGAGATAACTTTACCCAGAAAGACAACTTGTGATCGGCAACATTGTAGCTTCGTCTTTGAGACTTTAAAGCCACATTCAAGGAGACGTGACAGGACTGCGGCCGTCACATCTAGACAATCTTTAGCACTTCTTGCTCCAATCAAAACGTCATCCATGTACTGGACGATAACTGCACCAGAAAGGACTTCGATCGGGGACAAACAGTCCTTCAAAACTTTATTGAAGATCCCAGGGGAGTTCCTATGACCTTGAGGTAAGACTTTGTACTGAAGTTTTACTCCCCCATAGGTAAATGCAAATTGGTACCTACATTCCTCAGCCAAAGGGATGGTGAAGAATGCATGTTTTAGGTCAATGACTGTAAAGTACTTCATTTCAGGTGTCAAGACTGAGAGACATTTGTGAGGGTCTGGGACAGGCAAAAGTGGTGTAGTGGTGACCTCGTTCACCTTTCGGAGGTCATGTGCAGGTCTAAAGGTGCCATCAGGTTTTGGGACTGGGTTCAAAGGAGTATTCCAATGGGAATCAGAAAGTTCTAATACCCCAGCTTCCCATAAATCTGTTAGGGCGGTTTCAATGCCCTCCCGTTGTTTGTCTGTTCGAAAGGATCTTTGTGGGACATAGACACGGGAACCCGGAACAACTTCCAGAATTACCGGGTCCATCTTTGTGCATCGACCGATGTCCGATGGGCTCCTCGCCCACAAGTCCTCTGAGAAGCGCTGTAACATGTCCGCCGCCCCTTCATGGTCGGTCAACTCCCGGCCATGAGACCGAGAAAGGATCTCTTCCTCGGCCACTGTCTCATCTTTTGCTATACCTATGTCAACCTTGTATGCCTGTGTACTAGAACTGTACATTACCCCATCCATTCCAGTCTGCTCCCAGTCCAGAACATTGTTAAGTTTATGTGTTAGGGGACCAACTCCCTGGCCTCATGGCCAGGGCCCAAAAATAGTGACACGTGTGGGTCAGTTAAAGTGTCTCTTTTGTAGAAGCATTTGATATTGTCTGGTAGAACAACTGGGCAACAACACCTGATTTGTGTACATAGAAATGTGTGGATGTGATATTATAGGTATTACCTTTAACCTCACTATCAAAAGCCAACTGATATTGGGCGTCAGCATTTCTGTCATAGAAGAGGGTGCAGTGCAGTGGATCTTTTGGAGGGGCATATGGGTGGAGCATAGTGAACCAGGGTTTCCATTCAAGCATTTTTGCGTAGAGTCCAGTCATTTCAGGAGTCCCTGGCTCTAGGAGTAGCCAATAAATGGACACTCCTTCGGCCATTTGTTCTTCTCGAAAAACATAAAGTCCATGTGATCGTGCCGGTGTACAGGCGATGGAATATCCGTTTGGCCATGTGAGATACATGGCGTCAGGGGAACAGTTGATAACAGCACCTGTAGCTTGTAAAATGTCTCGACCCAGCAGATTCACCGGAGTCTGTGGTGAATAGATCAATGACGATTTGAAAGTCTGTCCAGCCAGTTTAAGAGTCAGTTCTTTGGTCATGCGTAGAGGGGTTGC
This sequence comes from Neogobius melanostomus, assembly GCA_007210695.1. Lineage (NCBI taxonomy): Eukaryota > Metazoa > Chordata > Actinopteri > Gobiiformes > Gobiidae > Neogobius > Neogobius melanostomus. The sequence goes on along the minus strand of VHKM01000527.1, from coordinate 212,670 downwards.
CTTTCCCGTGAGTCCTGAAAGATTAATGCTTTTGTCACTTAGCATATTTGGTGTTGCTTTTCTAGTCGTGGAATGAGTGGCTCCTGTATCCACGAGCATCAGCAACGTTTCCCCACCCACCTCTACAGGGACAAATGGTTCTGGGGTGGGTCCAGGACTCACTGGGCACCCCTAGCAGAAGTCATCTTGGCCGTAGGGGAGGCAACCATGAGTGTCATATACTGGATAGTTGCCACCTCCGCCTCCACGATTCCACGGGGCTGGTCCAAAACGGCTAAGTCCCCCTGTTGGATATCGGAGCCGCGGTGCCCCGCGTGCTCCCCCCATAGGCACACGAGCAGGTGGGTTGGGGCAATCCCTAGACCAATGACTGGGGTCCCCACAGTTAAAGCAGGCCGCCTGTTGGCCACCTCGGGTACAGTCTCTTGACCAATGATCCAGCCCCCCACAGTGAAAGCAGCCCTCCTGTTGGCCACCTTGGTTGCAGTCTCTTGACCAATGATCCAGCCCCCCACAGTTAAAGCAGCCCTGGTCTTGGCCCCTTCCAGCTCCAGTAGCCCCATAGCCCGTTCCTCCGAATCCCCTGCCCCTAGACCGTCCCCTAGTGTTACCTTTACCCCTACCTTGGCCGTGTACATGCGTGTGCATTTGAGATAGTGGCCTTAAGGGCTGGTCTTGGGAGGCGTATAAGACGCTTGCTTGTGTAGGGACAGGTGTCAGGGGTGTGGGTGTTGTTGCCACCATTTGTGTCTTTTTATTGTTATTTTCTTTTCTTGCAGCCGTAATTTGCTGCCGTGTTTGATTAAGCTGGCTCTTTAGCAGCTCTTCCTGCATGATTTCAATGTTACTTTGTCTCTCACGGTGTTTTTTATTAAAAATTTCTGCGTGGTGTTTAAAATGAGTCAGAAATGTGTTTGCGTCTGAGGTCAGTCCTGGGACATTGGTCAGACTGGTCTTAATTGGGTCTGGAAGACGTCCAGCACGTTCTGGAGGAACAGACAGGATGTCTGGGGGTGTCTGTACGGGTGTACATGCATGGATGCAATGTATAATTGGATACACTTATCCAGAAATTGAGTAGGGCATGCGCCCGGTACAAATGATGGAAATGTGGGAGGTTGTGGGGATGGTGGTGGATACATAAGATCCAACACTGTCAAGAAATTCTCTGCCAGGGGATCAAGGGTTCATGTACCTGCACGTTGTGCAGGTTTGCGGTTCTCAGTAGGTGGCTTACAGCGTGAGGGGCTGCACATGCGGACACCAGGCCCTTAATATCTCCCACCGCCAGCTGCGCGTTAGCGCATTGTAGCTGTATTGTGTGGAACCATTTTTTACCCCCTTCTTGTAGGGGGGGTAAGGTATCCCTAAGGTGTTGTAATTCGATACTACTCAGTGGCTTATAGGCCACTGGGACCGGGCCCCCTTGAACTGCTGGGGGTCCCGTTGGAATAAGAGGATAATTACCTCGATATGTGGCTCCTTTGGAGAGGTTAGCCAATTCCTTAGTCTTTTTCTCGATTGCCACCTGTAGGTCCAATACGTCCTTATTTGCCTGTCGCAGCCTCTCCTTCCAGTCCTCCTCTCTCTCATCGTCTCTTTTCTTAAGTTTAGTTAGGCGATCCAAAGCGCCTCTTTTTTCAGTGTATAGCGCGCTTAATTCATCATATGTTTGATATGACTCCCCTTGGCCTTACAGCGGCCCTCTTCCTCGCTATCATCCGATACAGGAAAAAAGGGAATCTTTTCAGATGACTTCTTCTTTGTTTCACCACCGGAGCCTGGTAGGCCTCGGTTGCCTAAGCGCGAGTTCCTGTATTCTTTCGGTTAGTTCGTGAACCTCGGCCTTTCTTTCTTCTTTTTCTGCATCAAATTTATCCAGTAGTTCTTGTTGGGCCTTTTGGTATTCTTCTGTTGCCTGCTGCGTCTGCGCCTGTGAGTTTCTCCTCAGCGCATGAATGGCTTCCATTGTGTCTTGAGCGTATTTTCCCGTTTGTTCGATCACTTAATCCCCCACAATTGTCCACTTGCATCCCTTGGTGCAGATTTGTTATCAGTGTAAGAGCGGGTTATTAAAGTCCTTACCTTATCATGCTCCTCCACTGATAACGAGTTTGAAGCTGCCACATCGACATCCATCACTCCATGGACAGTTAGCTGCGGGTATAGGGTGGAGCTTGACTCTCTTCCCTTCTCGTATGGAGGAGGGGCCGTCGGGGCCAAGGCGGGAGCTCTCCTCTTGGGAGGGGCTTTCGGGTCCGCCCCCCGAAGTGGGGGAAAAAATCTTTTCGTATTTCATCCAGTGCGCTGTTGCCAGCTCCAGGATAGGTTCGATTCGTTTCCCAGCTTGTAATACTTACTGATTGTGAGTTCCAGCAATTTCTTCTCACTTTTCGAAAGTCCGCTGTTCTTCTTTAACTTTTCCTCCTCCCGCAGTTCCATCGTGCAGGCCTCCACAGTTGCAGTCAACACCCCGCAAAAGAACTCCAGTGTTTGTGGAGCCTTTGGGTCTCTCTTTTGTTCTCTGAATCCTTGTGCACAGGCCTCGACTGCTTTGTTCAGGGCTTTTCCCGCCATCTTTTTCAAAAGAGGTGACGCTTCACTTACCTTTTTCACCCATCCTTCGCAATCAAGTAATTCCAACATTTCTTACCTTCTTTTATCTGTTCCCTGCACCCAAATTATACTTACCGCGACTACAACTTACCTCGTATACTTGTATAGTTACAAAAAACCGAACATTAATTCATCAAATTATATATTTCACCAATTAATAGAATTTAAGGATCTTATTTATCCTTTGGCCTCCAACCGAAGTATTTCAAACAGCCCCCAACTCTGCTTACGATCTTATTTTCGACCGCTTGATTTTAAGACGCGCGTCCGCGTCTTTGGGAGATACTACTACGGACCTTTCTCGGCTTTTAAAGGGAATACACCCACCGCGTAGCTCTGTACTAGGCCTTAAACCTACCTCTTAAAACTCCAACCCCGCGCGCATACTTTAAGGATTTCGCCGAATCCTAGGGCCTTGAACCCACCACACTTAACTTTAGAATTTAACTTTAATTAACTTTATTTTAGTTCGGTAATTTAGATATTAATAATAACGTTTTTCCCTCTCACCCGTCCACCATCAATTCACAGATTTCACCATTCAACAGTTAACTTCGTTAAAAAGTAATCTAAAATTTGGAAAAAAGCCAATAGACGCACTTTGAGACTCACAATAGTAGTGATCAAAAGTCGTCTTACCTTAATCTATTTTGGACGTCCATAAAGTCTCCTGTTGCGTGGTCGTGGACGGGAGATCCTGGCAGTCCTACCGCGAAGATTTCACCAACTAGACCTTCGCCAGTCCGTTAGTTGACGAACCAAACCACCTCCTCCTTCAGCACGGCAGGGTCACCACTGAAGAAATCGTTATTTCTCTTTAGTTGTCCTCGATTACCTTTACAGAGCAAATCAATATTAGTTCCAATGCGTCTCTTTGTCCTGATGCTAATTACCTTTTCTCCGGACAACCACGTGTTCAAAAACTGGCGAAGGAGGTTAGCTTTGCCGTCAACACTACCCTAACCGCTAATAATGACATACCAGGATAGATGACCAAGGATTCGGAAGATTAAAGTCACGAAAGCTTTATTTTCCCTAATACAAGTCACCTAAGCAGAGCGCTCCACTCCTTCCCAAAGAGTCCCTACTACACACTGCTTAGTTTTCCCGTCCCCAAAGGAAAAACTTTCTCTCTCTGGGAGGAGTCAGAGCTTACGTCACATTTTCACATCATTCACACCATATCATTTGAGCCTATGCTACGTGTCGTTGTTCCATTGGCTTCCGATCCGTCATGTGACGTTTGGCTCCGCCCCTCGCGGCCATTTTGTGAGTTCATTCTCTTCCCCACGTTTTCCTTTTCCTGGGGGGAGGATTTCTTTGTTATCTCTCAGAACCCCCCGGGGCCTGTAACTTTCCATTGTAACAAAGAGTCCTGTAAAGAGAACACCTCGGACAAACTTATGGTTAACATTTCTAAATAGCTAAAAAGGCATAACTTCACATAAAAATATAACTCTACAATGTATTGTATAAAAGTTCGGTCTGACACGGGGCTCTGTCATTCTGCCGTCTGTGTGAATGACTTTTATGACATTTTTAATGGAGCTCAATGTAACCTATATTATTCTTGATGGTTATGTGAATTTGGAAAAATACAGAGCGCTCTATTTTGTCATATTTTTCTCAGCTTTTGTTGTCATCATCTGCAGCAACAGCACTATTGTCTGGCTCATTTGATCCACAAAAACCTCCATGAACCAATGTACTTTTTCATCGCTGCTTTGTTACTAAACTCAATTCTGCTCAGTTCTGCTCTTTATCCCAAAATATTGCTAGATATTTTGTCTGAGAAGCAGGTAGTGACTTATTCAACATGTCTGTTTCAGTGGTACATAATTTATGCTATTGGAGGGGCTGAATTTTGGTTGTTGATGTTCATGGCCTTGGACAGGTATCTGGCCATATGTAAACCTCTGCAATATCCGACTATTATGACTAAATCCAGGGTGAATGTGTTGTTGACAGTAGCTTGGACTGTGCCAGGTTTTCAAATGGCAGTACTTGTTTCAGCAGTGAGTCAAATGAAACTTTGCAATTCATTTCCAGGGCATCATTTGTAACACCACAACACACAACATGCTCTGTTTTCCATCCGCTGCATTAAAAAGTTGGGGAACGTTCACTTTGGTAAATTCTGTTTTTGTCCCTGTGATTTTTAACTGTTTTACCTACATAAACATTTTTATAATCGCAAACAGAAGAGGTCCTGAAGCGAGAAAGAAAGCCATGCGCACATGTTTACCACACTTGGTAGTTTTGTTCAACTGTTTCTGTCTGTGTTCATTTGACGTGTTATTGGCTCGAGTTGACGGAGAATTTCCAAAACTAGGGCGTTTCATTATGAGTGTTCCGTTTATTTTGTATCACCCTCTCGTTAACCCTTTCATTTATGGGCTGAAAATGAAGAAAATATCAACACATTTGCAGAGAATCTTCAGTGCTGTCAAACACGTTGAGTGATTGTGATGATATAAATACAAACTTCGGTGACTTCTCAATATTCAGACTGAACTTTTTTTAAATTGTTTTCAATGTTCTGAAAGAGCTATTTTCATGTTTTTATTAAGTCCTTAAGCTATACCTACAAAACAGTCTTGTCCTTCCTCCCAACACTGGTGTCATATCTCACTCAAACCTACATTTGTTATAGGCTGATTTATTATTATTGTTTTGTTTTATTTCCTATTACAAAGCCATTCCTTTCGGGGTTCATTGTTACTTTATATCAAACTTAGGGCAAACTGATCATTTTTTAGCTGTAGACCTATTTTAAACATCACTGGCTTCTTCTGTGAGTAGCAGAATTCAAGAAGGTTCAAAATATTATTGGCAAACATTGTATTCAATTGTTTGCTTATTTAGCTATGATTTAATTTGCGTAAAAATGTGCCCATTAACGCCTCGTTTTCACATCTCTTTCACATAACAAAGTTGGACCTGTAAACTTGAATATTGACACTATTTGACACTCTGACAATGTTCAAATCCAAAAGCACTTTGAATTGCCTTGTGTATCAATTGTGCTAATTTAGCTCTACATGTGCTACATGGAGTGTTGTCATGGCGACGTGAAAACAGGAAGCGACCTCCCTCTCTCCTTGTGCATCTGAGTTTTTTTTTGCCTTTTTCTGCAAACTGCATTTGTGGTTTATGTGTTCCACATCGTTTTTCTGGATACATTTGTACGCTTTGCCGTGTTTTTGTGGAGCTTTGGTGGATTTGTTTACTTTGAGAGTCTTAAATGGTCCTGAAGAAAGCAGCTTTTTAAAGGTAAACAAAATGCTAGCTTATCAGCTAAACCCAGGAGGCGTCACAAGAGGCGCTACAGGAAACAAAAAGGGACAAACGAGAGATGGTGAAAGACTGTTGTGGAGCGGAGGGAGGAAGAGGAAGGAGGAGGTGGAGCTGACCAGTCCAGGACACCACGCTCTGAAACAGGGACAAACCCAGGAGGCGCTGCACCGTTTCAGAGGAGACAGAGGGCAGCCAGGTTTCCTCCGAGTGCTACAGTTTCCCCGACCTCCAAGGTCATGCGGGTCAGGTTGACACACAGTGACAGCGCGGCTCAGCCGCAGCAGCTCAGGACTAACACCTGAACACTATTTCATTGTACACTTGTACAATGACAATAAAGCACTTACTTACTTACTACTTACTTACATATTTGACCAGTGGACACATTTTGCATTACAGTTACATGTTACTTCAGTAGGGAGAATTCAAGAAATGTGTGAGTGCCACGTTACATGAGTCTATACATGATCCAAGTCTAGTTACACAAAATTAAACATGTCGATTTTCTAAGCAGATAAAAAGGGGAACTATATTGTAAGGCGTAATAACACCTTAGGAGCACTTCGACGTGCGCGCAGAAAAGTAAAGATATTACTGCGCGGACGTCGTTTCTAACTTTACCCTGTTTGGGTCCATAGAGGAGAGGAGGAGAAGCTAAATGTTAACAGCATAATTGGTCTTTTTGCGTGACTTAGCACACGCACAAAGACCAGACAGGTACGCATCAACCGTCTAAGCTCAGGTAAGAACATATCTCAGTATGCAAAAATTGGTGGTCTATTACTTTAAGGTGATACCAAAGACAAATTTCGATCTTGGTGGACAAATAAAGTTTTCGTATTTGTTTATTAGCATGGACTCGCTAATAACATCAACTTCTGACGTCGGCTCTTCGCCGATTGGTTTACTACGCTTCCTGTTTTCTTGTGTATGTTCTGCTCTAGAAATGTAGTTGATGCCATGGCCTCCGGACTCAATCGATGATGAGTCTGGATTTTTCCAGCCCCGGAAACTAACTGTCAGGCAGTTGAAAAGAACGCCAACACATTGTCAAAAAACACAGTATTAGCTGCTTCTAATGGAATTCTGCCGGTCCAACATGGATGTCATAACTTTAGTGGCTGGATCTGCACCGAGAATATGTGAGGGGGCGATCTGACTTTCCTCTGAGCCGATCGTCGACCTGCCTGGGTCGACTGCAGTCAGATTGGAGTCGCTTGTAGCAGTTTAGTTGCATCAAAGCCATTGGATTAGCGCAAAGTAACAACGGCCGGCCCCCGCAAACCAATTGTCCGGCTGCCGAACGCAAAAACAACACATCGTCAACACCATATTAGTTGCTTCTAATGAACTACTGCCGTTGTCCAGCAAAGCTGCACACTACTAGACCAACATGGATTACATCATTTTAGTAACTTGATCAGCGCTGAGAATGCGTGTTGGGCCATGACAGACAGAAGACTCCCATTGGAGCTACAATTAGTGTTAGCCTGATCAATCATATTAAAACAAGAAATAAGCACCAATAAAGTCACTAAAACCATCAGCTACGTTTAAAGCGACTTTTAAAATTGTGCTGTGCTTATTGAATGTATAGTTTATTACACAATTCTCATCAACAAAGAGCCGTAGCACAGCATTGTATCATGTCACGTTAGATTTGAGCTCACTGCTAAACATCTGTTTAATTTGAGCTTTAACACTACGTATAGTTAAAGAACCGTACATTGTAGCTACCCTGAAACAGCAGCTATGTCTTAAAGCAACCTGGGCTAATCGGAGCTAACCGTTTGCTAACAACAACATAGAAGCCTGCGGAAAAAATTTCTGTAGGTGTGTTCTGCCACTAAGTACATTTCTCATCCAACCAGAGATGTATTAAGATTAGGCACCAGCCAACTATCCTTAAGCTTAGTGGCTAGGGCAGGGTCAGGGTTAAGCTGATTGGTCGATATGCATGATGTTTCACATTCATGACTTGTGATTGGTTGATGGCAGAACATACCTATGAAAAATATATTCACTATATATATATCGCGCAGCACCAATGCTAACAGTCCGACCCTCATTAAGTAAGAGATTTCTAAAATGTATCCTACGATAACCAGCCCGGTGCCTCTGATTGTGTCTAAACCAGCGTAATCACAGGAGGAATATCTAGCTGTAGACAGTTCAAAAAAATTAGGCACCGGGCATTAAAGTTGTTTTTAACTTGTCTAAACGGCAATGGATTCCAATGGGGGACTAGCAGCTCTATGGTGGTACTACAGCAATGGCGGAGCAATGGCGGCCTCCAGTGTCGTCGTCGCAAAGCAGAGCAGCCAGCGGCCATTGGGCTAACTGTTTGCTAACAACAAACATGAGCTCCAGGTCACCCGGAAATAGTGGACATACTCAACAACCCCTGCTGGTCGGGAGTTGCGCTGCTCCCAAAGGAAACTAGGATCAGTGGCTGTCATGTAACAGGGATGAGACTGGTTTGACTGGTTCTTTCAGAAAATGGATCTTCGAATCTTTAGGACTAGACTTCACATGTAAATGTAGTGACATTTCCCAAATGTAGGACAAATAGATTTAAGAACACTTTTATCCCCTTTGCTGTTGGGAACTATATTGTAAGGCGTAATAACACCCTAGGAGCACTTCGACGTCCGCGCAGAAAAGTAAAGATATTAGTGCACGGGCGTAGTTTCTAACTTCACCCCTGTTTGGGTCCATAGAGGAGAGGAGGAGAAGCTAAATGCTAACAGCATATTTAGTCTTTTGCGTGACTTAGCACACGCACAAACACCAGACAGGTACGCATCAACTTGTCTAAGCTCAGGTAAGAACATATCTCAGTGTGGAAAAACGGTGGTCTATTACTTTAAGGTGATACCAAAGACAAATTTCCATCTTGGTGGACAAATAAAGTTTTCGTATTTGTTTATTAGCATGGAATCGCTAATAACATCAACTTCTGACGTTGGCTCTTCGCCTATTGGTTTACTACGCTTCCTGTTTTCTTGTGCATGTACTGCTCTAGAAATGTAGTTGATGCCATGGCCTCCGGACTCAATCGATGATGAGTCTGGATTTTTCCAGCCGCGGAAACTAACTGTCAGGCAGTTGAAAAGAACGCCAACACATTGTCAAAAACATCGTATTAGCTGCTTCTAATGAACTACTGCCGTTGTCCAGCAAAGCTGCACACTACTAAACCAACGTGGATGACCATTTTGGCTGGATCAGCACTGAGAATGTGTGTTGGGCCATGACAGACAGAAGACTCCCATTGGAGCTACAGCTAGTGTTAGCACTGATCGATCAAATAGGATCAGTGGCTGTCATGTAACAGGGACAAGACTGGTTCTTTCAAAAAATGGATCTTCGTATATTTAGGACTAGACTTCACATGTAAATGTAGTGACATTTCTCAAATGTAGGACAAATAGATTTAAGAACACTTTTATCCCCTTTGCTGTTGCTGTTTTGTAACAGCTAATTACATTGTTCATTTTGATTGCTGTTAATTTTACCATTCTGTGTCAACAAAGTGATCTATTTATTTATGTATTTTCTGCCATAACAGATATGAATAAAAGTTACTCCGATCCAAATTTGATAGAGTCCAAAGTTTGTTGTAATTTACTCTTCAGTCGCAGTTGTTTACAGTTTACTCTCTACCGTCGCTTCCCCTGAGAATAAATGTACAGTATAAAAGTTCGGTCCGACACGGGGCTCTGTCATTCTGCCATCTGTGTGAATGACTTTTATAATGGAGCTCAATGTAACCTATATTACTCTTGATGGTTATGTGGATTTGGAAAAATACAGAGCGCTCTATTTTGTTATATTTTTCTCAGCTTTTGTCGTCATCATCTGCAGCAACAGCACTATTGTCTGGCTCATTTTGATCCACAAAAACCTCCACAAACCAATGTACTTTTTCATCGCTGCTTTGTTACTAAACTCAATTCTGTTCAGCTCTGCTCTTTATCCAAAAATATTGCTAGATATTTTGTCTGAGAAGCAGGTAGTGACTTATTCAACATGTCTCTTTCAGTGGTGGATATTTTATGCTATTGGAGGGGCTGAATTTTGGTTGTTGATGTTCATGGCCTTGGACAGGTATCTGGCCATATGTAAACCTCTGCAATATCTGACTATTATGACTAAATCCAGGGTGAATGTGTTGTTAACAGTAGCTTGGACTGTGCCAGGTTTTCAGGTAGCAGCATCAATGTCAATAGCGAGTCAAATGAAACTTTGCAATTTCATTTCCAGGGGCATCATTTGTAACACCACAACACACAAACTGCACTGTTTTACATCCGCTGCATTAAAAAGTTGGGGAACGTTCACTTTGGTAAATTCAGCTTTTGTCCCTATGATTTTTAACTGTTTTACCTACATAAACATTTTTATAATCGCAAACAGAAGAGGTCCTGAAGCGAGAAAGAAAGCCATGAACACATGTTTACCACACTTGGTAGTTTTGTTCAACTATTTCTGTCTGTGTTCATTTGACGTGTTATTGTCTCGAGTTGACGGAGAATTTCCAAAACTAGGGCTTTTCATTATAAGTGTTCAGTTAATTTTGTATCACCCTCTCTTTAACCCTTTCATTTATGGGCTGAAAATGAAGAAAATATCAACACATTTGCAGAGAATCTTCAGTGCTGTCAAACCCGTTGAGTGATTGTGATGATATAAATACAAACTTCGGTGACTTCTCAATAGAGAAGTCAGACTGACTTATTCAGTTATTTCAAAGCTTTTTTTAAAAGTCTTTTATAAATGTTTGTTTTCAATGTTCTGAAAGAGCTATTTTCATGTGTTTATTAATGTTCAAATCTGAGGTTATATTAACCCCCTAAGTCCTTAAGCTATACCTACAAAACAGTCTTGGTCCTTCCTCCCAACACTGGTGTCATATCTCACTCAAACCTACATTTGTTATAGGCTGATTTATTATTATTGTTTTGTTTTATGTCCTATTACAAAGCCATTCCTTTAGGGGTTCATTGTTACTTCATATCAAACTTAGGGCAAACTGATCATTTTTTAGCTGTAGACCTATTTTAAACATCACTGGCTTCTTCTGTGAGTAGCAGAATTCAAGAAGGTTCAAAGTATTATTGGCAAACATTGTATTCAATTGTTTGCGTATTTAGCTATGATTTAATTTGCGTAAAAATGTGCCCAAAAATGTGCCCATTCACATAACAAAGTTGGACCTGTAAACTTGAATACTGACACTATTTGTAGTTACACAAAATTAAACATGTCGATTTTCTAAGCAGATAAAAAGGGGAACTATACTGTAAGGCGTAATAACACCTTAGGAGCACTTCGACGTGCGCGCAGAAAAGGCTGGATTTTTCCAGCCCCGGAAACTAACTGTCAGGCAGTTGAAAAGAACGCCAACACATTGTCAAAAAACATCGTATTAGCTGCTTCTAATGGAATACTGCTGTCCAACATGGTCATAACTTTAGTGGCTGGATCTGCACCGAGAATATGTGGGGTCGACTGCAGTCAGATTGGAGCCGCTTGTAACAGTTTAGTTGCATCAAAGCACATTGGATTAGCACAAAGTAACAGCGTCTGGCCCCCGCAAACCAATTGTCCGGCTGCCGAACGCAAGAACAACACATCATCAACTAACACCATATTAGTTGCTTCTAATGAACTACTGCCGTTGTCCAGCAAAGCCGCACACTACTAGACCAAAGTTGGATGACATCATTTTGGCTGGATCAGCGCTGAGAATGTGTGTTGGGCCATGACAGACAGAAGACTCCCATTGGAGCTACAGCTAGTGTTAGCACTGATCGATCATATTAAAACAAGAAATAAGCACCAATAAAGTCACTAAAACCATCAGCTACGTTTAAAGCGGCTTTTAAATTTGTGCTGTGCTTATTGAATGTACACCGTAGCATCGCATCACTTTAGCTCACTGCTAACCATCTGTTACTTTGAGCTCTTCCACTACGTATAGTTAAAGATCCGTAGGACACCGCAGCTACCCTTAAACAGCAGCTATGTCTTAAAGCAACTTGCTATGCTGCTCTTTATCCACCTTGATTTGATGGCTGCAATTCTTTTTCTGAATTGAGCAGCCTCCTCCTCGGCCTCAACGTGGTATAGGGCAGCCACAACAGCCATGACTGTCCATTCTACTTTTTTTATGGGCTACCTGTGTTGTATGGCCTATTGCAGGTCAATTTGATTACCCATTTATAGGACGGTCTACATTTCTGCTTATATTGATAATAATAACACGCACACCACATATATTTTTGCATTCATTTTCAATGTCATTTTTATTATTAAATGTTTTATTTGTTTATACACAACATAATACAGTATTTACAGCTGTACAGACATATATTGAATGGTACATTGTATTATCTTCAGTGTTTACAGTGGAGCGCACACATTCCACACTACTGCGCACTCAGGGTTGTGATATCACAAAGTTTGCTTTGTCCCAAAACTACGAGTAAGCGTAAGTGCGCGCCACAAGTCCGTTCTCCAAGTCTGCACCCACAAGTCCGTACCCAGGAGTTCACAAGTACAGAGTCTGCACTCTGAGTATTGAGAAACGGCCGAAGACTCATTTTCAAACAGTCTTGTTCACTGATGAGTGCCGTGTAACCCTGGATGGTCAGATGGATGGAGTAGTGGATGGTTGGTGAATGGCCACCATGTCCCAACAAGGCTGTGACGTAACTTGACCTGTTAAGATGTTTTTGATTGAAATACCTTTTCACAGTAAATATGACCTCCTAATGCTGCAAATTCAACAAATGACCATTTTCAGTTCATTACAAGCTTTAAAATGTATTGAAACTATGAGTTGCATAATAATTTGGAACAGTACTTTTTTACTATATTTACACTTTTATCCCCATTGCCGTTGGTTTTGTAATAGTTAAAAGCATTGTTAATGTTGATTGCTGTTAATTTTTTACAGTTTTTTGTCAATACAATTATCTATTTATTTATGTATTTTCTGCCATAACACAGATATGAATAAAAGTTCTCTGATCCAAGTTTGATAAAGTCCAACCTGTGTTGTAAGCCTCCTCCCCTGAGAATAAATGTACTGTATAAAAGTACGGTCTTAGTCCTTCCTCCCAACACTTGTGACATATCTCACTCAAACCAACATTTGTTATAGGCTGATTTATTATTATTATTTAGTTTTATTTCCTATTACAAAGCCATTCCTTTAGGGGCTTTGATATAAAGTGACAATCACTTTATATTAAACTTAGGGCAAACTAGTATTTTTTTTTTTTTAGCTGTTGACCTATTTTAAACATCACTGGCTTTCTCTGAGTAGCAGAATTCAAGAAGGGTCAAAGTATTATTGGCAAACTTTGTATTCGATTGTTTGCTTATTTAGCTATGGTTTAATTTGCGTAAAAATGTGCCCATTAACGCGTTGTTTTCACATCTCTTTCACATAACAAAGTTGGACCTGAAAACTTGAATATTGTCACTATTTGACACTCTGACAATGTTCAAATCCAGAAGCACTTTGGATTGCCTTGTGTATCAAATGTGCTCTACAAATGTACGTTCCTTGCCTAATATAGCTCTACATGTGCTACATATTTGACCAGTGGACACATTTTGCATTACTTTGCCTTTTTAATCAAAGAGCCGTTCATGTTTTTTAAGTTACATATTTCTTTAGTATGGATAATTCAAGAAATGGAGTGCAAGGTTGCATACCGTGTTTTAAAGGAACAAGCCACAGTTTTTCCATACTGAGATATGTTCTTACCTGAGCTTAGACGAGTTGATGCGTTGTTAGCATTCAGCCTCTCCTCCTCTCCTCTATGGGGCCAAACGGGGGTGACGTTGGAAGCGACCAAGCTCTTCCACGTTTTCCCTATTTAAATACGACACTGGGGTGAAGAGAGGGGCTGGATCCGCTGGCAGGGGAGGAAGCCGGTCAGACCTGGCAGGCCCAAACGTGTTGGGACCCTCTGTTGTGAACGTCTGGTGGGTCCCTCTGTCGGTAAGGTCTTCAACTCCCACCTCCGGCAGAGCTTCACCCAGATTCAGAGGGAGCTTGGACCATGTTCTCCTCCATTGTCGATGCGGCCACTTGCAGCTGTGGCCGTAAGGTCTCTGGTGCCCGAACTCGGTGGTGGCGCCCGGAAGTAAGGGATGCCCATAAGCTGAAGAATAGATAGATAGATAGATACATAGATACTTTATTAATCCCAGCAAGGGGAAATTCAGTTGTCATTCAGTAGCAATACGGATAAAAGACAATACAAATAAATATGATAAAAAGTACTGAAGCTAAGCCTCCACACATTTACATCAGCAATGATCATTATAAAATCGAATTGCAGCAGGGATGAAGGATCTCCAGAAGCGCTCAGTCTTGCTGTATACGGAGAGGAGACGATCTGATCTATTGCTCCTCTGAGCAGACAGAGTCCCATGCAGAGGGTGCCTGGAGTTACTGAGGATGGCCTGGACCTTTCTCCCCATGCACCTCTCGACCACTGCCTCAACAGAGTCCAGTGACCCCCCGACCACTGACCCCGCCCTCTTAACCAGCTTGTCTAGCCTGTTAGAGTTTTTGACAGACATGTTATTGCCCCAGCAAATGGCAGCATAAAAAAGAACAGCAGCCACAACAGAATGATAAAACATAGACAACACATCAAAGGACTTCAGCCTCCTCAGAAAAAAGAGCCTGGTCTGACCCCTTTTGTAGAGAGACTCAGTGTTGATGTTCCAGTCCAATTTATCATCCAGGTGAACACCTAGATACTTGTATGTGTGTACGCATTCAATGTCAAGAAGAAGTCCTACCTGGCCTTGTTGGCTTGGGGGACTCCGGAGGCAGCTGAGAGGTACTGGCAGGCCAAGCGTGCTGCAGCTCGTGCGGTCGCGGAGGCAAAAACTCAGGTCTGGGAGGAGTTCGGAGAAGCCGTGTATAGGAGGACTATCGGTTGGCCTCGAAGAGATTCTGGCAAACCATCCGGCGCCTCAGGAAGGGGAAGCAGTGCTTCACCAACACTGTTTACAGTGCGGGCGGGGAGCTGCTGACCTCGACTGGGGATGTTGTCGGGCGGTGGAAGGAGTACTTAGAGGATCTCCTCAATCCCACCGTCACGTCTTCCAATGAGGAGGCAGAGGCTGGGGACTCAGAGGGGGCCTCACCCATCACCCAAGCTGAAGTCACTGAGGTAGTTAGAAAGCTCCTCGGTGGCAAGGCTCCGGGGGTGATGAGATTCGTCCAGAGTACCTTAAGTCTCTGGATGTTGTAGGACTGTCTTGGTTGACACGTCTCTGCAACATCACGTGGCAGTCGGGGACAGTGCCCCTGGATTGGCAGACCGGGGTGGTGGAGGGTGTGCTCCAACTACAGAGGATCACACTCCTCAGCCTCCCCGGTAAGGTCTACTCCAGGGTGCCAGAGAGGAGGATCTGGCCATTAGTCGAACCTCCGGTCGTGGCACACTGGACCAGCTCCTAACCCTTCATCGGGTGCTCGAGGGTTCTTGGGAGTTCGCCCAACCAGTCCACACGTGTCTTGTGGATTTGGAGAAAGTGTCTCTCGCGGTGCCCTGTGGGGGGTGCTCCGGGAGTATGGGGTCCGGGGCCCTCTGCTAAGGGCTGTTCGTTCCCTGTATGACCGTAGCAGGAGCTTGATTCCCATTGCCGGCAGTAAGTCAGACCTGATCCCAGTGCGTGGTCTCTGCCAGGGCTGCCCTTTGCCACTGGTTCTGTTCATTACTTTTATGGACAGAATTTCTAGGCGCAGCCAGGGGCCGGAGGGTGTCCTGTTTGGGAACCTCAGGATCTCATCTCTGCTGTTTGAAGACGATGTTGTTCTGTTGGCTTCATCAAATCAGGACCTTCGGCTGCACTGGGGCGGTTTGCAGCCGAGTGTGGAGCGGCCGGGATGAGGATCCAGCACCTCCAAATCCAAGGCCATGGTTCTCCACCGGAAAAAGGTGGCTTCCCCTCTTCAGGTCGGTGGAGAGTCCTCGTCTCAAGTGGAGGAGTTCAAGTATCTCGGGGTCTTGTTCACGAGTGAGGGACGGATGGAGCGTGAGATTGATAGATGGATCGGTGCGGCGTCAGCAGTGATGTGGTCGCTGTATCGGACTGTTGTGGTGAAGAGGGAGTTGAGTCGGGGGCAAAGCTCTCGATTTACCGATCGATCTACGTTCCCACCCTCACCTATGGTCATGAGATTTGGGTAATGACCAAAAGGACAAGATCACGGATACAAGCGGCTGAAATGAATTTCCTTCAAGATCGGATGAGGAGCTCAGATACCCGAGAGGAGCTCGGAGTAGAGTCGCTGCTCCTTTACGTCGAAAGGAGCCAGCTGAGGTGGCTTGGGCATCTGTTCCGGATGCCTCCTGGCCACCTCCTTTGGGAGGTGTTCCAGGCATGTCCTATTGGGAGGAGGATGGATGGATGGATACATTAACACGGAATCGCTAATAACACCGCATCAACTTCAGACGTCGGCTCTTCGCCGATTGGTTTACTCCACTTCCTGTTTTCTTGCGTATGTTCTGCTCTAGAAATGTAGTTGATGCCACGGCCTTCGGATTCAATCGATGATGAGTCTGGATTATTCCAGGCAAGCTGTCCCTGACCCGGAAACTGTCAGGCAGTTGAAAAGAATGCCAACACATTGTCAAATAACACAGTATTAGCTGCTTCTAATGAAATACTGCCATTGTCCAGCAAACTAGTCCAGCGCAGATGTCATAACTTTAGCGGCTGGATCTGCACAGAGAATGTGTGGGGAGTGTTCTGACTTTCCTCTGAGCCGATCGGTGACCTGCCTCGGCTGATTGCAGTCAGATTGGAGCCACATGTTTAGTTGAATCAAAGCACATTGGATTAGCACAAAGTAACTCCACCCCAGAACCCAATTGTCCGGCTGCCGAACACAAAAACAACACATCGTCAACTAACACCATATTAGTTGCTTCTAATGAACTACTGCCATTGTCCAGCAAAGCCGCACACTACTAGACCAACGTGGATGACATCATTTTAGTAGCTGGATTAACGCTGATCTGCCTGTTTCCATGTTAGAATACGCTCGTCTCCTGTTTCCTTTTGTTGTTTGGGGAGGAGGCACTGCTGCTTTGGTTTGCGTTGTTGACACATCCTTTAGCGAACAAATGCCACGCAAGAAAGGCAGTTTTATACATGCGCCTATTGTCGATCAGTTTATGTGCGTTTGAGTGAACTCAAGGCCTGAGGACTGAAACCCCACACATGCCACGACAGGGGGGAGCTATACATATGGTATGACTTTTCTACATGACATGTAAATGAGCCCAAAAGTTTAGAGGCCGATTCCTCTCTTTGACATACAGTATTTCCAGTTCCTAAATTCAACTTGCCACATCTTCTCCAAATATGATCAGATTTCCATGTGTTACACATTGTTGGAAACTTTGGAGACTACACTTTCACAAGCTATGTCTCGCTCAAAATGCCCCAAATCGAGTTGTGTCCCCCGTTCTCGTGATGGGTCACATATGTTTAAGAACACTTTTATCCCGTTTGCTGTTTGTTTTGTAACAGTTAATAACATTCTTAATGTTGATTGCTGTTGATTTTGCCATTTTTAAAACTCTTTATTTATGTATTTTATGCCATAATACAAATATGAATAAAAGTTACACCGAGTCCAAAGTGTTGTCAATATTTACTCCCCATTCCCAGTTGTTTACCACTCATTCAATGCAGCCGCTTCCCCTGTGAATAAATGTACTGTATAAAAATACGGTCCGACACGGGGCTCTGTCATTCTGCCGTCTGTGTGAATGACTTTTATAATGGAGCGCAATGTAACCTATATTATTCTTGATGGTTATGTGGATTTGGAAAAATACAGAGCGCTTTACTTTTTCATAATTTTCTCAGCTTTTGTCGTCATCATCTGCAGCAACAGCACTATTGTTTGGCTCATTTTGATCCACAAAAACCTCCACGAACCAATGTACTTTTTCATCGCTGCTTTGTTACTAAACTCAATTCTGTTCAGCTCTGCTCTTTATCCCAAAATATTGCTAGATATTTTGTCTGAAAAGCAGGTAGTGACTTATTCAACATGTCTGTTTCAGTGGTACATTCTTTATGCTATTGGAGGGGCTGAATTTTGGTTGTTGATGTTCATGGCCTTGGACAGGTATCTGGCCATATGTAAACCTCTGCAATATCCGACTATTATGACTAAATCCAGGGTGAATGTGTTGTTAACAGTAGCTTGGACTGTGCCAGGTTTTCAATGTATAATAACTGTTTCAGCAGTGACTCAAAAGAAACTTTGCAATTTCATTTCTGGGGCATCATTTGTAACAGCACAACACACAAACTGCACTGTTTTACATCCGCTGCATTAAACAGTTGGGCATTGTTCACTTTGGTGAATTCGGTTTTTGTCCCTGTGATTTTTAACTGTTTTACCTACATACACATATTTATAACTGCAAACAGAAGAGGTCTGGAAGTGAGAAAGAAAGCCATGCGCACATGTTTACCACACTTGATAGTTTTGTTCAACTATTTCTGCCTGGCTTCTTTTGACGTGTTATTGTCTCGAGTTGACGGAGAATTTCCAAAACTAGGGCGTTTCATTATGAGTCTTCAGTTTATTTTGTATCACCCTATTTTTAACCCTTTCATTTACGGGCTGAAAATGAAGAAAATATCAACACATTTGCAGAGAATTCTGAGCTGTCAAACACATTGAGTGACTGTGATGCAATAAATACGAACTTCGGTGAATCAAATTTTATATAAATGTCAAGCATTTGACTTCTCGATATTCAGACTCAGATTTCAAAGCTTTTTTTCCTTTTACAAATGTTTGTTTTAAATATTCTGAATGAGCCATTTTCATGTGTTTGTTAAAACATGTCCAAATCTGAGGTTATATGAACCCCCTCAATCCTCAAGCTATACCTACAAACCAAACTTGGTCCTTTCTCCCCACACTGGTGTCAAATCTGACTCAAAACCTAAAAGCCCTAGGCTTTTAGGGCTCATTGTCACTTTATATCAAACTTAGGGCAAACTGATAATTTTTTAGCTGTAGGCCTATTTTAAACATCACTGGTTTCTTCTGTGAGTAGCAGAATTCAAGAAGGGTCAAAGTATTATTGGCAAACATTGTATTCAAATGTTCACTTATTTACAAAAATGTGCCCATTTTCACCCCTCTCTCATGTAACCAGTAAACTTGAATATCTACATTAATTGACACTGACAATGTTCAAATCCCGTCTGAAAACATTTCTTTTTACTTGTGCACATGACAACTGGAAGTATTTTATCTGCTTTTTACTGTATTTAATAAATGTTTATGTTAATGTTTTAGAGGTTGATTTTTGCTTTTTTGTAATTTTATGCAGCTCTGAAGCACATTGAATTGCCTTGTGTATGAATTGTGCTCTACAAATAAACTTGCCTTGCCTAATATAGCTCTACATGTGCTACATATTTGACCAGTGGACACATTTTGCATTACTTGCTTTTTTAATCAAAGAGCCCTTCATGTTCTTTTAAGTTACATATTACTTCAGTAGGGATAATACAAGAAATGGAGTGCCACGTGATATACCGTGTTTTAACGCAGAACCGCTAATAACACCACATCAACTTCAGACATTGGCCGTTCGCCGATTGGTTTACTCCGCTTCCGGCCTTCTTGCGTTTGTTCTGCTCTAGAAATGTAGTTGGTGCCACGGCCTCCAGGCAAGCTGTCCCTGCCCTGGAAACTAACTGTCAGGCAGTTGAAAAGAACGCCAACACATTGTCAAAAAACACTGTATTACAGGGCCGTGCAGAGAGCTACAGAGGGGCAGGGGCTCAAAACTCAAAAG
This sequence comes from Neogobius melanostomus, assembly GCA_007210695.1. Taxonomy (NCBI): domain Eukaryota; kingdom Metazoa; phylum Chordata; class Actinopteri; order Gobiiformes; family Gobiidae; genus Neogobius; species Neogobius melanostomus. Next base: position 192,871 of record VHKM01000527.1, on the reverse strand, counting down.
GGCACTACACCCCCCCGCGATCGCTGACAAACCAACCGTTCCCGCGCCTCTTAAATTCTTATCACAATCACATTTATTTCGAATCCATTTTGTTAATTTATTTATTTACAAAAGTAAAATGAGCTGTATAGGAGCTAAAAATATAGATTTGTGGAAAGCCATCTGCTATTATTATTTCAGTTTATTAATACTGTTTTTTGCCAGTATCTTTTGCTAGTGGGGTACTTTTCAGGGGGCATCTGCCCCAGGCCAGAAGTGTCTTAGCAGCGCCCCTACAGAAACACAGACTTTCACGACGGTCTCCCTCATGTCTCTCTTCACTGGGCTGTGGCTGAAAACAGGGGCTTAAGACATAAACTATTGAGAATGTCTGGGCGTGAGTTTCACGTTGTTTTAAGAGAACATAGAGCTGAAATATTTTGACAAAAATACGTTGCGCGAGGATGCGGCGCTGAGCCGCGATAAACGGCGCTAGCGTCTGACACAAGGTTTATTTTTAGATCGTACAAAACTGTCGACTTGTTGACCTCATTAGTCCATGATTATGAGGCCGACTGATGTAAAAAAATAAAGAGCGATCTGAAGCACAAGGTGAGGAGATCGTTGCTCTGTGCAGGAGAGGCCTCTGCTCTGACTTCCTCCTCTCTGAGCGCCGCTCTCTGCAGCGTTCAGAGAGCGGCGCAGGACCGGTGGGCGGGGTATTGGAAACACATGATGAACTAACCAGGGGCATGTTCATTTAGGATTTAATTTATTAATATAAGATAATAAGGCTTATTGGGACAAAACCAATGATAAGGACTGTGGCAAAGCTTTGGATAAACAAACTATAATACAAATAAATAAAAGGTATGGAGGGAAGAGGGCACTTCAGGGGCATGGAGCAAAAGGGGCAGGGGCTCAAGCCCCCCCCTCTGCACGGGCCTGCTGTATTAGCTGCTTCTAATGAACTACTGTCGTTGTCCAGCAAAGCCGCGCACTACTAGTCCAGGGCGGATGAGATAACTTTAGTGGCTGGATCAGCACCGAGAATGTGTGTTGGGCTATGAGACAGACAGAAGACTCCCATAGGAGCTACAGCTAGCTCCGATCGATCATATGAAAACAATAAGCACCAATAGTAACTAAAACCATTAGCTACATATAAAGCTACATAATTGTGTTGTGCTTGTTATATTTATAGTCTAGTACACAATTCTCATCAACAAAGAGCCGTAGCATAACCTATAACGTTAGCCTTTATCTGCTAGCCACGAGTGCCAATCGGCCTCTGTTTAAGAGTTTTAGGCGGATTTGAGCTTAAACACCGGAGTAGACCTTGACGTAAACCTTGGGTGCATTGATGAAGATCAGTTGGACATCACAGTCAGTGCAGTTACATGGAAGAAGGGAAAGACAGATCGCTCACCTAGTCAGACTAGAACAGGATTGCCCAGATCCATGTAAACCCAGGAGATTCGTTTGGGGGACGGGGGAGCGATCCGACTTTCCTCTGAGCCGATCGGTGACCTGCCTGGGCTGATTGCAGTCAGATTGGGGCCACATGTAACAGTTTAGTCGAATCGAAGCGCATTGGATTAGCACAAAGTAACTCCGCCCCAGAAACGAACTGTCAAGCTGCCGAATACAAAACAACACATCATCAAATAACATTGTGTTAGCTCCTTCTAATGGACTACTGCCATTCAGAAGACTCCAACATGGATGACAGGAATGCTAATTTTGGTGGCTGGATCAGCACTGAGAATGTGTGTTGGGCCATGACAGACAGAAGACTCTCTTCGGAGCTAAAGCTAGCATTAGCACTGATCGATCATATTAAAACAAGAAATGAGCACCAATAAAGTCACTAAAACCATCAGCTACGTTTAAAGCGACTTTTAAAGTTGTGCTGTGCTAACTATACACGCAATAACGTATATTTTTTTTACACAATTCTCATCAACGGAAAGCCATAGCATACTGTAGCATTTTAAATCATTGCTTATGACACATTTCTATGCAAAAGCTTTTAACACTGTCTAGCACAAGGGTCACCAACCTTTTTTCAGCCGAGGGCTACTTCAAGAGCATTGAGTTGTTCGAGAGCTACCAGTTAAAACAAATCCTAAAGACTTGAACGTACACTGTTTACTTATAGGATATTGACCCCATATTATATCAATAGCTTTATTTTAAAGTCGTACTGAGTCACGAGAACAGAAATAATTGTATTTTTAAGAATCAGATTCAAGAAAATGAAGTGTTTTACACCTTAGAAAAAGTCTCAAGGGCTACTGGGCATGCCCCAAAGGGCACCTGGGTGCCCGCGGGCACCACGTTGGTGACCCCTGGTCTAGCATATCATGGCCAAAATCGGAGCTGTTAGTGCTTTGCTGCTTGTATATTGTGTTTTGTTTATTATTTTACTATAACCTTTTGTACTGTAGACCTTTTTGTGAAGCACTTTGGTCAAAAACAGTTGTTTTAAATGTGCTATATAAATAAATTTGATTTGATTTGATAGTATCATATTACGTTAGACTCTAGCTCACTGCTAACCATCTGTTTAAGCTCAAATCCATCTAAAACTCTTAAACACTGCGTGTATAGTTAAAGATCCGTAGGACATCGCAGCTACCCAAAACAGCAGCTATCTCTTAAAGCAACTTGGGCTAATAGGGGCTGTTTGCTAACAACAACATAGCAGCCTAAGGTCAACCGGAAATAATGTGCATAGCCATCAACCCCTGGCCCCTGGCCGAGAGGTGCGCCGCTCGTCTGTTGCATGTAAACATGTGTCACAGGTTTAAAAGCAACGGGAGCCTACGTAAGTGGTGCAATCAAGGAAACAAGGCGGTTTTAAAAAAGGAATTAAACCATTTTTTAAAAGGCCTGTATAAAAGTCAATATAAAACATTAAAAAGGACTAAAAGGAGAGTAAAAAAAGGCTAAAAGGAAGGGTGGCTTTAAGGTGCTATAGTCGTCAGGTCTCCAGGGGGGGGTCCGGTCGGCTCCGGGAGACTCTCACGGAGATGCTGCAAGGGCCCTACTCGGGGCACGTAGGCTGGGGGAGCCCGCCGCCGCTACTCGACCCCGCCGTGCCTGTCCGGGGGACATCCTTGGCCTCGACGTGCCGTTCTCTCACCGCCATCGCGCAGCCCCTCCCGGTGCGTGGGGTCCAGTCCGTCCTGTTCTTGTTGCCTCGTCTCTCTGTCCGCGCCCGGCAGCCAGTCCACCCTCGTTTACGGCGCTCCCTCGTCCGGCGCCTTCCTGTGCCTCGTCCGTGCGTCTTCCCCCGTTCATACGTGCGTCGATGCCTCGATTTCTGTTTCTGCTGCCGCTGCGGCCCACGGAGCATGCCGTCTGGCACCGGCACTCCTGTGCCCTCTCCTCTCTCTCTCTCGTAGCTGTCTCTCTTCCTTTTGCTAAACCACTTCCGCCTTTTTCTTGTCCTGCAGCAGGTGTGTCCACTTAGGCAATTAGCAGGGGCGGACCAGGGCAACGAGCTGGAGTATAAAATCCACTTTAAAAACATGCACCATAAAAACACACTGAAAACTTAAAACTAGTCCGCTCGTGCCCATGACACATGCAAACAAGCCTTTTTCCTGGAAAACCGGACTCTACGGCTGGGAAGGGGGGAGGGGTTGTGGGGGTGAACATGTGCTTTTGTTTTGGTCGCGTTAACGCAATTACGACCCAGCGAGTGCCGACCGACGCCACTGTGGGACTGGCTTTAGCTAAATCTCTTGCTCACGGGACACGAACATTGGAAGAGAGCGAGAGAGAAGAGCCGGGCCGCGGGTCGGGCTCGGGCCCAGAAATCAGGCCCGTGCAGTGGCTGTCATGTAACAGGGACGAGACTGGTTTGACTGGTTCTTTCAGAAAATGGATCTTCAAATCTTTAGGACTAGACTTCACATGTAAATGTAGTGACATTTCCCAAATGTAGGACAAATAGATTTAAGAACACTTTTATCCCCTTTGCTGTTGGTTTTGTAACAGTTGTAACATTGTTAATTTTGATTTCTGTTAATTTTACCCTTTTGTGTCAAACAAAGTGATTTATTTATTTATGTATTTTCTGCCATAACAGATATGAATAAAAGTTGCTCCGATCCAAATTTGATAGAGTCCAAAGTTTGTTGTAATTTACTCTTCAGTCGCAGTTGTTTACAGTTTACTCTCTGCCGCCGCTTCCCTTGTGAATAAATGTACTGTATAAAAGTTCGGTCCGACACGGGGCTTTGTCATTCTGCCGTCTGTGTGAATGACTTTTATAATGGAGCTCAATATAACCTATATTATTCTTGATGGTTATGTGGATTTGGAAAAATACAGAGCGCTCTATTTTGTCATATTTTTCTCAGCTTTTGTCGTCATCATCTGCAGCAACAGCACTATTGTCTGGCTCATTTTGATCCACAAAAACCTCCACAAACCAATGTACTTTTTCATCGCTGCTTTGTTACTAAACTCAATTCTGCTCAGCTCTGCTATTTATCCCAAAATATTGCTAGATATTTTGTCAGAGAAGCAGGTAGTGACTTATTCAACATGTCTCTTTCAGTGGTACATATTTTATTCAATTGCAGGGGCTGAATTTTGGTTGTTGATGTTCATGGCCTTGGACAGGTATCTGGCCATATGTAAACCTCTGCAATATCCGACTATTATGACTAAATCCATGGTGAATGTGTTGTTAACAGTAGCTTGGACTGTGCCAGGTTTTCAAATGGCAGTACTTGTTTCAGCAGCGAGTCAAAGGAAATTTTGCAATTTCATTTCCAGGGGCATCATTTGTAACACCACAACACACAACATGCTCTGTTTTCCATCCGCTGCATTAAAAAGTTGGGGATTGTTCACTTTGGTAAATTCAGCTTTTGTCCCTGTGATTTTTAACTGTTTTACCTACATAACATTTTTATAATCGCAAACAGAAGAGGTCCTGAAGTGAGAAAGAAAGCCATGAGCACATGTTTACCCCACTTGGTAGTTTTGTTCAACTGTTTCTGCCTGAGTTCATTTGACGTGTTATTGGCTCGAGTTGACGGAGAATTTCCCAAACTAGGGCGTTTCATTATGAGTGTTCAGTTTGTTTTGTATCACCCTCTCTTTAACCCTTTCATTTATGGGCTGAAAATGAAGAAAATATCAACACATTTGCAGAGAATTCTGTGCTGTCAAACACGTTGAGTGACTGTGATGCAATAAATACAAACTTCAGTGAATCTAATTTTATATAAATGTCAAGCATTTGACTTCTCGATATTCAGACTCAGATTTCAAAGCTTTTTTCCTTTTACAAATGTTTGTTTTCAATATTCTGAATGAGCCATTTTCATGTGTTTGTTAAAAATGTCCAAATCGGAGGTTATATGAACTCCCCTCAATCCTCAAGCTATACCTTCAACACAGTCTTGGTCCTTTCTCCCACACTGGTGTCAAATCTGACTCAAACCTAAATTTGTTATAGGCTGATTTATTTGAATTAGTTTTTTTCCTTTACATTTCTTCAGCTGTAGCTTTAAAGCAAGTTGCTATTGGCTCTACACATTTAGACTTTTAGGGCTCATTGTCACTTTATATTAAACTTGGGGCAAACTGATCATTTTTTAGCTGTAGGCCTATTTTAAACATCACTGGCTTCTTCTGTGAGTAGCAGAATTCAAGAAGGGTCAAAGTATTATTGTCAAACATTGTATTCAAGTGTTCGCTTATTTAGCGGTAATTAAATTTGCACACAAATGTGCCTATTCATGCCTCGTTATCACACCTCTTTCATGTAACAAAGTTGGACCAGTAAACTTGAATATTTACATTAATTGACACTCTGACAATGTTCAAATCCCGTCTGAAAACATTTCTTTTTACCTGTGCACATGACAACTGGAAGTATTTTATCTGCTTTTTACTGTATTTAATAAATGTTTATGTTAATGATTTAGAGGTTGATTTTTGCTTTTTTGTAATTTTATGCAGCTCTGAAGCTCTTTGAATTGCCTTGTGTATGAATGTGCTCTACAAATAAACTTGCCTTGCCTAATATAGCTCTACATGTGGTACATATTTGACCAGTGGACACATTTTGCATTACTTTACCCTTTTAATCAAAGAGCCCTTCATGTTCTTTTAAGTTACATATTACTTCAGTAGGGATGATACAAAAATGGAGTGCCACGTGATATACCGTGTTTTAACGCAGAACCGCTAATAACACCACATCAACTTCAGACATTGGCCGTTCGCCGATTGGTTTACTCCGCTTCCGGCCTTCTTGCGTTTGTTCTGCTCTAGAAATGTAGTTGATGCCACGGCCTCCAGGCAAGCTGTCCCTGCCCCGGAAACTAACTGTCAGGCAGTTGAAAAGAACGCCAACACATTGTCAAAAACACCGTATTAGCTGCTTCTAATGAACTACTGTCGTTGTCCAGCAAAGCCGCGCACTACTAGTCCAGGGCGGATTACATAACTTTAGTGGCTGGATCAGCACCGAAAATGTGTGTTGGGCCATGAGACAGACAGAAGACTCCCATAGGAGCTACAGCTAGCTCCGATCGATCATATGAAAACAATAAGCACTGTGAAAATATTGTTATACAATGTGGAAGTATTTCTATATATATTTTTATCATACTAGGCTTTAGTGATGATGTTCATCTATTTAACCGGTGCTGTAAGTTTTAGCTGAAACTGGTGTTCTAGACTCTACACCCTTTTACAACTGGGTGCGACTCTGAGTGTTATTGCACTTTGTTCTCTGCGAAAAGTTACCAGGGGTGAGGGGTGCTGAACTGGGTCTGAGCGGCTGCCTGAGGACAATGCCATGGAGTCAGATTGCAGAAGGAGTGGCAACAAGAACATTCCAAGAGCGCTGATTGGTTCGACGACAAGGACACGCCTACTTCTTCCTGTTCCTTTAAATTGCTCGAACACAGGAAGTGCTCTCTCTCTCTTCGCTGGAGCCGTTGGCCTACCATGTTTTCTAGGGACAGAGCTCAGATGACTTGTGTTTTAAGATTGTATTATGAGGGAATAAAACGATTGATTTTAATCGATCAAGCCTCCGTCTTTTGTTCCATATAATAACGAACACGCCGACAGCACCAATAAAGTCACTAAAACCATTAACCACATATAAAGCTACAGTCAATGCCATTTTGTTTTGTCGTCCTCATTCCCGCTTTCCGTGTGTCACGCAGTTGCGTGAAATATAATACATCTTATCGCCACAAGGTGGCAGGTAAGTCCACTTCAGCTCTGCCGGCGCCGTAAACTGAGCTATAAAACTGCTTGTAAATTTTGCCTGGTCAGTGTGAGTATGCTGGCGTAATGGTGAGTGCAACAGACTGGCACGCTGTAGACCGGGGTTCGACTCCCGTCTGAGGCACTTTTGCTCCGTGCCTTTTTTTTTCTTTTCTTTTTTTTTTTTTTTTACATTTTTATTGTTTCATATACTGTATGTATTCATGTAAATATCTTGTATAATCTGTGACAAAATAAATATCCTTGCATTGATTTCATATTCCTTTTTTAAACACTGCTATTTTGGTTGTGCAACAATATCACTGTTAATAATATAGTTTAAAAAAAATGTCATTGACAATCGACTGAACAGGTAAGGTTTTGTAAATGAAATCAAACATCTCTGTCCAATTAATCCCACAATTAACAGTGGTGTGAAAGTATGCCCGCACTGTCTGCTACTGCTGTATTCGAACGCACTCACTGGCTGCATCACGTTTATGTTATGTTATCTAATCGCCCCAAAAATGTAATTTTTTGTGAGCACCCCCAATGTTGTGCTTTATTGTCATAATCTTTATTCAGTGAACACCAGTTTATAACCTAAAATAAACTATGACTACCCTGTGGCTTAATAGCTCAGTCATAACGCGCAAGTTTCTGGTGCAGAATGAGCAGGGTTCAACACTATACTCCAGTGTTGAAAGCTTCTACTAAATTATTATTAAATGATTACATTTTTTTGACATTTACATTTTTTTACAATACTTAGTAACCCGTGAGTATTTTTTTTTTTTTAAGTTTACATGTTTATCAAGCTCCACGTGTACCGGTCTCCGCAACACTCACCTCAGTGATAGGCTATTAAAAATGTCTTGTCCTAAATAAAGGACGCACAGGCTCCTTTCACTTTATGACAGATAGCAAAGAAATTGCAACCAGATCAAATGTCGGCGCGGTTCATGCTAAACGCCCCACCAACACCACTTAACTCCCACCTGAACCGAGCCCATTTTCTATACTGAAAATGTCAAAGTAATCAAACACCGCCTCTGTGGCGAAACGGGATTATGAATGACTCTCACACCGGCGACCGGGGTACGAATCCCGCTCAGGCCATACTCTTAAACTTTTATGTTTTTATTTTATGTTTAAACGTGTTAGTATTAAATGCTATTTCTAAGTAATAGAATACCAAGAAGTTTAACTATTTTACTCTGATAAAAATCAAAAGTATTTCAACACTTTCAACAAAATGTATATTTTATTGATTTTAAACAATATTGTACTGCATAACTGCTGTATTTGCCAAAATTTGCCCACACTGCACATTTATTTGTTTGTTCTAAATCTAATAGTTCCTATATTAAGGTAAATAATAAAAGGCCATAGTTCAGTGGAATACAATGTAATCCATAGGTACAAAAGCAACAGCTGCACATGTACGGCCTGCACACTTTATTGAATTGCGAACATGGCAGTAATGATTTTGCATGGGTCGCGCCACGTGCTGCCATACGCTTTTAGATTTGGGTCAAGCTGAACTGGAGAAAATGCCCTCAGTTAAGGTGGGGGTTAGGAGGTTAATTTATGTCATTAGACCTACTGCATGACCCCCTCCCCCCAGAGGTGTGAAAACGCAGGGTCTATTCATTTGTAAATAGGCCTGAGAAATCAGGGCGGCGGGTGGAGCGTAGATGTCTCCTTTAAACACACTCAACTTACGTGTAAAGTAGTGAAAGGAGTAATGACATACTGTAGTAGTGATAAAAAAAAAAACGTACTATACTGAATAAGGGCATAATAGATGTAATAATAGATATTGGATATATATATGAACCAGGTATGCATAATAAAGGACTAATTTCACTTTATTTAAAAGGTCAGTTTACTATATAAACATATAAAACGATACAATTATCGTTGTATCACAAGACAGACATTTTTTGGCTTCTTTAGCTCAGGGGCTGGCTGCTGCTTCTCCATGATGTCTAGCACAATCTTCTCAATGGCGTGTTGAGTGAGAGATGAGGCGACTGAAAGAGCGGGGGGATTCACAGTGGCAGGCGGCATGGTGACAGGCACCGTTGTGCTACCTGCTGTGAGAGACTGCCACAGTGTCTGTGTTTCCTCAAGTTTTTCCGGACTGGTGTTCAGTGATGAGGATGTGTTTAGTTGTTTGCAGGTGTGTTTGATGTATTGTGATATGTCTAATCTGGTGGTTGGGTGCAGCAGGCTGTTGGGATCAGAGCTGGAGTTGTGGACAAGTGTGGCATACTCCTGATCCACAATTTTCAGCATGTCCTTCTGTCCGCGGTGTTTATTGAGACGACCATCAATAACTGCCTTCATGGGAGCAGGCCAGCGCTTGTGGTCCAACACAAAAACCCTCCCTCCTGTCTTCACTGGTCCGGTACGGGCTGCGGATGGAGAAGGCTTGATGGGCAGCGGGAGCAGCAGAGGTGTGGGCTCTAGGCAGAAAGAGAAATAGAATACGAGTGTCATCTATTTTATATTTGATTAAACTATTGCTATACATTGTTTTGACATAGCTAGTGGGCTGTTACCTAACTTGGATGTGGAGCCTGGTTTTGCGTCAGCGTCTATAGAGGAAGCCAGAGCAGCAGCGGCTGTGGGAGCTGTCACAGCAGTAGTAGTACATGGCACAGGATTAAGAGAAGAGAAGCTGAAGAGCCTGGTGAGAGCAGTTCCACTCGCTGAGCTCCTGCTCAGTGGGAAGCAGCGGAGGAGGTGGCCTATTGACTGCAGCTGTGGGCTGGACTGGACGCTGGATGGCTGGACGGGCTAAATGATGAAAAAAAAAGAAAAGCTTTATTCAATTTATACTCGTCTGAGCACTTATACCATTTTCCCACTCCTCCACCTTATAGATAAGGCCACACATGAACAACAGCAGAAAGCAATGTGTCTCTTGCAATAATCTACTTCATGTTTAACTTGGGTTTGTTATTAAATGTGTCATTAATTATATCAATAATATGGTGCTTTGTTTGTGCACAGCACAGCTTTGGTTGTGAAGCACTTTAGAAATAAATCTGATTGATTGATGTACTGTAATCGTTGAGGGGGAAACCTGAAATGACATTCTCACTTTGCTGTCTTTCTTCATTGGAAGGCTCTGAGTCAGGCTGAATGAGCGCTGTAGGAGGAGTATCAGAAGGGGAAAGAGTTTCTGGGAGTAAACATTAAAAAAATTAAATACAGAAGGTGCATCGTGGTATGTAAGAAATGTATCACAAAAACAGACCTGGAACTGAGGTGTTTCTGGCCTCAGGAAGCAGAAACTTAAGCTCTTGTGGAAGAGGCAGAGGGGACTTCAGAGGCACCGCAGCTGGAACAGCTGGAGAGAGGAGAGAGGTTAAAGTATCCACTGTAAAGGCTGAGCTGTAGTTATACACTGAGTTATTGTAAAGTGTTTTGGGTGGACCATCTCCTGATTCCTTCAGGGCAATGGGCACGGACTAAGCAGCTATAGAGAAGAAACTGCAATTAGTTTTTATTTTTGTTAAATCATTTACAGTTTAACCAAATGTTAGTAAAATGAACACACAGCATTCAGCTGTTACTTCTCCTGCTCGTTTGCTGACTTGTTATGTTTTGAGATTATTTAACGTTTCACATTATCCAGAATAAACATAATTTGAGGAGGGGAAGCACTCACATCAAATGTTAAAATACAAAACAGCACTCACCACTTCACACATATTCACAACCATGCATAATAAAAAAGTCACTTACCCTCATCGCAGATGGTATCAATTCATAGTCACTTGGACTTTAGGCAGAACACACATGAGAGGAACAAAGCAGAAAGTGACCGGAACGTGGTCGTTGGGCCCTTGCGGAAAACCACATTGACTCGGCCAGGGGAAAACAACTGTCTTCTTCATTTTCTCTGAAATGACACAAGAAATTGTAATCAGAAACCATGAAATATTAATTTAAAAAAAATAACAACTAAAAGAACATAGTGTGCAATCATTCACCAATCAAACTACTATAATTACATCATTATAAGATGTTAAATGTTGAAGTACAAGTAATATATCTAATTTCATTAGATTAGTTGTTTATCATGATACCACTCAACCAAATATTACAAAGCATTATAAAAAATACAAAATATATGCCTCAATTTAATTAGTACACAAACAAAACAATCAGGATAACAACGTGAATGAAATAACTTGATTTGTGAGTAGCTTTGTATTTTATTACTCTAACTCATAACTTTACAGTACATGACAGCAATAAATCAAAATATAAACGTAGCACAAAAAGCTTTTAATCCAAGTTGCAGTCGAGTGAACAACAATAAAAAAAAAACTCCGACTTTGGGTCTACTGTAACATTGTTTACGCACATACTTATTGATTTGAGCCCTAAAACTAAAGGATGATAAACAAAAGTACCATATTAACCAAAATCATAAAAAACCCTGACAAATCCAGGAATAAATGTTAGCTTTAGCGTAGAATTACTACATGTGACTGATCGAGTCAATACATCGCAACCGCGTTACTGTAAACAATTAAACACACTCAACTTACGTGTAAAGTAGTGAAAAGGGTAATAATGAAATAGTAGTGATAAAAAAAAGTGTTCTACACTGAGTAAGGGCATCAAACATAATGAAAATAAAGCTACGTTGAAACAGCATGACAGTAACTTAACCATAAAAACTACTCAAATGTCTGTTCTAAAAGACAATCTATCAGAGTGTTTTGCAAACTTAAATGACTAAAACAGTGAAAAGATTACCCAATCTGGGAAGAAAAGTTGCTTACCGTTTTGTTACTCACGGGACGGGACGCCAATGCCAGAACTGGAAAATTACTAGCAAAAACGGAGCCGCCGGGACAGCGACGCCGCAGGCCAAACGTGTAATTGCAAGGAGGGCAGTGGTTTAGCACTACCATTGAAAATGAATGGGGCCGGTTTAGGGCTGTTTAGCAAAAGAATCATTTGTATATTTAATCATTTCTCTCCATGTTTTGTGTCTCATGAAATAGAGCATGTCGCTGCATTATCTGCCACTTTTTGCTATATGTATCCACGTTGAAGAGAAAAGGCAAAAAAAACAGCATTCAGTGCCCGGGGTTCGAACCCACGAAAAGAACACTAAGATTATTTAGAGCCAGGTACTCTACCCATGAGGCCACCGTATTCTCACTGTCAAAATACTGTTTCCATGCGGACTTATAAGTCATTACCTGAGCGAGTAATTCGCCGACACAGCTACAGCACAAACATGTAGGCTATTACAATGCGAGATATACAAGGCTTATAATATGTTATAAAAGAGTAGGGTTATGAGTGAAAACCATTATCTCTGCTGTGCTCCATTATCCGCGTGTACCAGGCGGTGAAGAGAGAAGAAAGAGCTCACAAGTGCCACCTGGTGGTTGTTTGGGTCATTGCAGCCACTGGGGAAAAAAAAAAAAAAAGACGCGTGATTCACACGTGATACCACGTGTGTTTCACGCGCGGGAGGCGACAAAACAAAGTGGCACCCGCTGTACATAATTGTGTTGTGCTTGTTATATTCATAGTCTAGTACACAATTCTCATCAACAAAGAGCCGTAGCATAACATATAACGTTAGCCTTTATCAGCTAGCCACGAGTGCCAATCGGCCTCCGTTTAAGAGTTTTAGGCGGATTTGAGCTTAAACACTGGAGAAGACCTTGACGTAGACCTTGGGTGCATTGATGAAGATCAGTTGGACATCACAGTCAGTGCAGTTACTTGGAAGAAGGGAAAGCTGGATCTCTCGCCTAGTCAGGATTGCCCAGACCCATGTAAACCCAGGAGATTCGTTTGGGGGACGGGGGAGCGATCCGACTTTCCTCTGAGCCGATCGGCGACCTGCCTGGGCCGATTGCAGTCAGATTGGGCCACATGTAACAGTTTAGTCGAATCAAAGCACATTGGATTAGCACAAAGTAACTCCGCCCCAGAAACGAACTGTCAAGCTGCCGAATACAAAAACAACACATCATCAAATAACATTGTGTTAGCTCCTTCTAATAGACTACTGCCATTCAGCAGACTCCAACATGGATGACAGGAATGCTAATTTTGGTGGCTGGATCAGCGCTGAGAATGTGTGTTGGGCCATGACATACAGAAGACTCACTTCGGAGCTAAAGCTAGAGTTCGCGCTGATCGATCATATTAAAACAAGAAATAAGCAGCAATAAAGTCACTAAAACCATCAGCTACGTTAAAAGTGACGTTTAAAGTTCTGCTGTGCTAACTATACACTCAACAATGTATAGTGTTTTACACAATTCTCATCAACGGAAAGCCGTAGCACTTTAGACTTTAGATTTTAGCTTACTGCTAACCTTCTGTTTAAGCTCAAATCCATCTGCGTATATAGTTAAAGATCCGTTGGACATCGCAGCTACCGTAAAACAGCAGCTATCTCTAAAAGCAACTTGGGCTAATCGGGGCTCTTTGCTAACAACAACATAGCAGCCCACGGTCAACCGGAAATAACGTGCATAGCCATCAACCCCTGAAAACAAGCCTTTTTCCTGGAAAACTGGACTCCACGGCTGGGAAGGGGGGAGGGAGAGGGGTTGTGGGGGTGAACATGTGCTTTTGTTTTGGTCACGTTAATGCAATTACGGCCCAGCGAGTGCCGACCGGCGCCACCGTGGACTGGCTGTAGCTACATCTCTTGCTCACGGGACACGAACATTGTTTACCTCACAATGGGTTTAAAAAAAGTTTATACTTTGACATGTGAGAGCCTAACATGATGTCATGACGTAAACGAGGAAATGAATGTGAGGCTCCCATCAGAGCACCGCTCTCAGTGCTGCTTGTAATAAACTACACCTCAGTCGACCTCTTCTCCTTTTATAAACGACACCCTATTGCAAGTGGCGCAGGCAACAGCTGGAAGACCACTTGGAAAATAACCATCGTGATTAGAGCTTGTGCTGTCCTTGCGCCAGGCACAAGATCTGGCCCACTGAGATAAGCCCAAAACAGCAGTCTGGTCGGAACACTTACCTTTGGCTAATCGTGGCTAACTGTTTGCTAACAACAAACATATGCTACAGGTCAACTGGAAATGGTCCACATACTCAACAACCCCCTGCTGGCCGGGAGTTGCGCTGCTCCCAAAGGAAAATAGGATCAGTGGCTGTCATGTAACAGGGACGAGACTGGTTTGACTGGTTCTTTCAGAAAATGGATCTTCAAATCTTTAGGACTAGACTTCACATGTAAATGTAGTGACATTTCCCAAATGTAGGACAAATAGATTTAAGAACACGTTTATCCCCTTTGCTGTTGGTTTTGTAACAGTTGTAACATTGTTCATTTTGATTGCTGTTAATTTGACCCTTTTGTGTCAAACAAAGAAATCTATTTATTTATTTATTTTCTGCCATAACAGATATGAATAAAAGTTACTCCGATCCAAATTTGATAGAGTCCAAAGTTTGTTGTAATTTACTCTTCAGTCGCAGTTGTTTACAGTTTACTCTCTGCCGCCGCTTCCCTTGAGAATAAATGTACTGTATAAAAGTTCGGTCCAACACGGGGCTCTGTCATTCTGCCGTCTGTGTGAATGACTTTTATAATGGAGCACAATGTAACCTATATTACTCTTGATGGTTATGTGGATTTAGAAAAATACAGAGCGCTCTATTTTGTCATATTTTTCTTAGCTTTTGTCGTCATCATCTGCAGCAACAGCACTATTGTCTGGCTCATTTTGATCCACAAAAACCTCCACAAACCAATGTACTTTTTCATCGCTGCTTTGTTACTAAACTCAATTCTGTTCAGCTCTGCTCTTTATCCCAAAATATTGCTAGATATTTTGTCTGAGAAGCAGGTCGTGACTTTTTCAACATGTCTCTTTCAGTGGTACATATTTTATTCTATTGGAGGGGCTGAATTTTGGTTGTTGATGTTCATGGCCTTGGACAGGTATCTGGCCATATGTAAACCTCTGCAATATCCGACTATTATGTCAAAATCCAGGGTGAATGTGTTGTTAACAGTAGCTTGGACTGTGCCGGCTTTGCAAGTTGCAATAACTGTTTCAGCAGCGAGTCAAATGAAACTTTGCAATTTCATTTCCAGGGGCATAATTTGTAACACCACAACACACAAACTGCTCTGTTTTCCATCCGCTGCATTAAAAAGTTGGGGATTGCTCACTTTGGTAATTTCAGCTTTTGTCCCTGTGATTTTTAACTGTTTTACCTACATAAACATTTTTATAATCGCAAACAGAAGAGGTCCTGAAGTGAGAAAGAAAGCCATGAACACATGTTTACCACACTTGATAGTTTTGTTCAACTATTTCTGTCTGTGTTCATTTGACGTGATATTGGCTCGAGTTGACGGAGAATTTCCAAAACTAGGGCTTTTCATTATGAGTGTTCAGTTATATTTGTATCACCCTCTCTTCAACCCTTTCATTTATGGGCTGAAAATGAAGAAAATATCAACACATTTGCATAGAATCTTCTGTGCCGTCAAACACGTTGAGTGATTGTGATGATATAAATACAAACTTCGGTGACTTCTCAATATTCAGACTGACTTATTCAGATATTTCAAAGCTTTTTTTGAAAATATGTTATACATTTTTATTTTCAATGGTCTGAAAGAACTATTTTCATGTGTTTATTAAAAATGTCCAAATCTGAGGTTATATTAACCCTCCTAAGTCCTTAACCTATACCTACAAAACAGTCTTGGTCCTTCCTCCCAACACTGGTGTCATATCTCACTCAAACCTACATTTGTTATAGGCTGATTTATTATTATTGTTTTGTTTTATTTCCTATTACAAAGCCATTCCTTTCGGGGTTCATTGTTACTTTATATCAAACTTAGGGCAAACTGATCATTTTTTAGCTGTAGACCTATTTTAAACATCACTGGCTTCTTCTGTGAGTAGCAGAATTCAAGAAGGTTCAAAGTATTATTGGCAACATTGTATTCGATTGTTTGCTTATTTAGCTATGATTTAATTTGCGTAAAAATGTGCCCATTAACGCCTCGTTTTCACATCTCTTTCACATAACAAAGTTGGACCTGTAAACTTGAATATTGACACTATTTGACACTCTGACAATCTTCAAATCCAAAAGCACTTTGAATTGCCTTGTGTATCAATTGTGCTAATTTAGCTCTACATGTGCTACATGGAGTGTTGTCATGGCGACGTGAAAACAGGAAGCGACCCTCTCTCCTTGTGCCACTGAGTTTTTTTGCCTTTTTCTGCGAACTGCATTTGTGGTTTATGTGTTCCACATCGTTTTTCTGGATACTTTTGTACGTCTTTGCCGTGTTTTTGTGGAGCTTTGGTGGATTTGTTTACTTTGAGAGTCTAAAATGGTCCTGAAGAAAGCAGCTTTTTAAAGGTAAACAAAATGCTAGCTTATCAGCTAAACCCAGGAGGCGTCACAAGAGGCGCTACAGGAAACAAAAAGGGACAAACGAGAGATGGTGAAAGACTGTTGTGGAGCGGAGGGAGGAAGAGGAAGGAGGAGGTGGAGCTGACCAGTCCAGGACACCACGCTCTGAAACAGGGACAAACCCAGGAGGCGCTGCACCGTTTCAGAGGAGACAGAGGGCAGCCAGGTTTCCTCCGAGTGCTACAGTTTCCCCGACCTCCAAGGTCATGCGGGTCAGGTTGACACACAGTGACAGCGCGGCTCAGCCGCAGCAGCTCAGGACTAACACCTGAACACTATTTCGTTGTACACTTGTACAATGACAATAAAGCACTTACTTACTTACTACTTACTTACATATTTGACCAGTGGACACATTTTGCATTACAGTTACATGTTACTTCAGTAGGGAGAATTCAAGAAATGTGTGAGTGCCACGTTACATGAGTCTATACATGATCCAAGTCTAGTTACACAAAATTAAACATGTCGATTTTCTAAACAGATAAAAAGGGGAACTATATTGTAAGGCGTAATAACACCCTAGGAGCACTTCGACGTCCGCGCAGAAAAGTAAAGAGATTACTGCGCGGACGTCGTTTCTAACTTTACCCCTGTTTGGGTCCATAGAGGAGAGGAGGAGAAGCTAAATGTTAACAGCATATTTGGTCTTTTTGCGTGACTTAGCACACGCACAAAGACCAGACAGGTACGCATCAACCCGTCTAAGCTCAGGTAAGAACATATCTCAGTATGCAAAAATTGGTGGTCTATTACTTTAAGGTGATACCAAAGACAAATTTCCATGTTGGTGGACAAATAAAGTTTTCGTATTTGTTTATTAGCATGGAATCGCTAATAACATCAACTTCTGACGTCGGCTCTTCGCTGATTGGTTTACTACGCTTCCTGTTTTCTTGTGTATGTACTGCTCTAGAAATGTAGTTGATGCCATGGCCTCCGGACTCAATCCATGATGAGTCTGGATTTTTCCAGCCCCGGAAACTAACTGTCAGGCAGTTGAAAAGAACGCCAACACATTGTCAAAAAACACAGTATTAGCTGCTTCTAATGGAATTCTGCTGGTCCAACATGGATGTCATAACTTTAGTGGCTGGATGTGCACCAAGAATATGTGAGGTGGCGATCTGACTTTCCTCTGAGCCGATCGTCGACCTGCCTGGGTCGACTGCAGTCAGATTGGAGCCGCTTGTAACAGTTCAGTATCATCAAAGCGCATTGGATTAGCACAAAGTAATATCGTCCGGCCCCGCAAACCAATTGTCCGGCTGCCGAACGCAAAAACAACACATCGTCAACTAACACCATATTAGTTGCTTCTCATGAACTACTGCAAGGCCGCACACTACTAGACCGACGTGGATGACATCATTTTGGCTGGATCAGCGCTGAGAATGTGTGTTGGGCCATGACAGACAGAAGACTCCCATTGAAGCTACAGCTAGTGTTAGCACTGATCGATCATAATAAAACAAGAAATCAGAACCAATAAAGTCACTAAAACCATCAGCTACGTTTAAAGTGGCTTTAAAAGTTGTGCTGTGCTCAGTGCTGGCGTGGCTAATCGGGAGATTCGGGCCATTTCCTGAAGGGCTGGTCGGGGAAAGGGCCGGTCTGGCCGCTGATTTTGCCTGGCCGCACTTACACAGTCACGGCTGCAGTGTAGCAACCCACACTGGGCTGAGCATGGGACCCGGCCGGCCCGGAGGGTAGATCCGGCCCGCAAACAATAAAATATGGCCCACTCCTCATTTTCCATAGAAAACAAATTTTGGGCATTATGCATCCGCACCGCTTTGCGCAGCAGTGTCTGCGGCTCTGCGACCATCACTCGCCACAGCCGCTCAAATGAAAACATGGCTCTGTCAAACTGGGTAAAAAAAAAACAGAAAACAGGAAAACAGGAGGCTTATCGTTGGACGGACTGACAGATTTCACCAAACCGAAGCACAAGGGCCATGTGCATCGTGTTTTGGGAGTTTCGTTTGGATTATCACATGCAGAAACAGGACCGTCAACGGGAGATGGAAGGCGTGTTTCCCTGTCTTCCTTGTTACTCCAAGGTAAGGAACAGCTGTTTGTGTTTGTTAAGTGGGTGATGTGACGAAGCCGATGGCGCGTGAGTTTGAGAAGCTCCTCATATGAAATTGTGTTATTCTGTATTGCCTTTGGCCTGGTTCAGATGTGGTTTAGTCCTGCTCTAGCCCTGATATTGCCTTTTTTGCATTGATTTTGTCATGGTTTAGTTCTGAGTAGTCCTGGTTTATTATTATTATTATGGTTTATTAAAAATGACTCAAAACGCTGGAATATAAATACAACATTTATCTTTACACCTAATACTATTCGAGCAATGATGATAATAACATTCTAATTTATTTCAAAAATATGCCAAATGATCACCCCAGAAAAATCTGTCCCAGTATAAATGTGGTTAAATAGCCCTGGTCTGTCTTTGTTTAGTCTTGATAAGAGGATAATAGTTGAATGTACCTATATTCTATTTATGATTCAATGTTTATTTTTCTCTTATTAATAATTTACAATAAATGTTAACTGTTAAAGAGAATGTAGCCAAATCTTAGAAAATAAATACATGCTTTTCATTGTAACATGGTTAAAGCAGAGCTTTGAAAAATAGTTTATTAAGTGTTGTTTTGAGGCGACCTTTTTGCAGCCTTCTTTGTCAGAGCGTCTTCGTGCGGATTGAGGGCCGGTCTCAGCCACAATTCCCGGGCCTAAAATGAGTCCCACTCCGGCACTGGCTGTGCTTATTGAATGTACACCGTAGCATCGTATCACTTTAGCTCACTGCTAACCATCTGTTACTTTGAGCTCTAACACTACGTGTAGTTAAAGATCCGTAGGACACCACAGCTACCCTTAAACAGCAGCTATGTCTTAGAGCAACTTGGGCTAATCGGAGCTAACCGTTTGCTAACAACAATATAGCAGCAAAAAAAAAATGTTGGTGTGTTCTGCCACTGAGTACATTTCTAATCCAAATCAGAGATGTATTAAGATTAGGACCAGCCCACTATCCTTAAGATTAGTGGCTAGGGCAGGGTCAGGGTTAAGCTGATTGGGTGATATATGCTTGATCATCAATCAATCAAGCGCTTTTCATACTGAAAGGTATCACAAAGTGCTTTACAGATTACAACATTTAAAACAATACACCCCGCATCATATATTTATATTTATATTTATACACACACGCACACGCACGCACACTTTCACTTTCCTTTCTGTTACGCTGAGCAGAGTGGAGCGCGTTAGCTTTTTGTTTGCATCCTGAGCCAGTTGTGGCTCTTTTCGAACATATGGGCAAACTTTATTGGGAATTACGCAGTTCGTTACCTTGACTTGAATATTTACAGCAAAGCATTATCTCCAAGATGTTGTCTCATGTTGGACGTATCGGCGCCTTTTGCTGCAACTTTTTTTTTTTTAAGACCCCGCGGATACCCTGATAGACGGATCGGTGCGGCGTCAGCAGTGATGTGGTCGCTGTATCGGACTGTTGTGGTGAAGACGGAGCTGAGTCTGAGGCAAAGCTCCCGATTTACCGATCGATCTACGTTCCCACCCTCACCTATGGTCATGAGATCTGGGTAATGAGCGAACGGACAAGATCGCGGATACAAGCGGCCAAAATGAGTTTCCTTCGCAGGGTGGCTGGGCACACCCTCCGAGATCGGGTGAGGAGCTCAGTAACTCAGGACGAGCTCGGAGCAGAGTCGCTGCTAATTCACGTCGAAAGGAGCCAGCTGAGGTGGCTAGGGCATGTGTTCCGGATGCCTCCTGGTCGCCTCCCTCGGGAGGTACTCCAGACATGTCCTATTGGGAGGAGGCCTCGTGGAAGACCCAGGACACGCTGGTGGGACTATGTCTCCGAGCTTGCCTGGTGTCGCCTCGCGGTACTCCCAGAACAGCTGGAGGACGTGTGCGTGAATCAGGAAGTCTGGGCATTTCTGCTGAGACTGCTGCCTCCATGACCCGGCCTCAGATAAAGTGGAAGAAAATGGATGGATATATTAACACGGAATCGTTAATAACACCGCATCAACTTCAGACGTTGGCTCTTCGCCGATTGGTTTACTCCACTTCCTGTTTTCTTGCGTATGTTCTGCTCTAGAAATGTAGTTGATGCCACGGCCTCCGGACTCAATCGATGATGAGTCTGGATTATTCCAGGCAAGCTGTCCCTGCCCCAGAAACTGTCAGGCAGTTGAAAAGAATGCCAACACATTGTCAAATAACACAGTATTAGCTGCTTCTAATGGAATACTGCCGTTGTCCAGCAAACTAGTCTAGCGCAGATGACATAACTTTAGTGGCTGGATCTGCACCGAGAATGTGTGGGGAGTGATCTGACTTTCCTCTGAGCCGATCGGCGACCTGCCTGGGCTGATTGCAGTCAGATTGGAGCCGCTTGTAACAGTTTAGTTGAATCAAAGCACATTGGATTAGCACAAAGTAACTTCACCCCAGAAACCAATTGTCCGGCTGCCGAAAGCAAAAACAACACATCGTCAACTAACACCATATTAGTTGCTTCTAATGAACTACTGCCATTGTCCAGCAAAGCTGCACACTACTAGACCAACGCGGATGACACCATTTTAGTAACTTGATCAGCGCTGAGAATGCGTGTTGGGCCATGACAGACAGAAGACTCCCATTGGAGCTACAGCTAGTGTTAGCACTGATCGATCATATTAAAACAAGAAATAAGCACCAATAAAGTCACTAAAACCGTCAAGCGGCTTTTAAAGTTGTGCTGTGCTTATTGAATGTATAGTTTATTACACTATTCTCATCAACAAAGAGCTGTAGCACACTTTAGCATTGTATCATATCACGTTAGATTTGAGCTCACTGCTAACCATCTATTTAATTTGAGCTTTAACACTACTACATACATGTAGAAAAGGCTGTATAAAGACTGGCGTGCTGGCCCTTTAAGGGGCGGAGCCTAGCCCACCAGTGTACAGCACGCGCTGAGTGAGAGGAAGAAAGGAGACGAGAGAAGACACGGAGTTACTTCTTAATGCTTACGTTTTTTAGTAGTTAAAGTTTATTTTGTTGTTGTCAGTCAGCCCACCTTGATGGTGTTTGTGCGTGCACATTACAAACACATTACAAACCACACACATACATTGGCAAGGTGTTAAGGACAACTTCAAATCTCCATTAAACAACATAAATCAACAGAAGACTCCTTTTTGAGTTCTGACAAGACTCACCACAGTGATTTGAACTTTATTTACCCAGCTTTATACAGTCACTATTTTTCATTGGTCCTTCGAGCCGGATAAGCAAATTGCTGTTTGAAGATGCAGCAGTCAGCAGTAACAGACACTAGACCCAAAAGATCTTTGTCAGTGCCTTCCTACCTGTCGGATTTTGACCTGAGTGGACCAGGGGCTCAGAGTAAATTACGAACACCAGTGGCAGATGAAAGTGTGGCACCAGTGGATTTAACAACGTTGCAGCGTCCAATCACCACAAGAACTCCATCACCACCAGTTAGCCAGAGCTTTGACCTGAGGGATTTCGAGGAGCGTGAACAGTTTAGCCAATCTATGGGGCAAGCCACCGGGGGGCAGCAGACCAACCAAGTCTCTGAGTTTAGTGCTGCTCTCAAAGAGATGCGCCAAGAGAATGCTGAGCTCCGCAAACAGATCCAGAGCCTGATGGTTGCTTTACAGCCCCAGCCAGCAGCACACCAGCCTCTGCTCACGTTTCCTCCACATCAAGGTGTGTACAGTGGTGGTTATGGACCCTAGCAGCCGTCACCCAATACTTCAGCCCAACAGCTGCTACAACATCCGACACTCAGCTCCCAAGGAAACCTGGCTCAAGATTTTTCTCAACTTAGAGTTTCCCAGCCATCAAGAGGCCTACCCAATATTCCATACTATGCAGCCACGCCCCAGCAGAGTGCGCCTTCATATACAGGTAGAGATTCTACATTCTTTCAAGCACCCTACTCTAACAGGCCGCAGAGAGAGACCACATATGTGACCCGCCGTGGGAACCAAGGACACAAGTCGGCAGCCCGTGTCTCGAGAAAAACGCAAACAAAGTTTTTTTGGGGGAAATTGGTGATTTTCACTTTTGTGCAGAATCGTTCAGTTGAAGTCACGAAGTAGCCTCTCCATGTTTAAGCTAGCAGTATTAGTATATTTAAAAGTGTTAACTTTTAGGTTCAAAACGACTAGTTTGAGGTGGGTTTCGGAGCTTGCAGTAGGGGCGTGACTTTGTCTGTGTCTATTTACATACTGAGTAAACACCGCGGAGGATGAGAAGCAGAGCTGCTTTCAGTTGTGTTGTTGACACATGCTTTAGCAAACAAATGCCACACAAAAAAGGCTGTTTTATACATACGCCTATTGTCGATCAGTTTTCAGGTTGAAAAAGTCTTGTTTTGTCAGAGAAATAGCGCATGCCGTGGGGGCGTGTCATTGTGCGCGTGTGGCTTCAGGACTCTAAGCTTCGCCTGTGTGGCTCTCAGACTCAGACATGGATCTACTATAATATCAGAGGCCGGCGCTACTTACGCTTTAAAGTGGATTTACGACGAGTTTTTCTGAGCAAAAGGCAAAGGTTACTTCAGACGGGTGAAAGATTGTTTTTTATTGCTTGTGGCGTGCCAATGTGTGCTGTGCTATTGTTAGCTAACATGCCGGTGTTAGCATGGGAGGCAGTGATCTAGTCACGAGGAATTAACCTTCTATTTACACAAAATCAAGATCTCTACACACTTAAACTACTCCATAAATGTAGTCAGCGCATCCCTAGCTTTCAGCCACTTCTTATTTGAGAGAGATCCACTTCATATTTTCGGTTTTATGCCCAGATACACTTAGTGGCTATATAAAGTTGTGAAACAAACACGATACGTCGCGATGTCGGCCTTTTCTCTCCTGTATGTGCATTACTAAAGTAGTACAGGAGTCTTTTCTAAAGTTATAACTTCAGTTATGTCCGGAGTCTGTAACTCTCTCAGCCTGAGGCTGGAGCTGACACAGGGAGGGACTGGGGAGAAGCGCAGCAGCATTTTCACTGTACATTGTCATGTTTACAACCATAAACATAAAGATTTTATTTTGAATTTTTTACTGAAAGTTCACACACGAGTAACAAACAACTGTGAAGTGAAAGCAAAATGATACATGATTCTGTTATTTTTGAAAAGTGGGGAGTGCACAAGTATTCATACAGCATGACTTAATACTTTGTGGAACCTCCTTTTGCTGCAATAACAGCAGAAAATCTTTCGGAGTATGACTACAAGGTTTGCACATCTAGAGACTGATTTTTTGGGGGGGATGATGTGTAGAAACAGTCTACTGTGTGAGGTTTCATGAATCAGAGCACCGCAATAACATTAAAATACCCAAAGATCTCTTCTCTTGTTTTTATATTGTAAACTTATCTTATCATTCTGGTCTGAAAAGCGCTCTCTAAGCAATGTTTGAGTGATTTGCTTTATTGATTGATATATTCTTTTTCCCCCCATAGTTTATTGCTTATTATCCCGGAGGTGCCCACTGTCGTTGTGTCCTTGGGCAAGACACTTCACCCACCTCGCCTCCAGTGTCTGCGTACACTGGTGTGTGAATGAGAGTGTGAATGGGTGACTGGTTCCTTGTAAAGCGCTTTGAGTGCCTAAAGCAGGTAGAAAGGCGTTATATAAAATGTGACCATTTACCATTTATTTATCATTAGCAAAAAATGACAATGGCAATAACATCTATTCGGATTCTGATTCATACTCATACTGTATATAATACATCACAGTTTTTGATTTGAACATTAAAATTATTTTTAACATAAAAGTTACAGATGTTACACAACACATTCTCAAGCCAGTGACAGTTTATCAATTGATATTAAAAAATTACAAAGAACAATAACAGCCTTCTGCTGTGAGGTGAGATCAATACATGAAACCAAAAATAAGACTGATACACATAATGAAACTGGTAAACAATGGTTTGTTGTGGAAGCAATAACCTTTTTGCTCCCTCCCTGTGCTTTACTGCTTTGAGGGGAGTTTGACAGGGGGTATGGCTTATCCCAATGAGATGTAAATGAGCCCTATTGTCACTCCCAACAGCAGAGAGGTGAGAATGGCCCAAAACTTTGGAGAGGTTTTTCAGCCCTTTGGGCTTTTTGGAGTTGTTAACTTCAAATCACCGCTACACCTCCAAATACAGTGCATCCGGAAAGTATTCACAGCGCTTCACTTTTTTCACATTTTGTTATGTTTACAACCATAAACGTAAAGATTTTATTTGAATTTTTTACTGAAAGTTCACACACAAGTAACAGACAACTGTGAAGTGAAAGCAAAATGATACATGATTCTGTTATTTTTTTTAAAATAGAAAAGTGAAAAGTGGGGCGTGCATAAGTACTAAGAACTAAGAAAGAAAACCATAAGAAATACCGTTTTCTGTTTGCTAGAAGCCACATGGAGGCCACATGGTGGCTTCTAGCAAACAGAAAATGGGACTTCTTATGGTTTTCTTTCAAAAATCGCTTGTTCTTGCCATTCTGCCATAAGGCCAGATTTGTGCAGTGTACGACTAGTAGTTGTCCTGTGTACAGTTTCCCCCACCTGAGCTGTAGCTCTCTACAGTTCATCCAGGGTCATCATAGGCTTCTTGGTAACAGCTCTGGTCAGTGCGGTCCTTGTTCGGTCAGTAAGTTTAGGAGAACAGCCGGGTCTTGGTAGGTTTGCAGTGATGCCACACTCTTTCTATTCCTGGATGATGTATTTAACTGTACTTTGAGAGATGTTCAAAGCTTTGGAAATGCTTTTATAACCTAACCCAGCTTTATACTTCTCAATAACTTTATCTCGGACCCGTCTGGTGTGTTATTGGACTTCATGATGTTGTTTAGTGACCAATACACTCTGACCATAGCTCTGAGGCCCTCACAGAACAGCTTAATTATACTGGGAGTAGATTATGCACAGGTGGCCTCTATTTAATGGTTAGGGCAAGGTGTGAACATTCTGCAGTCATTAGGAATGTTATAAAGGCAATTTAATGCACTCCGAAAATGCGTTATGAATACTTATGCACACCCCACTTTTCACTTTTCTATTTTTTGAAAAATAACAGAATCATGTATCATTTTGCTTTCACTTCACAGTTGTCTGTTACTTGTGTGTGAACTTTCAGTAAAAATTCAAATAAAATCTTTACGTTTAGGGTTGTAAATATAACAAAATGTGAAAAAAGTGAAGCGCTGTGAATACTTTCCGGATGCACTGTATTATCAGATTTCCATGTGTTACACATCGTTGGAAAGCTTGGAGACTACACTTTAATAATCTGTGAAAATCTCAAAATGCCCAAAATCGACTTGTGTCCCCCATTCCTGTGACTGGTCACATATAGGGGACCAAAGCCCACCATCCCTAGCTTTACATCACCAGACCCCAGAGAGTTTGCACGCATGAAGATTGCCTTAGAGAATCTTTTACCGGACAATGCTACTGAGAGATGATCCTCACAGATCACCTCAAGTGTGAAGAAGCTTCACTCGTGGCAGACTCCTATTGTAACTCGAGGCAGCCCTACACAGATACAATGGTGGCTCTCACTCGGATGTATGGACAGCCCCACAAGCTTGCAGTGCAACGGATCGCAGAGTTAATGGACGGTCCGAATATACGCAGTGGTGATGTTAAGAGCTTTCGTCTTTTCGCCCTCAACGTGCGGTCACTAGTAGGCATGTTGGAACAGTTGGGGCAAAGAGGCCAAGTCGAGTTAACCTGCGGCTCCCACGTTTCGAGGCTGTTAAGTAAACTCCCCTATGACCTCAATGCCAGCTTTAAGAGATTTATCCATCCCCTGAGATTGACCATTCCCACCTCGTAGACTTTGCTGATTGGCTAGAATACGAGCTGGAAGTTCAGGAAGACAGTATTAGGCCCCCCAAGAGAGAGGAGTCATATAACAAGAAGCCTGAAACCAGACGCACTCCCAAACCTTCAAGTAAGTCTGCTACTATCCTCCTGGGCACTGAGAAGGCTTCAGGATCAGGCACTGCAGCATCACCAATTCCCCCTGAACAGTCAGCCAGCAAGTCAAAGAGAGTGGAGTCAGCCAAGGCCTACTGTCCCTATTGTGACAATGACAAGCATTTCCTGAACAACTGTTCTAACTTTAAGGACTTGAGCAGGGAACAAAAGGTGGCGTGGACCAAAGCAAATAAGTGCTGGCGCTGCGGACGTAATCACCAAGCTGCTAAGTGCACACTTAAAGCTTCCTGCAAGACCTGTGCTAGGAGGCATCTGCTAGTGCTGCACGAGGTGAATGAGAGGGGAGAGGAGGAACAGGCTCCACCTCCTACAGAGAGCTGCCTTGTAAACACTGCCAACAAAGTGATGTCGACTATGTTGTTTTTAAGGCGCTTTATAAATAAAGTTGGATTGGATTGGATTGGATGTACGTCGACCGCCAGTCTACAATTGCAAGGTGCTACTGAAGATCAGTAAGGTAGTTCTGAGGAGCGGTGAGAAGTCCATGGAGACGTATGCTGTCTTAGACAACGGATCTGAGCGGACGATACTGCTCCAGTCTGCTGCCAAACAGTTGGGTCTCAAGAGAAGTAAAGAGGTGTTGGCTCTCCGTACAGTCCGACAAGAAGTGGAGAAGCTGCACGGGGCGGCTGTGTCGTTCATGATTTCTTCAGCAGCCAATCCTGACAAGATGTACAGTATCCAGAATGCCTTTACTGCGGAGCAACTCAGTTTAGCAGAGCATTCCCATCCAGTTGCCTCGCTCCAGCAAAAGTATACGCATCTGTCAGGTTTACCCCTCCCACCTCTAAACAGAGTCTGTCCCATGCTGCTGATTGGTGCCGACTATACGCACCTCATAACACCTATAGAGCCAGTCAGACTAGGACCACCTGGTGGGCCAGCAGCTGTGAAGACGCTCCTTGGATGGACGCTACAGGGACCAGCCCAAGCCATTAAATCTAGCCCTCATGTAAGTCACTGCCTCTTCACATCTGCACCATCACCGACAGAGCTGTTCTCATGTGTAGAGAAGTTATGGCAAATGGATGTGCTCCCTTACCGCAATGAGAAGTTGGCGGTTCGGTCACGACAAGACCAAGAGGCAGTCAAGCTTCTCCAAGAACAGACAGTGAGAGTTAACGTCAATGGCACTGAGCGTTATGCTACACCCCTTCTTCGAGTCAAGAACATGCCTGTCCTCAAAGCCACTCCCGAAAGCAGTGTTGCCACTCCTGAGAGGCACAGAGAAGCGCTTAGCCTGATCGCCGGAACAAGCCTCTGCCTACCAGAGGGAGATTGAGAAGCTTGTGGAAGGTGGCTATGCAGTGAAGTTGGCAGACCACCAAGTGAAGAGCAGTGAAGAAGCTTGGTATATACCCCAGCAACATAACAAGAAGAACTGGGTGGTGTACAACTGCTCATTCCAGTACCAAGGTCACAACCTCAACCAGCTCCTTCTACCAGGTCCAACTCTCAACCCTGCCTTGCTAGCTGTGCTATTACGCTTCAGGGAGCATGCTGTTGCCTTCAGTAGCGATATCCGTGGTA
The DNA here is from genome assembly GCA_007210695.1 of Neogobius melanostomus. Taxonomy (NCBI): domain Eukaryota; kingdom Metazoa; phylum Chordata; class Actinopteri; order Gobiiformes; family Gobiidae; genus Neogobius; species Neogobius melanostomus. Next base: position 164,566 of record VHKM01000527.1, on the reverse strand, counting down.
TGTTCCACCAAGTGAGACTCCTGCCTGCAGATCGACCACTGCTGCGGTTTCTATGGCGGGACATGAAGCGAGACTCTCCCCCTGATGTGTACGAGTGGCAGGTACTTCCCTTTGGAACCACTTGCAGCCCTTGTTGCGCAACGTTCGCGTTGCAGAAACACGTCACTGACCACAGTCATCCAGAGGAAGACGTGCGTGTTGCCATCAACAAGTCTTTCTATGTGGACAACTGTTTACAGTCTCACATGTCCAGCAGCTGCCAAGACTCTTGTGGATAAACTGCGCCATCTTCTGGTTGACGGGGGATTCGAGCTAAGGCAGTGGGCAAGTAACGATCCAAGTGTCATCAACCATCTCCCTCCAGACCTCAGATCATCCAGCTGCGAGTTGTGGCTCAATCAAGGTCAACCCGACATCCAGGAGCCAGCCCTCGGACTTCACTGGAACTGTAAGTCTGACACCCTCACCTACAAACACAGACATATCGACTGCTCAGTGGCTACAATGAGGAACATCTATAGAGTTTTAGCTAGCCAGTATGATCCTCTAGGCTACATAGTACCTTATACCACCCGAGCAAAAGTCATTGTTCGCCACCTGTGGGAGAAGAAGAGAGATTGGGATGACCCCCAACTCCCAGGGGAGCTGTTAAAGAAGTGGCATACATGGGAAGCAGAGTTGGCACACATTTCCGAGATAACACTGCCCAGGTGCTACACCAGTCCCAGTCTGGACCAACCCACCTGTACGAGAGACATGCATGTGTTCTGTGATGCCTCTGAACAGGCATACGGATCAGTGGCTTATCTGAGGACAGAGAATCCAGAGGGAGAAGTGGAGGTCGTCTTCCTTGCAGCGCGCTCTTGGGTTGCCCCCGAGAAGCAGCAATCTGTCCCTCGGTTAGAGTTGTGCGCTGCTCTAACTGGTGCCCAGCTCTACAAGGTTATCAGCACTGAGTTAACCCGAGAGCTGAAACGACTCGTTGTGTTAACCATGTCCAGTTCTAGTGTTCCAGATCCACTCCAGTACCAGACCTGGGACAGCTTCATAGAGGCCACAGCGCGTCAGCTTCACGGGTGGCCAACTCCAACATCCCTCTCACCGCGGACTTCTATGTTGCGGAAGCGGAAGCTGGAAGCCCTGCAACAAGCCCAAAGAGAGTCATTCCCGGAGGAAGTCACCCAGTTGAAGATCAGCAGTCGCCTTCTCCTACTTGCACCTGAGTTTGACGAGAAGACAGGGCTCATCAGAGTAGGAGGCCGTCTTCGCCGCAATCCTGACCTGGCAGTAGATGAAGTGCACCCCATTGTTCTCGACCCCAAACACGCTCTTACCCGACTCATCATACAGGACTATGATGATAAGCTCCAGCATCCCGGGCCAGAAAGGGTGTTTGCAGAGATCAGAAGGAGATACTGGGTGCTACGTGGACGTGAAGCAGTACGCCGCCATCAAAGATTCTGTGCTGAGTGTAAGAAGTGGAAAGGCCACTCCAACCCACCCAGGATGGCGGACCTCCCTTCAGCCAGACTGCGCCTCTTTAAGCCAGCCTTTTATTCCACAGGCGTGGATTGCTTCGGGCCGTACCCCATCAAGATTGGGCGCAGGAACGAGAAGAGGTGGGGAATATTGTTTAAATGCCTAACCACGAGAGCAGTCCACCTTGACCTGATTCCCAGTATGGACACTGATGCATTCCTAATGGCCCTGAGACGCTTTATAGCCAGGCGTGACCAGGTGACGAATTTCCGAGGAGGAGAACGTGAGCTGCAAGAAGCATTTCAAGCGCTTCATCCTGACCTCAAAGAGCAGCTTGCTAGTCAGCAAATCAAGTTCGCCTTCAACCCCCCTGGATCCCCGCACTTCGGAGGGTGCTGGGAACGGGAAATTCGCGCTCTTAAGACCGCTCTTTGAGTCACCATCGGAGCCCAGACAGTCACAGAGGAGGTGTTGCTCACAGTTCTGACTGAAATTGAGGGTATGCTCAATTCAAAACCCCTGGGCTACACCTCATCGGATGTAGCGGACCCTGACCCCGTTACTCCCAACTGTCTTCTCATGGGGCGGCGTGACGCCTCGCTCCCGCAAGTAGTCTACGAAGGCCCAGAAATTCTCGGGCAAAGAAGATGGAGGCACACCCAAATACTGGACGACCATTTCTGGCAACATTTCCTGAAGCACTACCTGCCAGGACTCCAAGCTCGCCAGAAGTGGCAGACCGAATCAGCCAATCTTCAAGTAGGAGACGTGGTCATGATCGTCGACAACCAGCTGCCACGGGCCCTGTGGCCTGTGGGCAAAGTATCTCAAGTTTTTCCTGGACCAGACACCCGGATCAGATCGGCTGAAGTGACTGTGAAAGGAAGAACCTACGTCCGACCAGTGGCAAGACTCGTCAGCCTACCTGCCCTACCTAAAGACGATTAGTCATTTGTTCTGTCAGCCTTTTTAGTTGTTCGTATTCACAGGTGAATACGGGGGCAGCTGTAGAAAAGGCTGTATAAAGACTGGCATGCTGGCCCTTTAAGGGGCGGAGCCTAGCCCACCAGTGTACAGCATGCGCCGAGTGAGAGGAAGAAAGGAGACGAGAGAAGACACGGAGTTACTTCTTAATGCTTAAGTTTTTAGTAGTTAACGTTTATTTTGTTGTTGTCAGTCAGCCCACCTTGATGGTGTTTGTGCGTGCACATTACAAACCACACACATACATTGGCATCAAGGTGTTAAGGACAACTTCAAATCTCCATTAAACAACATAAATCAACAGAAGACTCCTTTTTGAGTTCTGACAAGACTCACCACAATGATTTGAACTTTATTTACCCAGCTTTATACAGTCACTATTTTTCAATACAGTTAAATATCCGTACATCGTAGCTACCCTAAAACAGCAGCTATGTCTTAAAGCAACCTGGGCTAATCGGAGCTAACCGTTTGCTAACAACAACATAGAAGCCTGCGGAAAAAAATTCTGTAGGTGTGTTCTGCACAGTACATTTCTCATCCAACCAGAGATGTATTAAGATTAGGCACCAGCCAACTATCCTTAAGCTTAGTGGCTAGGGCAGGGTCAGGGTTAAGCTGATTGGTTGATATATGCAAGACGTTTCACATTCATGACTTGTGATTGGTTGATGGCAGAACATACCTATGAAAAATATTCACTAGCAGCCTAAGGTCAACCGGAAAAAATGCGCATAGCTATCAACTTCCTGCCCCCTGCTGGCCGGGAGTTGCGCCGTTCCTCCGTTACTTGTAAACATTGGGGGCCCGATCTTGTTTCTAAAGACAGGCTATAGCGTAACATTATGAGATTAGTAAGAGCGCACTTTGAGATCTTGCCACTCCAGACTTCAAGCATTTTCAGTGAAGTACATGGGTGGAGAAACATCCATGGCCAATGGCGATGTTATCTACATCCATTGGCGTAGCCACGGGTGTGCCAGGGTGTGCCAGTGCCACCAACAGAGCCAGCTAGCACACCCAAAAAACTGAATACATTTTTTTTACATACAGTGGTCCCTCGCTATATCGCGGTTCACTTTTCGCGGCCTCGCTGTTTCGAGGATTTATTTTTAGCACAATTGTGTATGCTTTTTTACAGCGTATAAACGCCACACGCGCATTGTATTCTGCGTCCTGGTTGGCTAGTCGCAGAGTGAGCCTCTCTCGTTGCAGAGAGGATCTTTGTGCGTGTCGTCAACACATCAGCGCACACACCGCACGCTGCAGAGTCACAGCAGCACAGGGCGGGCATGAGTGGGTCCGACTCCGCGTTCACTTTCTCTGAACTTTTCCCCGAAAATAACCACTGCTAGCAAGTGGCGCTCACCTCAGCTAAACACTCGCCTTCTGAAGCCTGAAAATGTGACGATAAAACTTTGGTCGTAGCTACGATTGTCTCTTAGTTTGAACAAGCACACAGCGGAGACTAGAGCAGCTCACGATGTTTCCATCCCCACGTCTGTAATGTGAATCTAAAAATCATATCTGACAAAAAAATAAATCACACAGTGACACCAGGCATAAGGAGAACCCGTGAACTAGTGACAATTAGTGTCTAAAGTGTGTGGTGAGGGGTTTTACAGCCTTAAAACATATATAATATTTGTAAAAAATAAAGTGGTCTACTTCGCGGATTTCGTTTATTGCGGGCTATTTTTTAGAACGTAACCCCCGTGATAAACGAGGGACCACTGTATATGTAGCTTTTCCTAACATGTTTGATAACCAGTCAATCAATTTGTAAAAATTGCCACCAGGCGATGCGTTGCAACACCTGCACTGGGCATGTTAACTCGATCAATCAATAAAAAAGTGTTATCAGGCGAAGGGGTTGTGACACCTGCACCTGGCAACCAACCTAATGACCTGACTGTGACCCTCTTGCACAGCGGGCACTGCAGGAGCGATAAAAGTGTTAGTAGCCTAGCTACTACTTGCAGACAAACTGGTCTCTGACGAAATAATAAACCTATTCAAGGCCAAGCCACGCTGCCTTGCCTTGTGAATCTGCAATAAGAGTCTAAATAGTATAAGATAAACAGGTTTACTTATAAATATGACAGGAAATACATGTGAAAAGTGTTAACAACTCATTTAAATCGCGTTAAAAACATGTGTTTAAAGGTTGAAAAGTGATTATGATGTATTTCAGAAGTTGAGAATGTGTTTGATTATACAAGTTAATGCCAGCCAGTGATTTTGAATATGTAAGTCGGAATTTATTAGTTTTGCCTGCAGTCCCTTGCCACTCTGCTTTAAGCAAATTATGAAACTGGCAACATTTTGCCCCGTCAGAGGGGCATTACATGTACACAGTAAGAAAAAAAAGTTATATTTGTTGAGAATAAATTTGGCACACCCAGTGTTTGCTGGTGCACACCCAGTGTCTTTTTTCTACGCCACTGTCTATAACAGCCTTTTTTCTCCAACCAGACTCGCAGCAAGAGGCGAGGGGTTGTGGGGGAGTGGGGGTGAACCTGTGCTTTTGTTTTGGTCTCGGTAACGCAATTACGGCCGAGCGAGTGCCGACCGGCGCCACAGCGGACCGGCTACATCTCTTTCTCTCGGGAAACGAACATTGTTTAGCTCAATAAAGTTTTTAGTTTGACCTGCGAGAGTCTATCATGCTTAAGGAAAAACACAAGGCAGCGCGATGTAAACGAGGAAATTAATGTGAGCACTACTGTCAGGGCTACTTGTAAAAACCCACACCTCAGTCGACCTCTTCTCTTTTTATAAGCGCCAGTGGTGGAGGCACATAGGGCAACAGCTGCATTTAGAGCTTTCGCTGTCTTTGCACCAGGCACAAGATCTGGACCACTGAGTTAACCCCAATACAGCAGTCCGGTCTGAACACTTACCTTGGGCTAATCGTGGCTAACTCATAGACATATTATTAATAGACCGTCATTACTCACTCCTCCCCGTTTACCACAATGACCACTTTCGAGGGGGAATTCATGGCGGATTTACAGACTCCTCCTCCCCAGCTCTGACGAAGCATGTTCCTAATAAGGGCATAAGTGCAGGATCTTCACTGTAGACTCCGCCCTTGCGTGACGTGTAGCTCGCGCAGCTCCAATGCTAACAGTCCGACCCACATTAAAGTAGGAGATTTCTAAAAATTATCCTACAATAACCAGCCCGGTGCCTCTGATTGTGTCTAAACCAGCTTAATCACAGGAGGAATATCTAGCTCTAGACAGTTCAACAAAATGAGGCACCGGGCATTAAAGTTGTTTTTAACATGTCTAAAGTGCAATGCATTCCAATGGGGGACTAGCGGCTATATGGCGGTACTACAGCAATGGCGGAGCAATGGCGGCCTCCAGTGTCGTCGTCGCAAAGCAGAGCAGCCAGCGGCCATTGGGCTAACTGTTTGCTAACAACAAACATGAGCTCCAGGTAAACCGGAAATGGTGAACATACTCAACAACCCCCTGCTGGTCGGGAGTTGCGCTGCTCCCAAAGGAAACGAGGATCAGTTGCTGTCATGTAACAGGGACGAGACTGGTTTGACTGGTTCTTTCAGAAAATGGATCTTCGAATCTTTAGGACTAGACTTCACATGTAAATGTAGTGACGTTTCCCAAATGTAGGACAAATAGATTTAAGAACACTTTTATCCCCTTTGCTGTTGGTTTTGTAACAGTTAATAACATTGTTCATTTTGATTGCTGTTAATTTTACCCTTTTGTGTCAAACAAAGTGATCTATTTATTTATTTTCTGCCATAACAGATAGGAATAAAAGTTACTCCGATCCAAATTTGATAGAGTCCAAAGTTTGTTGTAATTTACTCTTCAGTCGCAGTTGTTTACAGTTTACTCTCTGCCGCCGCTTCCCTTGAGAATAAATGTACTGTATAAAAGTTCGGTCCGACACGGGGCTCTGTCATTCTGCCGTCTGTGTGAATGACTTTTATAATGGAGCTCAATGTAACCTATATTATTCTTGATGGTTATGTGGATTTGGAAAAATACAGAGCGCTCTATTTTGTCATATTTTTCTCAGCTTTTGTCGTCATCATCTGCAGCAACAGCACTATTGTCTGGCTCATTTTGATCCACAAAAACCTCCACAAACCAATGTACTTTTTCATCGCTGCTTTGTTACTAAACTCAGTTTTGTTCAGTTCTGCTCTTTATCCCAAAATATTGCTAGATATTTTGTCAGAGAAGCAGGTAGTGACTTATTCAACATGTCTGTTTCAGTGGTGGATATTTTATTCTATTGCAGGGGCTGAATTTTGGTTGTTGATGTTCATGGCCTTGGACAGGTATCTGGCCATATGTAAACCTCTGCAATATCCGACTATTATGACTAAAACCAGGGTGAATGTGTTGTTAACAGTAGCTTGGACTGTGCCAGGTTTTCAGTTAGCAGCATCAGTTTCAATAGCGAGTCAAATGAAACTTTGCAATTTCATTTCCAGGGGCATCATTTGTAACAGCACAACACACAAACTGCACTGTTTTCCATCCGCTGCATTAAAAAGTTGGGGAACGTTCGGTTTGGTAAATGCAGTTTTTATCCCTGTGATTTTTAACGGTTTTACCTACATTCACATATTTATAACTGCAAACAGAAGAGGTCCTGAAGTAAGAAAGAAAGCCATGAGCACATGTTTACCACACTTGATAGTTTTGTTCAACTGTTTCTGTCTGAGTTCATTTGACGTGTTATTGGCTCGAGTTGACGGAGAATTTCCAAAACTAGGGCGTTTCATTATGAGTGTTCAGTTTATTTTGTATCACCCTCTCTTTAACCCTTTCATTTATGGGCTGAAAATGAAGAAAATATCAACACATTTGCAGAGAATTCTGAGCTGTCAAACACGTTGAGTGACTGTGATGCAATAAATACAAACTTCGGTGAATCTAATTTTATATGAATGTCAAGCATTTGACTTTGTTTTCAATATTCTGAATGAACCATTTTCATGTGTTTGTTAAAAATGTCCAAATCTGAGGTTATATGAACCCCCATCAATCCACAAGCTATACCTTCAACACAGTCTTGGTCCTTTCTCCCCACACTGGTGTCAAATCTGACTCAAACCTAAATTTGTTATAGGCTGATTTATTTGAATTAGTTTTTTCCTTTTATATTTCTTTAGCTGTAGCTTTAAAGCAAGTTGCTATTGGCTCTATACATTTAGGCTTTTAGGGCTCATTGTCACTTTATATCAAACTTAGGGCAAACTGATAATTTTTTAGCTGTAGGCCTATTTTAAACATCACTGGCTTCTTCTGTGAGTAGCACAATTCAAGAAGGGTCAAAGTATTATTGGCAAACACTGTATTCAAGTGTTCGCTTATTTAGCGGTAATTAAATTTGCACACATACAGTATGTGCCTATTCATGCCTCGTTATCACACCTCTTTCATGTAACAAAGATGGACCAGTAAACTTGAATATTTACATTAATTGATACTGACAATGTTGAAATCCCGTCTGAAAACATTTCTTTTTACCTGTGCACATGACAACTGGAAGTATTTTATCTGCTTTTTACTGTATTTAATAAATGTTTATGTTAATGTTTTAGGGATTGATTTTTTGCTTTTTTGTAATTTTATGCAGCTCTGAAGCTCTTTGAATTGCCTTGTGTATGAATTGTGCTCTACAAATAAACTTGCCTTGCCTAATATAGCTCTACATGTGCTACATATTTGACCAGTGGACACATTTTGCATTACTTGCTTTTTTAATCAAAGAGCCCTTCATGTTCTTTTAAGTTACATATTACTTCAGTAGGGATAATACAAGAAATGGAGTGCCACGTGATATACCGTGTTTTAACGCAGAACCGCTAATAACACCAAATCAACTTCAGACATTGGCCGTTCGCCGATTGGTTTACTCCGCTTCCGGCCTTCTTGTGTATGTTCTGCTCTAGAAATGTAGTTGATGCCACGGCCTCCAGGCAAGCTGTCCCTGCCCCGGAAACTAACTGTCAGCCAGTTGAAAAGAACGCCAACACATTGTCAAAAAACACTGTATTAGCTGCTTCTAATGAACTACTGTCGTTGTCCAGCAAAGCCGCGCACTACTAGTCCAGGGCGGATGACATAACTTTAGTGGCTGGATCAGCACCGAGAATGTGTGTTGGGCCATGAGACAGACAGAAGACTACCATAGGAGCTACAGCTAGCTCTGATCAATCATATGAAAACAATAAGCACTGTGAAAATATTGTTATACAATGTGGAAGTATTTCTATATATATTTTTATCATACTAGGCTTTAGTGATGATATATATAACTGGGTTTATCTATAAAACCTGTGCTTTAAGTTTTAGCTGAAACTGGTGGTTTAGACTCTACACCCTTTTACAACTGGGTGCGACTCTCTGAGTGTTATTGCTCTTTTTTCTCTGCGAAAAGTTACCAGGGGTGAGGGGTGCTGAACTGGGTCTGAGCGGCTGCCTGAGGACAATGCCATGGAGTCAGATTGCAGAAGGAGTGGCAACAAGAACATTCCAAGAGCGCTGATTGGTTCGACGACAAGGACACGCCTACTTCTTCCTGTTCCTTTAAATTGCTCGAACACAGGAAGTGCTCTCTCTCTTCGCTGGAGCCGTTGGCCTACCATGTTTTCTAGGCACAGAGCTCAGATGACTTGTGTTTTAAGATTGTATTATGAGGGAATAAAACGATGATTGATTTTAATCGATCGAGCCTCCATCTTCTGTTCCATATAATAACGAACACGCCGACAGCACCAATAAAGTCACTAAAACCATTAGCTACATAATGTGTTGTGCTTGGTATATTTATAGTCTAGTACACAATTCTCATCAACAAAGAGCCGTAGCATAACATATAACGTTAGCCTTTATCTGCTAGCTACGAGTGCCAATCGGCCTCAGTTTAAGAGTTTTAGGCGGATTTGAGCTTAAACACTGGAGAAGACCTTGACGTCTACACCTTGGGTGCATTGATGAAGATCAGTTGGACATCACAGTCAGTGCAGTTACTTGGAAGAAGGGAAAGCTGGATCTCTCACCTAGTCAGGATTGCCCAGACCCATGTAAACCCAGGAGATTCGTTTGGGGGACGGGGGAGCGATCCGACTTTCCTCTGAGCCGATCGGCGACCTGCCTGGGCCGTTTCAAGATTCAAGATTCAAGATTTTTTATTTGTCAAACCATTCACATGGTTTGAAATTATATTTCTCTCATCCTTGATTGTGGAGCGGGGGGCGGGGGGCGGGGGAAGAGGGGTGGGAGGGAGGGTAGGGAGTTCAGCTTCCCGATGGCCCTGTGCACGAAACTGTTCCTCAGCCAACTGGAGCTGCCCCTTAGATTCCGCAGTCTCCTCCCTGAAGGCATCACCTTGAAGAGCCTGTGTGATGGGTGCGTAGGGTCCCTGGTGACTCCGACGGCTTTGCGGGTGAGACGGGTGGAGTACATCTCCTTAATGGAGGGGAGAGGGCTCCACAGATCTTCTCCGCTGCTCTCACGATGCGCTGGAGGCTCCTTCGGCAGGAGGCAGTGCTGGTGCCGTGCCACACAGTGATGGATCTGGTCAGGATGCTCTCTATAGTCCCTCTGTAGAAGTGCCACACAGTGATGGATCTGGTCAGGATGCTCTCTATAGTCCCTCTGTAGAAGTTGCACATAACGGAGGCTGGGACTCTGGCTCTTCTTAACTTGCGAAGAAAGTAGAGACGCTGATTACTTTTCTTGACCAGTGATGTAGTGTGCATGGTCCAGGAGAGTTTCTCTGTGATGTGCACACCCAGGAACTTAGTGCTGGTCACCCTCTCCACTGCAGCACCGTTGATTGTTAGAGGAGCATGCTGGACCCGCGCTCTTCGAAAGTCCACAACAATCTCTTTTGTCTTCTCTACATTTAGAGAGAGATTGTTCTGTGTGCACCACATGGCCAGACTGCTCACCTCACTCCTGTAGTTTGACTCGTCTCTGTTGTTGATGAGACCCACCACTGTTGTGTCGTCTGCAAACTTGATGAAGAGGTTTGAGTCGTACTTTGGAGCGCAGTTATGGGTCAGCAGAGTGAACAGGAGGGGGCTCAGCACACAGCCTTGGGGAGCCCCCGTGTTCAGTGTGATGGTTCTGGAGGACTTTCCGCCGACACGTACAGCCTGTGGTCTCCCTGTCAGAAAGTCCAGCAGCCAGTTACACAGTGATGTGTTGATCCCCAGGTGGAGCAGTTTGTGTATTAGCTGCTGTGGGATTATAGTGTTGAATGCTGAGCTGAAGTCTAAAAACAGCATTCTAACGTAAGAGTCCTTTGTTTCAAGGTGAGTGAGGGCTGAATGAAGCGCAGTGGAGATGGCATCTTCAGTTGAGCGATTGGACCGATAAGCAAACTGGTATGGGTCCAGGGTGGGAGGGAGAACAGACTTGATGTGTTCCATGACGAGCCGCTCGAAGCACTTCATAAGAATTGGAGTGAGTGCTACTGGGCGGTAGTCATTAAAGCAGGATGGTGGTGACTTCTTTGGCACTGGAATGATGGTGGTCGCTTTGAGGCACGTTGGGACCACAGCCTGCTGCAGAGATGTGTTAAAAATGTCTGTAAAGACTTCAGTGAGTTCATCAGCGCAACCTTTCAGTACACGACCTGGTATGTTGTCTGGACCCGGTGCTTTGCGTACGTTGATCCTGCTCAGAGATCTTCTCACACTCTCTGGAGATAGCTTCAGCACTTGGTCTTCAGGAGAGGGTGTTGACTTTTGTGCTGGGGTTCTGTTGAGTGCCTCGTAGCGAGCAAAGAATTCATTTAGAGCGTTCAACAGAGAGGTGTCACTGTCACAAGTTTGTCAAGGAGGTTTATAGTCTGTGATGGTCTTTATCCCCTCCCACAGACTCCGAGTGTCTCTGCTGTCTCTGAAGTGAGCAGTTATCTTTTTGGAGTACTGCTTCTTGGCTTTTTGATGCCGCGGGACAGGTTGGCCCTAGCTGTCCGCAGTTTCTCCTTGTCACCAGATTTGAAGGCAGCATTCCGGACCCTCATGAGCCTGAGGACTTCACTTGTAATCCAAGGTTTCTGGTTGGACCTGATAATGATGGTCTTAGAGTCTGTAACATCCTCAGTGCACTTGGTGATGTAGGCAGTGACAGTCTCTGTATACTCCTGGAGATCAGTGATATTGTTGTGAATGGCAGCCTGCTTGAACATATTCCAATCCGTTGTGTGAAAGCAGTCCTTGAGTTTCTCTAAAGAGTCTTTACTCCACACTTGAATCTGTTTCCGAACCGGTTTAGTGACTCTAACCAGTGGCCTGTATGCTGGCAGTAACAGAATAGTTATGTGGTCCGAGGCACCAAGATGGGGCAGGGGGTGTGCCTTGTACGCTCCTTTTTTGGTGGTGTAAACCAGATCCAGGATGTTGTTTCCCCTTGTTGGAAAGTCAATGTGTTGATAGACTTTGGGGAAAACGCTCTTTGGGTCTGCGTGGTTAAAATCCCCAGCTAAGATGAGAAAGGCATCTGGGTGGGCTGTCTGTTGGTCACTGACACTCTGGAACAGTTCATTCAGTGCCTCTTTCCTGTTTTTGATGTTGGAGGTGGGTGGGATGTAGACAGCCACAAGCAGTACAACAGTAAATTCCCTGGGCAGGTAGAAAGGTCGACACTTAATGATCATAAACTCCACGAGGGTGAGCAGTGTCTGCAGACCACGGCGACGTCACAGCACCAGGCGTCATTGGTGTAGACACAGAGACCACCTCCGCGTGTCTTACCTCCCTCGGAGATCACTCTGTCCGCTCTGCAGCAGGAAAGCCCCTCAAGCTGGATTCCACTGTCCGGTATATTACCATTGAGCCAAGTCTCAGTGAATATAAAAACACAACTGTCTTTCACCATCTTCCGAGAGGAGCGTAGCAGACGAATATAATCCAGCTTATTGTCCAGTGAACGTACATTAGCCAGAACAATACTAGGGATAGAAGGCCTGTGTGGTTTAGCTGTGAGTCTTGCTTGGATACCTCCTCGTTTGCCCCTTTTTGTTTCCTGTAGCGCCTCTTGTGACGCCTCCACTGCGCTGCAGGTGCGGGGGACCCTCTGTGACCTGTCAGCGCTTCAGAAGATGATATCTCTGGATTTGTAGGTCTCAAATGCTGCTCAAAAGCCTTTAGCTCAGATGCTAACTGTGTGTTTACTTTTAAAACACATCCTCTTGCTAGCAAAGAGCTTTGGCAGTAAAAAATCCGCTGAACTCCACAAAAACATGGCAAAGATGTACAAAAACATCTTGTAAAACAATGTGAATCACAAAAACTGCAAATGCAGTTTGCAGAAAAGGGTAGAAACGTCGCCTTGTCAAGAGAGAGAAAAGCCGCAGCTTGTTTATGCGCCGCCATGGTAACAACATTTGCAGTCAGATTGGGGCCACATGTAACAGTTTAGTCGAATCAAAGCGCATTGGATTAGCACAAATTAACTCCGCCCCAGAAATGAACTATCAAGCTTCCGAACGCAAAAACAACACATCATGAAGTAACATTGTGTTAGCTCCTTCTAATGGACTACTGCCATTCAGCAGACTCCAACATGGATGACAGGAATGCTAATTATGGTGGCTGGATCAGCGCTGAGAATGTGTGTTGGGCCATGACAGACAGAAGACTCACATCGGAGCTAAAGCTAGCGTTCGCGCTGCTCGATCATATTAACACAAGATATAATAATAATGCTTTACACTTTTATTGCGCTTTACAAGTATGTATTACCAAGTTTCTCAAAGCGCTGCACTGTTGTCATTATTCATTCATGCCACACTCGGTGGTGGTAAGCTACTGTTGTAGCCACAGTTTCCCTGGGGTAGACTGACGGAAACAAGGCAACCAGTCCGTGCCATCGGCCCCTCTGACCACCACCAACCACTCACTCACTCACTCACTACATCACTCGGCTTCCCGGTGTTACCAAACGGTCTCCCCTCCAAGTACCGACTAGGCCCTTCCCTGCTTAGCTTCCAAGGTCTGACGGGATTGGGCAGAGCAACGGTGGTATGGCCAAATAAGCACCAATAAAGTCACTAAAAAAATCAGCTACATTTAAAGCGGCTTTTAAAGTTGTGCTGTGCCAACTATACACTCAACAATGCAGGGCTCGAAATTGCGACCATTTTGGTCGCATATGCTCCCAAAATTATACCTTTGCGATATAAAAATAGAATCACTGGCATGTTTGCGACTGCAAACAAATGCTCCGGTCCACCTTAAAAGAAAACCTTCTCGGGCTACCTTAAAAAAAGCTTCTGTCATTGTTTTCACAAACGCTGCCTGTTAGCAACAGCAAACTTTCTGTTCTAAAATAGTTCGAGAGCATATAAACTATGATCTGTCCTCTGTTGTGGCTCAGCGCCGCTGTCATTCCTCCCAGTCACACGCGCTGGGCCGACCTGCACCAGCCCTGTCCGTGTTCTCTGCGTGTGCCTGTGCACTCATTTATCTGCCCGCTTTCATTGAATGAGCCAATGTATTTACGCAACTGTAGTCTCTTTATGAGAAAACAAGGAATATATATGTCATTCATAAACTCACAGGGACTGGGGACTATCTCTCAAATGACGCTCGAATCGAAGTTGGGAGGAGAAGCAGCGCAAACTTATATCCAACCCGCTCGCCCCCTTGTGCAGTGCTGAAAGCGAATCATCGCCGCTCTCGCAAAATACAAAACGTAAAGTCACAAATGCAATGTTTAACACGTCTTCTAAGGTTCTGGCAAGAGTGAGGAGAGTGTAGGTGCAGAGAAAGGAGACTATGAAGTGCAGTGAAGCAGGAGCGGGGGTTGGGGGCGGTTGGGAGGCACAAAATCTGGTGTCCCATTTATAATGTTAAAATTTAGCCTAAGGAGTTTTGTAGATTGCTGAATCATTGCAAACAGCTAAAATAATACATCTAAAATGCAACAGAAGGCTGGAAGTGGCATGTGATATGTTTAAATTCCCTTCATCCCTGTTAAAAGCTTCCCTGTTTTTTTTGGTTGCGCTCCTAAATTTTTGACTGTGCTCCTAAATTTCAGAATTAGAAGCACAAGCGCTACCAAGAAAAAAAGTTAATTTCGAGCCCTGCAATGTATAGTTTTTTTTACACAATTCTCATCAACGGAAAGCCGTAGCACACCGTAGCATAGTATTGTGGTGTACATGTTAGAGAGTTGTCGCTCACCCAGCAGGTCTCGGGGTTTGGGGGCGTGTCTGAGCCCTTACTGTTGTGTTCGTCCTTCATTTTATTCATTCTTGTTTTGGCCCAGAAAGATTAAAGTGACTCCTTCAGTCCATCTCAGATCACCCCAAAAAATTGCAATTTTAAACCCCACCCTCTCCAATTTTTATGAAATTTGGTAAATATGTAATTCATGGCCAGAAAAGTGAGAATTTCAAATTTCAAACTGATCGGACCAACGGTTTTCAAGATATTCCAATTTCATTTTTTCACTTTTTGCGAAAAGGGGTGTGGCTACCTAATTTCAAATTGCTGTAACTCAGCAACTACTGGTTCGATTTTCAAAAAACAGGTATTTCTGTAAAGGGGAGACCATCAGGAATCTAATTATGACACGCCCAACCTCTCCGACGCCAGTAGGAAAAATGAAGCCCTATGTGTCAACTACAACATATAAAAAAATTGGAGGGGTTTACTTTTTCATTTTCATGCAATACCAGGTAGAAGTTCAAATTGACCCGGGAACACCATTGATGTTCCTGACAATTAACATAACAGGAGGGTTAAGATTTACCTAAATACAGTGCCTTGCGAAAGTACTAATACACCTTGAACTTTTGCACATTTTGTCATGTTTACAACCCTAAACATAAAGATTTTAGCTAAAAGCATGACTTAATACTTTCTGAAACCCCCTTTTGCTGCAATAACAGCAGCAAGTCTTCTGGGGTATGACTACAAGGTTTGCACATCTAGAGACTGACATTTTAGCCCATTCCTCTTTACAAAACAACTCAAGCTCTGTCAAATTAGGAGAGCATTTGTGAACAGCAGTTTTCAGGTCTTTCCACAGATTTTCAATAGGATTTAGGTCAGGACTTTGACTGGGCCATTCTAACACATTAATATGTTTGTTTTTAAACCATTCCATTGTAGATTTAGCTTTGTGTTTAGGGTCATTGTCCTGCTGGAAGGTGAATCTCCGCCCCAGCCTCAATTTTCTTGCTGACTCCAGCAGGTTTTCCTCCAAAATGTCTCTGTATTTGGCTCCATCCATCTTCCCAACTATTCTTACAATCTTCCCAGTCCCCGCTGAGGAAAAGCAGCCCCATAGCATGATGCTTCCCCACCATATTTGACACTGGGGATGGTGCACTCAGGACGATGAGCAGTGTTAGGTTTGCTCCATACATAACGTTTTGCATTTGGGCCAAAAAGTTCAATTTTTGTCTCATCTGACCAAAGCACCTTCTTCCACATGGTAGCTGTGTCCTCCATATGACTTCTAGCAAACTTCAAACGGGATTTCTTATGGCCTCCTTTCAATAATGGCTTTCTTCTTGCCACTCGTCCATGAAGGCCAGATTTGTGTAGAGTACGACTTATAGTTGTCCCATGTACAGATTCCCCCAGCTCTGCGGCAGTACGTCGCAGCTCCTCCAGAGTTATCTTGGGGCACTTGGTTGCATTTCTTACCAGTGCTCTCCTTGTTCGGTCTGTTAGTTTAGGTGGACGGCCGTGTCTTGGTAAGTTTGCAGTGGTGCTATACTCTTTCCATTTCCGAATGATGGATTGAACAGTGCTCCGTGAGATGTTAAAATCTTGGGAAATCTTTGTATAACTTAAAGCTGCTTTAAACCTCTCCACAGCTTTATCCCTGACCTCTCTGGTGAGCTCCTTGGCCTTCATGATGTTGTTTAGTGACCAATACACTCTGACCATAGCTCTGAGGCCCTCACATAACAGCTGGAATTATACTGGCGCATTTAGTTGCATTGTGTACGAAATGCGCGGTATAAATAAAGTTGCCTTGCCTTGCAAAGGCAAAAACTGAACTGCAGTGTAAACAGTGATTAGAATCTGGGCTTGTTTATATCTGGATGATACCTTGCCTGGCCTGCCAGACACTTCTCCTTTTTGTTCAAAAGAAGAACCGTCTGGGCGGCTGCTCGCAGCCAATCATTTCACGATTTTACCCACATCGGTCCAATCACGCACCGAGAGACGGAAGCCGTCACCTGTCACCACTACGCACTCTTCCAAAACATTAAAGATGGCGGCCGATACACTGTTTTCTTCTGCTCTTTCGTCTGTTTTAAATCATTTGGAAAATATGAAATCCCTAAAACCGGACCAAGAAACAGCGTTTGAAGCGTTCCTCGTAAAAAAGGACGTTTTTGGAAAGGCTTTCTGCCGCTTGTTACTGCAACGTATCTTGTGTTGCTCTAATTGGTTGATGCCCTCTGTCAATCACGCCCACCGGGAAATTGTTGAGATCATGCTTGCTCCCAGACTACATGTCTTTGAAATATCTATGAAAAAGGCATGTCGTTTGGCAGGCCAGGCAAGATGATACCACAACTTGACGAGGTACAATTGTAGCTCTACATACATCTTCTACACAGAGACTTTACTAGTAGTCTATAGGTAGGCCTACATTCTATCCCAATTTGCTCAAGTATGAAAAAGAAAACCCGTCCAATTTTTTTATATGTTGTAGTTGACACATAGGGCTTCATTTTTCCTACTGGCGTCGGAGAGGTTGGGCGTGTCCCACAGGGTCAATCTCAAGGTCAAAATATAGGTACAAAGGTCATCCACCTAAAAAGTACCCAAATTCACGACAAAATGTCATAATTAGATTCCTGATGGTCTGCCCTTTACAGAAATACTTGTTTTTTGAAAATCGAACCAGTGGTTGCTGAGTTACAGCAATTTGAAATTAGGTAGCCACACCCCTTTTCGCGAAAAAGTGAAAAAATGAAATTGGAATATCTTGAAAACTGTTGGTCCGATCAGTTTGAAATTTGAAACTCTCGCTTTTCTGGCCATGAACTACATATAAACCAAATTTCATAAAAATTGGAGAGGGTGGGGTTTAACTCATCGGGTGAACTGAGATGGACTGACCCAGCAGCTTGCTTGCGTCCTGTTCTTTCTCGCCACATTGGTGACCCCTGTTGTGAAATGACGGTTCAGATGGAAGACAGTTTTTCTCCGTCTGTCTCGGCTGCGGACTCGGCCTCGGGCTTGGCTTCTGCCGCGGACCCGTCCTCGCCGTCTCTCCCGCTCACACGGCCGGCTCTTTTTCCCGCCGCTCCCGCCGTGAAACTTCCAGAATTTTGGCAGAGTGATCCAGCTTCATGGTTTCAGCATGTCAAGGCACTTTTCCACCTCCGGAGTGTGGATGCGGACGACTCCAGATACTATTTGGTGGTTTCTGCCCTGAATCAGCAGACTACCCACAGGGCTATGCCGTTGCTTCGTAGCCCTCTTAAGCAGCTCCTTCTGCGGAGGTTCAGTCTGTCCTCGGCGGAGAGGGCGGATAAAATTCTCACCCTGCCTGGTTTGGGGGACAGTACTGCCGTGGACCTAATGGACAATATGCTATCACTCCTTGGTTCGGATGACGGCGGTTCCCTTTTCCCGCACATTTTCCGGCGGCAGCTCCCGCCACAGGTACTAGCGGCTTTGGCCAGGGCCTCACGCAGGAGGTGGACTGGGTCCTGTTGGCTACCAGGCGTTTTACGGTGCAGAATACGACGTCAGGCCCCCAGCAGACGACGACGGAAGACCCGGCTGTGGTGTCTGCAGTCGGCGTGAGGACGACATCTGGACGTCGTCGTGGGAGCTCCATGTGTTTCTACCACCAGAGGTTCGGCAGCAAGGCGAAGCGCTGTGTCCCACCGTGCACGTTTGAGATGACGGGAAACGCAGTGGCCGGCGCTCAGTAGCAGCTGTGGGTGCTGGCGAACGAGGTGAGCTGCTCTTTATCAAAGACTCCCTGTCAGGACGTCGGTTTTTGGTCGACTCCGGTTCTCAGAAGGTGGCTTCCCCACTTCAGGTCGGTGGGGAGTCCTTACCTCAAGTGGAGGAGTTCAAGTATCTCGGGGTCTTGTTCACGAGTGAGGGACGGATGGAGCGTGAGATCGATAGACGGATCGGTGCAGCGTCAGCAGTGATGCGGTCGCTGTATCGGACTGTTGTGGTGAAGAGGGAGCTGAGTCAGGGGGCAAAGCTCTCGATTTACCGATCGATCTACGTTCCCACCCTCACCTATGGTCATGAGATCTGGGTAATGACCGAAAGGACAAGATCGCGGATACAAGCGGCCGAAATGAGTTTCCTTCGCAGGGTGGCTGGGCGCACCCTCCGAGATCGGGTGAGGAGCTCAGTTACCCGGGAGGAGCTCGGGGTAGAGTCGCTACTCCTTCACGTCGAAAGGAGCCAGCTGAGGTGGCTAGGGCATCTGTTCCGGATGCCTCCTGGTCGCCTCCCTCGGGAGGTGTTCCAGGCATGTCCTATTGGGAGGAGGCCTCGTGGAAGGCCCAGGACACGCTGGTGGGACTATGTCTCCGAGCTGGCCTGGTGTCGCCTCGGGGTCCCCCCAGAACAGCTGGAGGAGGTGTGCGTGGATCGGGAAGTCTGGGCATCTCTGCTGAGACTGCTGCCTCCGCGACCCGGCCCCGGATAAAGCGGAAGAAAATGGATGGATGGACGGTTCTCAGAAGAGTTTGGTCCACCCCATCGGTCCAGATGTGTCTGGCCGTGGCAGTGGTCCACTGCTAAGCACGGCTAATGGTTCTCCCATTGGAACCTTGGACACAAGATGGACGACTGTATGTTTCCACGGGCGTGAGTATGAGTGGGACTTTGTAGTTGCCTCTGTGACTGTTCCAATTATCGGTGCTGATTTTTTGTGTGCTCATGGCTTGTTAGTTGATGTTGCTAACTGTAGGCTAATTGATGCTGTAACTTTTGCCACTTTTCCTTGTGAAGCTGGGGGAGCTGGGCCGGCACCGCATGCAAATTTGTTGGCGTCCGACGATGTTATTCAGTGTTTGCTAGCTGACTTCCCGTCTTTGACCACACCTGCTTTTTCCGCCACGGTGGTTAAACACGGGGTGGAACATTTTATCCCCACCAGTGGACCGCCTGTTTCTGCTCGCGCACGACGTCTGGACACGTCAATATTATCTATTGCTAAGGAGGAGCCACCATGGAGAGGTTGGGGATAGTGAGACACTCTAACAGCCCGTGGGCTTCGCCCCTCCACATGGTGCCTAAGGCGGACGGCTCCTGGCGTCCGTGCGGGGACTTTCGACGTTTGAACAATGTAACAACGCCAGACCGTTATCCTATTCCACACATTCAAGATTTTCTGCGCGGTTGTCGGGTGCATCGGTTTTTTCTAAGGTGGACCTGGTATCATCAGGTTCCGGTACATGTGGATGATGTGCCTAAGACCGCGGTAATCACTCCGTTCTGACTTTTTGAGTTCCTCCGCATGCCATTTGGCCTCAAGGGGGCAGCGCAGACTTTTCAGAGGTTGATGGACTCTGTGTTGCGCGGTCTCGATTTTGTGTTTGTCTATCTGGATGACATTGTGGTGGCCAGCTCGTCTACTGAAGAGCACCACACGCACCTCAAAGCAGTTTTCCGGCGCTTAGACTCTCATGGCCTGATTGTGAACCCAGCCAAATGCCAATTTGGGTTGCCAGTGATTGGGGGGGCCTATTCATACAATGCAGGTCAACTGTTGCAGCGCTGTTTAATCACGCATTTGGAAAATATTGGGGGGGGAAGAGAGCGAGAGAGAAGAGCCGGGCCGCGGGTCGGGCTCGGGCCCGAACCTCACGGGCCCGGGCCCAGAAATCAGGCCCGTGCAGTGGCTGTCATGTAACAGGGACAAGAATGGTTTGACTAGTTCCTTCAGAAAATGGATCTTCGAATCTTTAGGACTAGACTTCACATGTAAATGTAGTGACATTTCCCAAATGTAGGACAAATAGATTTAAGAACACTTTTATCCCCTTTGCTGTTGGTTTTGTAACAGTTAATAACATTGTTAATTTTGATTTCTGTTAATTTTACCCTTTTGTGTCAAACAAAGTGATCTATTTATTTATGTATTTTCTGCCATAACAGATATGAATAAAAGTTACTCCGATCCAAATTTGATAGAGTCCAAAGTTTGTTGTAATTTACTCTTCAGTCGCAGTTGTTTACAGTTTACTCTCTGCCGCCGCTTCCCCTGTGAATAAATGTACAGTATAAAAGTACGGTCTGACACGGGGCTTTGTCATTCAGCCGTCTGTGTGAATGACTTTTATCACATGTTTTTAATGGAGCTCAATGTAACCTATATTATTCTTGATAGTTATGTGGATTTGGAAAAATACAGAGCGCTCTATTTTGTCATATTTTTCTCAGCTTTTGTCGTCATCATCTGCAGCAACAGCACTATTGTCTGGCTCATTTGGATCCACAAAAACCTCCATGAACCAATGTACTTTTCATCGCTGCTTTGTTACTAAACTCAATTCTGCTCAGCTCTGCTATTTATCCCAAAATATTGCTAGATATTTTGTCTGAGAAGCAGGTAGTGACTTATTCAACATGTCTGTTTCAGTGGTACATATTTTATGCTATTGCAGGGGCTGAATTTTGGTTGTTGATGTTCATGGCCTTGGACAGGTATCTGGCCATATGTAAACCTCTGCAATATCCGACTATTATGACTAAATACAGGGTGAATGTGCTCTTAACAGTAGCTTGGACTGTGCAAGGTTTTCAATGTATAATAACTGTTTCAGCAGCGAGTCAAAGGAAAGTTTGCCATTTTATTTCCAGGGGCATCATTTGTAACAGCACAACACACAAACTGTACTGTTTTCCATCCGCTTTATTAAACAGTTGGGGATCGTTCACTTTGGTAAATTCAGTTTTTGTCCCTGTGATTTTTAACTGTTTTACCTACATAAACATTTTTATAATCACAAACAGAAGAGGTCTGGAAGTAAGAAAGAAAGCCATGAGCACATGTTTACCACACTTGGTAGTTTTGTTCATCTTTTTCTTTCTGGGTACATTTGACGTGTTATTGGCTCGATTTGAAGGAGAATTTCCAAAACTAGGGCGTTTCATTATGAGTGTTCAGTTAATTCTGTATCACCCTCTCGTTAACCCTTTCATTTATGGGTTGAAAATGAAGAAAATATCAACACATTTGCAGAGAATTCTGAGCTGTCAAACACGTTGAGTGACTGTGATGCAATAAATACAAACTTTGGTGAATCTAATTTTATATAAATGTCAAGCATTTGACTTCTCGATATTCAGACTCAGATTTCAAAGCTTTTTTCCTTTTACAAATGTTTGTTTTCAATATTCTGAATGAGCCATTTTCATGTGTTTGTTAAAAATGTCCAAATCTGAGGTTATATGAACCCCCCTCAATCCTCAAGCTATACCTTCAACACAGTCTTGGTCCTTTCTCCCCACACTGGTGTCAAATCTGACTCAAACCTAAATTTGTTATAGGCTGATTTATTTGAATTAGTTTTTTTCCTTTTACATTTCTTCAGCTGTAGCTTTAAAGCAAGTTGCTATTGGCTCTATACATTTAGACTTTTAGGGCTCATTGTCACTTTATTTTAAACTTGGGGCAAACTGATAATTTTTTAGCTGTAGGCCTATTTTAAACATCACTGGCTTCTTCTGTGAGTAGCAGAATTCAAGAAGGGTCAAAGTATTATTGGCAAACATTGTATTCAAGTGTTCGCTTATTTAGCGGTAATTAAATTTGCACACAAATGTGCCTATTCATGCCTCGTTATCACACCTCTTTCATGTAACAAAGATGGACCAGTAAACTTGAATATTTACATTAATTGACACTCTGACAATGTTCAAATCCCGTCTGAAAACATTTATTTTTACCTGTGCACATGACAACTGGAAGTATTTTATCTGCTTTTTACTGTATTTAATAAATGTTTATGTTAATGTTTTAGGGATTGATTTTTTGCTTTTTTGTAATTTTATGCAGCTCTGAAGCTCTTTGAATTGCCTTGTGTATGAATTGTGCTCTACAAATAAACTTGCCTTGCCTAATATAGCTCTACATGTGCTACATATTTGACCAGTGGACACATTTTGCATTACTTTGCCTTTTTAATCAAAGAGCCCTTCATGTTCTTTTAAGTTACATATTACTTCAGTAGGGATAATACAAGAAATGGAGTGCCACGTGATATACCGTGTTTTAACGCAGAACCGCTAATAACACCACATCAACTTCAGACATTGGCCGTTCGCCGATTGGTTTACTCCGCTTCCTGCCTTCTTGTGTATGTTCTGCTCTAGAAATGTAGTTGATGCCACGGCCTCCAGGCAAGCTGTCCCTGCCCCGGAAACTAACTGTCAGCCAGTTGAAAAGAACGCCAACACATTGTCAAAAACACTGTATTAGCTGCTTCTAATGAACTACTGTCGTTGTCCAGCAAAGCCGCGCACTACTAGTCCAGGGCGGATTACATAACTTTAGTGGCTGGATCAGCACCGAGAATGTGTGTTGGGCCATGAGACAGACAGAAGACTCCCATAGGAGCTACAGCTAGCTCCGATCGATCATATGAAAACAATAAGCACTGTGAAAATATTGTTATACAATGTGGAAGTATTTCTATATATATTTTTATCATACTAGGCTTTAGTGATGATATATATAACTGGGTTTATCTATAAAACCTGTGCTTTAAGTTTTAGCTGAAACTGGTGGTTTAGACTCTACACCCTTTTACAACTGGGTGCGACTCTCTGAGTGTTATTGCTCTTTTTTCTCTGCGAAAAGTTACCAGGGGTGAGGGGTGCTGAACTGGGTCTGAGCGGCTGCCTGAGGACAATGCCATGGAGTCAGATTGCAGAAGGAGTGGCAACAAGAACATTCCAAGAGCGCTGATTGGTTCGACGACAAGGACACGCCTACTTCTTCCTGTTCCTTTAAATTGCTCGAACACAGGAAGTGCTCTCTCTCTTCGCTGGAGCCGTTGGCCTACCATGTTTTCTAGGCACAGAGCTCAGATGACTTGTGTTTTAAGATTGTATTATGAGGGAATAAAACGATGATTGATTTTAATCGATCGAGCCTCCATCTTCTGTTCCATATAATAACGAACACGCCGACAGCACCAATAAAGTCACTAAAACCATTAGCTACATAATTGTGTTGTGCTTGGTATATTTATAGTCTAGTACACAATTCTCATCAACAAAGAGCCGTAGCATAACATATAACGTTAGCCTTTATCTGCTAGCTACGAGTGCCAATCGGCCTCAGTTTAAGAGTTTTAGGCGGATTTGAGCTTAAACACTGGAGAAGACCTTGACGTCTACACCTTGGGTGCATTGATGAAGATCAGTTGGACATCACAGTCAGTGCAGTTACTTGGAAGAAGGGAAAGTTGGATCTCTCACCTAGTCAGGATTGCCCAGACCCATGTAAACCCAGGAGATTCGTTTGGGGGACGGGGGGAGCGATCCGACTTTCCTCTGAGCCGATCGGCGACCTGCCTGGGCCGTTTCAAGATTCAAGATTCAAGATTTTTTATTTGTCAACCATTACATGGTTTGAATTAATTTCTCTCATCCTTGATTGTGGAGCGGGGGCGGGGGGCGGGGGAAGAGGGGTGGGAGGGAGGGTAGGGAGTTCAGCTTCCCGATGGCCCTGTGCACGAAACTGTTCCTCAGCCGACTGGAGCTGCCCCTTAGATTCCGCAGTCTCCTCCCTGAAGGCATCACCTTGAAGAGCCTGTGTGATGGGTGCGTAGGGTCCCTGGTGACTCCGACGGCTTTGCGGGTGAGACGGGTGGAGTACATCTCCTTAATGGAGGGGAGAGGGGCTCCACAGATCTTCTCCGCTGCTCTCACGATGCGCTGGAGGCTCCTTCGGCAGGAGGCAGTGCTGGTGCCGTGCCACACAGTGATGGATCTGGTCAGGATGCTCTCTATAGTCCCTCTGTAGAAGTTGCACATAACGGAGGCTGGGACTCTGGCTCTTCTTAACTTGCGAAGAAAGTAGAGACGCTGATTACTTTTCTTGACCAGTGATGTAGTGTGCATGGTCCAGGAGAGTTTCTCTGTGATGTGCACACCCAGGAACTTAGTGCTGGTCACCCTCTCCACTGCAGCACCGTTGATTGTTAGAGGAGCATGCTGGACCCGCGCTCTTCGAAAGTCCACAACAATCTCTTTTGTCTTCTCTACATTTAGAGAGAGATTGTTCTGTGTGCACCACATGGCCAGACTGCTCACCTCACTCCTGTAGTTTGACTCGTCTCTGTTGTTGATGAGACCCACCACTGTTGTGTCGTCTGCAAACTTGATGAAGAGGTTTGAGTCGTACTTTGGAGCGCAGTCATGGGTCAGCAGAGTGAACAGGAGGGGGCTCAGCACACAGCCTTGGGGAGCCCCCGTGTTCAATGTGATGGTTCTGGAGGACTTTCCGCCGACACGTACAGCCTGTGGTCTCCCTGTCAGAAAGTCCAGCAGCCAGTTACACAGTGATGTGTTGATCCCCAGGTGGAGCAGTTTGTGTATTAGCTGCTGTGGGATTATAGTGTTGAATGCTGAGCTGAAGTCTAAAAACAGCATTCTAACGTAAGAGTCCTTTGTTTCAAGGTGAGTGAGGGCTGAATGAAGCGCAGTGGAGATGGCATCTTCAGTTGAGCGATTGGACCGATAAGCAAACTGGTATGGGTCCAGGGTGGGAGGGAGAACAGACTTGATGTGTTCCATGACGAGCCGCTCGAAGCACTTCATAAGAATTGGAGTGAGTGCTACTGGGCGGTAGTCATTAAAGCAGGATGGTGGTGACTTCTTTGGCACTGGAATGATGGTGGTCGCTTTGAGGCACGTTGGGACCACAGCCTGCTGCAGAGATGTGTTAAAAATGTCTGTAAAGACTTCAGTGAGTTCATCAGCGCAACCTTTCAGTACACGACCTGGTATGTTGTCTGGACCCGGTGCTTTGCGTACGTTGATCCTGCTCTGTTTCCGAACCGGTTTAGTGACTCTAACCAGTGGCCTGTATGCTGGCAGTAACAGAATAGTTATGTGGTCCGAGGCACCAAGATGGGGCAGGGGGTGTGCCTTGTACGCTCCTTTTTGGTGGTGTAAACCAGATCCAGGATGTTGTTTCCCCTTGTTGGAAAGTCAATGTGTTGATAGACTTTGGGGAAAACGCTCTTTGGGTCTGCGTGGTTAAAATCCCCAGCTAAGATGAGAAAGGCATCTGGGTGGGCTGTCTGTTGGTCACTGACACTCTGGAACAGTTCATTCAGTGCCTTTTTCCTGTTTTTGATGTTGGAGGTGGGTGGGATGTAGACAGCCACAAGCAGTACAACAGTAAATTCCCTGGGCAGGTAGAAAGGTCGACACTTAATGATCATAAACTCCACGAGGGGTGAGCAGTGTCTGCAGACCACGGCGACGTCACGGCACCAGGCGTCATTGGTGTAGACACAGAGACCACCTCCGCGTGTCTTACCTCCCTCGGAGATCACTCTGTCCGCTCTGCAGCAGGAAAGCCCCTCAAGCTGGATTCCACTGTCCGGTATATTACCATTGAGCCAAGTCTCAGTGAATATAAAAACACAACTGTCTTTCACCATCTTCCGAGAGGAGCGTAGCAGACGAATATAATCCAGCTTATTGTCCAGTGAACGTACATTAGCCAGAACAATACTAGGGATAGAAGGCCTGTGTGGTTTAGCTGTGAGTCTTGCTTGGATACCTCCTCGTTTGCCCCTTTTTTGTTTCCTGTAGCGCCTCTTGTGACGCCTCCACTGCGCTGCAGGTGCGGGGGACCCTCTGTGACCTGTCAGCGCTTCAGAAGATGATATCTCTGGATTTGTAGGTCTCAAATGCTGCTCAAAAGCCTTTAGCTCAGATGCTAACTGTGTGTTTACTTTTAAAACACATCCTCTGTTCATTGCTAGCAAAGAGCTTTGGCAGTAAAAAATCCGCTGAACTCCACAAAAACATGGCAAAGATGTACAAAAACATCTTGTAAAACAATGTGAATCACAAAAACTGCAAATGCAGTTTGCAGAAAAGGGTAGAAACGTCGCCTTGTCAAGAGAGAGAAAAGCCGCAGCTTGTTTATGCGCCGCCATGGTAACAACATTTGCAGTCAGATTGGGGCCACATGTAACAGTTTAGTCGAATCAAAGCGCATTGGATTAGCACAAATTAACTCCGCCCCAGAAATGAACTATCAAGCTTCCGAACGCAAAAACAACACATCATGAAGTAACATTGTGTTAGCTCCTTCTAATGGACTACTGCCATTCAGCAGACTCCAACATGGATGACAGGAATGCTAATTATGGTGGCTGGATCAGCGCTGAGAATGTGTGTTGGGCCATGACAGACAGAAGACTCACATCGGAGCTAAAGCTAGCGTTCGCGCTGCTCGATCATATTAAAACAAGATATAATAATAATGCTTTACACTTTTATTGCGCTTTACAAGTATGTATTACCAAGTTTCTCAAAGCGCTGCACTGTTGTCATTATTCATTCATGCCACACTCGGTGGTGGTAAGCTACTGTTGTAGCCACAGTTTCCCTGGGGTAGACTGACGGAAACAAGGCAACCAGTCCGTGCCATCGGCCCCTCTGACCACCACCAACCACTCACTCACTCACTCACTACATCACTCGGCTTCCCGGTGTTACCAAACGGTCTCCCCTCCAAGTACCGACTAGGCCCTTCCCTGCTTAGCTTCCAAGGTCTGACGGGATTGGGCAGAGCAACGGTGGTATGGCCAAATAAGCACCAATAAAGTCACTAAAAAAATCAGCTACATTTAAAGCGGCTTTTAAAGTTGTGCTGTGCCAACTATACACTCAACAATGCAGGGCTCGAAATTGCGACCATTTTGGTCGCATATGCTCCCAAAATTATACCTTTGCGATCTAAAAATAGAATCACTGGCATGTTTGCGACTGCAAACAAATGCTCCGGTCCACCTTAAAAGAAAACCTTCTCGGGCTACCTTAAAAAAAGCTTCTGTCATTGTTTTCACAAACGCTGCCTGTTAGCAACAGCAAACTTTCTGTTCTAAAATAGTTCGAGAGCATATAAACTATGATCTGTCCTCTGTTGTGGCTCAGCGCCGCTGTCATTCCTCCCAGTCACACGCGCTGGGCCGACCTGCACCAGCCCTGTCCGTGTTCTCTGCGTGTGCCTGTGCACTCATTTATCTGCCCGCTTTCATTGAATGAGCCAATGTATTTACGCAACTGTAGTCTCTTTATGAGAAAACAAGGAATATATATGTCATTCATAAACTCACAGGGACTGGGGACTATCTCTCAAATGACGCTCGAATCGAAGTTGGGAGGAGAAGCAGCGCAAACTTATATCCAACCCGCTCGCCCCCTTGTGCAGTGCTGAAAGCGAATCATCGCCGCTCTCGCAAAATACAAAACGTAAAGTCACAAATGCAATGTTTAACACGTCTTCTAAGGTTCTGGCAAGAGTGAGGAGAGTGTAGGTGCAGAGAAAGGAGACTATGAAGTGCGGTGAAGCAGGAGCGGGGGTTGGGGGCGGTTGGGAGGCACAAAATCTGGTGTCCCATTTATAATGTTAAAATTTAGCCTAAGGAGTTTTGTAGATTGCTGAATCATTGCAAACAGCTAAAATAATACATCTAAAATGCAACAGAAGGCTGGAAGTGGCATGTGATATGTTTAAATTCCCTTCATCCCTGTTAAAAGCTTCCCTGTTTTTTTTGGTTGCGCTCCTAAATTTTTGACTGTGCTCCTAAATTTCAGAATTAGAAGCACAAGCGCTACCAAGAAAAAAAGTTAATTTCGAGCCCTGCAATGTATAGTTTTTTTACACAATTCTCATCAACGGAAAGCCGTAGCACACCGTAGCATAGTATTGTGGTGTACATGTTAGAGAGTTGTCGCTCACCCAGCAGGTCTCGGGGTTTGGGGCGTGTCTGAGCCCTTACTGTTGTGTTCGTCCATTTTATTCATTCTTGTTTTGGCCCAGAAAGATTAAAGTGACTCCTTCAGTCCATCTCAGATCACCCCAAAAAATTGCAATTTTAAACCCCACCCTCTCCAATTTTTATGAAATTTGGTAAATATGTAATTCATGGCCAGAAAAGTGAGAATTTCAAATTTCAAACTGATCGGACCAACGGTTTTCAAGATATTCCAATTTCATTTTTTCACTTTTTTGCGAAAAGGGGTGTGGCTACCTAATTTCAAATTGCTGTAACTCAGCAACTACTGGTTCGATTTTCAAAAAACAGGTATTTCTGTAAAGGGGAGACCATCAGGAATCTAATTATGACACGCCCAACCTCTCCGACGCCAGTAGGAAAAATGAAGCCCTATGTGTCAACTACAACATATAAAAAGATTGGAGGGGTTTACTTTTTCATTTTCATGCAATACCAGGTAGAAGTTCAAATTGACCCGGGAACACCATTGATGTTCCTGACAATTAACATAACAGGAGGGTTAAGATTTACCTAAATACAGTGCCTTGCGAAAGTACTAATACACCTTGAACTTTTGCACATTTTGTCATGTTTACAACCCTAAACATAAAGATTTTAGCTAAAAGCATGACTTAATACTTTCTGAAACCCCCTTTTGCTGCAATAACAGCAGCAAGTCTTCTGGGGTATGACTACAAGGTTTGCACATCTAGAGACTGACATTTTAGCCCATTCCTCTTTACAAAACAACTCAAGCTCTGTCAAATTAGGAGAGCATTTGTGAACAGCAGTTTTCAGGTCTTTCCACAGATTTTCAATAGGATTTAGGTCAGGACTTTGACTGGGCCATTCTAACACATTAATATGTTTGTTTTTTAAACCATTCCATTGTAGATTTAGCTTTGTGTTTAGGGTCATTGTCCTGCTGGAAGGTGAATCTCTGCCCCAGCCTCAATTCTCTTGCTGACTCCAGCAGGTTTTCCTCCAAAATGTCTCTGTATTTGGCTCCATCCATCTTCCCAACTATTCTTACAATCTTCCCTGTCCCCGCTGAGGAAAAGCAGCCCCATAGCATGATGCTTCCCCACCATATTTGACACTGGGGATGGTGCACTCAGGACGATGAGCAGTGTTAGGTTTGCTCCATACATAACGTTTTGCATTTGGGCCAAAAAGTTCAATTTTTGTCTCATCTGACCAAAGCACCTTCTTCCACATGGTAGCTGTGTCCTCCATATGACTTCTAGCAAACTTCAAACGGGATTTCTTATGGCCTCCTTTCAATAATGGCTTTCTTCTTGCCACTCGTCCATGAAGGCCAGATTTGTGTAGAGTACGACTTATAGTTGTCCCATGTACAGATTCCCCCAGCTCTGCGGCAGTACGTCGCAGCTCCTCCAGAGTTATCTTGGGGCACTTGGTTGCATTTCTTACCAGTGCTCTCCTTGTTCGGTCTGTTAGTTTAGGTGGACGGCCGTGTCTTGGTAAGTTTGCAGTGGTGCTATACTCTTTCCATTTCCGAATGATGGATTGAACAGTGCTCCGTGAGATGTTAAAATCTTGGGAAATCTTTGTATAACTTAAAGCTGCTTTAAACCTCTCCACAGCTTTATCCCTGACCTCTCTGGTGAGCTCCTTGGCCTTCATGATGTTGTTTAGTGACCAATACACTCTGACCATAGCTCTGAGGCCCTCACATAACAGCTGGAATTATACTGGCGCATTTAGTTGCATTGTGTACGAAATGCGCGGTATAAATAAAGTTGCCTTGCCTTGCAAAGGCAAAAACTGAACTGCAGTGTAAACAGTGATTAGAATCTGGGCTTGTTTATATCTGGATGATACCTTGCCTGGCCTGCCAGACACTTCTCCTTTTTGTTCAAAAGAAGAACCGTCTGGGCGGCTGCTCGCAGCCAATCATTTCACGATTTTACCCACATCGGTCCAATCACGCACCGAGAGACGGAAGCCGTCACCTGTCACCACTACGCACTCTTCCAAAACATTAAAGATGGCGGCCGATACACTGTTTTCTTCTGCTCTTTCGTCTGTTTTAAATCATTTGGAAAATATGAAATCCCTAAAACCGGACCAAGAAACAGCGTTTGAAGCGTTCCTCGTAAAAAAGGACGTTTTTGGAAAGGCTTTCTGCCGCTTGTTACTGCAACGTATCTTGTGTTGCTCTAATTGGTTGATGCCCTCTGTCAATCACGCCCACCGGGAAATTGTTGAGATCATGCTTGCTCCCAGACTACATGTCTTTGAAATATCTATGAAAAAGGCATGTCGTTTGGCAGGCCAGGCAAGATGATACCACAACTTGACGAGGTACAATTGTAGCTCTACATACATCTTCTACACAGAGACTTTACTAGTAGTCTATAGGTAGGCCTACATTCTATCCCAATTTGCTCAAGTATGAACAAGAAAACCCGTCCAATTTTTTTATATGTTGTAGTTGACACATAGGGCTTCATTTTTCCTACTGGCGTCGGAGAGGTTGGGCGTGTCCCACAGGGTCAATCTCAAGGTCAAAATATAGGTACAAAGGTCATCCACCTAAAAAGTACCCAAATTCACGACAAAATGTCATAATTAGATTCCTGATGGTCTGCCCTTTACAGAAATACTTGTTTTTTGAAAATCGAACCAGTGGTTGCTGAGTTACAGCAATTTGAAATTAGGTAGCCACACCCCTTTTCGCGAAAAAGTGAAAAAATGAAATTGGAATATCTTGAAAACTGTTGGTCCGATCAGTTTGAAATTTGAAACTCTCGCTTTTCTGGCCATGAACTACATATAAACCAAATTTCATAAAAATTGGAGAGGGTGGGGTTTAACTCATCGGGTGAACTGAGATGGACTGACCCAGCAGCTTGCTTGCGTCCTGTTCTTTCTCGCCACATTGGTGACCCCTGTTGTGAAATGACGGTTCAGATGGAAGACAGTTTTTCTCCGTCTGTCTCGGCTGCGGACTCGGCCTCGGGCTTGGCTTCTGCCGCGGACCCGTCCTCGCCGTCTCTCCCGCTCACACGGCCGGCTCTTTTTCCCGCCGCTCCCGCCGTGAAACTTCCAGAATTTTGGCAGAGTGATCCAGCTTCATGGTTTCAGCATGTCGAGGCACTTTTCCACCTCCGGAGTGTGGATGCGGACGACTCCAGATACAATTTGGTGGTTTCTGCCCTGAATCAGCAGACTACCCGCAGGGCTATGCCGTTGCTTCGTAGCCCTGTTAAGCAGCTCCTTCTGCGGAGGTTCAGTCTGTCCTCGGCGGAGAGGGCGGATAAAATTCTCACCCTGCCTGGTTTGGGGGACAGTACTGCCGTGGACCTAATGGACAATATGCTATCACTCCTTGGTTCGGATGACGGCGGTTCCCTTTTCCCGCACATTTTCCGGCGGCAGCTCCCGCCACAGGTACTAGCGGCTTTGGCCAGGGCCTCACGCAGGAGGTGGACTGGGTCCTGTTGGCTACCAGGCGTTTTACGGTGCAGAATACGACGTCAGGCCCCCAGTAGACGACGACGGAAGACCCGGCGGTGGTGTCTGCAGTCGGCGCGAGGACGACATCTGGACGTCGTCGTGGGAGCTCCATGTGTTTCTACCACCAGAGGTTCGGCAGCAAGGCGAAGCGCTGTGTCCCACCGTGCACGTTTGAGATGACGGGAAACGCAGTGGCCGGCGCTCAGTAGCAGCTGTGGGTGCTGGCGAACGAGGTGAGCTGCTCTTTATCAAAGACTCCCTGTCAGGACGTCGGTTTTTGGTCGACTCCGGTTCTCAGAAGAGTTTGGTCCACCCCATCGGTCCAGATGTGTCTGGCCGTGGCAGTGGTCCACTGCTAAGCACGGCTAATGGTTCTCCCATTGGAACCTTGGACACAAGATGGACGACTGTATGTTTCCACGGGCGTGAGTATGAGTGGGACTTTGTAGTTGCCTCTGTGACTGTTCCAATTATCGGTGCTGATTTTTTGTGTGCTCATGGCTTGTTAGTTGATGTTGCTAACCGTAGGCTAATTGATGCTGTAACTTTTGCCACTTTTCCTTGTGAAGCTGGGGGAGCTGGGCCGGCACCGCATGCAAATTTGTTGGCGTCCGACGATGTTATTCAGTGTTTGCTAGCTGACTTCCCGTCTTTGACCACGCCTGCTTTTTCCGCCACGGTGGTTAAACACGGGGTGGAACATTTTATCCCCACCAGTGGACCGCCTGTTTCTGCTCGCGCACGACGTCTGGACACATCAATATTATCTATTGCTAAGGAGGAGCCACCATGGAGAGGTTGGGGATAGTGAGACGCTCTAACAGCCCGTGGGCTTCGCCCCTCCACATGGTGCCTAAGGCGGACGGCTCCTGGCGTCCGTGCGGGGACTTTCGACGTTTGAACAATGTAACAACGCCAGACCGTTATCCTATTCCACACATTCAAGATTTTTCTGCGCGGTTGTCGGGTGCATCGGTTTTTTCTAAGGTGGACCTGGTATCATCAGGTTCCGGTACATGCGGATGATGTGCCTAAGACCGCGGTAATCACTCCGTTCTGACTTTTTGAGTTCCTCCGCATGCCATTTGGCCTCAAGGGGGCAGCGCAGACTTTTCAGAGGTTGATGGACTCTGTGTTGCGCGGTCTCGATTTTGTGTTTGTCTATCTGGATGACATTGTGGTGGCCAGCTCGTCTACTGAAGAGCACCACACGCACCTCAAAGCAGTTTTCCGGCGCTTAGACTCTCACGGCCTGATTGTGAACCCAGCCAAATGCCAATTTGGGTTGCCAGTGATTGGGGGGGGCCTATTCATACAATGCAGGTCAACTGTTGCAGCGCTGTTTAATCACGCATTTGGAAAATATTGGGGGGGGGAAGAGAGCGAGAGAGAAGAGCCGGGCCGCGGGTCGGGCTCGGGCCCAGAAATCAGGCCCGTGCAGTGGCTGTCATGTAACAGGGACAAGAATGGTTTGACTAGTTCCTTCAGAAAATGGATCTTCGAATCTTTAGGACTAGACTTCACATGTAAATGTAGTGACATTTCCCAAATGTAGGACAAATAGATTTAAGAACACTTTTATCCCCTTTGCTGTTGGTTTTGTAACAGTTAATAACATTGTTCATTTTGATTGGTGTTAATTTTACCCTTTTGTGTCAAACAAAGAAATCTATTTATTTATGAATTTTCTGCCATAACAGATATGAATAAAAGTTACTCCGATCCAAATTTGATAGAGTCCAAAGTTTGTTGTAATTTACTCTTCAGTCGCAGTTGTTTACAGTTTACTCTCTGCCGCCGCTTCCCCTGTGAATAAATGTACAGTATAAAAGTACGGTCTGACACGGGGCTTTGTCATTCTGCCGTCTGTGTGAATGACTTTTATCACATGTTTTTAATGGAGCTCAATGTAACCTATATTATTCTTGATAGTTATGTGGATTTGGAAAAATACAGAGCGCTCTATTTTGTCATATTTTTCTCAGCTTTTGTTGTCATCATCTGCAGCAACAGCACTATTGTCTGGCTCATTTGGATCCACAAAAACCTCCATGAACCAATGTACTTTTTCATCGCTGCTTTGTTACTAAACTCAATTCTGCTCAGCTCTGCTCTTTATCCCAAAATATTGCTAGATATTTTGTCTGAGAAGCAGGTAGTGACTTATTCAACATGTCTGTTTCAGTGGTACATATTTTATGCTATTGCAGGGGCTGAATTTTGGTTGTTGATGTTCATGGCCTTGGACAGGTATCTGGCCATATGTAAACCTCTGCAATATCCGACTATTATGACTAAATACAGGGTGAATGTGTTGTTAACAGTAGCTTGGACTGTGCAAGGTTTTCAATTTATAATAACTGTTTCAGCAGCGAGTCAAAGGAAAGTTTGCCATTTTATTTCCAGGGGCATCATTTGTAACAGCACAACACACAAACTGTACTGTTTTCCATCCGCTTTATTAAACAGTTGGGGATCGTTCACTTTGGTAAATTCAGTTTTTGTCCCTGTGATTTTTAACTGTTTTACCTACATAAACATTTTTATAATCACAAACAGAAGAGGTCTGGAAGTAAGAAAGAAAGCCATGAGCACATGTTTACCACACTTGGTAGTTTTGTTCATCTTTTTCTTTCTGGGTACATTTGACGTGTTATTGGCTCGATTTGAAGGAGAATTTCCAAAACTAGGGCGTTTCATTATGAGTGTTCAGTTAATTCTGTATCACCCTCTCGTTAACCCTTTCATTTATGGGTTGAAAATGAAGAAAATATCAACACATTTGCAGAGAATTCTGAGCTGTCAAACACGTTGAGTGACTGTGATGCAATAAATACAAACTTTGGTGAATCTAATTTTATATAAATGTCAAGCATTTGACTTCTCGATATTCAGACTCAGATTTCAAAGCTTTTTTCCTTTTACAAATGTTTGTTTTCAATATTCTGAATGAGCCATTTTCATGTGTTTGTTAAAAATGTCCAAATCTGAGGTTATATGAACCCCCCTCAATCCTCAAGCTATACCTTCAACACAGTCTTGGTCCTTTCTCCCCACACTGGTGTCAAATCTGACTCAAACCTAAATTTGTTATAGGCTGATTTATTTGAATTCGTTTTTTTCCTTTTACATTTCTTCAGCTGTAGCTTTAAAGCAAGTTGCTATTGGCTCTACACATTTAGACTTTTAGGGCTCATTGTCACTTTATTTTAAACTTGGGGCAAACTGATAATTTTTTAGCTGTAGGCCTATTTTAAACATCACTGGCTTCTTCTGTGAGTAGCAGAATTCAAGAAGGGTCAAAGTATTATTGGCAAACATTGTATTCAAGTGTTCGCTTATTTAGCGGTAATTAAATTTGCACACAAATGTGCCTATTCATGCCTCGTTATCACACCTCTTTCATGTAACAAAGATGGACCAGTAAACTTGAATATTTACATTAATTGACACTCTGACAATGTTCAAATCCCGTCTGAAAACATTTATTTTTACCTGTGCACATGAAAACTGGAAGTATTTTATCTGCTTTTTACTGTATTTAATAAATGTTTATGTTAATGATTTAGAGGTTGATTTTTGCTTTTTTGTAATTTTATGCAGCTCTAAAGCACATTGAATTGCCTTGTGTATGAATTGTGCTCTACAAATAAACTTGCCTTGCCTAATATAGCTCTACATGTGCTACATATTTGACCAGTGGACACATTTTGCATTACTTTACCTTTTTAATCAAGAGCCCTTCATGTTCTTTTAAGTTACATATTACTTCAGTAGGGATAATACAAGAAATGGAGTGCCACGTGATATACCGTGTTTTAATGCAGAACCGCTAATAACACCACATCAACTTCAGACACTGGCCGTTCGCCGATTGGTTTACTCCGCTTCCGGCCTTCTTGCGTATGTTCTGCTCTAGAATGTAGTTGATGCCACGGCCTCCAGGCAAGCTGTCCCTGCCCCGGAAACTAACTGTCAGGCAGTTGAAAAGAACGCCAACACATTGTCAAAAACACTGTATTAGCTGCTTCTAATGAACTACTGTCGTTGTCCAGCAAAGCCACACACTACTAGTCCAGGACGGATGAGATAACTTTAGTGGCTATATCAGCACCGAGAATGTGTGTTGGGCCATGAGACAGACAGAAGACTCCCATAGGAGCTACAGCTAGCTCCGATCGATCATATGAAAACAATAAGCACCAATAGTCACTAACACCATTAGCTACATATAAAGCTACATAATTGTGTTGTGCTTGTTATATTTATAGTCTAGTACACAATTCTCATCAACAAAGAGCCGTAGCATAACCTATAACGTTAGCCTTTATCTGCTAGCCACGAGTGCCAATCGGCCTCTGTTTAAGAGTTTTAGGCGGATTTGAGCTTAAACACCGGAGTAGACCTTGACGTAAACCTTGGGTGCATTGATGAAGATCAGTTGGACATCACAGTCAGTGCAGTTACATGGAAGAAGGGAAAGCCAGATCGCTCATCTAGTCAGACTAGAACAGGATTGCCCAGACCCATGTAAACCCAGGAGATTCGTTTGGGGGACTGGGGGAGCGATCCGACTTTCCTCTGAGCCGATCGGCGACCTGCCTGGGCCGATTGCAGTCAGATTGGGGCCACATGTAACAGTTTAGTCGAATCAAAGCGCATTGGATTAGCACAAAGTAACTCCGCCCAGAAACGAACTGTCAAGCTGCCGAACGCAAAAACATCACATCATGAAATAACATTGTGTTAGCTCCTTCTAATGGACTACTGCCATTCAGCAGACTCCAACATGGATAACAGGAATGCTAATTTTGGTGGCTGGATCAGCGCTGAGAATGTGTGTTGGGCCATGACAGACAGAAGACTCACATCAGAGCTAAAGCTAGCGTTCGCGCTGCTCAATCATATTAAAACAAGAAATAATAATAATGCTTTACACTTTTATTGCGCTTTACAAGTATGTATTACCAAGTTTCTCAAAAGTTTCTACACTGTCGTCATTATTCATTCACGCCACACTCGGTGGTGGTAAGCTACTGTTGTAGCCACAGCTTCCTTGGGGTAGACTGACAGAAGCAAGGCAACCAGTCCGTGCCATCGGCCTCTCTGACCACCACCAACCACTCACTCACTCACTACATCACTCGCCTTCCCGGTGTTACCAAACGGTCTCCCCTCCAAGTACCGACTAGGCCCTTCCCTGCTTAGCTTCCAATGTCTGACGGGATTGGGCACAGCAACGGCGGTATGGCCAAATAAGAACCAATAAAGTCACTAAAACCATCAGCTACATTTAAAGCAACTTTTAAAGTTGTGCTGTGCTAACTATACACTCAACAATGTATAGTTTTTTACACAATTCTCATCAACGGAAAACCATAGCACACCGTAGCATAGCATCATATTACGTTAGACTTTATTTATTAATTAATTTTTTATTTCTTTAACTGACATACAGGACAAAAACATTCATACAACAACATAGTCATAGGAGAAACACATGGCGTCACAAATAACAAAAGGTAGATGGAACAGGATGTACAAACAGTTGATTACGTTAGACTTTAGCTCACTGCTAACTATCTGTTTAAGCTCAAATCCATCTAAAACTCTTAAACACTGCGTATATAGTTAAAGATCCGTAGGACATCGCAGCTACCCTAAAACAGCAGCTATCTCTTAAAGCAACTTGGGCTAATCAGGGCTAACTGTTTGCTAACAACAACATAGCAGCCAATGGTCAACCGGAAATAATGCGCATAGTCAACAACCCCTGCCCCCTGGCCGGGAGTAGCGCCAGCTCTAACAGCTCGTTTAGAAAGGCCAGTGAGCAGGCCGTTACAGTCGTCTAACCTGCTGGAGACGAATGCATGGATGAGTCTCTCCAAGTCTGGTTTTGACACTATTCCTCTAATCTTAGCAATGTTTTTCAGATGGTAAAAAGCTGATGATGTTATTGCTTTGATGTGGCTGTTTAAGTTCAGGTCTGAGTCCATGATTACTCTTAGATTTCTAACCTGATTTTTTGGGTTTAGAGAGAGAGACTCAAGGTGACTGATAACACTTTGTCTTTGTGTCTGTGGGCCAAAAACAATGATTTCAGTTTTGTCTGAGTTTAGTTGGAGAAAGTTGTTTTGCATCCACAAACTGATCTGTTGGATGCAGTGACAGAGTGTATCTACAGGCCCATGTTCACCTGCCGTCAGTGACACGTAGATCTGAGTGTCATCTGCGTAGTTGTGGTACGACACATTATTGCTGTTTATTAGCTGACCCAATGGAAGCATGTACAGGTTGAATAAGAGGGGTCCCAAGATTGACCCCTGGGGGACTCCACAGGTCATGGAAATGGAGACACAGTTGCCAATTTCGACAAAGCACATCCTGTCCTCGAGATAGGACTTGAACCAGTTTAGAGCAGTACCAGAGATTCCCACCCAGTTTTCTAACCTGTGAAGTAAGATCCCGTGGTCCACTGTGTCAAAGGCAGCGCTCAGGTCCAGCAGAACTAAAACTGAGACCTTACCTGTGTTGGTGTTCATACGAATATCATTTGTCACCTTGATCAGAGCTGTCTCAGTGCTGTGGTGGGGCCTAAATCCTGACTGGAAAGTATCAAACACATTGTTAGATAGGAGAAAGTAAGTGAGCTGTTGATATATTACTTTCTCTAGGACTTTTCCTAAGAATGGTAGGTTTGATATGGGCCGGTAGTTGTTCAGTACCTTGGGATCAAGGCTGCTCTTCTTTAGAAGAGGCTTAATGACCGCGGTTTTCAAGGCCTTTGGAAATGCTCCAGTCTCAAATGAGATGTTAACTAACTGAACAAGTTGTGGTAACAAGCTGGTCAGCACAGACTTCAGAAATCTAGTGGGTAATTCATCAAGGCAGCATGTACATGAACTCAGACCGGAGATAACCTCTTTGATTGTTTTGTCAGTAACAGGTGTGAAATGTGTCAGCTCAAGGTGTTTATCTGGTGGCAGGGTTGCCATTTGTGTTGTGGAAATTATGGCATTTTAATGCCTTGGACTTTGTCATAAAACAATATTGCAAACTCATTGCACTTAGATGTAGAGATTAGTTCTAAGGGCAGTGAAACTGAAGGGTTAGTTAATCTGTTTACTGTGGAAAACAGAACACGAGAATTGTTTCTACAGTTTGCATTGATTTTAGAGAAGTACTTCTCCCTTTCTCCACGCAAAATCTGGTTGAATATCTCAAAATGAACTTGGAGCTTTGACTTGCGCCATTTACGTTTGGGTTTTCGGCACTCCCTTTTCCTTGCCCTGACCGAATCTTCACTTCTCCAAGGTGCCTTTTTTCTATTGTTAACCATTTTAACCTTGACAGGAGCAATAGTATCCAAAACATTTAAGACGCTTGATGTATAAGAGTCCAACAGATTATCAACATTAGAACATGGAGGATTTTCAAATCTGATCATTTCCATAAACTGTGTTGTTGTTGTATCATTTATGTGTCTTCTTTGAATAACTCCAGGCCCAACCACTGGTTTGGGTGCAACAGACAGGTCAAAGAAGACACAGAAATGATCAGATAAAGCAACATCAACAACATTCACATTTGATATATTAACACCTTTTGTAATAACTAGATCTAGAGTGTGACCTTTGTTTTGAGTCGCCTATTAGCGTTTCCGCATTAATATACGTATACGAAAACTTTATGTGTCCATGAAGGTGCAACTTTGTTTTTTGTACCACCTTAAAACACATCAACATCCAGCATCAAAACATAGTATGCAATGTGGCGCTATGTTTCTTTTATTACCCTTACTGAAGTATTATGTCACTTCAAAAACAGAGCAGCTTCTCTTACAGATTCAAACAGGATTAGAAATCACAAAACTCACCGACTGTAGATAAGTGTCTGGTCATTTAAGGCAGATTGGAAAAAAGCTCTCGGCTCTCCCATGCGTCACCCGTGGATTGTTATTGAGAGGACTTCTGCTCACAAACAGAATGTGATAGCAAATAAACAAATCTGATATCAGGGATCCGTTTGAGTTTGGCAGCAACGGCAAACGAGGGCGCCCTGCCCAGACTGATATCCCTGTATATAAAAATACAGACGGGTATCATTCTGGACTTGCCAGGCTAAGGAACATCATACACAGTTACTTTGGGCCGTCCTCAAGCGCTTTGATTCACTAGACTGTTACATGCTGCTCTAATCTGACTGCAATCAGCCTAGGCAGGTCGACAATTGGCTCATGGGAATCGGATCACCCACCCAACCAAATCTGCACATCACTGTTAATTAGGGATGGGAATTGATGAGATTTTATTGACATCAATGTCATCAATAATTTTACCTATCGATTCGATTCTTTATCGATTCTCTTATCGATGCCTGACTTGTCTGTGTGTTGGGG
The DNA here is from genome assembly GCA_007210695.1 of Neogobius melanostomus. Classification (NCBI taxonomy): domain Eukaryota; kingdom Metazoa; phylum Chordata; class Actinopteri; order Gobiiformes; family Gobiidae; genus Neogobius; species Neogobius melanostomus. Next base: position 124,227 of record VHKM01000527.1, on the reverse strand, counting down.
AAAAGCAAGGAATGAATGTGCTTTTGATAAACTCTATCAAAAAAGTCACATTGTTAGTTTTCCCAAGAAAAAAATATGTATTAAATTAAGCAAGTTTCCAAATATACTGTGGCTCCTGCTGGCACTCAGCCTGCCTGGCATCCTCTAAAATATAATGTCAATAATATAACATTTGCACTTTTCAACAAGTGTCTGTAACTTATAACAGACTGATGCTGTTTTGTAACACCTAAACAACAGGACTCAGTCTCAGGCCAAACCCTAAAGATTTTCATCTATTTCTGCTTCATCCGGTGCTACTTTCTCCTTCCCCCGTCCTTGTGTTGCTGCTTCTACTGACGAGTCACTGTGGCTGCAGCCCATTAGCCAGAGCTGCGAGAGATCAGCTGATCCGCTCATATAGCACACTCATAGCGGGGATGGGTAGAGGTAGACCCGCTCACAGTGCACTCAGGGCGGGGACAGACAGCCGCAGCCTCCGCTCTGAGCCCCGGGCCTGAGCGAGGCACTGAACCCCGTGTGTCATGACAATAGCGACGTATCAAAAGTTCGGAAAGAAACTCCAAGCCAATACAGCGCTGTTTTAATTGACGACTCGTCTCTCGTGAACGTGTAAAACGGAGGGAAAAGGCTAAGCAGAGGGCTATGGGGTAGAATTGAGATTGGGCCGATGTTTCCCTGCTTACTTCGAAGCAGCGTCAACAGACTCGGAGAACCACATCATTACGCACGTGCGTCTAGCTCCGCGGCGCAAAAAGAGTGTTTTCAGAGCGGGAGCATCGATAAGAGGGATTGATAATGAAGTAGACGTCCGGTTCCGATGCTTTGCTCAAACAGAACCGGTTCTCGATTCCCATCCCTACTGTTAATGCATTTTATTCTTGCTGCTTTTGTGCTGCATGCCTGTTGCAATTGTAATTCTGCCTGTGTGTAATTGTCTATGGTGTAGTATTTGTGCCGAATGTTAACAAAGGTTGTGTGTGAGATCATACTAATGAATTGTTTTATCATTTTATAGGTTAATAATGATTGTTGTTGTTATTGTTGTATATTGTTGGCAATCTACATCTTGCCCAGGGACTAAAGTTGAAAATTAGCTTTGGAGCTAAAACTGGCACATTTACAGTGATGTTAATTAATGTGCATTGTCCCTGTTCAATAAACCAATTAAAAAAAAAAAAAATCCTGTTCTAGTCCGACTGGGTGAGAGATCCGATTTTCCCTTTGTCCATGTAACCACAGTGAGTGAATCTGCGGAGGGACAGGAGCAACATATAAAAGGTTCTTCGGAACGAAAGATAGAGATTTTCTGGGGTTTTTGCATCGGAAAGAGGAGGGTCAGAGCTCTAAAATGGGTCCTCCCTGGTCTCCGGGAAAGCTGTGTGAAATTGTGTTGTTTTTCTGCACTGCGTTTACACAATTGTCCAAGCATTCAAATGATACTAGATAAACATTTGGGGATTTTTGAGGGGCATAAAACATCTTCAAAATGTGTCCACTGATCAGCGTCCATCTTGTTCTGTGTTTACATAGATTATGGTGGGTAAACATGTGGAGTGTAGGAGTTCTATTAGTGTCAATATTCAAGTTAACTGGCCCGACTTTGTTATGTGAAAGAGGTGTGAACACAAGACGGGAATGGGCACATTTTTGATATAATTAATGCTAAATAAACAAACAATAATACTTTGACCCTTTTTTGAAATCTGCTACACAGAGAAGAAGCCAGCAATGTTTAAAATACGGGTCCAAAATAATCAGAGTTTGGCCTAAGTCTAGGGCAAAGTGACAATGAGCCCCAAAAGCTTCAATGTATTGCATCACAATCACTCAACATGTTTGACAGCACAGAATATTCTCTGCAAATGTGTTGATATTTTCTTCATTTTCAGCCCGTAAATGAAAGGGTTAAAGAGAGGGTGATACAAAATTAACTGAACACTCATAATGAAACGCCCTAGTTGTGGAAATTCTTCTTCAACTCGAGCCAACAACACGTCAAATGAACACAGGCAGAAATAGTTGAACAAAACTACCAAGTGTGGTAAACATGTGCTCATGGCTTTCTTTCTCACTTCCAGACCTCTTCTGTTTGCAGTTATAAATATGTGTATGTAGGTAAAACAGTTGAAAATAACAGGGGCAAAAGCTGAATTTACCAAAATGAATAATCCACCACTTTTTAATGTAACGGATGGAACACAGTACAGTTTGTGTGTTGTGCTGTTACAAATGATGCCCCTGGAAATAAAATTGCAAAATTTCTTTTGACTCGCTGCTGAAACAAGTACTGCCATTTGAAAACCTGGCACAGTCCAAGCTACTGTTAACAACACATTCACCCTGGATTTTGTCATAATAGTCGGATATTGCAGAGGTTTACATATGGCCAGATACCTGTCCAAGGCCATGAACATCAACAACCAGAATTCAGCCCCTGCAATAGCATAAAGTATGTACCACTGAAACATACATGTTGAATGAGTCACTACCTGCTTCTCAGACAAAATATCTACCAATATTTTGGGATAGAAAGCAGAACTGAACAGAATTGAGTTCAGTAACAAAGCAGCGATGAAAAGTACATTGGTTCATGGAGGTTTTTGTGGATCAAAATGAGCCAGACAATAGTGCTGTTGCTGCAGATGATGACGACAAAAGCTGTGAAAATATGACAAAATAGAGCGCTCTGTATTTTTCCACATCCACATAACCATCAAGAGTAATATAGGTTACATTGAGCTCCATTATAAACACATGTGATAAAAGTCATTCACACAGACGGCAGAATGACAGAGCCCCGTGTCAGACCGTACTTTTATACAGTACTTTTATTCTCAGGGGAGGCGGCGGCAGTGAATAAGCGGTAAACAACTGCGAATGGGGAGTAAATTACAACAAACTTTCGGTTCAAACTTAGGACTGAAGAACTTTTTTCACATCTGCTTTATGGCAGAAAATAAATAAATAGATAATTTTGCAGTTTTTTTGTCATATGAAACCCTGTTGGGTGGTTACAAAAAACAATCTAATCTAATCCGTCTTGGCTAAAGATTTAACTCTATATCGGTATCTTTTTCCAAACCAGTCTCGTCCCTGTTACATGACAGTCACTGATCCTATTTTCCTTTGGGAGCAACTACCGGCCAACATGGGGCAGAGGGTTGATGGCTATACGCACCATTTCCGGTTGACCTTTAGCCAAAGCTATTTAATACAACTCTAGTTTGGACATGACGGTCGTTGACGTGGCAAACGTGGCGGCCATCTTGTGACTGGCCAGCGAGGCTAACCCCTATAGCAACCAATGCAAAACCACGAGCAACATTTTCATTGATTCACTGGCAGAATTTGAGATGTTTGTGATCGGTTTATTACTTCTAAGTCTCGTATCTCAGTCACGATGTCATTTCTTTGAAATACATTATCTCGTTTTTTTAGTCGTGTTGTTTAGCCTTATTAGCATTCCCAGGGTTCAGTGGTTAGCATTCATTGTATCACTGCCCCATGTCCAATAAATATTGCTAATCTGGTGTTTAAAAAGTACAGAAATACTGTTTTAAAGTAGGAAACACATGTTATATCTGATATAAATAGAAGTGAATGATTTGAAGTGTTTGACAGAGGAAAATCCATTAAAAAAAGAGTCTAGGCCTCCTATAAAACTGGAATACAATTTGAAAAACTGCAAAAACGTCATTTTCTTTCCAGATATGACATAAGGTCAGTCACAATTATCAAAGAGTCAAGAATTAAAAAATTATGAAAACAGCATCAAAGAAATTAGTGGTGTTTCTATTGCTCATGGTTAGAAGGGCCAGTCACAAGATGGCTGCCAGAATTGTCATTCATGCTAATGTATTACTACGGCCATGTCCTATCTAGAGTTTTGCCTTTAACTCATGCTTGTGGTTAGCAAACAGTTAGCGTCGATTAGCGCGAGGTTAGGACCTGCTTTTTTTGCTTTTGACACAAATTTCACGGGGAGGCAAGACCTGCTAGCACACACAGAGAGAGCACCACAGCATGTCCAAACGACTAGCCGGGTAACGGCTCTCCACGCTGTCATTACTCCAAGAGAGCAGTCTATGTCTGGCTGGTGCGGCTCTTCGCACATAACATTACGTAGCCTCAGCTAAGTGTGCAGCTGCTAGCCTGTTGTTCACTTTGACCTTGGTAGTGCTCTGGGTATGTGCTCGCGGCTCTCCACAATTTCATAGCTCCAAGAGAGCAGAAGTTTGCGTATGCTGCAGTGCTCTCTCCATATACATGCTGGTGACTGTGCAAAGACCCGCTGGCTCCTCTGAAGAGAGCATCGCAGCGTGTCTTTGAACAGTTTGTGGTTTTATGTTTTTTGTATACAGCACCCTGCCAGGGGGTCTGCAGATGAAATTTGCCCAATTAGTTTAAATGTTCATTAATATGCAGTGTAAATACATTTAAATAAATTAGTCTATAACAAATGATTTAGGTTTTAGTCAGATATGACAACAATGTTTGGAGAAAGGACCAAGACTGTTTTGAAGGTAGCTTTATAGTAGGTTTACACATAACGGTGACAAGTCACGAAATCTACATCAAAAACTGTTTGCAAACTGTTGCGACATATTACAATTAATGGTACGAATTAGGGGTGTGACCAAGTAACCGGTTAACCGGTTAGTAAATCATAACCGGTTAGGAAAAATCAATAACCGATAACCGAAAAATAAGTCAAAATGAACACGTATTATTTATTTAGAAATTAAGGCGAAACACGGCAGGTGAAAATATAGATTTTTCACGCAGTGGTCGAAGTGGAGATTTGCATCTATTTTCCTCCCTTTACATCTTAGTTTTCATGTCAGAGTATAAAAATAACAAAACTCACCCCGCATGATGCTTATTTTATGATGATTTGTCCGCTTGCGAGCCAGACGGAACCCGGAAGTAAGAAAACCGGCGTCGAAAGACCGCTCTGCAGCGGGTATTTCATTCACAAATATTGACAGCTTTTACATCCACATGTGCTGCAAAGGGTTCCGTGATGACGCTATCACGCCCAAATATGGTATATTTCCTTCTGGGAGACGCCTGGGACGGACGAGCCGAAGAAGGTTCCGCGCATGCGCAGTCACCACAAAACTTGGCCGTATAGCGCAACTGTGGTCCACTTCTTAAACAAACGGTTAACCGGTTACAATTTTTTCGGTTAACCGGTTACCATTTTTTGTAACCGTTCACACCCCTAGTACGAATTATTACGCACAGCTTCAAATATTTTCCCTAACCCTCACTGTTGTGCACTGCTGCTGGCCACTGGGAATAGTCGGGTCCTGTCAGGAATCTGTTAAGAATGTCAAGAAAAGGGTGAATGTGGAAGATAAAGATACAGTATATACAGTGCCTTGCGAAACTCCTAATACACCTTGAACTTTTGCACATTTTGTCATGTTTACAACCCTAAACATAAAGATTTTATTTTGAATTTTTACTGAAAGTTCACACACAAGTAACAGACAACTGTGAAGTAAAAGCAAAATGATACATGATTCTGTTATTTTTCAAAAAATAGAAAACCGACAAGTCGTGCATGCATAAGTATTCATACAGCATGACTTAATACTTTGTGGAACCCCCTTTTGCTGCAATAACAGCAGCAAGTCTTTTGGGGTATGACTCTACAAGATTTGCACATCTACAGACTGACATTTTAGCCCATTCCTCTTTACAAAACAACTCAAGCTCTGTCAAATTAGGAGAGCATTTGTGAACAGCAGTTTTCAGGTCTTTCCACAGATTTTCAATAGGATTTAGGTCAGGACTTTGACTGGGCCATTCTAACACATTAATATGTTTGTTTTTAAACCATTCCATTATGATTTAGCTTTGTGTTTAGGGTCATTGTCCTGCTGGAAGGTGAATCTCCGCCCCAGCCTCAATTCTCTTGCTGACTCCAGCAGGTTTTCCTTCAAAATGTCCCTGTATTTGAATCCATCCATCTTCCCAACTATTCTTACAATATTCCCAGTCGCCGCTGAGGAAAAGCAGCCCCATAGCATGATGCTCCCCCCACCATATTTGACACTGGGGATGGTGCACTCAGGTCGATGAGCAGTGTTAGGTTTGCTCCATACATAACGTTTTGCATTTGGGCCAAAAAGTTCAATTTTTGTCTCATCTGAACAAAGCACCTTCTTCCACATGGTAGCTGTGTCCTCCATATGACTTCTAGCAAACTTCAAACAGGATTTCTTATGGCCTCCTTTCAATAATGGCTTTCTTCTTGCCACTCGTCCATGAAGGCCAGATTTGTGTAGAGTACGACTTATAGTTGTCCCATGTACAGATTCCCCCAGCTCAGCGGCTGAGCTCTGAGCCCCTCACAGAACAGCTGTAATTATACTGAGAGTAGATTACACACAGGTGGCCTCTATTTAATGGTTAGGGCAAGGTGTGAACATTCTGCAGTCATTAGGAATGTTATAAAGGCAATTTAATGCACTCAGAAAATGCTGTATGAATACTTATGCACGTCCCACTTTTCACTTTTCTATTTTTTGAAAAATAACAGAATCATGTATCATTTTACTTTCACTTCACAGTTGTCTGTTACTTGTGTGTGAACTTTTAGTAAAAAATTCAAAATAAAATCTTTACGTTTAGGGTTGTAAACATGACAAAATGTGCAAAAGTTCAAGGTGTATTAGTACTTTCGCAAGGCACTGTATAAATAAAAAATCACTGCCTTCATTTAGGCCATGCATATTGTTCCATTACTAGGCTATTTAAACAGTGAGAAACTGTGACTGGTACATGCCTTTGCTTCTAGTTTATTTATTATATTTATTGGTTTATTTGGGAGGGACAGTGCATGTTAATGAACACACCACACCAGATTGTAGCCTTGGGTTAATTTCCATCTGTCGTCCCCCATGCACACTCATTGCTTCTGATTTGTCCTGTTTAATCTGCACCTCTGCTACACACCGTTCTGCGCTCCCTCCAGACTGTTACTGCGCTCTGTCCTCTCCATCGCCGCAGGTTTTCTATCAATTTTGAGTGCAAGCGCAAGAGAAAACAGTGATCCCTAGACTATGAATGCTGTAAGAATGCTCTCACGCTGAATTGGGTGAATTGTGACATTCTTGGATTTTGGCCCAAAACATCCTCCATAAATGTCACGAACCAATGCGCTCTGTTAAGAACCCTATTAGGATGCATTCATACAAAATATTGTCCGGATTTAACTAAATTTGTATAAGCTTCGGACTGATGCTTTTCTTACACGCTACAGAACACAAAGACCATATCAGTGAGATTAGCTGATAGACAATGGTCATCGCAATAGTCATCATGCACATAACGTGAAATACAGATGAAGTATAAACACATGGCAAACATTTGACTCATTGGTAAGCAGTCACCCTCTCTGCACAGAGGTGTGCAAAACTAGGATTTTGTATAACCAGCTGGTTATACTTCTTTGTAACTAGGAAGAACGGTAATAAACGCCTTATATTTAAGACGACTTCTATCTCCAGTGTATGCTTTTGCTATATCCAAATACCTGTCCTCACATGATACAAAAGCACCGGGTCATAACAATATGATTCACCAAAGTTTCCATTTATTGCATCACAATCACTCAACGTGTTTGACAGCACTAAATATTCTCTGCAAATGTGTTGAGATTTTCTTCATTTTCAACCCGTAGATAAAAGGGTTAAAGAGAGGGTGATACAAAACAAACTGAACACTCATAATGAAACGCCCTAGTTTGGGAAATTCTCCTTCAAATCGAGACAATAACACGTCAAATGAACTCAGACAGAAATAGTTGAACAAAACTACCAAGTGTGGTAAACATGTGCGCATGGCTTTCTTTCTCACTTCCAGACCTCTTCTGTTTGCAGTTATAAATATGTGTATGTAGGTAAAACAGTTAAAAATAACAGGGACAAAACCGAATTTACCAAAAGGAACAATCCCCAACTTTGTAATGCAGTGTATGGAACACAATGCAGTTTGAATGTTGTGCTGTTACAAATGATGCCCCTGGTAACAAAATGGCAAATTTTCCTTTGACTCGCTGCTGAAATGGTTATTATAAATTGAGAGGCCGGCACAGTCCAAGCTACTGTTAACAACACATTCACCCTGGATTTAGTCATAATAGTCGGATATTGCAGAGGTTTACATATGGCCAGATACCTGTCCAAGGCCATGAACATCAACAACCAAAATTCAGCCCCTGCAATAGCATAAAGTATGTACCACTGAAACAGACATGTTGAATAAGTCACTACCTGCTTCTCAGACAAAATATCTAGCAATATTTTGGGATAAATAGCAGAGCTGAAAAGAATTGAGTTTAGTAACAAAGCAGCGATGAAAAAGTACATTGGTTCATGCAGGTTTTTGTGGAACCAGATGAGCCAGACAATAGTGCTGTTGCTGCAGATGATGACGACAAAAGCTGAGAAAATATGACAAAATAGAGCGCTCTGTATTTTTCCAAATTGTTTTGTAAAGAGGAATAGGTTACATTGAGCTCCATTATAAACACATGTGATAAAGTCATTCACACAGACGGCAGAATGACAGAGCCCCGTGTCGGACCGTACTTTTATACAGCACATTTATTCTCTGGGGAAGCCGCTGCAGTGAGTGGTAAACAAGTGGGGCGGCACGGTAGCACAGCGGTTAGCGCTTGTGCTTCACAGCTAGAAGGTCCTGGGTTCGATTCCCACCTGGACAGGGCCTTTCTGTGTGTTGCCTTGCATGTTCTCCCCGTGTCTGCGTAGGTTTCCTCCGGGTACTCCGGTTTCCCCTACCACTAAAAACATGTACAATAGGCCAGGATGAATGAGAGTATGTTTGAGAGTGCGAATGGGGGACGACGGATGGAAATTAGCCCAAGGCTACAATCCGGTGTGGCTTGTTTACATGCATGAGACCCATGTATGTTCATTAACATGCACTGTCCCGACCAAATAAATAAATAAGTAAACAACTGGGGATGGGGAATAACTTACAACAAACTTTGGACTCTATCAAACTCTACCTATGTTTACATGTGAAGTCTAGTCTGTTTTGGCTAAAGTTTCGACAGGTATTTTTATCCAAAGAAACCTGTCAAATCAGTCTCATCCCTGACAGTGTTAATTTCGTCAATTCATATATTATGATTAATCTTTAGTCATAATATTTAAATTAAACGTTTGTATTAGACTAAAACTATGAGTAAAATATCCAGATATTTCGACTAAAATAAAAATGAAATTAAGAGACTAAAAATCATCCGATCCGTTGGTGTTCCTTTCGACAGCTTGACGGTTACTTTCTGGGCAGGGACAGCTTGCCTGGAGGCCCAACTACATTTCTAGAGCAGAACATATGCAAGAAAACAGGAAGCGGAGTCAACCAATCTGCAAACGTCTGAAGTTGATGTGGTTTTATTAGCGATTCCGCGTTAATATACAAATACAAAAACTTTATTTGTTCATCAAGGTGCAACTTTGTTTTGTGTGTCACCTTAAAACACATGAACATCCGCATCAAAAACACGGTACATCATGTGGCACTACATTTCTATGATTAGAACTAGTCCAACTAGGTCTCATAGAAGAGATCACAGTGTGAACAGCTCAAGTTATGAAAACCTGGGAAATATGGATCCCTGAAGAAGAGAGGCAAAATGTTCCGAGAAAGGATGAAGAAACTGTAATCAGTTAAGTACAAACTAGAACTTCGCAAAGCTGAGTTTGTTATTCCCTGCCAACCCATGGAAGCAGGAGATTGTTACAGTGGGAGGGGATTGAGTATGTTGGGAATGCCAAATGGTGTACCTTTACTTAGTAATGCAGAGGGGAGTCCAGCAGGTGGAGCCCAACCGGATGTGGAGGAAGCTGAAGTGAGAACTCTTCTGTCCACAGTTCATTTTGCTCCATCCCTGACACCATCTGATCCAAATATCTCACCAGCTGAGCTCCAACCTGTCCCACCCTATAACACCAGCATGAGTCTGAAGATTGATAGTCCAGAATAAAGAGGAAAAGAATGGGACGCAGCAAAAGCAAACCAATTCAACCATGATCATGAAATCTTGGCCACATTGGCAAGACCACTCTGCTCCTCTCAGCCAGACAAAAAGCACAATGAAGATGACATGCATGCATCTTCCCTGAAGGGTCCAAAGAGCAACAAAGTCAAGCAAGGTGTAAACAAAAGACAGAAGACAAGAGGCTATCTGTCAAAACCTTTGATGCTGTCTGGCAAAAGTGAGAGGAATAAGTCTGTTACAGGGAAGGAAAACGTACAGCAAAACAAGACCAGTGTTAACCGAAACCAGAAGGGGCTGAAAAGGATGAAAACTCCTGAAGATGTCCGTTGCTTGGTGGAAATTGCAAACATTCTCAAGATGAAGCCACATGAGTGTATCCATAAAGTGACAACAGGAAAATCGAACCCGTCCACAAGGAGGAAGATGGTGGCAATATTACCACAGCAAGTAAGTGGGAGGAATCCTGCACCATATCACCAGAAAATCGAACGTGGCACCGGCCCTGGACCACCATTACACAGGTGGTTGTCCACTACTCAACTACACAGGGTTCCTGTGATGGTTCTAAAGGAGCCTGGACTGACTTGGCCATGATACGTTGAGTTTATACGTCAGGCGCACCATGTTTCTGGAAAGGTGTATACAGTGGTATGCAAATGAAGACAACAAAAGGGACTGAAACATGTCTGCCTAAGAATTACTATTTTTGTTTCTTCCCAAATCTGAACTAATCTTATCTTCTGGTATAGCCTATGTCTGGTGACCTCCTTGGGTTAAGTAACCAGGAGCTCAAGTGGGAGGTGCAAGGAAGATACCAGAGATGCTATTGGTATGTAAAGTTATAATTGTATTGTTTAGAAATACTTCAAAATATCTACAATGGAATAAATATTTGCAGAGTGATTCATATGTTAAGTGTAATTAAAAAGTACAGAGTAAAAATGTTTACGTTCTGTTATTCTAAGCAGTTCTTGTTTGTTTGTGTCAAAGGTTTCCAACCTACCGCTCCTACTGCTGTTTCTACACAATACATGTTGATGGAGATGAGTTGAGCCAGTGTCCTCTGTGTTCTTCTGGTTTATCTCAAGTTGAGCCAGCATTGAATTAAAATACAACTTGACACCGTTAGCTCTAATGCTAACGGCCTCTCAATCAAAGTCCGGCCCTCATTAGTAAACCAGATTTCTAAAATGTTTCTTACGAAAACCCGCCTGGTCGCTTTAATTGTAACTAACCCAGCGTTATCACTGGAGCAATATTTAGTTGTAGAAAGTTTTTAAAAATTAGGTACCAGGCTTTATAGTTGTTTCGAATGTGTCTAAAGTGCAATGCGTTCTAATGGAAAACTAGCTTGTTTTACTGTCCCTATATGGAGGTACTACACTCACTTGTGAGAGGGAACTGCTTATAAAAAGAGAAGAGGTCCACTGAGGTGTGGTTTATTATAAGCAGCACTGAGAGCAGTGCTCACATTCATTTCCTCGTTGATATCGCGCTGCCTTGTGTTCTTCCGTAAGCATTATAGGCTCTCACAAGTCAAACTAAACACTTTATTAACCCCATCGTGAGCTAAACAATGTCCGTGTTCCGAGAGAAAGAGATGTTGCCTACAGCCGGTCCCGCTGTTGCGCAGGTCGGCACTCGCTCGGCCGTGATTGCATTACCGAGACCAAACAAAAGCACATGTTCACCCCCCCAACCCCTCTCACTCACCCTCGCCCCTTGCTGCAAGTCTGGTTGGAGGAAAAAGGCTGTATACATAACATGGTTAGCCTGGCCTTAGCCTCCGGTCAATTATCATTTCCTTACATGTTACGTCTGGGTCTGATCTCAGTGACCGCATTACATTGGTTGAATTTCAACCTACCGTTCAGCGAGCGGGGGAGGCGGGTGTTGTAGGTGACGTCAAGCATTTGATAGCTTGCTTCACTCACGGGCGCATTACATACTTCACGACCAAATGCTAGCGATTGGGTAAAATCAGATCCAATCGGTTCAAACTTCAAAAGGAGTTCACCCCTCCCACCTGAAAACGAAGCTCAAGTCGGGCGTTCCGCTCACTCCAAAATCCTATCCGATGGGCGGGGGAGCGACTGATTTTTGCAGCCCGGGATGGCTAACCGCTGCCCCAAGTGTCTGTGAGCTGTCCCTGGGAGCCCTCAGCCCCATCTCATAAGCACTGACAGTCCTCTGATTAGCGCTCTCTGCCCAATACAGCTTTATCGTGTCTGTATTTTCAACATGAGAACATCCAGCCATGCCAATAAATAAGTCTGTAGCCGAATGTTTAGCACCCGAGGTAAGCTGCTAACTAAGCTAGTGTAGCCCACCTACCCAATGTATGTTTTGGTAAGGGCTCCTGAGTTCCTTCACTTAAAGGGATACTTCGGGATTTTTGACATAGGGCCTAATTTCCTAGTTATCCAGAGTGATGTTGATGTCTGGAGATATTTTTTCTTAAATTCATGCAGTTCTTATATTTGAAGAGTCTAGTGGCGCTAGGCTAGGGCAAGGCTAAAGCATTTCTATGGTATCAGTTAGCCTGCATTAAAAAACAGTCTGGCGCACTCCACAGTGCACCTGAGGTAAATCACTTATAATACCAGACTAACGATATAAATGTCTGTGTTAATAGAATAATTTTTGAAATATAACTGACCTTGTATCACATGAATTACCGCATTTTGAGGGACTATTTTCTCGCAGATCACTCCGCCGCTGCCTTAGCTTACAGCCACGAAGCTGATGCTGCTCAAATATAAGTTATTTTAAATGCAAAATGGTTAAAATTATTCTATTGACACAGACATTTATATCGTTAGTCTGGCGTTATAAGTGATTTGCCTCTGTTTTTTAATGCAGGCTAGACTTACCCATAGAAATGCTTTAGCCTTGCTCTAGCCTAGCGCAACTAGACTCTTCAAATATAAGAACTGCATGAATTTAAGAAAAAATATCTCCAGACATAAACAACACTCTGGATAACTAGGAAATGAGGCCCTATGTCAAAATCCCGAAGTATCCCTTTAACTCAAAAGTGATAAACTTGTATAAGAAATAATATAACCCACTGATCTAAAGTCACTCGTCACCTGGAAATAACATAAAATTACCCAACCATGTAGAAATGAGACTATAAATTTAACATTGAAATTTACTGGTTTAGTAAATTATTGCAAACAATATAACAAAGTCACATTTGGGGTTTTGATGGTAAAAAAAACTGCTCATTAAGTTGTCCATGAATACCTCATGTAAGTGGGCCCACTCACCAATCACACACACATTCAAGGGCCGGCTTGTTACCACGGTAACAATTACTGTTGCAGGCCTGAGCGTTGCTTGGGAGCATTGAGACCCAAAACGGTTGGTCGCTTCACTCTGGTTTGAGCCAAACAAAATAGTTAAGTGGTACCTGGTTCATTTTTAGTTCAAAGTCAACTTCACTGGTCCAAAAGGTTATCATGAAGGAGGAAGGACACGTCTCAAGATGGCGAAGCGGTTGCATTCCAACATGGCGAAACGGTCACGTCCACGCTGGTCCAAGCTTTGAGACTCCTCACGCACTGTGTCCGGCAGAATATTAATTTAGATGTTACTCCTTGTCTCTAAGGTCTAATATTAGAACTATATTTCTAGCCGAAATATTGATTAACAGTCCAGAGCAGGCTGTTTTAGCTCTACTTCACATACAAGCACATTCACTTAGCTAGTGAATGCTAAAACACACGTTAGCTGAAAAGCTTTTACCTCACGGTAAATAATTGCTGCTGGACGATCTTCCGTGGTGAAAAAGGGTCCATCTGCACTCTAAACATGAATAGATCAAGAGTTCATAACTGACTATCAATTTAATAGCCAAAACCTTGCCTAAACAGTACAAACCATAACACACGTTGTTCTCTTTCTTTTCGTCTTTTTTCTCTTGCGGTCAAGTTAACATTCTGCCTTCAATACTGCTTCCGGTTACACAGAACGTAAACTGAGTGGCATACACACTTGGCACTTCCTGTTTACTCTTCAAAATAAAAGGAAATAAAATAGATTGGCTTACTTATATCCAGGTACTCTTAAACGTTTTTAACACATTAATCCATAAATGAAATATGCTTTTAGCTATTTATAACAGATGAAACTAATTTATGCTTTTTAACTGCACTACGATTTTACTTAAACTTGTGTATTTATATTTTACCCTAGTTACACTAGCTTCTAGCTCGCATCGATCCAGTGAAAATAAGAAGCCTTTTATGCACTAATAACGTCAATAAAGCAGGTAACTACACACTGAACCCGGCTTGTTGATTTTGTAGTTTACTGCTCACATTTAATCTACAATTGACCGTAGCAGAGCGGTTAGCACCTGGGGCGAACTAGCTGCTTAGCATCCTGCAGCTAGCTCGCAACAAAAACAAATATTATGCACTAATAACATCAATAAAGCCAGTAACTTCATGAAGCAGCCTTTAAGAAGATGACACACTGAGTCTGGCTTGACGCATTTGTGGTTTATTGCAGACTTTTCATCAACAATGCGCAGTAGGCGATTGTAATAAGCTAGCCTAGCCACTAGCACAAACGTCCCTCTATTCAAGCGTATGGGGTGGGTATAGATCCCAGCCCAAACTGGGGAGATCCCGGCGTAGACCATAGGGGTAAGATCCATAGGACATGGCAGTAGCAAAAAGGGACTAGTTAGCCCCAAACACAAGATCGGGCCCCAATGTTTACAAGCAACAGAGGAGCGGAACATGCGTAAGAAAACAGGAAGCGTAGTAAACCAATTGGTGAAGGAACCTAAGTGAGCAGTTCCGCGTTACTAGGCAAGGCAACTTTATTTATACCGTGCACTTCGTACACAAGGCAACTCAATGCGCCTTACAAAAGAAGATATGCGAAATTACAATGAGGTTAAGTTAAGGCAAAGCACATATAGAAACGTCAAGACATGGGAAATACACAGCACACAAGGTCACATGCGGAATAAGCCCAATGCCCATCTCGGCTCGCCCGTTGCATTATGGGTAATGGAATGTCTTTTGGCTACCAAACAATAATGATAGTTAGCGTAAAGCAATGAAGAAAGCTCTGATTTGGAGCGTTTTAACCGCTGGAAAGTTGATGATTTAAAGCGTTTTTGTCGTCGCCATGGAGCCTGTTACAATATTAGCTTAAAGTCTATTTTTATACAACCGGAGCTGCGTACGGAGATAGTCAGAAACGAAACTACCATTCATACGAACAGATGCTTCAAAAGTGACGACCAGTCCATGTTCATATAGTTGGAATAACTATGGAATAAATATGTCAGAAAAACATTTCTGACCCTTGAAGGCGACTGTTGGACAAAGTCCAGGCTCTGAAACTGTGGCCTCATGTCGCCGATATTCACAACATTTAAACTGAAATGAGAAATACATAGAATCCCTCTTTTTTTTGTCAATAAGGAGGTGGACAGTAGACGAAATCTTTTTCTTAATGTGACCAGAGAGATCCACATACACACATAGACTATGCCATCTAAATGTACTTTATTTTTATTTTTTTAAGAGTGATCTGATGGTGTACAACAGAGCTAATCGGTCGCTAATTTGACAGACGGAAATTTACCCACTATATTTAACATCAACACCATTTTGGAACTTTTCCCTGTGATTACAAGACGAATTCAAATTATTTAAAAAGTGAGGGTGTCTGTGTCGGGCTGATCCCAGGTCCTGTCGTTCCACTGTCCGCTATGGTCCGCTCCTGCTTACGGAGCCGCCGCCCTGACTTTTCCCTCGCTTTCAAGATATTGACAACTTACATATTTGCAAGAAATGTCACTTGAGACTTATAGTTTGTAAACCAATGCCCGTATGCCTTATAGTTCACGGTTATGGCTCAATATACTTCAGTGTTCACGCTCCGCTACCTGAACTCGCTCACACATTTCAATGGCGGAGTGGTTTGTTTGGTAGCCGAAATTAGGAGCCTGATTGACTCACGCATGCGCAGTCGAGATGGGCATTGGGCTTATTCTTTTCTTGGGGAGGGGAAGGACGACCGGCCATTAACCGGGGGGGGGGGCTGAGTGTTGAGGCACACGCAGAATGATTTTGTATTTTGTGTTGTTTAGACAAGTAATCGCTCCAAAAGAGACGTTTATCAGGCATTAGTATAGACCAGGGGTCGGCGAGTTGGCTTGGCTTCGGGCCAATATTTTTTTACGCCGATAGGTGGCAGGCCAGCCGGTCAATTGATAAAAAATAGATTTATTCATGCATGGATATTCAATACTAAATAACCCCAAACTATACATAGTTTTTTATTTAAAAATAAAATATTGTTTGAAAAAATACTATCCAGGAGTCTGTCAGATTTTCGCGGGTTACACAGCACTAGCAAAAATAAAGTTAGCATCACAAACATGTCGCTTTCCAAAGGACAAAAAGAAAAGTGGACAGTGAAAACAGGAGTTTCAGGGAGGAATGGCGACAAACATATGGTTTCATCCTACCTGGATATGTGAATGCCAAACCTCTGTGCCTCATCTGCAACAAGGTAATCTCCGTTTGCAAAGAGTACAATATTCGGCGACATCACGAACAAAACATGGGTCATTCAGTGCGTCCTTCCCACTTCAATCTGAGTCAAGGCGTCTCAAAATCAATGCTCTTTATGACAGTTATGTCCGGGGCAGCAGGGTCCTGGTTCGAGGCCTGACCACACAGGAAAAGGTATCCAGTGCCTCGCTTAAAGCGTCCTGGATTTTGTCCCGGCATGTGAAGCCTTTTACTGATACGGAGGTTATGAAGGCTGTGATGGTGTCCGTGTTGCAGGAGCTGTCCACGGATAAAACTCCTGATGCACTGATCGCTTCTGTAAAACAGATGCCACTCTCTCCGTGCGCACTGCTGTACGGCGTATCGAAGCACTGTCCTCAGACATACATGGGGAAATAACGTGCGCTCTCCATAAGGCTGATCATTATTCCCTGGCTATTGACGAAAGCACAGACACGATGGACATGGCCCAAATGTGTGTTTATGTTCGATATTTTGATGACAAGTCAGTCTCATCAAGAGGAACTTCTTTTTTTTTTCGATATCCTCTTGTGGGCCAAAAAATATTGGCAAGGGGCCAAAATTGTCCCCCGGGCCGGATGTTGCCGACCACTGGCATAGACGCTAATTAGTCGTTGGCTCGCGGCTAACGTTAGCTTGTTTACTTTTCAGTGATGTTTATTTGTGAGTCCTAGCAAGGGATTTGGGGTCACAATATTTTAATAGTAGTTTAATGCTGTTCTTATTATGTTGTTACATGTCATGCTCATACACACTCTGTGTCTGTTTACAGTTTTACCATTCATTCATCTGAATAAACCCATCAAAGAGGAACAACGGTGTGGTCTTCTGTCGAATGATGGTTCTAACCTTAAGGTCAGTGGAGTCTTACCTGAAGCTAATTTTATTTTTCAACCCCTACTCAATGGGACCTTTTCGGAATAATGAGATGTCGGACTAATGGGCCGACCCCCTTAAAACACATCAACATCCAGCATCAAAAACACGGTATATAAAGCAGCAGTACATTTCTTGTATAATCCCTACCTAGTACTGAAGTAATTTGTAACTTAAAGAACATGAAGGACTCTTTGATTAAAAAGGTAAGGTTATGCAAAATGTGTTCACTGGTCAAAATGTAGCACATGTAGAGCTACTGTATATTAGGCAAGGAACGTTTATATGTAGAGCACAATTCATACACAAGGCAATTCAAAGAGCTTCAGAGCTGCATAAAATTACCAAAAAAAAGCAAAAATCTATCTAAAAGCATCTACAGAAAATGTATTAATTACAGAAAAAAACAGGAGTGCAGATAAAATACTTCGGGTTGTCATGTGCACAGGTAAAAAGAAAAGTTTTCAACCTGGAGTGTCAATTAGTGTCAATATTCAAGTTTACTGGTCCAACTTTGTTACGTGAAAGAGGTGTGATAACAAGGCATGAATAGGCACATTTTTGTACAAATTTAATTACCGCTAAATAAGTGACCACTTGAATACAATGTTTGCCAATAATACTTTGAACCTTCTTGAATTCTGCTACTCTCAGAAGAAGCCAGTGATGTTTAAAATAGGCCTACAGCTAAAAAATGCCCTAGCAGTTTGACCTACGTTTAATATAAAGTAACAATGAGCCCTAAAAGCCTAAATGCATAGAGCCAATAGCAACTTGCTTTAAAGCTACAGCTAAAGAAATGTATAAAATAAAAATAAAAACAAATTCAAATAAATCAGCAAATTTAGTTTGAGTCAGATTTGACACCAGTGTGGGGAGAAAGGACCAAGACTGTGTTGAAGGTATAGCTTGAGGATTGAGGGGGTTCATATAACCTCAGATTTGGACATTTTTAACAAACACATGAAAATGGCTCATTCAGAATATTGAAAACAAACATTGTAAAAGGAAACAAGCTTTGAAATTACTGAACGAGTCTGAATATCGAGAAGTCAAATGCTTGACATTTATATAAAATTTGATTCACCGAAGTTTGTATTTATGAAGTCACTCAACATGTTTGACAGCACAGAATATTCTCTGCAAATGTGTTGATATTTTCTTCATTTTCAGCCCATAAATGAAAGGGTTAAAGAGAGGGTGATACAAAATGAACTGAAGACTCATAATGAAACGCCCTAGTTTTGGAAATTCTCCTTCAAATCGAGCCAATTACACGTCAAATGAACTCAGACAGAAATAGTTGAACAAAACTATCAAGTGTGGTAAACATGTCTCACTTCCAGACCTCTTCTGTTTGCGGTTATAAAAATGTTTATGTAGGTAAAACAGTTAAAAATCACAGGGATGAAAACCAAATTTACCTAAACAAATAATCTGGGGCGGAGTTACTTTGTGCTAATCCAATGCGTTTGATTTGACTACACTGTTACATGTGGCCCCAATCTGACTGCAAACGGCCCAGGCAGGTCGCCGATCGGCTCAGGCGAAAGTCGGATCGCTCCCCCCGTCCCCCAAACAAATCTCCTCGGTTTACATGGGTCTGAGCAATCCTGACTAGGCGAGAGATCCAACTTTCCCTTCTTCCAAGTAACTGCACTGACTGTGATGTCACTGATCTTCATCAATGCACCCAAGGTCTACAGTACGTCAAGGTCTACTCCGGTGTTTAAGCTCAAATCCACCTAAAACTCTTAAATCAAATCAAATCAAATCAAACTTTATTTATAAAGCGCTTGTCATACAAAATGTAACACAAAGTGCTTTACAGTGCTTAAAAAAATCATTAAAATAGTCCCCACCAGCAAATATACATAGATAACAACAACCCCTACCCCACCCGCACACACAGACACACAGACACATATACATACAGACACCCCAGTTGTTAAAAGTCTTAAGTAAAAATGGACATAAAGTGGGGTACATAAGAGGCCGATTGGCACTCGTGGCTAGCTGATAAAGGCTAACGTTATATGTTATGCTACGGCTCTTTGTTGATGAGAATTGTGTACTAGACTATAAATATAACAAGCACAACACAATTATGTAGCTTTATATGTAACTAATGGTTTTAGTGACCCTCCTGGAACCGCGACCTTAACGTGGTGGAGGGGTTTCAGCGCCCAAATGATCCTGGGAGCTATGTTGTTGGGGGCATGGCGTCTTCCATGGCAAACAGGTCCTAGGTGACAGGTCAGACAAAGAGCGGTAGAGAAACCCCTTATGAGAGACCAACAGGCCTGGTTAGAATCGTGTGGCCGTCTTTCTGTGGGCCCACCACCTGCAGGAGGAGCCATGGGGCTGGTGCAGTGTGATTTGGCAGGTCCAACGGCTGCCCCCACGACCCGGCAATGGATGGATGGGTTTTAGTGACTATTGGTGCTTATTGTTTTCATATGATTGATCGGAGCTAGCTGTAGCTCCTATGGGAGTCTTCTGTCTGTCTCATGGCCCAACACACATTCTCGGTGCTGATCCAGCCACTAAAGTTATGTAATCCGCCCTGGACTAGTAGTGCGTGGCTTTGCTGGACAACGACAGTAGTTCATTAGAAGCAGCTAATACGATGTTTTTTGACAATGGGTTGGCGTTTTCAACTGCCTGACAGTTAGTTTCCGGGCAGGACAGCTTGCCTGGAGGCCGTGGCACCAACTACATTTTTAGAGCAGAACAAACACAAGAAGGCAGGAGGCGGAGTAAACCAATCGACGAACGGCCAATGTCTGAAGTTGATGTGTGTTATTAGCGGTTCTGCGTTAATACACAAATACGAAAACTTTACTGTCCACCAAGGTAGAAATTTGTCTTTGGTATCACCTTAAAACACATCAACATCCAGCATCAAAAACACGGTATATTACAAGGCACTCCATTTCTTGTAGGGCTGAACGATTAATTGCATTAATTGTAGCTGTGCTACCGCGGCACGGTAGCACAGCGGTTAGTGCTCTCGCTTCACAGCTAGAAGGTCCTGGGTTTGATTCCCACCTGGACGGGGCCTTTCTGTGTGGAGTTTGCATGTTCTCCCCGTGTCTGCGTAGGTTTCCTCCGGGTACTCTGGTTTCCCCTACCACTAAAAACATGTACAATAGGCCAGGATGAATAAGAGTGTGTTTGAGAGTGCGCATGGGGGACGACGGATGCAAATTAGCCCAAGGCTACAATCCGGTGTGGCTTGTTTACATGCATGAGACCCATGTATGTTCATTAACATGCACTGTCCCGACCAAATAAACCAATAAATAAAATGAAAAAAATTGCAATTTTATCGCAATTCAACGCGATTTCGTAATCGCAGGGCACGCAATTCTGGAAGTGAATGGAGCAGCGAGATATGCATCAAAGTCCGCTCCGCCGCGTGCTTTTGTTTATGTCTCAGTCTAGTTAAGGCGCGCGGGAGATTGTGGATGTACAGTGAAAATATCAGCGTTTATCATGCAGCCACCGCGAAGGACTATTGCTTTCTTCTCCGTTAGCATTGCGTTAGCCGCAGCACTAATCACGCCATTCCCTCCCTGCACACTCTGATGATCACAGAAACTCCCTCACCTCCGGATTACGTCTCTGCCTCCACAGAGATATAGGTGAGCCTGTGCTGCTTGTAAAGAGTAAAGAGTCGTTTGTGGCTCAGTTTAGAGGCTTATGTTTGGGAATGTTGTGGATAAAGAACTTATTTCAAAAGCATAATGACGGATATGCTGATACTGTGCCTTTATTTACCGCATATGCGCTCTGTAGCTAGTACAGACGCAAGATATAAACACTAAACTGCTGTATGAAAAATGTTGGACACTACGATCCGAGGCAGGACTCCGGGTCATGTCTTATTTTGCTGAGGAAATGTGCTGTTTAAGCTGAAATGTCACTAAATGGCTGCGAGTCAAAGAGACGTGTCTGTGTTTGGCACCTCATGTCTCCTTGCGTCACTGTGCTTCTCTTTCTTCATATTGTCCAAAGT
This sequence comes from Neogobius melanostomus, assembly GCA_007210695.1. Classification (NCBI taxonomy): domain Eukaryota; kingdom Metazoa; phylum Chordata; class Actinopteri; order Gobiiformes; family Gobiidae; genus Neogobius; species Neogobius melanostomus. The sequence goes on along the minus strand of VHKM01000527.1, from coordinate 102,719 downwards.
TACATCCCAAAACGCTGCTCCTAATTCCAGTGTGTTTTGGCGTGTGCTCCATCTGGCCTCTCGTGTCCATCAATAACGCGCATCTGAAGCAACTACGAGTCGCAGCTCAGACCGGGATTTGATTGGCCGAATTAATAAATAGTTTATTTTGTATTAATTGGGAGTTTGATTTCCTAAACCTTTTCCAACTAGTTAAAGCAGACGTTTGTTCTTACTTTTCCTGCACTTTAGTATGGGTGATGTTACTGACTGGATCAGTGAGTTTTATCGTTTTTTTAAATATATATATCTATATAATTTATCTTTTCATTTATTTACAGACTGTGTTAAGTTCAGACAGTTTTTAAGAAGTGCAGTCCACATGTTCACGCATTTTGAATAGGTCAGGCAACAATTTGTTTGCTTATTGTTGCAATTTTCACTTCAAATTAATCTAATATTGTTTATTATGAAACAAACTGATTTATTGCTTGTGTTAGATGAAAAATACATGAAAGAGGACCTTGCAACAATAATCGCATATTTAATCGCAATATTGAAGTAAAAAAAAACGCAATTATATTATTTTCCAAAATCGTTCAGCCCTAGTTTCTTGTATTATCCCTACTGAAATACAATTTGGTCGGGACATGCACTGTCCCGACCAAATAAACCAATAAATAAATAAATGAAGTAATATGTAACTTAAAAGAACATGAAGGGCTCTTTGATTAAAAAGGTAAAGTAATGCAAAATGTGTTCACTGGTCAAATATGTAGCACATGTAGAGCTATATTAGGCAAGGCAAGTTTATTTGTAGAGCATAATTCATACACAAGGCAATTCAAAGAGCTTCAGAGCTGCATAAAATTACAAAAAGCAAAAAATCAACCTCTAAAACATTAACATAAAAATGTATTAATTACAGTAAAAAGCAGATAAAATACTTCCAGTTGTCATGTGCACAGGTAAAAAGAAATGTTTTCAGCCTGGATTTGAACATTGTCAGTGTCAATTAATGTAAATATTCAAGTTTACTGGTCCAACTTTGTTACGTGAAAGAGGTGTGATAACGAGGCGTGAAAATGGGCACAATTTTGTACAAATTTAATTACCGCAAATAAGTGAACAATTGAATACAATGTTTGCCAATAATACTTTGACCCTTCTTGAATTCTGCTACTCACAGAGAAAGCCAGTGATGTTTAAAATAGGCCTACAGCTAAAAAATCAGTTTGCCCTAAGTTTAATATAAAGTGACAATGAGCCCTAAAAGTCTAAATGTATAGAGCCAATAGCAACTTGCTTTAAAGCTACAGCTGAAGAAATGTATAAAATAAAAATAAAACAAATTCAAATAAATCAGCCTATAACAAATTTAGTTTGAGTCAGATTTGACACCAATGTGGGGAGAAAGGACCAAGACTGTTTTGAAGGTATAGCTTGAGAATTGGGGGAGGTTTGGACATTTTAACAAACACATGAAAATGGCTCATTCAGAATATTGAAAACAAACATTTGTAAAAGGAAAAAAGCTTTGAAATTACTGAACGAGTCTGAATATCGAGAAGTCAAATGCTTGACATTTATATAAAATTGATTCACCGAAGTTTGTATTTATTGCATCACAGTCACTCAACGTGTTTGACAGCACAGAATTCTCTGCAAATGTGTTGATATTTTCTTCATTTTCAACCCGTAAATGAAAGGGTTAAAGAGAGGGTGATACAAAATAAACTGAACACTCATAATGAAACGCCCTAGTTTTGGAAATTCTTCTTCAAATCGAGCCAATAACACGTCAAATGAAGTCAGGCAGAAATAGTTGAACAAAACTATCAAGTGTGGTAAACATGTGCTCATGGCTTTCTTTCTCACTTCCAGACCTCTTCTGTTTGCAGTTATAAATATGTGTATGTAGGTAAAACAGTTAAATATCACAGGGACAAAAACCGAATTTACCAAAACAAATAATCCCCAACTTTTTAATGCAGCGGATGGAACACAATGCAGTTTGTGTGTTGTGCTGTTACAAATGATGCCCCTGGAAATGAAATTGCAAAGTTTCTTTTGACTCGCTGCTGAAATAGTTGCAACTTGAAAACCTGGCACAGTCCAAGCTACTGTTAACAACACATTCACCCTGGATTTAGTCATAATAGTCGGATATTGCAGAGGTTTACATATGGCCAGATACCTGTCCAAGGCCATGAACATCAACAACCAAAATTCAGCCCCTCCAATAGCATAAATTATGTACCACTGAAACAGACATGTTGAATAAGTCACAACCTGCTTCTCAGACAAATATCTACCAATATTTTGGGATAGAAAGCAGAGCTGAACAAAATTGAGTTCAGTAACAAAGCAGCGATGAAAAAGTACATTGGTTCGTGGAGGTTTTTGTGGATCAAAATGAGCCAGACAATAGTGCTGTTGCTGCAGATGATGACGACAAAGGCAGAACAAAATATGACAAAATAGAGCGCTCTGTATTTTTCTAAATCCACATAACCATCAAGAATAATATAGGTTACATTGAGCTCCATTATAAAAGTCATTCACACAGACGGCAGAATGACCGAGCCCCGTGTCGGACCGAACCTTTATACTGTACATTTATTCTCAGAGGAAGCGGCTGCAGTGAATAAGTGGTAAACAACTGCCAATAGGGAGTAAATTATGACAAGACCCTGGATTCTATCAAACTTGGATCGGAGAAACTTTTATTCATATCTGTGTTATGGCAGAAAAGAGGCGCAACAGGAAACAAAAACAAACAAGGAAATGGTGAAAGAGAGCGAAGGGAGCTGCGCAGGAGAAAGAGAATGGAGGTGGAGGAGCTGACCGGTGCAGGACACCACGCTTTGAAAAACCCACAAACCCAAGAGGTGGTGCACTGTTTCAGAGGAGCACTGAATGCAGCCAGGTTTCCTCCAGACACTCCGGTTTCCCCTACTTCCAAAACATGCTGGTCAGGTTAGTCCTTAATGGCAGCGCGCTCAGTCGCAGCGGCTCAAGACTGAATGCAATTTCGTTGACAAATTACAAATAATGCAAATAATTATTTTCTTGACAAAAAAATGGTAAAATTAACAGCAATCAACATGAAAAGTGTTATTAACTGTTACATTTTATAAAGTGTTCTTAAATCTATTCGTCCCACGTTGGGAACAATCACTACGTTTACATGTGAAGTCTAGTCCAACTAGGCTAAAGAGTCAAAGATCCATTTTCTGAAAGAACCAGTCAAACCAGTCTCGCCCCTGTTACCTGACAGCGACTGATCCTATTTTCCTTTGGGAGCAGCACAACTCCCAGCCAGCAGGGGGTTTACCTGCAGCTTATGTTTGTTGTTAGCAAACAGCTACCCAAGGTTAGTGTTCAGACGGGACTGCTGTTTTGGGGTTAACATAGTGGGCCAGATCTCGGCAGATCAAGGACAGCGCAGGCTCTAAACACAGCTGTTGTGCTCTGTGCAATGCGTTCTAATGGAAAACTAGCTTGTTTTACCGTCCCTATATGGACGTACTACATCAATGGCGAGCCCTTTCGATCATAAAGCAGTGCAACCAGCGGCCATTGGTCTGCGCCACTTGTGAGAGGGCGTCGCTTATAAAAGAGAAGAGGTCGACTCAGGTGTGGTTTATTACAAGCAGTACAGAGAGCAGTGCTCACATTTATTTCCTCGTTTACATCGTGTTGCCTTGTGTTCTTCCTTAAGCATGATACAGTAGGCTCTCACAAGTCAAACTAAAAACTTTATTAACCCTATTGTGAGCTAAACACTGTTCATGTCCAGAGAGAAAGAGATATTGCCTACAGCCCGTCCCGCTGTCGGCCATGCGTTACCGAGACCAAAACTAAAGCACATGTTCATGGTTAGAGGGAAAAAGCTGTTACATAACATCAAGATCTCAAAGAGATACTTAGTAATACTTAGTAATTAGGCCAACACATTTAAAATAGTTGCTAGACTGTAGTAAACTTGTAAAACGCGCTGGGTGTCACACATGGCTGGGGGCATTAACGCACGGGTTGCCACTATTCATTCTATAAAAAGTCCACTCTCACAATATAGTTCCCCGTGGCCTTGCCATTCCGGGAGCGCGTCAGCTTTTAATATAACCAACCCTGCTCCAAACATAGTTTATTGTAAAAACGTGAAGCTATCACGCAGGAGCGTGCTGGGACCAACTTCTCTGTGGCGTTATAGCTCAATGATAAGGCGCTAGACTCTAGTGCGGGAGGAGCTGGGTTCAAATCCCGGCTATGACACTTTTGACACAACTCCACGATCAGCACCAAGTTATGAAGATAAAAATATTTATTAGTCCACTTTTGTACTGGCTTTTTAACTTTGCTGTCTCTGGTATTCCATTACCTAGCAGCCATGGATTCTTTTGCTAAACAGCCCTAAACCGGCCCCATTCATTTTCAATGGTAGTGCTAAACCATTGCCCTCCTTGCAATTACACGTTTGGCCTGCGGCGTCGCTGTTTCGGCGGCTCCGTTTTTGCTAGTAATTTTCCAGTTCTGGCATTGGTGTCCTGTTCTTCGGAGTAACAACACGGTAAGCAACTTTTCTTCCCAGATTGGGTAATCTTTTCACTGTTTTAGTCATTTAAGTTTGCAAAACACTCTGATAGATTGTCTTTTAGAACAGACATTTGAGTAGTTTTTATGGTTAAGTTACTGTCATGCTGTTTCAACGTAGCTTTGTTTTTCATTATGTTTGATGCCCTTACTCAGTGTAGAACGCTTTTTTTTATCACTACTATTTCATTCCATTTCATCAGTACTTTACACATAAGTTGAGTGTGTTTAAGTGTTTACAGTAGGGATGGGCAACATGAAGCTTCATGAAACACCAAAGCATTTGAAGCGATTGTGCCGAAGCTTCGAAACACAGTTCGAAACCGACTCCACAGTGACATCAAGAGGCAATGTTTCAGTACTACAAGATTCACAATGGTTCAGCTGAGGGATGAAACACTACACCAGTGGGTGCTACAGGGTTCAAGCCATGGATGTATTATAAGGTTCAAGCATACACCCGCATCTTTGGCTGTTTTTGTTTTGTTATTGTATCTTTTGCTTTCTTTGTTGTCGATGTCGTTTTTGTTTTTCAGTAGGCTTATGTGTGAGTTAATGTTGTTGCCCTGTGCCCTTTGGCTATTTCAGTTATTCTTCATTCAGTGTAAGCTTTAAATCAACGTAAACAAACAACAAACATTCAAAAAAAAAAAAAAAAAAAAAAAAGACACCCACGTCTTTGGGAGAAGTTACCTTGTCAACAATATGATTTAATAGATATAACCCGTAAATCACGAGTGTCCTTTGATTCTCTTCTCACATACGAGCATGGTCGACCAATAACGTGTTGGGACCATTTCGGACCGACAATTTAGAGAAGACCGGCCCACTTTTATGTGGGTTTATAGCTCAGTGATAAAGCGCTAGTCTCTGGTGCACGAGGTCCCCGGTTCGAGTGTGACTTTATCATTTTTCTAACGCTTTTTTTTTTACATGGGCCGCTTTCAATATATTTTTTTTTCAGAAATATAATGTTCTATGCTGTGGAAGGACTTAGTCTATTTCTTTTCTTACTAATAACTTCTCCTGCTTTAGAAAACACTCTCACACAAGGTACACTTGTCGCTGGCATACACAAGTATTTTTTTGAGAGAATGAACAAATGTGGGAATCTCTCTCGTCTCTCACAAAACCCACAAGGGACAGATGTGCTGACGTCTTTTAAACTTTATGGGAGATAGGTTGAGACAGGTGCGCTGTTCTGTGGTTCATTGAAACTCCTGTCAATCAAATGCGTGTCGGCACGCGTGCCCCCTAGTGAAACACTTGCCAAACAACGACGTTTCATGAAACGTTTCTCAGATCCAGTCACGTGACATGCGCGGTTTGAACCTTGTTTTGAAACAGTGTATCGACACGCATGCGCCATGAGACTTCGACGCAGTGTCGAATCCCGTGGTTCAAGACGGCCATCCCTAGTTTACAGTAACGCGGTTGCGATGTATTGACTCGATCAGTCACATGTAGTAATTCTACGCTAAAGCTAACACGTATTCCTGGATTTGTCAGGGTTTTTATGATTTTGGTTAATATGGTACTTTTTTTTAATCATCCTTTAGTTTTAGCGCTCAAATCAATAAGTACGTGCGTAAACAATGTTACAGTAGACCCAAAGTCGGAGTTTTTTTTTATTGTTGTTCACTCGACTGCAACTTGGATTAAAAGCTTTTTGTGCTACATTTATATTTTGGTTTATTGCTGTCATGTACTGTAAAGTTATGAGTTAGAGTAATAAAATACAAAGCTACTCACAAATCAAGTTATTTCATTCACGTTGTTATCATGATTGTTTTGTTTGTGTACTATTCAAATTGAGGCATATATTTTGTATTTTTTATAATGCTTTGTAATATTTGGTGGAGTGGTATCATGATAAACAACTAATCTAATGGAATTCTTGTTGATGCCATTATTGGTCCCCAAATATATTACTTGTACTTCAACATTTAACATAACTATCTTATAATGATGCAAGTATAGTAGTTTGATTGGTGAATGATTGCACACTATGTTCTTTTAGTTGTTATTTTTTTAAATTAATATTTCATGGTTTCTGATTACAATTTCTTGTGTCATTTCAGAGAAATGAAGAAGACAGTTGTTTTCCCCTGGCCGAGTCAATGTGGTTTTCCGCAAGGGCCCAACGACCACGTTCCGGTCACTTTCTGCTTTGTTCCTCTCATGTGTGTTCTGCCTAAAGTCCAAGTGACTATGAATTGATACCATCTGCGATGAGGGTAAGTGACTTTTTTATTATGCATGGTTGTGAATATGTGTGAAGTGGTGAGTGCTGTTTTGTATTTTAACATTTGATGTGAGTGCTTCCCCTGTTCAATTATGTTTATTCTGGATAATGTGAAACGTTAAATAATCTCAAAACATAACAAGTCAGCAAACAAGCAGGAGAAGTAACAGTTGAATGCTGTGTGTTCATTTTACTAACATTTGGTTAAACTTTAATGATTTAACAAAAATAAAAACTAATTGCAGTTTCTTCTCTACAGCTGCTTAGTCCGTGCCCATTGCCCTGGAGGAATCAGGAGATGGTACACCCAAAACACTTTACAATAACTCAGTGTATAACTACAGCTCAGCCTTTACAGGTTAAACCTCTCTCCTCTCTCCAGCTGTTCCCGCTGCGGTGCCTCTGAAGTCCCCTCTGCCTCTTCCACAAGAGCTTAAGTTTCTGCTTCCTGAGGCCAGAAACACCTCAGCTCCAGGTCTGTTTTTGTGATACATTTCTTACATACCACGATGCACCTTCTGTATTTAATTTTTTTAATGTTTATTCCCAGAAACTCTTTCCCCTTCTGATACTCCTCCTACAGCGCTCATTCAGCCCGACTCAGAGCCTTCCAATGAAGAAAGACAGCAAAGTGAGTAATGTCATTTCAGGTTTCCCCCTCAACGATTACAGTACATCAATCAATCAGATTTATTTCTAAAGTGCTTCACAACCAAAGCTGTGCTGTGCACAAACAAAGCACCATATTATTGATATAATTAATGACACATTTAAAAACAAACCCAAGTTAAACATGAAGTAGATTATTGCAAGAGACACATTGCCTTCTGCTGTTGTTCATGTGTGGCCTTATCTATAAGGTGGAGGAGTGGGAAAATGGTATAAGTGCTCAGACGAGTATAAATTGAATAAAGCTTTTTTTTTTTCTTTCATCATTTAGCCCGTCCAGCCATCCAGCGTCCAGTCCAGCACACAGCTGCAGTCAATAGGCCACCTCCTCCGCCGCTTCCCACTGAGCAGGAGCTCAGCGAGTGGAACTGCTCCCACCAGGCTCTTCAGCTTCTCTTCTCTTAATCCTGTGCCATGTACTACTACTGCTGCGACAGCTCCCACAGCCGCTGCTGCTCTGGCTTCCTCTGTAGACGCTGACGCAAAACCAGGCTCCACATCCAAGTTAGGTAACAGCCCTCTAGCTATGTCAAAACAATGTATAGCAATAGTTTAATCAAATATAAAATAGATTACACTCGTATTCTATTTCTCTTTCTGCCTAGAGCCCACACCTCTGCTGCTCCCGCTGCCCATCAAGCCTTCTTCATCTGCAGCCCGTACCGGACCAGTGAAGACAGGAGGGATTTTTTAAGACAACGATTTTTTAAGACAACGATCCAAAACACACAGCAAAAAGTGTCAAAGCCTGCATTCAAAGTGAGGGGATCAACTGGGTACCGACACCGGCAGAGTGAGTTACCGTAGTTATTTTAATTATATATATATATATATTCTGGATGAATACATGAAAATAGGCTAACAGTGCTGACATTTCCATGTCTTTTTGTTTAAGGTCGCCGGATCTGAACCCCATTGAGTTAGTGTGGGCGTCCATGGAAAGATACATTCGCTGTGAGGCCAAACCCATGAGCAAGGACGCACTGATCTCCGCAATAGAGTTTTTTTGGCGAAACAAACTCACAGCCCAGGTCTGCAATAAATATATAGACCATCTGGACAAAGTCATCGACCAGGTCATAGCGTTGAAGGGAGAGGCAACTGGCATGTGATATCCCCACGGGCCAAGGGATGTCCACGTTAGCCTACTATTAGCCTACTATTGTTATGATTTCTATATCCAGTGTTTTGTCAAGGTGCCAATTGCTAATTTAATAAACATTTCCTCCAATGATAAAACTGAATGGATCTTGTTTGATGAGTATTGTGATGTATTCCATTGATTGCACACCAGCACACTGAGCCAAAATGCGTCAGCGTCTCTCTCTCTCTCTCTCTCTCTCACTCTCTCTCTCTTATTTACATCACGCCGTCCAGAGTAATAAACGGCGCTTGATACGCCGTCCAGAGTGTGTGATAATGGGATTTATTTTAACCAATACTATTAAACCTTGCTCAGCCAATCAGTAAATACAAGGTGAAGACCTCACTAAAAGATCACGAGAGGCAGATCGCTTTCAGAATGTCTTTATTTTCGAATTAGCATAGAATTCTATATAGACAATACATAATTACATTAAATATATACGTTAATGCAATTTAATTATAAAGATTAACATTAGTACAAAATATTTATATGTTGTCTCAGCAACATAGAGGCTTATCTATCTATCTCGAACACAGTTAAGAGTTAGGAGATTTTTATCTATTTTCCTCCCTTTACATCTTATTTTTCATGTCAGAGAATAAAAATGACAAAACTCATCCCGCATGATGCTTATTTTATGATGATTTGTCCGCTCTGTCCTCATTAATTTTAATCGTGCTAGTGCATTTTTTAAAACTTGAATCATTTTTGACCAGTAAAGCATAAAGCCAGACGTATAATCTTAATTGTATAAGAAAATTTGACATGTTCCAGTTTCCTCAACAAATGTATGCTTAGGCAGCGCGCGCTGGAGTTGGGATATGCGCTGGGAAAATCTTATTTTATTTAAACGAAACTACGGGTAAACGCTTAGATTTGGCTTGAACTCTGATCGACCGCATTAAAGTAATTATGCTCTAGTTCGGCCGATAATAAGTGAAAGTCACGTTGCTGTAGTTCAGCCTATTTACAAATGAATAGATGCAAATTGAAGCCATCAGAGTCGGCAGTTCTGACCTGTGTCAATCCCTGCATTTTCACACCTCTGGGGGGAGGGTGTGCGTGTGTAACGATTACTATTTTGTAACGATTTAGTATTTTATTATATTAATTATTATGTTGAAATACTAACCCTAACCCTAAGTAAAACAGTTAAACTTCTTGGTATTCTATTACTTAGAAATAGCATTCAATAGCAACATGTTTAAGCATAAAGTTAAAACATAACAATTTAAGAGTATGGCCTGAGCGGGGTTCGTACCCCGGTCGCCGGCGTGAGAGCCATTCATAATCCCGTTCCGCCACAGAGGCGGTGTCTATCCCATACTGTAGAAGAAGTCAGAAGGAACTTTGAGAAGAAGTTTTTATTAAAAAATAAGAAGTAAAAATAAGTAATACAGTAAAATACAATGCAGTAAGTTAGTACAGTGTTTTACAGAGTCAATCCTTTGACTTTAAACCGTGTTTTGATAGGCCCGAAGTGAGCAACAAAACTCACCGCACGTCACTGGGTGGGGGTGGGGGTTGTGGCACAGTCTTGTCAAACGGTCGCTATTGTAAAACACACAGGATTTCACACATGGCTGGGGCATTAACACACCTGATGCGCGGGTTACGGGTTCCCCCGCGGTCCCCGCAGGGCCGGCTGCCCAGACCGTCATAAAATTCTCCTATGATCGCGGGTCGGGTTGGGGCGGTCGCTGCCACTCATTGCCGCTGTGCGCGCATTCATTGTTGCGCGTTCTCTGCCCCTCACGCCAGTCCTGTTCATTTCAAGCTCATTTTTGTATGTGTGCAAAATAGATTTAACTGATCATAAAGTCAATCATGATACATAACACGTGGAGTATCAGGTTTGTCAATAACTCATAAATTGTAACGTGCGGGGTACGAGTCCCGGTCACGTTCATAATGTCTTTGTATTTTATGTTTACAAATACGGGTGTTTAAAAGCGTCACAACAGTAAAGTGAGGAGCCTTTTCTCTCCATCAGAAAGTGTCCAGAGTGTGTTCACAGGTTGGGGTGGGGGTAGGGCGGGATCATTTACATACAAACTCACACTGAGAGAGGGATTCAAACTGCAGACCGGTCCACGTGGAGCTTGATAAACATGTAAACTTTAAATGCAATTGGAATTCAACTCCACAATCAGCACCAACCAAACTGCAGGAATAAAAATGCAACTTGCTGTCTCTGTTATGCTCTTACTTAGAAATAGCATTCAATAGCAACACATTGAAACATAAAATACATTCTCACGATATTGCTAATAAAAATTTAGGACTGGCCAGGGATCGAACCCGGATCCCCCGGGTCATAACCTGCAATGCTAACCATTCGGCCAACATAGTATCACTAGGCAAAAAAAGTTTGCACGCAGTGTTATACCTGAGCGTTTAAGTCACTGGCAGAGCTAAAGCGGACTTAACCTGCCACCTTGTGGCGATAAGATGTATTACATTTCACGCAACTCCGTGCGTCATGAAATGCGCGAATGAGGACGACGAAATGAACAGGCACCCGCTGTAATAGTTTTGTTCAACTATTTCTGTCTGTGTTCATTTGACGTGTTATTGGCTCGATTTGAAGGAGAATTTCCAAGTGATTGTGATGCAATAAATACAAACTTCAGTGAATCAAACTGTGTATAAATGTGAAGCATTTAACTCTTCAATATTCAGACTGAATCGTTCACTGTTCTGAATGAGTCATTTTCATGTGTTTGTTAAAAATTTCCATATCTGAGGGAAAATATTAACCTTAAACAGTCTTGTTTTCTCAAGACTTGTTTTCTCCCAACATTGGTGTTATATCTGACTCAAACTTAATACTTTGTTATTTGCTAATTTATTTAAATGTGTTTATTTATTTCAGATAAAGGGGGAACAGTGCATGAACATTTAAACAAATGTAAATAAGACCGATTATATCCTTGGTCTTATTTCCATCTGCAAAAAAACATAAAAACACAAACTGTTCAAAGAGACTAGTACTGTATACAGACACAGGACATGAAAGCTGCGATGCTCTCTTCAGAGGAGCCAGCGGGTCTTCATGAGGTCAGAGCCAAACGAGACCAGCCGATGGTCGCCGTGTTGTTCACCAGAACAACAGAACGACTGGCTGGATATAGGCTACTTACTCGGGTCTGCAACAGCATGAAGAGAGCCCGCAGCATACCCAAACGACTAGGCCAGGGGTGCACAAACTTTTTGTCTCCGAGGGTCAAAATGAAAATGTGCCTGTGAGCCACCGGCCAAACACAGCGTTTTCAAGAGTGAATCACATATAACTGCAAATAATAATAGTTACTTCTCTTTTTTATTTTGGTATGCATTTGCATTTTATTCTATCTGAGCAAATAACATTCTATCTGAAAAGAAATGTTAACTATGACAAAACTGCAGCAATATGCGGAAGTGCAAAATGTAAACAACAACAATCTATGCATCTTTAACAGTACACACTGCTTATACTAGTAAGAACCTATTAATGTTAGGTTGCAGCTTGTATGTACTGTAATCAAGGTGTGAATCAGTCAGTGACCCCTGAGTCTGGACTTGTTGAGGGTCATGACATTAAAAGTCTGCTCACAGATATAAGTGCTACCAAACTTTGTAGTTTACTTCAACTGTTTGTTTTACTTCGTTACAAAACAATCGCTTATCAGTGTCACGGCAATGACATCCCTGTAAAGTTTGTGTAAAAAAAAGAAAATAAGTACAGTGCCTTGCGAAAGTATTCGGCCCCCTTGAACTTTTCGACCTTTTGCCACATTTCAGGCTTCAAAACATAAAGATATAAAACTGTAATTTTTTGTGAAGAATCAACAACAAGTAGGACACAATCATGAAGTGAAACGAAATTTATAATATATAGATATTTCAAACATTTCTAACAAATAAAAAACTGAAAAATTGGGGCGTGCAAAATTATTCAGCCCCCTTAAGTTAATACTTTGTAGCGCCACCTTTTGCTGCTGTAAGTCACTTGGGGTATGTCTCTATCAGTTTTGCACATTGAGACTGAAATATTTGCTCATTCCTCCTTGCAAAACAGCTCGAGCTCAGTGTAGTTGGATGGACAGCGTTTGTGAACAGCAGTTTTCAGTTCTTTCCACAGATTCTCGATTGGATTCCAGGTCTGGACTTTGACTTGGCCATTCGAACACCTGGATATGTTTATTTGTGAACCACTCCATTGTAGATTTTGCTTTATGTTTTGGATCATTGTCTTGTTGGAAGACAAATCTCCGTCCCAGTCTCAGGTCTTTTGCAGACTCCATCAGGTTTTCTTCCAGAATGGTCCTGTATTTGGCTCCATCCATCTTCCCATCAATTTTAACCATCTTCCCTGTCCCTGCTGAAGAAAAGCCCAAACCATGATGCTGCCACCACCATGTTTGACAGTGGGGATGGTGTGTTCAGGGTGATGAGCTGTGTTGCTTTTACGCCAAACATAACGTTTTGCATTGTTGCCAAAACGTTTGATTTTTGCTTCATCTGACCAGAGCACCTTCTTCCACATGTTTGGTGTGTCTCCCAGGTGGCTTGTGGCAAACTTTAAACGACACTTTTTATGGATATCTTTAAGAAATGGCTTTCTTCTTGCCACTCTTCCATAAAGGCCAGAGTTGTGCAGTATACGACTGATTGTTGTCTTATGGACAGAGTCTCCCACCTCAGCTGTACATTTCTGCAGTTCTCCAGAGTGATCATGGGCCTCTTGGCAGCATCTCTGATCAGTTTTCTCCTTGTATGAGCTGAAAGTTTAGAGGGACGGCCGGGTCTTTGTAGATTTGCAGTGGTCTGATACTCCTTCCATTTCAATATTATCGCTTGCACAGTGCTCCTTGGGATGTTTAAAGCTTGGGAAATCTTTTGTATCCAAATCCGGCTTTAAACTTCTCCACAACAGTATCTCGGACCTGCCTGGTGTGTTCCTTGTTCTTCATGATGCTCTCTGCGCTTTAAACTGACCTCTGAGACTATCACTGAGCAGGTGCATTTATACGGAGACTTGCTTACACACAGGTGGATTCTATTTATCATCATTAGTCATTTAGGTCAACATTGGATCATTCAGAGATTCAGAGATGTCAAGATTAACCTGTTTTACGATTTCCACGATTATAAAAGGACGCGGTAGGTTATCCGTAAGAATTTCAGAAGCCACGGTTAGGGGTGGGCGATATGGCAAAAATAGAATATCACGATTTTTGAATTATAAACTTACGATTTCGATTTATCACGATTTTTTTTATAATGACAAAAATAACTTAAATTACACACTGAAGATGAAAAATACTATACTAATGTATTCAACTTTGTGATAATCAACACAGCAATCATAGACTTGGACCTAAAGCAAACTCACTTTATAAATGGAAAAACACAAAAAAATCCAGATAATAAAATTAGCTTGAAGTAAGTAGAGTAAGTTTGGTAAATGCTTGTTGCTGTTTGGCAGCTTTTCTGAGAGGTCTCTGTCATGACATCAAGCTGCTGTAAATGTAACACTCTGTCGCTGTCGCACCCTTTCACAATAAGAGTCTTCGTGAACCAATAACATGCAGTGACCTTTATTGTGTAAAACTCAAACAGGAAAAAGTTTGTCACCATTAGGCGACTTGACAACAATGAACTCTGAGTCACGGTGTTTTTGAGGAACTTTTATATTTTCAAAGACATGGATAAACAGCGCATTTATGAACGCGGTGCAGGATTTAAATTAAACAAATGAGAAGGATGCGGCGCCTGACAGAACTGTAGGACGAAGGACACACTCGCTTCTTCGCACATGTGCCGCCAGGTAAATAAACACACGCTGCGATCTACTACGCAGAGCAGCGGCGTTAGCGGGGAAAGACACTGACATGACCGCTGAAATAGAGACAGAACGCTGGGTTTAAAACATTTAAAGCTCTAGATTGAGGAGCCTGGTATATACGCCCTGGAGATGAGCGTCTCGCTGCTAAATGCTCGCATTAGCGTCTGACATTGCGTAGCAGAAAGTTTGAGGCTTGGGATTCCTTCACTGACGGCGAAAAGAGTAAACTGTGCTGAAGTGCATAAAACCGTGATAAAACGATCCCACAAAAATGACAGACCGTCTGCTCTGGGGATCGTAAGACGGTCTAATATCGTCATATCGCCCAGCCCTAGCCACGGTTTACCGCGGAAATTTTTCACGCTGACGCACGAGCCGCTGCACGCCATAAACAGCGCGTAAACTCACCGGTGTTGAGCAAGGCAGAAGGACGCTCTCCTCCAGTGTTGTATCCACCCAAAAACGATTGAAGTCAGCAGAGTGGGACCTCTTTAGGATCCAAAACATGACCAAGGCGTTGTTGTCGTCGATGGACATTCGTTATGCAAACCATGTCGTCAGAAAGTTGCAGCAAAAGGCGCCGATATCGGCTACGTCGAATATAAACAACATCTTGGAGATAATCCTTCGCTGTAAATGTCCAGGTCAAGGTAACGAACTGCATAATTCCAAAAAAAGGTTGTCCAAATGTTCGGAAATAGCTACAACTGGCTCAGGATGTAAACACAAAGCTAACGCGCTCCGCTCTGCTTCAGCGTAACAGAAAGGAAAGTGAAACCGCGCACATGTGGAGATGAGCTGTTCAAACGAGTCTCCTTAGTCATTTTGTAAACGCGTTTCATTTTCTGTTCATCAAAACATCTGACAAATAATTAAGCAACAGCATACAGCATTGAGAACAGGAAACCTAGCCTAGACTGTGGCCTAATAATATATAGTAAAATAATTATGATAATTATGGTCATTATAAAGAAGTAAAGTTGACATTGTTTTGTATTATTCAATGTAGGCCTATTTATTTTAATGCAAACAATCTTAAAGCATTTTTCATGTTTAGAAATGGTGAATGTTTACAAGTTTACAAGTATTAAAAAGCTTTTTAAAGACAAAACCTAAAAATATAAGTTCTTTCCTTTCATTTGGTCGATAATCGTGAATAATCGTAAAATCGCAATATTTTCTCACACAATAATCGGGACTCAAAAAATTTAAATCGTGACACCCCTAGTCAGGAATCTGTTAAGAATGTCAAGAAAAGGGTGAATGTGGAAGATAAAGATACAGTTCCTACAGTGCCTTGCGAAAGTACTAATACACCTTGAACTTTTGCACATTTTGTCATATTTACAACCCTAAACATAAAGATTTTATTTTGAAGTTCACACACAAGTAACAGACAACTGTGAAGTGAAATTAAAATGATACATGATTCTGTTATTTTCAAAAAATAGAAAACCGACAAGTCGTGCGTGCATAAGTATTCATACAGCATGAAATAACACTTTGTGAAACCTCTTTTGCTGCAATAACAGCAGCAAGTCTTCTGGGGTATTACTCTACAAGATTTGCACATCTACAGACTGACATTTAGCCCATTCCTCTTTACAAAACAACTCAAGCTTTGTCAAATTAGGAGAGCGTTTGTGAACAGCAGTTTTCAGGTCTTTCCACAGATTTTCAATAGGATTTAGGTCAGGACTTTGACTGGGCCATTCTAACACATTAATGTGTTTGTTATTAAACCATTCCATTGTAGATTTAGCTTTGTGTTTAGGGTCATTGTCCTGCTGGAAGGTGAATCTCCGCCCCAGCCTAAATTCTCTTACTGACTCCAGCAGGTTTTCCTCCAAAATGTCCCTGTATTTGGCTCCATCCATCTTCCCAACTATTCTTACAATATTCCCAGTCCCCGCTGAGGAAAAGCAGCCCCATAGCATGATGCTCCCCCCACCATATTTGACACTGGGGATGGTGCACTCAGGACGATGAGCAGTGTTAGGTTTGCTCCATACATAACATTTTTCATTTGGGCCAAAAGTTCAATTTTGTCTCATCTGACCAAAGCACCTTCTTCCACATGGTAGCTGTGTCCTCCATATGACTTCTAGCAAACTTCAAACGGGATTTCTTATGGCCTCCTTTCAATAATGGCTCTCTTCTTACCACTCGTCCATGAAGGCCAGATTTGTGTAGGGATGTTGAGTAGGGATGTCACGGTATGAAAATTTGACCTCACGGTTATTGTGACCAAAATTATCACGGTTTTCAGTATTATCGCGGTATTTTTTTTAATGTGTTAATAAGTTCAGAAAGCATTGATAGTCCTACACAAACTGAAATAGTTTCAAAAAGTGCAACAGTGTTTGTTATATTTAAAAATACAGACAACGCCATATCAAAAGTGCAACTTTTCATATCAAAGTAAATGAACTATAACTATGTATTGTTGATCGTTTGGAGGGTATTACATGTACTATTTATAGCGCCAGAACCCATCCATCCATCCATCCATTTTCTTCCACTTGTCCGTTGCCGGGTCGTGGGGGCAGCCGCCGGAGCTGCCCAAATCACATTGCACCAGCCCCCCATGGCTCCTTCTGCAGGTGGTGGGTCCACGGAAGGACGGCCTCACGGTTCAAACCGGGCCTGTTGGTCTCTCCTAGGGGGCTACCAGTGTAGGCAGACACTGGAGGCAATGTGGGTGAAGTGCCTTGCCCAAGGACACAACGACAATGTGCACCGTCAGGAGGCGGGATTCGAACCCACGACCTTCCGATCATGAGACGACCCGCTCTACCATCTGCGCCACTGTCGCCCCTGAACCGCCAGAACCGTGTTAGAATATTTTCAACTAGATAAACCCTCTATATCAGTAATATTGTTCTCGGTTTGTGTCCTTCCAGTTTGCTTTCGCTCTGCAGATTTGGGAAAATGCCATCAGACAGTAATCATTGTTAAACTCATAATAATGCGGCGAGAGTGAATCTATTGCATTGGCGACTTTAATGTTTAATGTAACGCATTGTGCCATTTCAATACGGAGGTATCCGCGAGGCGGTGGCGCTGCGGCTGCACTATGGGGTGACTCGTTGCGTTCTCCCTCAACCCAAAGTCTGCACATCATGCATTTCAGCTATAACGTTAACTTGCCTTGCATTGGCTATAGAGTTGTGGGTGATGGTCACGCAGACTTTTTTTCCTGCACGTTCCGCAAAAAGGATAAATGTCTTCTATCAGCTGTCCCTCGGCTTTCTTCAAATACCCAAAATATGCCCAGACTTCAGACTTGGTCCTGTTTGAAGGCTGATAGATGTCCTGAGCGCTGCAGTCTCCTTCGTAGGCCATGGTTTCAGCTTCGAGAAAGTTTTGTTTTGGTTGCAAACAACACAGTGCGCATGCGCGGCAACTTCAGCAGATGAGACGGTGGCTGGTGAGGCTCACCGTGCCTACACCGCGGGCGCGGTAATCCACCGAGATAATATAGTTTTTCAAAAACAAGACGGTAATTTTTACCGTCAAAATTTTTACCGGGGTTTACCGCTACACCGTTTACCGTGACAACCCTAGTGTAGAGTAGTTGTCCCATGTACAGATTCCCCAGTTCAGCGGCAGTACGTCGCAGCTCCTCCAGAGTTATCTTGGGGCACTTGGTTGTATTTCTTACCAGTGCTCTCCTTGTTCGGTCTGTTAGTTTAGGTGGACGGCCGTGTCTTGGTAAGTTCGCAGTGGTGCTATACTCTTTCTATTTCCGAATGATGGATTGAACAGTGCTCCGTGAGATGTTCAAATCTTGGGAAATCTTTGTATAACTTAACGCTGCTTTAAACTTCTCCATAGCTTTATCCCTGACCTCTCTGGTGTGCTCCTTGGCCTTCATGATGTTGCTTAGTGACCAATACACTCTGACCATAGCTCTGAGGCCCTCACAGAACAGCTGTAATTATACTGAGAGTAGATTACACACTGGTGGCCTCTATTTAATGGTTAGGCCAAGGTGTGAACATTCCGCAGTCATTAGGAATGTTATGAAGGCAATTTAATGCACTCAGAAAATGCTGTATGAATACTAATGCACGCCCCACTTTGCACTTTTCTATTTTTTGAAAATAACAGAATCATGTATCATTTTGCTTTCATTTCACAGTTGTCTGTTACTTGTGTGTGAACTTTCAGTAAAAAAATCAAAATAAAATCTTTATGTTTAGGATTGTAAACATGACAAAATGTGCAAAAGTTCAAGGTGTATTGTATTTTGTTGTGTGTCCTTGGGCAAGACACTTCACCCAATGCCTATGTGTGAGTGGTTGGTGGTGGTCGGAGGGACCGTTGGCGCAGATGTGTGCAGCCTCGCTTCTGTCAGTCTACCCCAGGGGAAACTGTGGCTATAAATGTAGCTTACCACCATCAGCATGGAGTGAATGAACCCCCCTCCCTTTCATGTGTGAAGCGCTTTGGGTGTGACTTGTGTCATATGAAAAGCGCTATACAAATAAGATTCCCTTCCCGCTTCCCCTATTAGTACTTTCGCAAGGCACTGTATAATAAAAAAATCACTGCCTTCATTTAGGCCATGCATATTGTTCCATTAATAGGCTATTTAAACAGTGAGAAACTGTGACTGGTACATGCCTTTGCTTCTAGTTTATTTATTGTATTTATTGGTTTATTTGGGTTGGACAGTGCATGTTAATGAACACACCACACCAGATTGTAGCCTTGGGTTAATTTCCATCTGTCGTCCCCCATGCACACTCATTGCTTCTGATTTGTCCTGTTTAACCTGCACCTCTGCTACACACCGTTCTGCGCTCCCTCCAGACTGTTACTGCGCTCTGCCCTCTCCATCGCCGCAGGTTTTCTATCAATTTTGAGTACAGTGATCACTAGACTATGAATGCTGTAAGAATGCTCTCACGCTGAATTGGGTGAATTGTGACATTCTTGGATTTTGGCCCAAAACATCCTCCATAAATGTCACGAACCAATGTGCTCTGTTAAGAACCCTATTAGGATGCATTCATACAAAATATTGTCCGGATTTAACTACATTTGTATAAGCTTCTGACTGATGCTTTTCTTACACGCTACAGAACACGAAGACCATATCAGTGAGATTAGCTGATAGACAATGGTCATTGCAATAGTCATCATGCACATAACGTGAAATACAGATGAAGTATAAACACATGGCAAACAACTGACTCATTGGGAAGCAGTCACCCTCTCTGCACAGAGGTGTGCAAAACTAGGATAAAAAGGAACTGTCAAAGGAGGTCGGGACTTCACTTCTTCTCTCTCTGAAGTCACCAGCTGGTTATACTTCTTTGTAACTAGGAAGAACGGTAATGAACGCCTTATATTTAAGACGACTTCTATCTCCAGTGTATGCTTTTGCTATATCCAAATACCTGTCCTCACATGATACAAAAGCACAGGGTCATAACAATATCATTCACCAAAGTTTCCATTTATTGCATCACAATCACTCAACGTGTTTGACAGCACAGAATATTCTCTGCAAATGTGTTGAGATTTTCTTCATTTTCAGCCCGTAGATAAAAGGGTTAAAGAGAGGGTGATACAAAACAAACTGAACACTCATAATGAAACGCCCTAGTTTGGGAAATTCTCCTTCAAATCGAGACAATAAAACGTCAAATGAACTCAGACAGAAATAGTTGAACAAAACTACCAAGTGTGGTAAACATGTGCTCATGGCTTTCTTTCTCACTTCCAGACCTCTTCTGTTTGCAGTTATAAATATGTGTATGTAGGTAAAACAGTTAAAAATAACAGGGATAAA
Organism: Neogobius melanostomus; assembly: GCA_007210695.1. NCBI lineage: Eukaryota > Metazoa > Chordata > Actinopteri > Gobiiformes > Gobiidae > Neogobius > Neogobius melanostomus. The sequence goes on along the minus strand of VHKM01000527.1, from coordinate 82,450 downwards.
AACCAAATTTACCAAAACAAATAATCCCCATTTTTGTAATGCAGCGGATGGAAAACAGTGCAGTTTGTGTGTTGTGCTGTTACAAATGATGCCCCTGGAAATGAAATTGCAAAGTTTCTTTTGAGTCGCTGTTGAAATAGTTGTTATACATTGGAAACCCGGCACAGTCCAAGCTACTGTTAACAACACATTTACCCTGTATTTAGTCATAATAGTCGGATATTGCAGAGGTTTACATATGGCCAGATACCTGTCCAAGGCCATGAACATCAACAACCAAAATTCAGCCCCTGCAATTGCATAAAATATGTACCACTGAAACAGACATGTTGAATAAGTCACTACCTGCTTCTCAGACAAAATATCTACCAATATTTTGGGATAAAGAGCAGAGCTGAAAAGAATTGAGTTTAGTAACAAAGCAGTGATGAAAAGTACATTGGTTCATGGAGGTTTTTGTGGAACCAGATGAGCCAGACAATAGTGCTGTTGCTGCAGATGATGACGACAAAAGCGGAACAAAATATGATAAAATAGAGCGCTCTGTATTTTTCCAAATCCACATAACCATCAAGAATAATATAGGTTACATTGAGCTCCATTATATAAGTCATTCACACCGACGGCAGAATGACAGAGCCCCGTGCCAGATATTTTGGTCGACTAAAATAAAAATGAAATTAAGAGACTAAAATCATCCGATCCGTTGGTGTTCCTTTCGACAACTTGCCTGGAGGCCCAACTACATTTCTAGAGCAGAACATATGCAAGAAAACAGGAAGCGGAGTCAACCAATCTGAAGTTGATGTGGTTTTATTAGCGATTCTGCGTTAATATACAAATACGAAAACTTTATTTGTCCATCAAGGTGCAACTTTGTTTTGTGTGTCACTTTAAAACACATGAACATCCGCATCAAAAACACAGTACATCATGTGGCACTACATTTCATGATTAGAACTAGTCCAACTAGGTGTCATAGAAGAGATCACAGTGTGAACAGCTCAAGTTATGAAACCTGGGAAATATGGATCCCTGAAGAAGAGAGGCGAATGTTCCGAGAAAGGATGAAGAAACTGAAATCAGTTAAGTACAAACTAGAACTTCGCAAAGCTGAGTTTGTTATTCCCTGCCAACCCATGGAAGCAGGAGATTGTTACAGTGGGAGGGGATTGAGTATGTTGGGAATGCCAAATGGTGTACCTTTACTTAGTAATGCAGAGGGGAGTCCAGCAGGTGGAGCCCAACCGGATGTGGAGGAAGCTGAAGTGAGAACTCTTCTGTCCACAGTTCATTTTGCTCCATCCCTGACACCATCTGATCCAAATATCTCACCAGCTGAGTTCCAACCTGTCCCACCCTATAACACCAGCATGAGTCTGAAGATTGATAGTCAAGAAGAAAGAGGAAAAGAATGGGACGCAGCAAAAGCAAACCAACTCAACCATGATCATGAAATCTTGACCACATTGGCAAGACCACTCTGCTCCTCTCAGCCAGACAAAAAGCACAATGAAGATGACGTGCATCTTCCCTGAAAGGTCCAAAGAGCGACAAAGTCAAGCAAGGTGTAAAGAAGAGACAGAAGACAAGAGGCTATCTGTCAAAACCTTTGATGCGGTCTGGCAAAAGTGGGAGGAATAAGTCTGTTACAGGGAATGAAAACGTACAGCAAACAAGACCAGTGTTAACCGAAACCAGAAGGGGCTGAAAAGGAAGAAGACTCCTGAAGATGTTCATTGCTTGGTGGAAATTGCAAACATTCTCAAAATGAAGCCACATGAGTGTATCCATAAATTGACAAGAACAGGAAAACTGAACCCGTCCACAAGGAGGAAGATGGTGGCAATATTACCACAGCAAGTAAGTGGGAGGAATCCTGCCCCATGTCACCAGAAAATCGAACGTGGCACCGGCCCTGGACCACCATTACACAGGTGGTTGTCCACTACTCAACTACACAGGGTTCCTGTGATGGTTCTAAAGGAGCCTGGACTGACTTGGCCATGATACTTTGAGTTTATACGTTAGGCGCACCAGTTTCTGGAAAGGTGTATACAGTGGTATGCAAATGAAGACAACAGACTGAAACATGTCTGCCTAAGAATTACTATTTTTGTTTCTTCCCAAATGTGAACTAATCTTATCTTCTGGTATAGCCTATGGCTGGTGACCTCCTTGGGTTAAGTAACCAGGAGCTCAAGTGGGAGGTGTTGCGTCAAATTGGCCACAGGCGGCTGTAATAAATTCCCAGAGATATTAACTGCTAAGAAAATGCTTGTCTGAGGTTGAACACTAGAGGGTGCTACACCTTGGGGCAGAGATGCCACTCCCTGACTTTGATTGGTCTTCAAGTACAGGTGTGTGCAGTCATTTTTTCTGCCTCACAAACAAGTCAGTGCAAGGAAGATACCAGAGATGCTATTGGTATGTAAAGTTATAATTGTATTGTTAGAAATACTTCAAAATATCTAATATGGAATAAATATTTGCAGAGTGATTCATATGTTAAGTGTAATTAAAAAGTACAGAGTAAAAATGTTTACGTTCTGTTATTCTAAGCAGTTCTTGTTTGTTTGTGTCAAAGGTTTCCAACCTACCGCTCCTACTGCTGTTTCTACACAATAAATGTTGATGGAGATGAGTTGAGCCAGCACTGAATTAAAATACAACTTGACACCGTTAGCTCTAATGCTAACGGCCTCTCAATCAAAGTCCGGCCCTCATTAGTAAACCAGATTTCTAAAATGTTTCTTAGGAAAACCGCCTGGTCCCTTTAATTGTAATTAACCCAGCGTTATCACTGGAGCAATATTTAGTTGTCGAAAGTTTTTAAAAATTAGGTACCAGGCTGTATAGTTGTTTAGAACGTGTCTAAAGTGCAATGCGTTCTAATGGAAAACTAGCTTGCTTTACTGTCCCATATGGAGGTACTACATCAATTCGATCATAAAGCAGTGCAACCAGAGGCCATTGGTCTGCGCCACTTGCGAGAAGGCGTTGCTTATAAAAAGAGAAGAGGTCCACTGAGGTGTGGTTTATTACAAGCAGCACTGAGAGCAGTGGTCACATTCATTTCCTCGTTGATATCGCGCCGCCTTGTGTTCTTCCTTCAGCATTATAGGCTCTCACAAGTCAAACCAAACTCTTTATCAACCCCATCGTGAGCTAAACAATGTCCGTGTCCCGAGAGAAAGAGATGTTGCCTACAGCCGGTCCCGCTGTTGCACCGGTCGGCCGTGATTGCATTACCAAGACCAAAACAAAAGCACATGTTCACCCCCCCAACTTGCTGCAAGTCTGGTTGGAGGAAAAGGCTGTATACATAACATGGCTAGCCTGGCCTTAGCCTCCGGTCAATTATCATTTCCCTACATGTTACGTCTGGGTCTGATCTCAGTGACCGCATTACATTGGTTGAATTTCAACCTACCATTCAGCGAGCGGGGGAGGCGGGTGTTGTAGGTGACGTCAAGCATTTGATAGCTTGCTTCACTCACGGGCGCATTACATACTTCACGACCAAACGCTAGCGATGGGTAAAATCAGATCCAATCAGTTCAAACTAGTTCACCCCTCCCACCTGAAAACGAAGCTCAAGTCGGGCGTTCCGCTCACTCCAAAATCCTATCCGATGGGCGGGGGAGCGACTGATTTTTGCAGCCCGGGATGGCTAACCGCTGCCCCAAGTGTCTGTGAGCTGTCCCTGGGAGCCCTCAGCCCCATCTCATAAGCACTGACAGTCCTCTGATTAGCGCTCTCTGCCCAATACAGCTTTATCGTGTCTGTATTTTCAACATGAGAACATCCAGCCATGCCAATAAATAAGTCTGTAGCTGAATGTTTAGCACCCGAGGTAAGCTGCTAACTAAGCTAGTGTAGCCCACCTATACCCAATGTATGTTTTGGTAAGGGCTCCTGAGTTCCTTCACTTAACTCAAAAGTGATAAACTTGTATAAGAAATAATATAACCCACTGATCTAAAGTCACTCGTCACCTGGAAATAACATAAAATTACCCAACCATGTAGAAATGAGACTATAAATTTAACGTTGAAATTTACTGGTTTAGTAAATTATTGCAAACAATATAACAAGTCACATTTGGGGTTTTGATGGTAAAAAAAACTGCTCATTAAGTTGTCCATGAATACCTCATGTAAGTGGGCCCACTCACCAATCACACACACACTCAAGGGCCGGCTTGTTACCACGGTAACAGTTACTGTTGCAGGCCTGGGAGCATTGAGACCCAAAACGGTTGGTCGCTTCACTCTGGTTTGAGCCAAACAAATAGTTAAAGTGTACCTGGTTCATTTTTAGTTCAAAGTCAACTTCACTGGTCCAAAAGGTTATCATGAAGGAGGAAGGACACGTCTCAAGATGGCGAAGCGGTTGCATTCCAACATGGCGAAATGGTCACGTCCACGCTGGTCCAAGCTTTGAGACTCCTCACGCACTGTGTCCAGCAGAATATTAATTTAGATGTTACTCCTTGTCTCTAAGGTCTAATAGAACTATATTTCTAGCCGAAATATTGATTAACAGTCCAGAGCAGGCTGTTTTAGCTCTACTTCACATACAAGCACATTCACTTAGCTAGTGAATGCTAAAACACACGTTAGCTGAAAAGCTTTTACCTCACGGTAAGTAATTGCTGCTGGACGATCTTCCGTGGTGAAAAAGGGTCCATCTGCACTCTAAACATGAATAGATCAAGAGTTCATAACTGACTATCAATTTAATAGCCAAAACCTTGCCTAAACAGTACAAACCATAACACACGTTGTTCTCTTTCTTTTCGTCTTTTTTCTTTTGCGGTCAAGTTAACATTCTGCCTTCAAGAACAACTAAACACCTAATCAACTTTTTTTTGCTGATAAACTATCTATATGGGTCACTAACACAGTTATCTACATGTCCCTAACATTATTTTGAGATTTTAGTGCAAACTTGTTCAAAATCCAATTTTTGTGTACAAAACCATCTCTTCAGCGCCACTCGCGTTTGAACAGCACTTACTACATTTGAATTTAGTGATTGGCTGAGGAGGTACCATCATACGTCACGGTACCATCATACGTCACCAAGTCTGCCGCTGTGGTATAAAGGCTGATCCCTCCCATTGACAGTAAATGATCCCTCCCCTAGAGGCCTTAGCTAGTTCGAGTCGGAACAGAGTGAGGAGTTTTTTCACTGCGATTATCAGGTTTGCGTTATTAGCTTAATACTTAGCCAGTTAGATTATTTAAATTTAATATAGTTGTATCCCTAGTACTAGGCCTAGTTGTTATATAACATTAGTTAGTCTTTAGCTTTATTGTTAGTGTTAGAATAGCTTCCGTTTAGCATAGCCATTAGCATTTAGCTTTAGTTGTATTGTTTATTGAGTATTTGTGTAGTGTTTTGTATAGTTAATTGTAAGTATGGGAGGAAGTGTATTGTAGTGGGCTGCAGTAGATCTACTGGTTTACATGGTGTTCCATGACTTAGAAATTAGGCGCCAGTGGTTGCGTGCAATTGGCCTGGGCGAAAGTGAACTCCCTTTGCGTCCCGGAGTTTGTGCAGGATTCCTACTCCAACGCATTAGTGGTTGAAATGGGCTTCTCCAAGCAGCTGTTTTTGAAGAGAGAGGCAGACCCAACCCTGGCTCTCCAACAGCCAAGGCTACCTGGAACGGCATTCACACTGCAGGTAAAAGTGCAAAAATAAAGCTTGCTATGTTGTCTCTACAGATTTAATTACAGCTTTGATTTGGGGATTGAACTTGTGAAGTAAAATATAATAATTTCTATCTATGTGTGTTTTTTTTAATATTTGTTACTGCATAGAGCAGTTAGCATCCTCCTGTAGTAAGTAATACATGCGCTACTACTTTTCCGAGTGTCACACTACCAAGTCCCAATAATTACACTGACATGTGCTGTTGCTTATTCCTGCAATGGTGCTGCCATCGCCACACTGCGCTATACGCTTGTTGTAGGAGCAGCATAGTGAGCTAATCCTCTTTGGTTATTGTGGTTTGTTGCATATGGAGGGTGAGTTTGGTAACCACATGTGTAATGGAGCGTTTTAGACATGTTTTAGATCACCACTGAGAGCGATGAGCCGCATGTTATACCGCTGTATGCAACGACATGTCAACTTTTCTGCTGCTCAGATTCATAAAGGAGCTAGTGGCTAACGCGTCAGTCTGCACAACAATAACAAAGTTACGCCGACACTGCGCAACTGTGCATGAGAATACGCACCAAACTTATCTGTTGTGTGATGACTGTAGGTTTCATATTTGGCAATAGCTGCGTGAAACGTGAGAGCATCTACAAGCCACACGGTCCACCTATCCAGTTGGACCGTGTGGTCATTGAGGAGAGGGATGAAAAAAGTCTGATGTATAATAATGTATTGCTAATGTTTCAGTTGGTAAAAGAAACATGCAAGAGACTTGGCTATTATGTTGGCTCTGCGGTTTCGGAAGGATGTTGTGAAAAACAGCCCTCTGTACCACACATCAACCCTTGTGGCGTTCCCCTCCTTGACATTCAACATTTTCCAGTAAAACTGGGCATTCAAAGGAATGTTGGCCAGGTCATTTTACCTGAGTACATAGCTTTCTTAAAAGATTTTGTGTAATGTGTAAATTTGACTTGCGAATAATATTTTTACATTTTGTGCGTTTCTTTTAGGTCAAATTGTGATGCTTCACCGCACGTGAAGCATCACAATTTTGGAGGAACACAACACACGGAAACACAACATGGTCACACAATACACATGCTGGGGAGCGGAGGTACTCCATAGGTTTCCCAAAGTTCAAACATGGCCAGTACACACAAAGTATGATAGACCAAGTCTATCATACTGTATATGTCACATTTTAAAAATAATAATAATAAAGTCCGATGCTTGAGGTGACCATTCATTGTTTGCTTACAGTTAAGCTGATGGCACTGCACAAACAAGAGCCTGTGAGCAGCATAGGTCATGATTCTTCAAGAGCTCATAAGGTGGGCACTAGAAGTTTGGTAATTACTGTACTGTATAGCAAGACCTTCCAGAATGGAATTATGTGTTGTCTTACATATTTTTCATGACAATATTACTTTTAGTAAATAAATGATAGTAGTGTCACTTAATCATAATTAATACATTTTTGATTGTATTTATTTTCTTTCAGATGTATCCGGCAAGGTCAATGGCAGTAAGGACTAACTGTGTTTCAGAAGCAAAAGGTGTCAGACAATTGCTGTAGCTAACAATGAACTAAAATCTAGTGGCTGATAATATCTTTGGCCTGTTCCATCTTCTTCATCCTCTGAATGTCCTGCCTGAGGCGTTTGAAAGACAGAAAAGGTTTCTAATACGTATGGGTTGTCACAGGTATCTTCAGTGAGTTTTGCTGCAACCCACATAACAATTATAACAATTTAGTTTAGGAGTGTTAGAATACTTATTTATTCTTTATTTTGTTGGGACTGTGCATGTTAATGAACATACATGCTACCGTGCCGCCCAGTGCAATCTATTTGCCTGTCTTGTAGTTCAGACTTTACACCACCAGATGGGAGAATATTGATTTTAAGCTTGATTGGCCTACTTAACATACATACATACATACATACGTTTATTTCTAGACAATGCTACAAACTCAGCTTCCTGGAACTCATTTGCTGAGACCCACAGAGACATCACCTGCAGAGGTTCAGCAGTTCAGTGTGCGCTGTGGTCCAGAGACTTTCCACTTATGAGAATTTTTTTTTTAGGTGGTGATTTAGTCAAATTGTGTCACACTCATGATCACACTTTTGAAAGTAAATGCATTTTGTGGGTTAAAGTGTCACAATCAAACAGAACAAATGAATAATTACTTGCATTACATTTAGAACTGTGCAAACAAAATGCATTTCAGTTTTAGCAAGGGGGTAAAAGTAGACAACTTCTGCAAGTCTGTACATTAATTATCAGTTTATTGTGCCTAGAATATTCTGTAAACCTGTTGCATAGGAGTATCATGCTGCCAGACTTCTGATCAGTAAATACCTGATGTTTCAACTGTTATGTTTGCACTAACTGGTTATATGAATACTTACACTATTATGCTGTTAATACATTTGTTAATCCACAAACTTGCACTGCTTTGTTTTGTCGATACAGTATTTTATATACTGCGTTGCCTGCTTCCTGCTTATCAAGAGTGCAGACGTATCTCTGCTTGCTGCTGCCGCTTGCCTCTTTATTTGCTTTTTAAATCATTCTATTTTGGGCACATGTCTTGGATATGATTTTATTCTCTTCTTTTAAGTGAACCAAGGCTTTTTACTCATTTTAATGCCATTTTTACAACTCATTTGACGAACCAGCGACGACAATCTTGTCAACATGGCTGAGGGAGGAAGGCAAACATCGCCTTGTGAAAGCTGTCGGATGTATCAACAAGAAATTTCCCTACTACGGGACAAGATTTATGCTCTAGAGACGGAAAGAGGACTTAATGACACGCTCCCTGTGGAACCCGGTAAGAAGACGGAAAAAACTGATACTTGCAACCTGAAGCTAAACGATACCATAACATTTCCGAAACTAAACAGACAACTTGGTGCTAGGCCAAAGCAAAGACAACATGCTCGTAAAATGCACCTGAAATAAAGTTAACAAACAGATTTTCACCTCTCTCAGAGGATGTGTATAACAAGCAAAAATGTCAGAGAAAAACAAGGAACACGAAGTCAAAACAAAGATGGAGAGAAATACTGTTCCAAGTGTCAAGGCCAGAGATATCCTATTGCTTGGTGACGGAGCCATATCTAATATAAACAATGAGATAATGACTACAGTCACTTATCCGTCTGCTACAGTTTCTGACATCATAGATGTTCTAAACAAGGAAATTACAAACAACCCTGGAATAAATAAACTTGTTTTACATGTTGGTGCTGTGGACACAAGAAACGGAGAGTCTGAAGTCCTGAAAGAAAAGTTTAATAAACTTTTTGAGAGACTGGATTGCCTGGACAAAGACGCGATACAAATTTCATCAGTGGACCTATCCCAAACATCGACGGGAGAATAAACAAATTCTCCCGCTGTTTCAGTTGAATACATGGCTGTCAAAGTCTGTAAGTCAAGAGGACTTACTTTCATAGAGAACTTTAATCTTTTCTGGAAACGCGACGATCTGTTTAAAGGAAATGGCCCACATTTGAGCAGAGGTGGAGTGAGACGACTGACGGAAAATCTCCTCCACGCTCTGCAGAATCCGTGGAGGCCTGAGCAACAAGAGAGAGCAGAGAGGAGCATGAGAAGAGCTCCTGGCTCACCAGCAAAGGTTTCGCCTGCATCCCCAATAAAAGATTCAGTCACAGCTGCATCATCTGCACCTACAGTAAAGGACTCAGCCACAGCTAAGGATCCAGCCACAGCTGCATCATCTGCACCTACAGTAATGGACTCAGCCACAGTTAAGGATCCAGCCACAGTTAAGGAATCAGCTGCGCCGGAAAACATCTCAACCATAGCAGCGGCGCCACCTGCATCTGCATCTCCGGGGAAAAGCTCAGCTTCAGCACCACCTGCATCTATAGTAAATGATTCAGCCGAAGGAGCACTTTCTTCAACTCCACCACAGGCCTTGAGCCCGACTGGTACATCTACACCCTCCAGAGATTTTTCTGAATCATTCCCATCACCAAAGTCACCTATGGGATTTCCCAGCCATTTTGAAGCCTTGATAAACAAGGGATTCAAATGACTCCCCGCACTCCAGTCATGTCAAGACCAAGGCTTTCATCCCCGAAGAAGTATCATGCCCTCTCCCACCTCCGATTTCCAGCAGCTTCACTGCTGCTGTCTAGGACATTAAGGGCCTCTGCGTTGCTACCATGCATAGCAAACTCAAAACCAACCAGAGGTCCATAGAGGGAATGTGTTCTTCTGAAACAATTAGTATAGTCAAACAACATAGATTAGATAAGAGGGCAACAGTCAGACCGTCCAATCAAAGAACTCTAATCCATATCCCTTGCAAAAAGATTCCATCCACTCAAACACAGATAAATCTTAAACATGCTGTACTCAATGCCAGATCGTTAAAAACAAGTCCTTTTTAATAAATAGTTTTATTTCTTCTTATAATCTAGATTTTATGTTTTTAACTGAAACATGGCTTGACAAAACACTGGTAACGCAGTTTTGATTGAGTGTAGTCCATCAAATTTCAATTTTGTGTCTGAAACACGCCAAAACCAGAGGGCGGGGGTGTCTGTGCAATATTCAGGGACATATAGTCATCCACAAATTGTCATTTGGGGTTTTTCTATCATTTGAGTATGTGTCTTTCAAAATGGAGATAAAACAATCTTCCATTCTTTATATGACTATTTACAAACCACCACAGAATTGTTTTATCGAAGACTTCACTGAATTACTTTCATTTATATGCACTGATTTTGATTGTTTGGTCATTTCAGGTGATTTTAATGTGCATGTGGATGTGACCAATGACAGGCATGCAAAAGAACTTAATGCTGTTCTTGAAATGTTTGGTTTAACTCAGCACGTGAGTGAGGCGACCCACAACAAAGGTCACACTCTAGATCGAGTTATTACAAAAGGTGTTAATATATCAATGTGAATGTTGTTGATGTTGCTTTATCTGATCATTTTTGTGTCTTTTTTGACTTGTCTGTTACACCAAAACCAGTGGTTGGGCCTGGAGTTATTCAAAGAAGACACATAAATGATACAACAAGGACACAGTTTATGGAAATGATCAGATTTGAAAATCCTCCATGTTCAAATGTTGATAATCTGTTGGACTCTTATACATCAAGCGTCTTAAATGTTTTGGATACTATTGCTCCTGTCAAGGTAAAAATGGTTAACAATAGACAAAAGGCACCTTGGAGAAGTGAAGATTCGGTCAGGGCACAGAAAAGGGAGTGCCGAAAAGCCGAAAGGAAATGGCGCAAGTCAAAGCTCCAGGTTCATTGTGAGATATACAAAGAAGTGCTTTGTGAGTTCAACCAGATTTTGCGTGGAGAAAGGGAGAAATACTTCTCGAAAATCATCGCAAACTGTAGAAACAATTCTCGTGTTCTGTTTTCCACAGTAAACAGATTAACTAACCCTCCAGTTTCACTGCCCTTAGAACTAATCTCTACATCTAAGTGCAATGAGTTTGCAATATTTTTTTATGATAAAGTCCAAGGCATAAAAATGCCATAATTTCCACAACACAAATACCAACCCTGCCACCAACTAGACACCTTGAGCTGACACATTTCACACCTGTTACTGGCAAAACAATCGAAGAGGTCATCTCCGGTTTGAGTTCATGTACATGCTGCCTTGATGAATTACCCACTAGATTTCTGAAGTCTGTGCTGACCAGCTTGTTACCACAACTTGTTCAGTTTGTTAACATCTCATTTGAGACTGGAGCATTTCCAAAGGCCTTGAAAACCACGGTCATTAAGCCTCTTCTAAAGAAGAGCAGCCTTGATCCAAGGTACTGAACAACTACCGGCCCATATCAAACCTACCGTTTTTAGGAAAAGTCCTAGAGAAAGTAATATATCAACAGCTCACTTACTTTCTCCTATCTAACAATGTGTTTGATACTTTCCAGTCAGGATTTAGGCCCCACCACAGCACTGAGACAGCTCTGATCAAGGTGACAAATGATATCCGTATGAACACCAATGCAGGTAAGGTCTCAGTTATAGTTCTGCTGGACCTGAGCGCTGCCTTTGACACAGTGGACCACGGGATCTTACTTCACAGGTTAGAAACTGGGTGGGAATCTCTGGTACTGCTCTAAACTGGTTCAAGTCCTATCTCGAGGATAGGACGTACTTTGTCGAAATTGGCAACTGTGTCTCAGACAAAATTTCCATGACCTGTGGAGTCCCCCAGGGGTCAATCTTGGGACCCCTCTTATTCAACCTGTACATGCTTCCATTGGGTCAGCTAATAAACAGCAACAATGTGTCGTACCACAACTACGCAGATGACACTCAGATCTACGTGTCACTGACGGCAGGTGAACATGGGCCTGTAGATACTCTCTGTCACTGCATCGAACAGATCAGTTTGTGGATGCAAAACAACTTTCTCCAACTAAATTCAGACAAAACTGAAATCATTGTCTTTGGCCCACAGACACAAAGACAAAGTGTTATCAGTCACCTTGAGTCTCTTGCTCTAAAACCAAAAATCAGGTTAGAAATCTAGGAGTAATCATGGACTCAGACCTGAACTTAAACAGCCACATCAAAGCAATAACATCATCAGCTTTTTACCATCTGAAGAACATTGCTAAGATCAGAGGAATAGTGTCAAAACCAGACTTAGAGAGACTCATCCATGCATTTGTCTCCAGCAGGTTAGACTACTGTAACGGCTGCTCACTGGCCTGTCTAAACGAGCTGTTAGACAGCTGCAGTACATCCAGAACGCTGCTGCTCGAGTCCTGACAAAAATCAGGAAATACGACCACATTAGTCCAGTGCTCCGGTCTCTGCACTGGCTTCCTGTCACTCAGAGAATAGAATTTAAAACAGCTCTGCTTGTGTACAAGTCTTTTCATGGTTTAGCACCAAAGTACATCTCTGACATGTTAGAGCCGTATGAACCATCTCGGGCCCTGAGAACTTCAGGGAGGGGTCTCCTGGTGGTTCCCAGAGTCAATAATAAACACGGTGAGGCTGCGTTTCAGTTTCATGCAGCTAAAATCTGGAACAGTCTTCATGAGGATGTGAGACAGGCCTCAACTCTGACAATGTTCAAATCCAGGCTGAAACAGCTCTTTTTACCCGTGCATATGAAAACTGAACGTATTTTATCTGCACTCTTGACTTTTACTGTAATTGATTAACTTTGTGTTGTTGTTTTATTGATTGATTTTAACTGTTTTCTTGTAATTTTTTCTGCAACTGTGAAGCACTTTGAATTGCCTCGTGTATGAATTGTGCTCTACAAATAAACTTGCCTTGCCTTGCCTTGCCTTGATATTGTTTACATTGCTATATCTCGTTTATCTTTATTTTTTTAGTTTCTTTTGGCAAACTAATGGCAATAAAAACTTATTCATATTCTAAAAAGAAATTGATCTGGAGGATGGTGGGCTTTATCTTCAATGACATGCTGAAACTGATTCACAAATTGGTTCTTGTTTCATATTCTTTATTTTGGAGACAAACACTTGTGTGATATGTTTTGTGGACTGTACCTCAAATGAATAAATGAACTATCTTGCAGGATGCATTTAGTAATGTGCATAATTATATACAACAGTGTCTATCATCTCTGCACGGGACAGTGAGGTGCTGTTCATATCATGCTTTACAACAACAAACGTAACATGTATTCCTACTGGTATTTTATTCAGCTCGCTTGGGATGGTAGTATTATTTAGCCTTTAGCTACGATGCTACTACAGTTTTGGAGATTCCGGAGGTTTCATATTGAGCTCATGTGATACAGCAAAAGTCTCTGCGATGCCCACACTTTGGCCAGAGGTGGTGGACAGGAATAATTGTGGTGCGATGCTAGCTCTCTCTGGATGCAGTCATCCAGCGGCGATTTTTTTTTTTTCGTTGGTTGATCTAAACTCACTCAGGATAGTTGGTACACTCACAAGTCATGAGAGTGTACCAACTATCCTACGAAAAAAAAAAAAAATCGCGTAACGGGAGTCAGCCTGTCCTGTTTACTCTGGCCCTTGGTCTGAGACTGTCAACAGAGCAGAGACCGCCCACACACTCCCCCTCCCCGCGTCCCCCAAAGCCTCCCGCCACGCCTCTTTCGCTGAGTTTTTTGAATTTTGGTAGTGGGTGGAGTAAGCTCTGGAAGGGGTGTTTAGTTGCTCTCAATACTGCTTCCGGTTACGCAGAACGTAAACTGAATACAAAGCTAAGTGGCATACACACTGGGCACTTCCTGTTTACCCTTCAAAATAAAAGGAAATAAAATAGATTGGCTTACTTATATCCAGGTACTCTTAAACGTTTTTAACACATTAATCCATAAATGAAATATGCTTTTAGCTATTTATAACAGATGAAACTAACTTATGCTTTTTAACTGCACTACGATTTTACTTAAACTTGTGTATTTATATTTACCCTAGTTACACTAGCTTCTAGCTCGCATCGATCCAGTGAAAATAAGAAGCCTTTTATGCACTAATAACGTCAATAAAGCAGGTAACTACACACTGAACCCGGCTTGTTGATTTTGTAGTTTACTGCTCACATTTAATCTACAATTGACCGTTGCAGAGCGGTTAGCACCTGGGGCGATCTAGCTGCTTAGCATCCTGCAGCTAGCTCGCAACAAAACAAATATTATGCACTAATAACATCAATAAAGCCAGTAACTTCATGAAGCAGCCTTTAAGAAGATGACACACTGAGTCTGGCTTGACGCATTTGTGGTTTATTGCAGACTTTTCATCAACAATGCGCAGTAGGCGATTGTAATAAGCTAGCCTAGCCACTAGCACAAACGTCCCTCTATTCAAGCGTATGGGGTGGGTATAGATCCCAGCCCAAACTGGGGAGATCCCGGCGTAGACCATAGGGGTAAGATCCATAGGACATGGCAGTAGCAAAAGGGACTAGTTAGCCCCAAACACAAGATCGGGCCCCCAATGTTTACAAGCAACAGAGGAGCGGAACATGCGTAAGAAAACAGGAAGCGTAGTAAACCAATTGGTGAAGGAACCTAAGTGAGCAGTTCCGCGTTACTAGGCAAGGCAACTTTATTTATACCGTGCATTTCGTACACAAGGCAACTCAATGCGCCTTACAAAAGAAGATATGCGAAATTACAATGAGGTTAAGTTAAGGCAAAGCACATATAGAAACGTCAAGACATGGGAAATACACAGCACACAAGGTCACATGCGGAATTCTTTTCTTGGGGAGGGGAAGGACGACCGGCCATTAACCGGGGGGGGGGGGGGGCTGAGTGTTGAGACACACGCAGAATGACCTTCTCCTTCCAGCACAGAGTATATGTTTAGTGCAAACTGCATAGAGTATTTTGTGTTGTTTAGACAAGTAATCGCTCCAAAGAGACGTTTATCAGGCATTAGTATAGACCAGGGGTCGGCGAGTTGGCTTGGCTTCGGGCCAATATTTTTTTACGCCGATAGGTGGCAGGCCAGCCGGTCAATTGATAAAAAATAGATTTATTCATGCATGGATATTCAATACTAAATAACCCAAACTATACATAGTTTTTATTTAAAAATAAAATATTGTTTGAAAAAATACTATCCAGGAGTCTGTCAGATTTTCGCGGGTTACACAGCACTAGCAAAAAATAAAGTTAGCATCACAAACATGTCGCTTTCCAAAGGACAGAAAAGAAAAGTGGACAGTGAAAACAGGAGTTTCAGGGAGGAATGGCGACAAACATATGGTTTCATCCTACCTGGATATGTGAATGCCAAACCTCTGTGCCTCATCTGCAACAAGGTAATCTCCGTTTGCAAAGAGTACAATATTCGGCGACATCACGAAACAAAACATGGGTCATTCAGTGCGTCCTTCCCACTTCAATCTGAGTCAAGGCGTCTCAAAATCAATGCTCTTTATGACAGTTATGTCCGGGCAGCAGGGTCCTGGTTCGAGGCCTGACCACACAGGAAAGGTTTCCAGTGCCTTGCTTAAAGCGTCCTGGATTTTGGCCCGGCATGTGAAGCCTTTTACTGATACGGAGGTTATGAAGGCTGTGATGGTGTCCGTGTTGCAGGAGCTGTCCACGGATAAAACTGCTGATGCACTGATCGCTTCTGTAAAACAGATGCCACTCTCTCCGTGCGCACTGCTGTACGGCGTATCGAAGCACTGTCCTCAGACATACATGGGGAAATAACGCGCGCTCTCCATAAGGCTGATCATTATTCCCTGGCTATTGACGAAAGCACAGACACGATGGACATGGCACAAATGTGTGTTTATGTTCGATATTTTGATGACAAGTCAGTCTCATTCCAAGAGGAACTTCTTCTTTTTTTTTTCGATATCCTCTGGCGGGCCAAAAAATATTGGCAAGGGGCCAAAATTGTCCCCGGGCCGGATGTTGCCGACCACTGGCATAGACGCTAATTAGCCGTTGGCTCGCGGCTAACGTTAGCTTGTTTACTTTTTCAGTGATGTTTATTTGTGAGTCCTAGCAAGGGATTTGGGGTCACAATATTTTAATAGTAGTTTAATGCTGTTCTTATTATGTTGTTACATGTCATGCTCATACACACTCTGTGTCTGTTTACAGTTTTACCATTCATTCATCTGAATAAACCCATCAAAGAGGAACAACGGTGTGGTCTTCTGTCGAATGATGGTTCTAACCTTAAGGTCAGTGGAGTCTTACCTGAAGCTAATTTTATTTTTCAACCCCTACTCAATGGGACCTTTTCGGAATAATGAGATGTCGGACTAATGGGCCGACCCCCCCTTAAAACACATCAACATCCAGCATAAAAACACGGTATATAAAGCAGCAGTACATTTCTTGTATTATCCCTACCTAGTACTGAAGTAATTTGTAACTTAAAGAACATGAAGGACTCTTTGATTAAAAAGGTAAGGTTATGCAAAATGTGTTCACTGGTCAAAAATGTAGCACATGTAGAGCTACTGTATATTAGGCAAGGAACGTTTATATGTAGAGCACAATTCATACACAAGGCAATTCAAAGAGCTTCAGAGCTGCATAAAATTACCAAAAAAAGCAAAAATCAATCTAAAAAACATCTACAGAAAATGTATTAATTACAGAAAAAACAGGAGTGCAGATAAAATACTTCGGGTTGTCATGTGCACAGGTAAAAGAAAAGTTTTCAACCTGGATTTGAACATTGTCAGTGTCAATTAGTGTCAATATTCAAGTTTACTGGTCCAACTTTGTTACGTGAAAGAGATGTGAAACGAGGCGTGAAAATGGGCACATTTTTGTACAAATTTAATTACCGCAAATAAGTGAACAATTGAATACAATGTTTGCCAATAATACTTTGACCCTTCTTGAATTCTGCTACTCACAGAAGAAGCCAGTGATGTTTAAAATAGGCCTACAGCTAAAAAATGCCCTAGCAGTTTGACCTACGTTTAATATAAAGTAACAATGACCCTAAAGTCTAAATGCATAGAGCCAATAGCAACTTGCTTTAAAGCTACAGCTAAAGAAATGTATAAAATAAAAATAAAACAAATTCAAATAAATCAGCCTATAACAAATTTAGGTTTGAGTCAGATTTGACACCAGTGTTGGGAGAAAGAACCAAGACTGTGTTGAAGGTATAGCTTGAGGATTGAGGGGGGTTCATATAACCTCAGATTTGGACATTTTTAACAAACACCTGAAAATGGCTCATTCAGAATATTGAAAACAAACATTTGTAAAAGGAAACAGCTTTGAATTACTGAACGAGTCCGAATATCGAGAAGTCAATGCTTGACATTTATATAAAATTTGATTCACCGAAGTTTGTATTTATTGCATCACAATCACTCAACATGTTTGACAGCACAGAATATTCTCTGCAAATGTGTTGATATTTTCTTCATTTTCAACCCGTAATGACATGGTTAAAGAGAAGATGATACAAATGAACTGAAGACTCATAATGAAACGCCCTAGTTTTGGAAATTCTCCTTCAAATCGAGCCAATTACACGTCAAATGAACACAGACAGAAATAGTTGAACAAATCTATCAAGTGTGGTAAACATGTCTCACTTCCAGACCTCTTCTGTTTGCGGTTATAAAAATGTTTATGTAGGTAAAACAGTAAAAATCACAGGGATGAAAACCAAATTTACCAAACAAATAATCTGGGGTGGAGTTACTTTGTGCTAATCCAATGCGTTTGATTTGACTACACTGTTACATATGGTCCCAATCTGACTGCAAACGGCCCAGGCAGGTCGCCGATCGGCTCAGGCGAAAGTCGGATCGCTACCCCCGTCCCCAAACGAATCTCCTGGGTTTACATGGGTCTGGGCAATCCTGACTAGGCGAGAGATCCAACTTTCCCTTCTTCCAAGTAACTGCACTGACTGTGATGTCCAACTGATCTTCATCAATGCACCCAAGGTCTACGTCAAGGTCTTCTCCAGTGTTTAAGCTCAAATCCGCCCAAAACTCTTAAACAGAGGCCGATTGGCACTCGTGGCTAGCAGATAAAGGCTAACGTTATATGTTATGCTACGGCTCTTTGTTGATGAAAATTGTGTACTAGACTATGAATATAACGAGCACAACACATTATGTAGCTTTATATGTAACTAATGGTTTTAGTGACCCCTCCTGGAACCGCGACCTTAACGTGGTGGAGGGGTTTCAGCGCCCAAATGATCCTGGGAGCTATGTTGTTGGGGGCATGGCGTCTTCCATGGCAAACAGGTCCTAGGTGACGGGTCAGACAAGCGGTAGAGAAACCCCTTATGAGAGACCAACAGGCCTGGTTAGAATCGTGTGGCCGTCCTTCTGTGGGCCCACCACCTGCAGGAGGAGCCATGGGGGCTGGTGTAGTGTGATTTGGGCAGGTCCAACGGCTGCCCCCACGACCCGGCAATGGATGGATGGGTTTTAGTGACTATTGGTGCTTATTGTTTTCATATGATTGATCGGAGCTAGCTGTAGCTCCTATGGGAGTCTTCTGTCTGTCTCATGGCCCAACACACATTTTCGGTGCTGATCCAGCCACTAAAGTTATGTCATCTGCCCTGGACTAGTAGTGCGCGGCTTTGCTGGACAACGACAGTAGTTCATTAGAAGCAGCTAATACGATGTTTTTTGACAATGTGTTGGCGTTCTTTTCAACTGCCTGACGGTTAGTTTCCGGGGCAGGGACAGCTTGCCTGGAGGCCGTGGCACCAACTACATTTTTAGAGCAGAACAAACACAAGAAGGCAGGAAGCGGAGTAAACCAATCGGCGAACGGCCAATGTCTGAAGTTGATGTGGTGTTATTAGCGGTTCTGCGTTAATACACAAATACGAAAACTTTACTATCCACTAAGGTGGAAATTTGTCTTTGGTATCACCTTAAAACACATCAACATCCAGCATCAAAAACACGGTATATTACAAGGCACTCCATTTCTTGTAGGGCTGAACGATTAATTGCATTTGCAATTTTATCGCAATACAACGCGATTTCGTAATCGCAGGGCACGCGATTCTGGAAGTGAATGGAGCAGCGAGATATGGCAGCAAAGTCCGCGCCGCTGCGTGCTTTTGTTTACGTCTCAGTCTAGTTAAGGTGCGCGGTAGATTGTGGATGTACAGTGAAAATATCAGCGTTTTTCATGCAGCCACCGCGAAGGACTATTGCTTTCTTCTCCGTTATTTTTGCGTTAGCCGCAGCGCTAATCACGCCATTCTCTCGCTGCTACTACACGCTCTGATGATCACAGAAACTCCCTCACCTCCGGATTCTTACGTCTCTGCCTCCACAGAGATATAGGTGAGCCTGTGCTGCTTGTAAAGAGTAAAGAGTCGTTTGTGGCTCAGTTTAGGAGGCTTATGTTTGGGAATGTTATGGATAAAGAACTTATCTCAAAAGCATAATGACGGTTCATGACCATAAAGTATCTGCAGATACTGTGCCTTTATTTACCTTTGCATCTCCTGCATATGCCTCCGTAGGTAGTACAGACGCAAGATATAAACACTAAACTGCTGTATGAAAAAGGTTGGAAACTACGATCCGAGGCAGGAGTCCGTGTCATGTCTTATTTTGCTGAGGAAATGTGCTGTTTAAGCTGAAATGTCACTAAATGTCTGTGAGTCAAAGAGAAAGTAAAGTGGCTGTGTTTGGCACCTCATGTCGTCGTCTCCTTCTTGATATTGTCCAAAGTTACATCCCAAAACCAAAATGCTGCTAATTCCACTGTGTTTTGGCGTGTGCTCCATCTGGCCTCTCGTGTCCATCAATAACGCGCATCTGAAGCAACTACGAGTCGCAGCTCAGACAGGGATTTGATTGGCCGAAATAATAAATAGTTTATTTTGTATTAATTGGGAGTTTGATATCCTAAAACTTTCCAACTAGTTAAAGCAGACGTTTGTTATTACTTTCCTGCACTTTAGTATGGGTGATGTTACTGACTGGATCAGTGAGTTTTATCGTTTTTTTAAAATATATATCTATATAATTTATCTTTTTCATTTATTTACAGACTGTGTTAAGTTCAGGCAGTTTGTAAGAAGTGCAGTCCACATGGTCACACATTTTGAATAGGTCAGGCAACAATTTGTTTTGCTTTATTGTTGCAATTTTCACTTCAAATTAATCTAATATTGTTTATTATGAAACAGACTGATTTATTGCTTGTGTGAAAAATACATGAAAAGAGGACCTTGCAACAATAATTGCATATTTAATCGCAATATTGAAGTAAAAAAAACGCAATTATATTATTTTCCAAAATCGTTCAGCCCTAGTTTCTTGTATTATCCCTACTGATAATACAATTTGGTCGGGACATGCACTGTCCCGACCAAATAAACCAATAAATAAATAAATGAAGTAATATGTAACTTAAAAGAACATGAAGGGCTCTTTGATTAAAAAGGTAGAGTAATGCAAAATGTGTCCACTGGTCAAATATGTAGCACATGTAGAGCTATATTAGGCAAGGCAAGTTTATTTGTAGAGCACAATTCATACACAAGGCAATTCAAAGAGCTGCATAAAATTACAAAAAAGCAAAAATCAACCTCTAAAACATTAACATAAAAATGTATTAATTACAGTAAAAGCAGATAAAATACTTCCAGTTGTCATGTGCACAGGTAAAAAGAAATGTTTTCATACAGGATTTGAACATTGTCAGTGTCAATTAATGTAAATATTCAAGTTTACTGGTCCATCTTTGTTACATGAAAGAGGTGTGATAACGAGGCATGAATAGGCACATTTGTGTGCAAATTTAATTACCGCTAAATAAGCGAACAATTGAATACAATGTTTGCCAATAATACTTTGACCCTTCTTGAATTCTGCTACTCACAGAAGAAGCCAGTGATGTTTAAAATAGGCCAACAGCTAAAAAATGATCAGTTTGCCCTAACTTTTATATAAAGTGACAATGAGCCCTAAAAGCCTAAATGTGTAGAACCAATAGCAACTTGCTTTAAAGCTACAGCTAAAAAAAATGTGTAAAAGGAAAAAAACAAATTCCAATAAATCAGCCTATAACACATTTATTTTGAGTCAGATTTGACACCAATGTGGGGAGATAGGACGGTATACCTGTTTTGAAGGTATAGCTTGAGAATTGGGGGGAGGTTTGGACATGTTTAACAAACACATGAAAATGACTCGTTCAGAATATTGAAAACAAACATTTGTAAAAGGAAAAAAGCTTTGAAATCTGAGTCTGAATATCAAGAAGTCAAATGCTTGACATTTATATAAAATTTGATTCACCGAAGTTTGTATTTATTGCATCACAGTCACTCAACGTGTTTGACAGCACAGAATTCTCTGCAAATGTGTTGATATTTTCTTCATTTTCAGCCCATAAATGAAAGGGTTAAAGAGAGGGTGATACAAAATAAACTGAAGACTCATAATGAAACGCCCTAGTTTTGGAAATTCTCCTTCAAATCGAGCCAATAACACGTCAAAAGAACCCAGGCAGAAATAGTTGAACAAAACTATCAAGTGTGGTAAACATGTGCGCATGGCTTTCTTTCTCACTTCCAGACCTCTTCTGTTTGCAGTTAGAAAAATGTGTATGTAGGTAAAACAGTTAAAAATCACAGGGACAAAAACCGAATTTACCAAAACAAATAATCCCCAACTGTTTAATGCAGCGGATGGAACACAATGCAGTTTGTGTGTTGTGCTGTTACAAATGATGCCCCTGGAAATGAAATTGCAAAGTTTCTTTTGACTCGCTACCAAAATAGTTATAGCAACTTGAAAACCTGGCACAGTCCAAGCTACTGTTAACAATACATTCACCCTGGATTTAGTCATAATAGTCGGATATTGCAGAGGTTTACATATGGCCAGATACCTGTCCAAGGCCATGAACATCAACAACCAAAATTCAGCCGCTCCAATAGAATAAATTATGTACCACTGAAAGAGACATGTTGAATAAGTCACTACCTGCTTCTCAGACAAAATATCTATCAATATTTTGGGATAGAAAGCAGAGCTGAACAGAATTGAGTTTAGTAACAAAGCAGCGATGAAAAAGTACATTGGTTCGTGGAGGTTTTTTTGGATCCAAATGAGCCAGACAATAGTGCTGTTGCTGCAGATGATGACGACAAAAGCTGTGAAAAATATGACAAAATAGAGCGCTCTGTATTTTTCTAAATCCACATAACCATCAAGAATAATATAGGTTACATTGCGCTCCATTATAAACATCTGCTACAAGTCATTCACACAGACGGCAGAATGACAGAGCCCCGTGTCAGACCGAACCTTTATACTGTACATTTATTCTCAGAGGAAGCAGCTGCAGTGAATAAGTGGTAAACAACTGCCAATAGGGAGTAAATTATGACAAGACCTTGGATTCTATCAAACTTGGATCAGAGAAACTTTTATTCATATCTGTGTTATGGCAGAAAAGAGGCGCAACAGGAAACAAAAACAAACAAGGAAATGGTGAAAGAGAGCGAAGGGAGCTGCGCAGGAGAAAGAGAATGGAGGTGGAGGGGCTGACCGGTGCAGGACACCACGCTTTGAAAAACCCAAAACCCACAAACCCAAGAGGTGGTGCACTGTTTCAGAGGAGCACTGAATGCAGCCAGGTTTCCTCCAGACACTCCGGTTTCCCCTACTTCCAAAAACATGCTGGTCAGGTTAGTCCTTAATGGCAGCGCGCTCAGTCGCAGCGGCTCAAGACTGAATGCAATTTCGTTGACAAATTACAAATAATGCAAATAATTATTTTCTTGACAAAAAATTGTAAAATTAACAGCAATCAACATTAACAATGTTATTAACTGTTACATTTTATAAAAGTGTTCTTAAATCTATTCGTCCCACGTTGGGAACAATCACTACGTTTACATGTGAAGTCTAGTCCAACTAGGCTAAAGAGTCAAAGATCCATTTTCTGAAAGAACCAGTCAAACTAGTCTCACCTCAGTTACCTGACAGTGACTGATCCCATTTTCCTTTGGGAGCAGCACAACTCCCGGCCAGCAGGGGGTTTACCTGCAGCTTATGTTTGTTGTTAGCAAACAGCTACCCAAGGTTAGTGTTCAGACCGGACTGCTGTTTTGGGGTTAACACAGTGGGCAGATCTTGGCAGATCAAGGACAGCACAGGCTCTAAACACAGCTGTTGCGCTCTGTGCAATGCGTTCTAATGGAAAACTAGCTTGTTTTACTGTCCCTATATGGAGGTGCTACATCAATGGCGAGCCCTTTCTATCATAAAGCAGTGCAACCAGCGGCCATTGGTCTGCGCCACTTGTGAGAGGGCGTCGCTTATAAAAAGAGAAGAGGTCGACTCAGGTGTGGTTTATTACAAGCAGTACAGAGAGCAGTGCTCACATTTATTTCCTCGTTTACATCGTGTTGCCTTGTGTTCTTCCTTAAGCATGATACAGTAGGCTCTCACAAATCAAACTAAAAACTTTATTAATCCTATTGTGAGCTAAACACTGTTCATGTCCAGAGAGAAAGAGATATTGCCTACAGCCCGTCCCGGTGTCGGCCATGCGTTACCGAGACCAAAACTAAAGCACATGTTCACCACTACTCCCCCATAACTCCTCCTTTCCTCCTGCCGCGAGTCTGGTCAGAGGGAAAAAGTTGTTGTACATAACATCAAGATCTCAAAGAGCGCTCCTACTAAGCGTGAAATGTTAAATTATAGTCTGCATTTAGAAACACAAGATTGGGCCCCCAATGTTTACAAGAGGGACTGCGCCAAGGCCGTGGGAACCCAGGGTGCTGAAGATGCTGCAGCACCCCCTGGTGGATAGTTTGTGTATCGCACGTAATATTAGTAAATGGGAAATATGGTTAAATAATTGGTTGACTCCGCTTCCTGTTTTCTTGCATATGTTCTGCTCTAGGAATGTACAGTGCCTTGCGAAAGTTCTAATACACCTTGAACTTTTGCATATTTTGTCAATGTTTACCTATTCTTATGATTCTGACTTACTTACTTACTTTTTATCACCACTGTTACTGATGGTTTTAGTGACTGTCGGCCATCAACTACAGTGCCTAGCGAAAGTATTAATACACCTTGAACCTTTGCACATTTGTCATGTTTACAACCCTAAACATAAAGATTTTATTTTGAATTTTTTACTGAAAGTTCACACATAAGTAACAGACAACTGTGAAGTGAAAGCAAAATGATACATGATTCTGTTATTTTACAAAAAATAGAAAAGTGAAAAGTGGGACTTGCATAAGTATTCATACAACATTTTCTGAGTGCATTAAATTTCCTTTATAGCATTCCTAATGACTGCAGAAAGTTCACACCTTGCCCTAACCATTAAATAGAGGCCACCTGTGTGTAATCTACTCTCAGTATAATTCCAGCTGTTCTATGAGGGGCTCAGAGCTATGGTCAAAGTGTATTGGTCACTAAACAACATCATGAGGGCCAAGGAGCACACCAGAGAGGTCAGGGATAAAGCTGTGGAGAAGTTTAAAGCAGTGTCAAGTTATACAAAGATTTCCCAAGATTTGAACATCTCATGGAGCATTGTTCAATCCATCATTCGGAAATGGAAAGAGTATAGCACCACTGCGAACTTACCAAGACACGGCCGTCCACCTAAACTAACAGACCGAACAAGGAGAGCACTGGTCAGAAATACAACCAAGTGCCCAAAGATAACTCTGGAGGAGCTGCGACGTACTGCCGCTGAGCTGGGGGAATCTGTACATGGGACAACTATAAATCGTACTCTACACAAATCTGGCCTTCATGGACGAGTGGCAAGAAGAAAGCCATTATTGAAAGGAGGCCATAAGAAATCCCGTTTGAAGTTTGCTAGAAGTCATATGGAGGACACAGCTACCATGTGGAACAAGGTGCTTTGGTCAGATGAGACAAAAATTGAACTTTTTGGCCCAAATGCAAAACGTTATGTATGGAGCAAACCTAACACTGCTCATCGTCCTGAGTGCACCATCCCCAGTGTCAAATATGGTGGGGGGAGCATCATGCTATGGGGCTGCTTTTCCTCAGCGGGGACTGGGAAGATTGTAAGAATAGTTGGGAAGATGGATGGAGCCAAATACAGGGACATTTTTGAGGAAAACCTGCTGGAGAAGAGAATTGAGGCTGGGGGGAGATTCACCTTCCAGCAGGACAATGACCCTAAACACAAAGGTAAATCTACAATGGAATGGTTTAAAAACAAACATATTAATGTGTTAGAA
The DNA here is from genome assembly GCA_007210695.1 of Neogobius melanostomus. Classification (NCBI taxonomy): domain Eukaryota; kingdom Metazoa; phylum Chordata; class Actinopteri; order Gobiiformes; family Gobiidae; genus Neogobius; species Neogobius melanostomus. The sequence goes on along the minus strand of VHKM01000527.1, from coordinate 57,051 downwards.
TGGCCCAGTCAAAGTCCTGACCTAAATCCTATTGAAAATCTGTGGAAAGACCTGAAAACTGTTGTTCACAAATGCTCTCCTTCTAATTTGACAGAGCTTGAGTTGTTTTGTAAAGAGGAATGGGCTAAAATGTCAGTCTCTAGATGTGCAAACCTTGTAGAGTCATACCCCAAAAGACTTGCTGCTGTTAATGCAGCTAAAGGGGGTTCCACAAAGTATTAAGTCATGCTGTATGAATACTTATGCACGCCCCACTTTTCAGTTTTCTATTTTTGAAAAATAAAAGAATCATGTGTCATTTTGCTTTTACTTCACAGTTGTCTGCTACTTGTGTGTGAACTTTCAATAAAAAAATCCATCCATCCATCCATTTTCTTCCACTTTTCCGTTGCCGGGTCGTGGGGGCAGCCGCCGGAGCTGCCCAAATCACATTGCACCAGCCCCCCATGGCTCCTTCTGCAGGTGGTGGGTCCACGGAAGGACGGCCTCACGGTTCAAACCGGGCCTGTTGGTCTCTCCTAGGGGGCTACCAGTGTAGGCAGACACTGGAGGCAATGTGGGTGAAGTGCCTTGCCCAAGGACACAACGACAATGTGCACCGTCAGGAGGCGGGAATAAAAAAATCAAAATAAAATATTTATGTTCAGGGTTGTAAACATGACAAAATGTGCAAAGGTTCAAGGTGTATTAATACTTTCGGTAGGCACTGTAGTTCATGGCCGCCTGAATCTCACTGAACTGCAGCAGTTTTGTGAAGAGGAATGGTCCAAGATTCATCCTGGTCGTTTGAGCGTCGAATCTGCAACTACAGAAAAACAGTTATTGCTGTAAAACAAGGATCAGCCAGATTTTAATACAGGGGTTCACTCACTTAATCCATGCATGTTGTGAATATCTCAGGTTTTTCTGCAAAATATCTTCGACAGTGGCGCAGATGGTAGAGCGGGTCGTCTCATGATCGGAAGGTCGTGGGTTCGAATCCCGCCTCCTGACGGTGCACATTGTCGTTGTGTCCTTGGGCAAGGCACTTCACCCACATTGCCTCCAGTGTCTGCCTACACTGGTAGCCCCCTAGGAGAGACCAACAGGCCCGGTTTGAACCGTGAGGCCGTCCTTCCGTGGACCCACCACCTGCAGAAGGAGCCATGGGGGGCTGGTGCAATGTGATTTGGGCAGCTCCGGCAGCTGCCCCCACGACCCGGCAACGGACAAGTGGAAGAAAATGGATGGATGGATGGATCTTCATTAACATGTGAATTAATTTTTCTATTGACGATAGCACGTAGTCCCGGCCCTGGGGCAACAAAACAGCCCCACACCATGATGCTCCTGCTCCAGACACATTGAGGATAGAGTTTTGATGTTCATGTGCTGTTCCATTTGTCCTCCACACATGACGTTGTGTGTTCCTCCCAAACTATTCAACTTTGGGATAATCAGTCCACAGTATATTTTTCCAATAGTGCTGTGGAGCATCCAAGAGCTCTTTCGCAAACCAAAGTTGAACAGTTTGGGAGGAACACAACACGTCAAAAACGCGTGTGGAGGAAAATGGAACAGCACCAACATCAAAACCCTATCTCCACTGTGAAGTCTGGAGCAGGAGAATCATGGTGTGGGGCTGTTTTGTTGCCTCAGGGCCTGGACAACATGTTTAATCATTCTTATGATTCTGATGAAGATCAGACCACATTTAGTGACCAATTTAGGCAGAAATGTGAGAAATTCCACACGGTGTACTTACTTTTTCTTGCCACCGACAGTCAATGTTCACTTATAAACACAAGGGGGCGACGGTGGCACAGATGGTAGAGCGGGTCGTCTCATGATCGGAAGGTCGGGGGTTCGAATACCGCCTCCTGAAGGTGCACATTGTCGTTGTGTCCTTGGGCAAGACACTTCACCCTCCTTGCCTCCAGTGTCTGCGTACACTGGTGTATGAATGAGAGTGTGAATGGGTGAGTGGTTTCCTGATGTAAAGTGCTTTAAGTGCATAATGTAGGTGGAAAAGTGCTATATAAGTTGAGACCATTGAGACCATTTATAGCCACAAGTGCCAATCGGCCTCTGTCTCAGAGTTTAAGGCGAATTTGAGCTTAAACCTCAGGCAAATCAAGGCTAACTGTTTGCTAACAACAAACATGAGCTAGGGATCAACTGGAAATGGTGTGTATAGTTATCAACCCCCTGCCTCCTGCTGGCCGGGAGTTGTGCTGCTCCTAAAGGAATGTAGGATCGGTGGCTGTCATGTAACGGGGACAATGGTTTGACTGCTCCAGACTTCACAGTGAGAATAGAGTTTTGATGTTCATGTGCTGTTCCATTAGCTTTTTAGCAAATAGCTTTTTTCAGCTGCGTTTGCTCAGCAAAATCAAACCCTATTAGCCTCATGGTGACCTGGAGCGTGTCATTGTGTCATTCATGCTTTTATTACGTGTCGTTTAGATTATTGTAACTCTCTGTACTTTGGGCTCGATCAAACCTCCATCCGTCGTCTGCAGTTGGTTCAAAATGCAGCGGCGCGTTTGCTCACAGGAACGAGGAAACGTGAGCACATAACTCCTGTGTTGGCCTCTCTGCACTGGTTTCCAGTCAGCTTTAGGATTCAATTCAAGATACTGTTGATGTTTTTTTTAAATGCCTGAATGGGCTGGTTCCATCTTACCTTTCTGAGCTTTTGTTGATCCGTGATCCAGATCGTACATTGAGATCCTCCAATCAAATGACTCTGGAGGTGCCAAAATCTAAGCGTAAAACCAGAGGAGACCGGGCTTTTCCCGTAGCGGCTCCGAGACTCTGGAACAGCCTTCCGCTAAATGTCAAAATGGCCCAGTCCATTCATGTTTTTAAGTCGTTGTTGAAAACTCATCTTTTTGCTTTGGCCTTCAACACAAGCTGAGCAGATCCCATGTATTTTATTTTTATTGTTTCGTGTTGTATATTCTGTGACTGCTTTTACTCTTCAATTGTACTTTATGTTTGTTGTACAGGACTTTGGGCGGTTGTGGCTGTTTTAAGTGTGCTATATAAATAAAGTTGACGTTGACATTGACATTGACTAGTTCCTTCGGAAAAAAAATGCCAAAGTCGACACTTTAGCCAAAACGGACAAGATTTCATATGTAAACGTAGACAGAGTTTGATAGAGTCCAAACTTTGTTGTAATGCACTCCCCATTTGCAATTGTTTACCACTTACTCTCTGCCTCCGCTTCCCCTGAGACTAAATGTACAGTATAAAAGTTCTGTCTGACACGGGGCTCTGTCATTCTGCCGTCTGTGTGAATGACTTTTATCACATGTGTTTTTAATGGAGCTCAATGTAACCTATATTATTCTTGATGGTTATGTGGATTTAGAAAAATACAGAGCGCTCTATTTTGTCATATTTTTCACAGCTTTTGTCGTCATCATCTGCAGCAACAGCACTATTGTCTGGCTCATTTTGATCCACAAAAACCTCCATGAACCAATGTACTTTTTCATCGCTGCTTTGTTACTAAACTCAATTCTGTTCGGCTCTGCTCTTTATCCCAAAATATTGGTAGATATTTTGTCTGAAAAGCAGGTAGTGACTTATTCAACATGTCTGTTTCAGTGGTACATACTTTATGCTATTGGAGGGGCTGAATTTTGGTTGTTGATGTTCATGGCCTTGGACAGGTATCTGGCCATATGTAAACCTCTGCAATATCCGACTATTATGACTAAATCCAGGGTGAATGTGTTGTTAACAGTAGCTTGGACTGTGCCGGCTTTGCAAGTTGCAATAACTGTTTCAGCAGCGAGTCAAAGGAAACTTTGCTATTTCATTTCGAGGGGCATCATTTGTAACAGCACAACATACAAACTTCAATGTTTTCCATCCGCTGCATTAAACAAATGGGGATTATTTGTTTTGGCAAATTTTATTTTTGTCCCTGTGATTTTCAACTGTTTTACCTACATACACATATTTATAACTGCAAACAGAAGAGGTCTGGAAGTGAGAAAGAAAGCCATGCGCACATGTTTACCACACTTGATAGTTTTGTTCAACTGTTTCTGCCTGGGTTCATTTGATTTGAAGGAGAATTTCCAAAACTAGGGCGTTTCATTATGAGTGTTCAGTTATATTTGTATCACCCTCTCTTTAACCCTTTTATCTATGGGCTGAAAATGAAGAAAATATCAACACATTTGCAGAGAATATTCTGTGCTGTCAAACACGTTGAGTGATTGTTATGCAATAAATACAAACTTCAGTGAATCAAACTGTGTATAAATGTGAAGCATTTAACTCTTCAATATTCAGACTGAATCGTTCACTGTTCTGAATTAGCCATTTTCATGTGTTTGTTAAAAATGTCCATATATGAGGGAAAATATTAACCTTAAACAGTCAAGACTTGTTTTCTCCCAACATTGATGTTATATCTGACTCAAACTTAATACTTTGTTATTTGCTAATTTATTAAATGTGTTTATTTATTTCAGATAAAGTGGGAACAGTGCATGAACATTTAAACAAATGTAAATAAGACAGATTATATCCTTGGTCTTATTTCCATCTGCAGACAGGGTGATACAAAAAAAACATAAAAACACAAACTGTTCAAAGAGACTAGTACTGTATATAGTCACAGGACATGAAAGCTGCGATGCTCTCTTCAGAGGAGCCAGCGGGTCTTCATGAGGTCAGAGCCAAACGAGACCAGCTGATGGTCGCCATGTTGTTCACCAAAACAACAGAACGACTGGCTGGATATAGGCTACTTACTCGGGTTTGCAACAGCATGAAGAGAGCCCGCAGCATACCCAAACGACTAGGCCAGGGGTGCCCAAACCTTTTGTCTCCGAGGGTCAAAATGAAAATGTGCCTGTGAGCCACCGGCCAAACACAGCGTTTTCAAGAGTGAAACACATATAACTGCAAATAATAATAGTTACTTCTCTTTTTATTTCTTTGGTATGCATTTGCATTTTATTCTATCTGAGCAAATAACATTCTACCTGAAAAGAAATGTTAACTATGACAAAACTGCAGCAATATACAGAAGTGCAAAATGTAAACAACAATCTATGCATCTTTAACAGTACACACTGCTTATACTAGTAAGAACCTATTAATGTTAGGTTGCAGCTCGTATGTACTGTAATCAAGGTGTGAATCAGTGAGTGACCCCTGAGTCTGGACTTGTTGAGGGTCATGACATTAAAAGTCTGCTCACAGATATAAGTGCTACCAAACTTTGTAGTTTACTTCAACTGTTTGTTTTACTTCGTTACAAAACAATCGCTTATCAGTGTCATGGCAATGACATCCCTGTAAAGTTTGTGTAAAAAAAATAAAAATAACTCTAGGCAAAAGGTTAAAAAAAGGGTAGGAAAAGAGGAAAAGTTGATTGATAAGAATAACATGTTTTTTATTAACATTTGAAATGTTGAATGAAAAGCTCTGACTGATCATATGAAAGCAAGAAATAATCATCTCTGATTTTCTAAATTGTTAACTCAAATGACAGTCAGCATAATTTTCAAGTCTTAAACTTAGTAAAAAACTCAAAATCTACTGCTCCAAATTATTATGCAACTCATATGAGTTGCATAATAATATTTTCAATACATTTTAAAGGTTGTAATTAACTGAAAATAATCATTAATTTGTAATATTAGGAAGTCATATTTACTGGAAATCAAAAGCTATTTCAATCAAAAACGTCTTAACAGTTCAATTTATATGTTAACACATTTGATAGCAGCTTCAAAATTCTTAAATCCATTAAACGTTTTTGGAGAGTTTCTGCTTAGATTTCTTTGCAGGATGTCAGAATAGCCTCCCAGAGCTGCTGTTTGGATGTGAACCTCCTCCCACCCTCATAGATGTTTTGCTTGAGGCTCCAAAGGTTCTCAATAGGGTTGAGGTCAGGGGAGCAGGGGGTCCACATCATGAGTTTCTCTCCTTTTATGCCCATAGCAGCCAATGATGCAGAGGTATTCTTTACAGCATGACATGGTGCGTTGTCATGCATTAAGATATTTTGTTCAGGAAAGCACGGCTCTTCGTTTTGTACCATGGAAGAAAGTGGTCAGTCAGAAACTCCACATATTTTTCAGGGAGCCTAAAGGGGCCGACCAGCTCTCTCCCCATGATTCCGGCCCAAAACATGACTCCGCCCCCTCCTTGCTGACATCACAGCCTTGTTGGGACATGGTGGCCATTTACCAACCATCCACTACTCCATCCATCTTACCATCCAGGGTTACACGGCACTCATCAGTGAACAAGACTGTTTGAAAATTAGTCTTCATGTATTTCTGAGCCACTGCAACCGTTTTTGCTCGTCAGCTTCAGTTAACAGTTTAGGGGAGGCCGGATAGAAGGTTTATGCACAACTGCAGCCTCTGGAGGGTCCTACACCTTAATGTTCGGGAGACTCCAGAGGCACCAGCAGCTTCAAATACCTGTTTGCTGTTTTGTAGCAGCTGTTCTCTTAATCTGATGTGTTTGTCTGGCAGAAACCGTCCTCATTGTGCCTTTATCTGCACAAACCTGTGTGTGCTCTGAATCAGCCACAAATGTCTTAACAGTACGATGATTACGCTTCATCTTTCATGAAATATCAAAGGTTTTCATACCTAGTCCAAGGCTTTCAGCTGTTTCACGCTTTTCATCAGCAGAGAGATCCTTTTTCTTTCCTTTACTGCTTGAAAATGGTGGCCTGCTTAATAATGTGGAATGTCCTTTTTCAGTAGTTTTTCTCTTAACTGGGCTTAACCTGACAACTAATCATCACAGGTGTCTGAGATCGATGTCAGTGATTCAAAGATCCCTGAGACACAACACCATCCATGAGTTTCATTGAGTTTTTTTTTTTTTTTTTTTTACCTTTACGGCAATTAAATACAATTTGCATAATAGTTTGGAATGTGGTGTATAACGTTAGCCGCTAGCAAAAGCGTAGCTTGCCATTAGGCAAGGCATGCAGCTGCCTGGAGCCTCCCATAGTCAAGGACCTCCAACCAAACAGTCCATTATCCAACGCTTGATATACACAGTCTTCCTAATGACTTTAGTGCTGTAATTACACCATCTCACCATCAATGTTCCCTGGCGCTCTTGATCCCTATCCTGCTGTATGCTTTAGTGCAGTGGTTGGGGACCAGTACCGAGCCGTGATGTATTTTCTACCGGGCCGCAGAGAAATGGGGGAAAAAAATAATAATAAAAGAAGAAACATTTTCTCCTATGTCTCTTTGGCCTGTCCACACGCCAATTAGCTCATATATACAAAACTCCTGATAGAAAGTCTCCCTACAAATCCTTTGGACTAGAGTTCATCTGGTTTTATTACAGGCAGAATCAGCGCAGCCTCGTGCAGCTGAATGTGTTACGCGCAGCTCCAACGTCTTTCTGTCACCAGCGCCGCTGAGCGTCTGCTCTCTCCCTTTCCCCTCAGCTCGCGCTCATTTTTCCAAAAGCTCATTGCGTTGCAGCCTCACAAGTTTTCGTCACAACCTTAATGCTTTCACAGGACGTAGAGCCGTATTTATCCCACTGCGACGTGGACACAGGAGAGAAAGGGAGAGGAGAGATTGTGCCGCGGCGGCCTCTCCCTTTCTCTCCTGTGTCCGCCTCTCGCTGCAGCGCTGCGATCAAAGGGCTGCGTTGCATGCTGTAAAAACGTGACCCATAGTCTGTGCACGTGTTTCTCAGCGCGCTCCCCTATCACCTCCCCCGAAATCCCCCCACGGGTGTGCACCGGCCCAAATTTGTTTGGGGTTCTGTAAATTTTCGCAGGAGGAAAAAGGTTGGGGACCCCTGCTTTAGTGAGTCATGGTTCCCTAATGTTAACTTATAATGAGCAGTGGACGTTTTATTCATGGCCCCACCAGATTATATTTTTTAATAGTGAAATCAGTTTATTGTAACGCTCATCATGACCCATAGAACCTCGCCTTCTGTTCCAGGGAAACTTATGCAGAGAACTGCATTATGGAGTTCTGGGGTGACCAGCTCCTGCCCAAATGACGTCCTCACTCCCAGTGCGCAGTACACCAAGCGACCACCAGAGGGCACCCTACCGACATTCTTGCTTGGGGCCTCTTGGTACCCATGCTACGCCATTGGCCGCTAGCCATGAGTGCCAATCGGCCTCTGTTTTAGGTGGATTCGAGCTTAAACACCGGAGGAGACCCTGGCGTAGACCTGTATTGTTAAAGATCAGTAAGGCATCGTTAACCCAGCAGTTCGGTCTGAACGCAAAGCTCAGGCTAATCGCACTTAATGCTACGTTTCCACTGTACGTGTCCAACGTGCCAAAATCGTGCCCAAAGTCCGAGTTGGACGCTAGTGCTTATTGAAGTGAAACAAGTGTCAAGATGCTCCGGACGTGCGTCAGCTCAAAGTGCGATCTGAAGTTGCCGGCTCTGCCATGCTAATATTCCCTGTCCATTCTACGCAGGGAAGTTAGTCTGTGTGCGTTAGGCGGGCCTAACGCACACAGATTGTCAGTGAAATAAACCAATCAGCAATTAGGGGACGACAGCTGTAGTCCAATTCACAAAATATGAACTGAATATAAACGGACGAGAACGTGGAGGCAAAATCTTCTACTACTTCATCCATGAGTTTTGGCTAATAACTTCAACTTGTGCCACTGTTGATTGAACTACAACATAGCAGCGCAGCGAGTGAACCTTGTCACCTTGTCTATTCTGTGTGATGGATGTAATTGGTTCGGCCTCAGCTGCCAATCAGTCACTTGTTTACCGCGTATGTCCATTCTTTCAATTAGAAAAGAAGTGGGTGTGGTTTATCAGGCTAGTTCTGAAGCATAGAAAGGAGCTTTAGCCTAAAAAATAACTGCTCTTTTCGGGCTAACTAGTCCCTCTTTGCTGCTGCCATGTACTATGGATCTTTAACTATACCCCCATCGTCTACGCCAGGATTCCCCCAGTATTTAGGTCTATATCCAGCCAATACTCTTGAATAGAGGGCAAATATTTTTACCAGTGGCAAGTAGCTAGCTGTTCTTGGTTATCACGGTTAGCTTGTTACAATTGCCTCATTGTTGATGAAAAGTGTGTAATAAACTACATTTGCGTCAAGCCCGACTCAGTGTGTGAGCATATTAAAGGCTGCTATATTTAGTTACCGGCTTTATTGGTGTAATTTTGTGCCTAATACTTGTTTTCACAGGATCGCTCTAAGCTAGGGCGGCATGGTGGTGCAGCGGTTAGCGCTTCACAGCTAGAAGGTCCTGGATTCGATTCCCACCTGGTTGGGGCCTTTCTGTGTGGAGTTCCTCTGGGTACTCCGGTTTCCCCTACCACTAAAACATGTACAGTAGGTTCCCCTCTGGGGCCAGGACTCCCCTGAAAAAAGAGATTCTTAATCTCAGTGGGACTATCCTGATAAATAACTGTCAATAATAAAAAATAAAGAAAAAATAGCAGCTGGTTAGCAGCTATGTTAGCCAACGCTGGATGCTAACTATACTACGGCCAACTGTTGATGAATAGTGTGCAATAAACTACTAAATCACCAAGCCCAGCTCCCTGCGTGATCATTGTTAAATGGTTGTTTTATGTAGATGGTGGTTTTAATGACTTTATTCGTATATATTTGTTGTTTTCACATGATTGATCAGAGCTTTAGCTTGTAGCATTATTTACAATGGCCGGTGGCTGCTCTTTACGATGACGACACTGGAGGCGGCCATTGCTCCACCATTGCTGTAGTACCTCCATATAGCCACTAGTCCCCCATTGGAATCCATTGCACTTTAGACACGTTAAAAACAACTTTAATGCCCAGTGCCTAATTTTTTGGAACTGTCTACAGCTAGATATTCCTCCTGTGATTACGCTGGGTTAGACACAATCAGAGGCACCGGGCTGGTTATGTTAGGATACATTTTAGAAATCTCCTACTTAATGAGGGTCGGACTGTTAGCATTGGAGCTGCGCGAGCTACACGTCACGCAAGGGCCGAGTCTACAGTGAAAATCCCGCCCTTATGCCCTTATTAGGAACATGCTTCGTCAGAGCTGGGGAGGAGGAGTCTGTAAATCCGCCATGATTTCCCCCTCGAATGTGGTCATTGTGGTAAACGGGGAGGAGTGAGTAATGACGGTCTATTAATAATATATCTATAATTATTTATGTCTGATGGAAATGCTATGTGCATCATCAAGGCCCAAACACATTCCCAGCACAGATCCAGCCACTGAAATGTACGGAGGCCTGGAAGTGACATCAGACAAAAAAAAATATTTTAGATGAAAAAAAAAATGTTTTTTGAAGAAATATAAAAATGTATAAAAATTTTTTTTTACACTACTAATTATCTCGGGGAACGTGATAATTATCTCGGGGGAACGTGATAATTATCTCGGGGTAAAACATTTTGGAAAAAAAAAAAAAATTTTTTAAGAAATATAAAAAATATTTGTTTTTATTTTATTTTTTTACACCACAAATTATGTCGGGGGAACGTGATAATTATCTCGGGGGAACGTGATAATTATGTCGGGGAACGTGATAATTATGTCGGGGGAATGTGATAATTTGGGGGATTCTCGGGGAACGTGATAATTATCTCGGGGTAAACATTTTTTGGAAAAAAAAAAAAAAATTTTTTAAGAAATATAAAAAATATATTTTTTAATTATTTTTTTTTTACACCACAAATTATGTCGGGTTCCCCCGAGATAATTATCACGTTCCCCCGAGATAATTATCACATTCCCCCGAGATAATTATCACATTCCCCCGAGATAATTTCACATTCCCCCGACATAATTATCACATTCCCCCGACATAATTATCACATTCCCCCGACATAATTATCACATTCCCCCGAGATAATTATCACGTTCCCCCGACATAATTATCACGTTCCCCCGAGATAATTTGTGGTGTAAAAAAAAAAAAAAATATATATATTTTTATATTTCTTAAAAATATATTTTTTTTTTCCAAAAATGTTTTACCCCAAGATAATTATCACGTTCCCCCGAGATAATTATCACATTCCCCCGAGATAATTATCACATTCTCCCGACATAATTATCACGTTCCCCCGAGATAAATATCACATTCCCCGAGATAATTATCACGTTCCCCCGAGATAATTATCACGTTCCCCCGAGATAATTATCACGTTCCCCCGACATAATTTGTGGTGTAAAAAAACAAAACAAAACAATTTTATACATTTTTATAAAAAATAAAAAAAAATTTCATCTAAAATTTTTTTTGTCTGATGTCACTTCCAGGGCTCCGTAGAAATGTGTTTCTCTTGTCGCTGCTATTAATCCTGGGTGTTTAGGTAAACAAAACACTGATGTGTGTCTTTGTAAAAGTCCCAGAGCTGCTGTAACTCCGGTTCACAACAAGATGAAGCTAATCCTCTATGACTGTTTACATCGGCGGGTGCTCCACTTCCTACATCAGTGTTGGGGAAAGCTGATTGGGCGAAATTCGCAGCACGTCGACCAAAGTTCAACTATCCTGACTCTAGCATCGCCTGCATTGGAGGCTCTGGGCAGCTCCAATGCCAATAGTCCGACCTCCGTTAAGTAGGAGATTTAAAAAAATAAAAAATCGAAAACCGGCCTGGTTTCTTTTATTGTGAGTAACCCAGCGTTATCTCAGGAGGAATATGTAGCCATAGAAAGTGTTAAAAAAAATTGAAACCAGGCATTAAAGTTGTTTTTAACGTGTCTAAAGTCCAATGCTTTTCAATGGGGGCCTAGCGATGATATGGAGGTACTACAGCAATGGCGGAGCAATGGCGGCCTCCAGTGTTGCGGTCATAAAGCAGAGCAGCTAGCGGCCATTGTGTCCAACGCACAATAAGCACAGGATGCGGGATCTCTAGACACTCCGAGAAGCGCATCTACCAATTATTTTTCCTGTAAGGCGCTTATGACGTGTTTGGAGGGGAAGCACAATAAATGTTTGCTAACAACAAGCATGAGCTAACAGGAAATGCTGCGCATAGCCATCAAAACCCCTCTCCCTGCTGGCCAGAAGTTGCGCTGCTCCCAAAGGAAAATAGGATCATTGGCTAAAATGATCTATTTACACATGTATTTTCTGCAGTAATGTGGACATGAAAAAAGTCACTCGCATAGGGTCCAAAGATTTTTTTTGTAATTTACTCCTCATGCAGAGTTGTTTTCCACTCATTCACTGCCGCCGCTTCCCCTGAGAATAAATGTACTGTATAAAAGTACGGTCCAACACGGGGCTCTGTCATTCTGCCGTCTGTGTGAATGACTTTTATCACATGTGTTTTTAATGGAGCTCAATGTAACCTATATTATTCTTGATGGTTATGTGGATTTGGAAAAATACAGAGCGCTCTATTTTGTCATAATTTTCACAGCTTTTGTCGTCATCATCTGCAGCAACAGCACTATTGTCTGGCTCATTTTGATCCACAAAAACCTCCACGAACCAATGTACTTTTTCATCGCTGCTTTGTTACTAAACTCAATACTGTTCAGTTCTGCTTTCTATCCCAAAATATTGCTAGATATTTTGTCTGAGAAGCAGGTAGTGACTTATTCAACATGTCTGTTTCAGTGGTACATAATTTATGCTATTGGAGGGGCTGAATTTGGTTGTTGATGTTCATGGCCTTGGACAGGTATCTGGCCATATGTAAACCTCTGCAATATCCGACTATTATGACTAAAACCAGGGTGAATGTGTTGTTAACAGTAGCTTGGACTGTGCCGGGTTTCCAATGTATAATAACTCCTTTAGCAGCGACTCAAAAGAAACTTTGCAATTTCATTTCCAGGGGCATCATTTGTAACAGCACAACACACAAACTGCTCTGTTTTCCATCCGCTGCATTAAAAAATTGGGGATTGTTCATTTTGTTAAATTCGGTTTTTGTCCCTGTGATTTTTAACTGTTTTACCTACATACACATATTTATAACTGCAAACAGAAGAGGTCTGGAAACGAGAAAGAAAGCCATGCGCACATGTTTACCACACTTGATAGTTTTGTTCAACTATTTCTGTCTGAGTTCATTTGACGTGTTATTGGCTCGATTTGAAGGAGAATTTCCAAAACTAGGCCGTTCATTATGAGTGTTCAGTTTATTTTGTATCACCCTCTCTTTAACCCTTTCATTTATGGGATGAAAATGAAGAAAATATCAACACATTTGCAGAGAATCTTCAGTGCTGTCAATAGGGCTTTTGGGCGACCAGGGTGAGGGGCGACAACGACATCAATAGACGACTTTAGAGCTTGTGATTTGTAATTACAGATATTTTTTTCATTTGCTGTAACCAGGTTTTTAAACATATATGCATCCAAACAATGTTGGATCTTTTATTTATTTATTTATGTTATATATTTTACGGGTTAAGCACTTCTTTCTATAAGGTTAGGTATTGCATGCTTATTAGCAGTGGTTAAAATGGACTTTGGGAGGTGGTGGACTAATCTAGACGACTCAGAACGATATTTGAAAGGATGTGTGTAGATTACATGTAACAGAAGGTGTTTATATTACTCTTTATTTATTTATTTTAGAAAAACTTTTTAAACCACTTTACAGAATAACTCTTCTTTATATGTGCGTGTGTTTGAAATACTCTAAGAAAGTTACAGCAACAGCCAGTCCTCCCCAGGAAAATTTTTGATTAATCAGATACAATTTTGTGCAATCTGGTGCTTTTTTTATTGTTACTATCAGATCTACCAAACGCATTTGCCACCACTTGTCAGACTAAAAAGAAGCATGTAACCACATATCAGCAAATACCCACGGAACAAGCATTACAAACAAGGCTTATTCCCAGAGCATCAGACCATCATTAAGGCAAAAGTTTTACTCTATAGACGGCTGTCAAACAGCTCCAAAACATCATTTAAACAGCAGACTATGAAACAGCAGATTACCTAACAATGCATTCACCCAAATGATATGAGAGCATAAAGGAGTCGTTTATGTCCTGCTAAAGTTAACAACAGCTCTGAACCCGGACAGATGTGAACCGTGGTGTAAACATGGACTCACCCGCGTTGAGGAGCATCGCGTCCTCCTTACGTACATAAACGCACGGCGAGGAGTCGTCCAAAAACCGAAGAATATCCGAGTATTCCACCGGTATTAGCTAGTTCTTCATAGTGTTTACAGAGACCGCGTGTGAAACTTTCAACACTCAATATACGGGACAAACGACATCCCGTACGGGACAATCCTATTTAGATAAATATACGGGATGTCCCGGCTAATACGGGACAGTTGGCAACCCTAGCTGTCAAACACGTTGAGTGATTGTGATGCAATAAATACAAACTTTGGTTTGCAGACAACAATGGGAGTGATTTTATTTAGATTTAGATTTATCTCTGTACTACTACTATATTAGCCCGTAGCAGCGCGCAACAGTGCGGGACATCATTCGTAGCTGTGTGTATTAATTCATGCCTCAGTGGGACTATCCTGATAAATAACGGTCAATAATAAAAAATAAAGAAAAATAGCAGCTGGTTAGCAGCTATGTTAGCCACGCTGGATGCTAACTATACTACGGCCAACTGTTGATGAATAGTGTGCAATAAACTACGAAATCACCAATCCCAGCTCCCTGCGTGATCATTGTTAAATGGTTGTTTTATGTAGATGGTGGTTTTAATGACTTTATTCGTATATATTTGTTGTTTTCACATGATTGATCGGAGCCTTAGCTCATAGCATTATTTACAATGGCCGCTGGCTGCTCTGCTTTGCGACGACGACACTGGAGGCGGCCATTGCTCCACCACTGCTGTAGTACCGCCATATAGCCGCTAGTCCCCCATTGGAATCCATTGCACTTTAGGCACGTTAAAAACAACTTTAATGCCCGGTGCCTAATTTTTTGGAACTGTCTACAGCTCGATATTCCTCCTGTGATTACGCTGGGTTAGACACAATCAGAGGCACCGGGCTGGTTATCGTAGGATAAATTTTGATTTTGATTTGAATATTTATTTCGAGCTAAAGAAGAAAAGA
Organism: Neogobius melanostomus; assembly: GCA_007210695.1. NCBI lineage: Eukaryota > Metazoa > Chordata > Actinopteri > Gobiiformes > Gobiidae > Neogobius > Neogobius melanostomus. The sequence goes on along the minus strand of VHKM01000527.1, from coordinate 42,039 downwards.
AAAAACAGAAATATATATATACATAATAAAAGAAAAAGAAAAAATAATTTACATTACAGCTCGAAAAGGAGAGGGAAGAAGACAAGCTTATTGACTCCCACCCCTGTTCATAAACTTCAATAACAATAACTATAACAATAACTGACAACAGTGCATATTTCTTACCATTTTACAAAACAACTATCAACCGAGTTGGTTACATATTAACAAATGCCGACACTGCATTATACCAGGTCAACATTCACAGTATCTCACACGCTCAACATTCACAGTATCTCACACGCTACAACCAGTGTATTATTTCTGTCTCCCATACAGAATTCATTACCATGTTGGCATTATCGTTGTTCACCATCACCATTACAACCCATATAACATTACTCTGTATCAAAGTGTTTGAATGGTACTAAAATACTCCACATTTATTCATGAAAGGTACAGTAATCGCAGACTGATTGATGTTCATGATAACAAGAATGGTCTTACTGATATTGTTAAAAGGATTCGGGGCTTTTCTTTCTTTTTCTTCTTTTCTGTGACTGGACCTGCTGCCAGAGGGGAGCAGCCCCCGAGCAACCGACCATCATTTGTTAAGTGTCCTATACTATGCATTAAAAGAGACAATTTTTAGGAGTCTGCTGCCAGAAGAGAGTTTCCTCGAGCTGCCGGCCCCCACATGTCTGCCCTATACTATGGGTTATGTTGAATGCGGAGTACATAGATATGTGCATGTTTTACTTCTAAGAGTTTATTTCCTTTATATTACCATCAGCATCAATAGCATACTGTTGTCTGAATCGATTGAGTTGGATTCTAAGAATAATCCATAGATTGTTAGGTATTAATCCTAGACTGTTACATTTAAAGTTTAAATAGTGATATAACAACACAACAGCAATAGCAATAACAATGGCAATAACAACTGCAATAGTATAATAGTAACACCACAATATACTTCATTATTAGTTAGATCTGACCTTTAAAGTATACAGCACTTTGTGACACCCATTAGCAATCAAGTACCCATTTCCTCCTTCTGGTACTTTGACCATACCATTTTTTATATCTTGATTTGAAATGATGAATATTTGGACATTGTTTATATTCTGCCCCCAATTTGTTCCAGAGTTTAACTCCACATACAGACACAAACATACTTTTCCTAGTGGAAGACACTGCTTGAGTCTTAAAGTTATCACACCCCCTCAGGTTATATCCCCTTCTGTGCGTGCAAAAAGCATTTGTATCCTTGCAGGTAGCACATTTTTGTTGGCTTTAAACAGAAGTTGGGCAGTAGAGAAATCAACTAAATCATGCATTTTTAACAGTTTAGACTGCAGAATAATATATTAGTGTGATCATAATATCCTACTTTATGTATAATCTTACAGCCCGTTTTTGGAGTATAACAAGGGGGTGTAATGAGCTTTTATAGTTATTGCCCCAGACTTCTACACAGTAGTTTAGATATGGCAAAACTAATGAACTATATAACAAAAATAATGCATTGTAATTTAAGAAAAACTTTGCTTTGTTAATGATTGAGATACTTTTGGAGACTTTACCTTGTATGTGTCTTATGTGTGGTTTCCAGCTTAATTTACTGTCAATGATGACTCCTAAGAATTTAATTTCTGATACTGTATCTAAGACTACACCGTCTATGTTTACTGAGTCTGGTTTTCCATTATAATTACCGAAAAACATTACTTTTGTTTTATTTAGGTTGAGGGACAATTTATTAATGTCCATCCATGTTTTTAATTTACTTAGTTCACAGTTTATGTTAGTTACTAAATTACTATAATTGTCATTGGAATAGAAACGTTTGTGTCATCTGCGAAAATCACTAATTTTAATAATTTAGACACATTAAAAATGTCATTAATATATAAATTAAACAACTTTGGGCCTAAGACAGATCCCTGTGGGACCCCACAGCCAATGTCCAAATAACCTGATGTAAACTCCCCCATCTTCACATACTGTTGTCTCCCAGTTAAATAGCTTTGAATCCAGCTCAAAGCCACTCCCCTTATGCCATATCTGTCTAATTTTTTTAATAATATAGAATGATTTAGTGTATCAAATGCTTTTTTCAAGTCAATGAATATTCCAGCTGCATGTTTCTTGCCCTCTAAGCTATTAGTAATCTCTTCTATTGCATCAATGATGGCCATTGAAGTTGACCTTGCTGCTCGAAACCCGTACTGACCTTCATTAATTAGTTTATGCTTATCTATGAAATTATCCATTCTACTGTTATAAAGTTTCTCTAAGATTTTGGAAAACTGGGGGAGCAGAGAGACAGGTCTGTAGTTAGTGAAGATGTGTTTGTTCCCATTTTTATGTATAGGTATAACTTTTGCAATTTTCATTTTATTTGGAACTGTTCCTGTTTGAAACGATAAGTTGCATATGTAGGTTAATGGTTTCACGATACTATGTATATTTGTTTAACTAGTGTCATATCTATATCAAAACAGTCTGTAGACGATTTGTTCTTACACCCGTTAATGACATCTATTATTTCTGTTTCAGTTACTCCAGACAAAAACATAGTTTTTGAATTAATGTCTATCAATGACTCCATTTCGTTGTTACTACACTCCGGAATCTCTGCTGCCAGATCCGGTCCAACATTTACAAAAAAACTATTAAAACTTTCCACAATGTCATTCATATTATGGTTGTCATTGATCCCATCAGTGAAATAGTTTGGATATGAATTATTTTTGCATTACCCTTGATTATAGTGTTTAGTATTCCCCATACCCCTTTCATGTTGTTCTTGTTTGTATATAATAGATTGGTATAATATAGTTTCTTAGCCTTCCTTAATATATTGGTCAGTTTATTTTATATGTTTTATATCTACTTTCAGAATCCTCTGTTCTTAGTCTAATGAATTGTCTATATAGAGTGTTTTTTTTCTTACAAGCATTTTGTAAACCCTTGGTTAGCCACGGACATTTTGTCGTTTTTCTGTTTTTACAGAATTGCTGAATAGGACAGTTCTTATTGTATGCTACACTAAAAATGTCCATGAAAGTATCGTAAGCATTTTCTACATCATTCTTGTTATATACCTCGTTCCAATCTTGTTTTATTAAGTCACTATAAAGTGAGTAAATTGAATCCTCAGTTCTTGCGCGTTTATAAAAATATTTTTGAGGTGATTTTTGATCTAACTCATTATCATCATACACCGTGAATACGGGCAGATGATCCGTTATATCACAACCATTAGACCGCTGACATTTGTGAACTGCATATTATTAGTGAGATGTTATCAATGAGGGTAGCACTGCTCGCTGTTATTCTGCTAGGTCTTGTGATAGTTGGGTATAAACTCATACTGTACATGCGATTAATATACTCATCAGTTGTCTTATGTTTATTTGGATTTATCAAATCGATGTTATAATCCCACAGATAAATAATACCTTGTTACTCAGTTCTGAGAATGTTTTTTCTGCCCAATTTGTAATATTTCCACGCATGAGCCTGGTGACCTGTATAAACAACTAACTATTATGTTTTTCTTTTTTTCATTGATAATTTCTATTGATAAGCATTCAAGCAAGTTGTTTATTGATGCAGTCATGTTTTTTAATATTTTGAATTTAAATTTGTTGAGGACATATATAGCAACTCCTCCTCCCCCTTTATTGGTTCTGTTTACGTAGTTTAATGTATAATTGTTTAACTCAAATGCAATGCCTTTATCCTCATTAAAACCATGTTTCTGATAATGCAATGATACTAAATGGATTCTCAAACTGTTTTAAGTATTCTTTGATTGCATCGAAATTCGCGTACATGCTCTACTATTGAAATGGATAATTGAGAATTTCCCTTCTGTTTTAACAGAGATGTTAAATTCATTCTCAGTATAGTATTTGCAATTAATTGCGTTAGATGTTAAGAACAGGTTATCTGGGTCTAACTGATCTTCCCAGTCCAGTGCATTATGTTCAGTGTACTCTGAAGCTTTCAGCTCCAAGAGCTCACAGTCCAAATCCTTTGCTGTAATCCTAGGTCACTTCCATCAGTAGCATATGAGGTATGATTGGACATCATTGTATGAGTATATATATTACAGGACATGTGAAATTATGTTTTTACATACCAAAATCCATAAGTTTTCCCGGTGTTTAAGCTTGATTTGGAGTACTGGTGCGCGGACGTACAATGAGTTTGTCATATCTCAAGAAGGCTATGTCCCCCCTTTCCCTGGCAGCTCTCAGCTCCGGCATTAGATCTTTTCGTTTCCTTTTAATGGAGTCCGTGTAGTCCTCGTTTATGTAGATTTTCGTTCCTTTGAGTTGTTTAGCGCGCTGCAGGATTGCTTCTCGATCCTTCCAACGCATAGTTTGGCGACGATAGGTCTCGGGCCAGTCTCTCCCGCCAGGTTTCCCTACGCGATGGGCTCTCTCCATTTTAGAAATCTTGTACTTAATGAGGGTCGGACTGTTAGCATTGAAGCTGCGCGAGCTACACGTCACGCAAGGGCCGAGTCTACAGTGAAGATCCCGCCCTTATGCCCTTATTAGGAACATGCTTCGTCAGAGCTGGGGAGGAGGAGTCTGTAATCCGCCATGATTTCCCCCTCGAACTTGGTCATTGTGGTAAACGGGGAGGAGTGAGTAATGACGGTCTATTAATAATATGTCTGATTATTTATGTCTGATGGAAATGCTATGTGCATCATCAAGGCCCAAACACATTCCCAGCACAGATCCAGCCACTGAAATGTGTTCTCTTGTCGCTGCTATTAATCCTGGGTGTTTTAGGTAAAAGAAACACTGATGTGTGTCTTTGTAAAAGTCCCAGAGCTGCTGTAACTGCTCACAAACAAGATGAAGCTAATCCTCCATGACTGTTTACATCGGCGGGTGCTCCACTTCCTACATCAGTGTTGGGAAGCTGATTGGCGAAATTCGCAGCGCGTCGACCAAAGTTCAACTATCCTGACTCTAGCATCGCCTGCATTGGAGGCTCTGGGCGTGCATCAAAAGCTTGAAATTACAAATACGCTGTGTCCAACCATAGACTGTTAAAAAGAATAGACAGCTCCTCCTCACTCATCCCCGTTTACCATAATGACCACGTTCGAGGGGAAATCATGGCGGATTTACAGACTCTTCTCCCAGCTCTGACGAAGCATGTTCCTAATAAGGGCATAGGGGCGGGATCTTCACTGTAGACTCGGCCCTTGCGTGACGTGTAGCTCGCGCAGCTCCAATGCTAACAGTCCGACCTCCGTTAAGTAGAAGATTAAAAAAAATTTTTTTTCGAAAACCGGCCTGGTTTCTTTTTTTGTGAGTAACCCAGCGTTATGTCAGGAGGAATATGTAGCCATAGAAGTGTTAAAAAAATTGAAACCAGGCATTAAAGTTGTTTTTAACGTGTCTAAAGTCCAATGCTTTTCAATGGGGCCTAGCGATGATATGGAGGTACTACAGCAATGGCGGGGCAATGGCGGCCTCCAGTGTTGCGGTCATAAAGCAGAGCAGCTAGCAGCCATTGTGTCCAACGCACAAGAAGCTCAGGATGCGGGATCTCTAGACACTCCGAGAAGGGCATCCACCAATTATTTTTCCTGTAAGGCGCTTATGACGTGTTTGGAGGGGAAGCACAATAAATGTTTGCTAACAACAAGCATGAGCTAACAGGAAATGCTGCGCATAGCCATCAAAACCCTCTCCCTGCTGGCCGGAAGTTGCGCTGTTCCCAAAGGAAATAGGATCAGTGGCTAAAATGATCTATTTACACATGTATTTTCTGCTGTAATGTGGACATGAAAAAAGTCACTCGCATAGGGCCCAAAGATTTTTTTGTAATTTACTCCTCATGCAGAGTTGTTTTCCACTCATTCACTGCCGCCGCTTCCCTGAGACTAAATGTACAGTATAAAAGTACGGTCTGACACGGGGCTCTGTTCATTCTGCCGTCTGTGTGAATGACTTTTATCACATGTGTTTTTAATGGAGCTCAATATAACCTATATTATCCTTGATGGTTATGTGGATTTGGAAAAATACAGAGCGCTCTATTTTGTCATATTTTTTCTCAGCTTTTGTCGTCATCATCTGCAGCAACAGCACTATTGTCTGGCTCATTTTGATCCACAAAAACCTCCACGAACCAATGTACTTTTCATCGCTGCTTTGTTACTAAACTCAATTCTGTTCAGTTCTGCTTTCTATCCCAAAATATTGGTAGATATTTTGTCTGAGAAGCAGGTAGTGACTTATTCAACATGTCTGTTTCAGTGGTACATACTTTATGCTATTGCAGGGGCTGAATTTTGGTTGTTGATGTTCATGGCCTTGGACAGGTATCTGGCCATATGTAAACCTCTGCAATATCCGAGTATTATGACTAAATCCAGGGTGAATGTGTTGTTAACAATAGCTTGGACTGTGCCGGGTTTCCAATGTATAACAATTGTTTCAGCAGCGAGTCAAATGAAACTTTGCAATTTCATTTCCAGGGCATAATTTGTAACAGCACAACACACAAACTGCACTGTTTTCCATCCGCTGCATTAAAAAGTTGGGCGTTGTTCACTTTGGTAAATTCGGTTTTTGTCCCTGTGATTTGTAACTGTTTTACCTACATACACATATTTATAACTGCAAACAGAAGAGGTCTGGAAGCCAGAAAGAAAGCCATGCGCACATGTTTACCACACTTGGTAGTTTTGTTCAACTATTTCTGCCTGTGTTCATTTGACGTGTTGTTGGCTAGAGTTGAAGAAGAATTTCCAAAACTGGGGCGTTTCATTATGAGTGTTCAGTTAATTTTGTATCACCCTCTCTTTAACCCTGTCATTTATGGGATGAAAATGAAGAAAATATCAACACATTTGCAGAGAATCTTCAGTGCTGTCAATAGGGTTGCCAACTTGAGAACAGAAAAATAAGGGACACTTTTTGGCGACCAGGGTGAGATATTTGAAAGGATGTGTGTAGATTACATGTAACAGAAGGTGTTTTATATTACTTTTAATTTATTTATTTTAGAAATAAGTTTTAAACCATTTTACAGAATAACTCTTCTTTATATGTGCGTGTGTTTGAAATACTCTAAGAAAGTTACAGAAACAGGCAGTCCTCCCCAGGAACATTTTGATTAATCAGATACAATTTTGTGCAATCTGGTGTATTTTGGGCAAACATCTGCTGTTTAAATTAGCCTTATAGGCAAGTTTATAGCAGTGGCGGCTGGTGATGTAAACTCTAGTGGGGCTGTTACACAAGGTGTTTGTGCTTTTTTTATTTTTACTATCAGATCTACTAAACGCATTTGCCACCACTTGTCAGACTAAAAAGAAGCATGTAACCACATATCAGCAAATACCCACGGAACAAGCATTACAAACAACGCTTATTCCCAGAGCATCAGACCATCATTAAGGCAAAAGTTTACTCTATAGACGGCTGTCAAACAGCTCCAAAACATCATTTAAACAGCAGACTATGAAACAGCAGATTACCGAACAATGCATTCACCCAAATGATATGAGAGCATAAAGGAGTCGTTTATGTCCTGCTAAAGTTAACAGGTCTGAACCCGGACAGATGTGAACTGTGGTGTAAACATGGACTCACCCGCGTTGAGGAGCATCGCGTCCTCCTTACGTACATAAACGCACGGCGAGGAGTCGTCCAAAACCGAAGAATATCCGTGTATTCCACCGGTATTAGCTAGTTCTTCATAGTGTTTACAGAGACCGTGTGTGAAACTTTCAACACTCAATATAAGGGACAAAAGACATCCCGTACGGGACAATCCTATTTAGATAAATATACGGGATGTCCCGGCTAATACGGGACAGTTGGCAACCCTAGCTGTCAAACACGTTTAGTGATTGTGATGCAATAAATACAAACTTTGGTTTGCAGACAAGAATGGGAGTGATTTTATTTAGATTTAGATTGATCTCTGTACTACTACTATATTAGCCCGTAGCAGCGCGCAACAGTGCGGGACATCATTCGTGGCTGTGTGTATTAATTCATGCCTCAGTGGGACTATCCTGATAAATAACGGTCAATAATAAAAAATAAAGAAAAAATAGCAGCTGGTTAGCAGCTATGTTAGCCAACGCTGGATGCTAACTATACTACGGCCAACTGTTGATGAATAGTGTGCAATAAACTACGAAATCACCAAGCCCAGCTCCCTGCGTGATCATTGTTAAATGGTTGTTTTATGTAGATGGTGGTTTTAATGACTTTATTTGTATATATTGTTGTTTTCACATGATTGATCGGAGCTTCAGCTTGTAGCATTATTTACAATGGCCGCTGGCTGCTCTGCTTTGCGATGACAACACTGGAGGCGGCCATTGCTCCACCACTGCTGTAGTGCCGCCATATAGCCGCTAGTCCCCCATTGGAATCCATTGCACTTTAGACACGTTAAAAACAACTTTAATGCCCGGTGCCTAATTTTTTTGAACTGTCTACAGCTAGATATTCCTCCTGTGATTACGCTGGGTTAGACACAATCAGAGGCACCGGGCTGGTTATCGTCGGATACATTTTTAGAAATCTCCTACTTAATGATGGTCGGACTGTTAGCATTGGAGCTGCGCGAGCTACACGTCATGCAAGGGCCGAGTCTACAGTGAAGATCCCGCCCTTATGCCCTTATTAGGAACATGCTTCGTCAGAGCTGGGGAGGAGGAGTCTGTAAATCCGCCATGATTCCCCCTCGAACGTGGTCATTATGGTAAACGGGGAGGAGTGAGTAATGACGGTCTATTAATATGTCTGATTATTTACGTCTGATGGAAATGCTATGTGCATCATCAAGGCCCAAAACATTCCAGCACAGATCCAGCCACTGAAATGTGTTCTCTTGTCGCTGCTATGAATCCTGGGTGTTTAGGTAAAAAAACACTGATGTGTGTCTTTGTAAAAGTCCCAGAGCTGCTGTAACTCCGGTTCACAACAAGATGAAGCTAATCCTCCATGACTGTTTACATCGGCGGGTGCTCCACTTCCTACATCAGTGTTGGGGAAAGCTGATTGGGCGAAATTCGCAGCGCGTCGACCAAAGTTCAACTATCCTGACTCTAGCATCGCCTGCATTGGAGGCTCTGGGCGCGCATCAAAAGCTTGAAATTGCAAAATACGCTGTGTCCAACCATAGACCGTTAAAAAGAATAGACAGCTCCTCCTCACTCATCCCCGTTTACCATAATGACCACGTTCGAGGGGGAATTCATGGCGGATTTACAGACTCTTCCTCCCCAGCTCTGACGAGGCATGTTCCTAATAAGGGCATAAGGGCGGGATCTTCACTGTAGACTCGGCCCATGCGTGACGTGTAGCTCGCGCAGCTCCAATGCTAATAGTCCGACCTCCGTTAAGTAGGAGACTTAAAAAAAAAGAAAAAATCGAAAACCGGCCTGGTTTCTTTTATTGTGAGTAACCCAGCGTTATGTCAGGAGAATATGTAGCCATAGAAAGTGTTAAAAAATTGACACCAGGCATTATAGTTGTTTTTAATGTGTCTAAAGTCCAATGCTTTTCAATGGGGGCCTAGCGATGATATGGAGGTACTACAGCAATGGCGGAGCAATGGCGGCCTCCAGTGTTGCGGTCATAAAGCAGAGCAGCTAGCGGCCATTGTGTCCAACGCACAAGAAGCACAGGATGCGGGATCTCTAGACACTCCGAGAAGCGCATCCACCAATTATTTTTACTGTAAGGCGCTTATGACGTGTTTGGAGGGGAAGCACAATAAATGTTTGCTAACAACAAGCATGAGCTAACAGGAAATGCTGCGCATAGCCATCAAATCCCTCTCCCTGCTGGCCGGAAGTTGCGCTGCTCCCAAAGGAAAATAGGATCAGTGGCTGTAACAGGGATGAGACTGATTTGACTGGTTCTTTTGGGGGGGAAACAGTCAAATCTTTAGCCTAGGTGGATTAGACTTTGCATGAATATGTGGACAAATAGATTTAAGTACACTATTATCCCGTTGCTTTTGGTTTTGTAACAGTTATTAACATTGTTAATGTTGAAAAAATTGTCATATAAAATGATCTATTTACACATGTATTTTCTGCTGTAATGTGGACATGAAAAAAGTCACTCCCATAGGGCCCAAATATTTTTTTGTAATTTACTCCTCATGCAGAGTTGTTTTCCACTCATTCACTGCCGCCGCTTCCCCTGAGACTAAATGTACAGTATAAAAGTACGGTCCAACACGGGGCTCTGTCATTCTGCCGTCTGTGTGAATGACTTTTATCACATGTGTTTTTAATGGAGCTCAATATAACCTATATTATCCTTGATGGTTATGTGGATTTGGAAAATACAGAGCGCTCTATTTTGTCATATTTTTCTCAGCTTTTGTCGTCATCATCTGCAGCAACAGCACTATTGTCTGGCTCATTTTGATCCACAAAAACCTCCACGAACCAATGTACTTTTTCATCGCTGCTTTGTTACTAAACTCAATTCTGTTCAGTTCTGCTTTCTATCCCAAAATATTGGTAGATATTTTGTCAGAGAAGCAGGTAGTGACTTATTCAACATGTCTGTTTCAGTGGTACATAATTTATGCTATTGGAGGGGCTGAATTTTGGTTGTTGATGTTCATGGCCTTGGACAGGTATCTGGCCATATGTAAACCTCTGCAATATCCGACTATTATGACTAAATCCAGGGTGAATGTGTTGTTAACAGTAGCTTGGACTGTGCCGGGTTTCCAATGTATAATAACTATTTCAGCAGCGAGTCAAAGAAACTTTGCAATTTCATTTCCAGGGGCATCATTTGTAACAGCACAACACACAAACTGCACTGTTTTCCATCCGCTGCATTAAAAAGTTGGGGATTATTTGGTTTGGTAAATTTGGTTTTTATCCCTGTGATTTTTAACTGTTTTACATACATACACATATTTATAACTGCAAACAGAAGAGGTCTGGAAGCGAGAAAGAAAGCCATGCGCACATGTTTACCACACTGATAGTTTTGTTCAACTATTTCTGCCTGGGTTCATTTGACGTGTTGTTGGCTCGATTTGAAGAAGAATTTCCAAAACTGGGGCGTTTCATTATGAGTGTTCAGTTTATTTTGTATCACCCTCTCTTTAACCCTGTCATTTATGGGATGAAAATGAAGAAAATATCAACACATTTGCAGAGAATATTCTGTGCTGTCAATAGGGTTGCCAACTTGAGAACAGAAAAATAAGGGACACTTTTGGGCGACCAGGGTGAGGGGCGACAACGACATCAATAGACGACTTTAGAGCTTGTGATTTGTAATTACAGATAATTTTTTCATTTGCTGTAACCAGGTTTTTTAACATATATGCATCCAAACAATGTTGGATCTTTTATTTATTTATTTATGTTGTATATTATATATTTTACGGGTTAAGCACTTTCTTTCTATAAGGTTAGGTATTGCATGCTTATTAGCAGTGGTTAAAATGGACTTTGGGAGGTGGTGGGACTAATCTAGACGACTCAGAACAATATTTGAAAGGATGTGTGTAGATTACATGTAACAGAAGGTGTTTTATATTACTTTTATTTATTTATTTTAGAAATAAGTTTTAAACCATTTTACAGAATAACTCTTCTTTATATGTGCGTGTGTTTGAAATACTCTAAGAAAGTTACAGCAACAGCCAGTCCTCCCCAGGAACATTTTGATTAATCAGATACAATTTTGTGCAATCTGGTGTATTTTAAGCAAACATCTGCTGTTTAAATTAGCCTTATAGGCAAGTTTATACCAGTGGCGACTGGTATAAACTTGGTATAAACACTCAATATAAGGGACAAAAGACATCCCGTACGGGACAATCCTATTTAGATAAATATACGGGCTGTCCCGGCTAATACGGGACAGTTGGCAACCCTAGCTGTCAAACACGTTGAGTGATTGTGATGCAATAAATACAAACTTTGGTTTGCAGACAAGAATGGGAGTGATTTTATTTAGATTTAGATTTATCTCTGTACTACTACTATATTAGCCCGTAGCAGCGCGCAACAGTGCGGGACATCATTCGTGGCTGTGTGTATTAATTCATGCCTCAGTGGGACTATCCTGATAAATAACGGTCAATAATAAAAAATAAAGAAAAAATAGCAGCTGGTTAGCAGCTATGTTAGCCAACGCTCGATGCTAACTATACTACGGCCAAGTGTTGATGAATAGTGTGCAAAAAACTACTAAATCACCAAGCCCAGCTCCCTGCGTGATCATTCCCAGATAGCAAAAGGACATTGTTTCAACATTGAAATAGTGTTATGGCCTGTGATTGAATAGATGTTGAAAAATGACGTTGAACTGCGATTGAAAGCGCTCGATATGATAGATGTCGAACACAACGTTGATTTTTGATCTTTTTCTGACATGGAATCAATGTCATGCAAATAACATTGATTAGGAGTTGAATAGATGTCGAAATTCAAATGTTTTTTAAACATGGATTCAACATTGATTAAACTATAGAAATATACCTATATTCAACCTTTTTAAACGGTATTTTGATTATTGGCGCTACTTACCGCGTCACCACATAAATCAGCCTCTTAACAGCATTCACCGCTTATTATTGTGTGTGATGTCACACCTAACAAACGTATTCACCTTATTCCGGAAGTTCGCGTGGGCGCCGCCATGAATTGTGCCCGCCCCTGCTCTCCTATTAGAATACATAGGGCTGGAGAAGTCAAGATAAAATCAGTTACCGTATCTTCCGGACTGTAAGTCACACTTTTTTTCATAGTTTTGCAGGGGAGCGACTTATATGTGATTTTTTTCCTTTTTTAAATCCAAATATACAATTTTACATGCCACTACACGGCACTGCAGGCTAATCGAGCAGCCGAAAGAAAGTTTGTAGTGAGTGAGAAGCGGAGGTTACTGCAATGACGTAAACAAAGAAAAGCTAATCACGGGCTAAAAGCCCGACGACCACATGCGAGAGTTTACAAATGGGTGCTGAAACAACGTGCTGTTGGGAGAGGCTTGTCAACAGTTACGCCTCCGTGTCCAGGTGTCCTCTTTGTCAAGGCGATTGTTCAGGAGTGACACAGAGGATGAAGATTTCAATGGATTTAGAGATTTGGAGTGAGATGGAGAGTTTGGTATGTTCTTTATGCTATAGTTATCTGAAATGTTTATGTGACGTTAACAAACCAGACACCTGTTTAGTTCGTTGTTTATGCTTCTTGTAGCTAACCATCAATGTGTTACATTAGCATACCGTACGCCTATTCAGCCTGTTGTTTTTTTCATTAGGCAATGTTTGACTAGTGCGTCTTATACTCTGGAGCGACGTATAGTCCGGAAAACACGGTACAACACGAATACAAAGCTGTTTTTAGGCCCTCAGAGAAGCGGTGCATGAACATTGGACATTTTATACAAATCAATCGACAAAACATCAGATTTTAGCGGCAAACATTTTCCCTCGTTCTCCGCTTAATGAACGGGCTTCACGCTCTACCGGAAGAGTCAAGACAATGGAAGTGCTGAGACAAGGCAAAAAGAGGCCAAAGTGTGCGGGGCGGAATTATGTGAATATTAAAAGGATATTTCAGGATGTTTGACATTGGGCCTCATTCCTAGTTATCCAAGTCTTGTTGATGTCTGGAGATCTTTTTTTCTTAAATTCATGCAGTTCTTATATTTGAAGAGCTTAGTGGCGCTAGGCTAATGCATTTCTACGGTATCAGCAACCCTGCATTAAAAACCTCCACAGTGCACCTAAGGCAAATCACTTATAACACCAGACTACCCATATAAATGTCTGTGTCCATAGAATAATTATAACCATTTTGCATTTAAAATAACTTATATTTGAGCAGCATCAGCTTCATGGTTGTAAGCTACGCAGCGGCGGAGTGATCTGCGAGAAAATAGAGTTCTTAATTAAAGAGCTCATTGGTTCGTGACAGTTGTGGAGGATGTTTTTGGCCAAAATCAAAGAATGTCACGATTCACCCTCAATTCGTGGAAGTCGCAACAGAGAGTGTCCTTTCGTGATGATTCGTAATTCAGCGTTCTAGCAAAATTGATTGAAACTCTGCGGCGATGGAAAGGGCAGAGAGCAGTAACAGTCTGGAGGGAGCGCAGAACAGTGTGTAGAGGCGCAGTTTAAACCGGACAAATCAGAAGGAAAGGCCTGTACCAGTGCACAGTTTCTCAATGTTTAAATAGCCTATTATTGTAACAATATGTATGGGGTAAATCAGAGGTCACTAAACGCCAGACCTCTGTCCGGATCCGCTGCGTCTGCGCTCTCTCTCTCCCTCTCTCTCCCTCTGACCGCACCAGAGTTGTAAACTACAGCCCAGATGAACAGAAAGAGAAAGTCCTACATCTTAAGCTCCATGATACTTTTTAAATTTCTCGAAACGGTTTCGTAATGACTGAAATATGGCTCTTAAAAAAACCCCGGAGGACGCCCAAATTAAATATGCACGCACGATTGTGATGCGCAAATAGCACGGCTGTTTCTCGATCAGCATCGCGCAGGTCTGAACCAGGATTAAGCCAGGGCCTAAGCAGGGCTCAGTGTGTTGAACTGAGAAAAGAAACACATCACTGTCATACATTATGTGCACATTGTGTATAATAGAAGCTATATGCATTCTGCTATTTGGAGCCAAAACATATTTTTAGAGCAAAAAACAATGACAGGATTCAATTGACTGCATTATTTTCAAATCACAGAAATAGATTTTAAAAAGGCTTAAAAATCCTCATATAACTGTGAATTAACCCTGTATGTTCCGGACCTTTGCTTGACCATTTCTTTTCATTTCGGACCTTGGTGAAATTTAACTTTGACCCCTGGCCTAAATGAAGGCAGTTTTGCAAGTCCACATGGCTAATTTGCATGAACTCTTACAATATACTGCAGAGGAGAATGGGAGCGATTTTATTCAGATTTAGATTTATCTCTATAGTTATAGGTTCCACATTCGCTGTATTTTTAACATTCTTAACAGATTCCTGATGGGACCCGACTATTCCCAGAGAGTTGTGTATGAAACTGTTCTTAAGTCGACTGGACCTGGCTCGTAGATTCCGCAGTCTCTTCCCTGAAGGCATTACCTTGAAGAGACTGTGTGATGGGTGCATATGGGTCCTGGTGATTCTGACGGCTTTGCGGGTGAGACGGGCAGAGTACATGTCCTTATTGGAGGGGAGAGGAGCTCCGCAGATCCTCCGGTGCTGCAGTGGTCACCCTCTCCACTGCAGCACCGTTGATTGTTAGAGGAACATGCTGGACCCGCGCTCTTCGAAAGTCCACAACAATCTCTTTTGTCTTCTCCACATTTAGAGAGAGATTGTTCTGTGTGCACCACATGGCCAGACTGCTCACCTCACTCCTGTAGTTTGACTCGTCTCAGTTGTTGATGAGACCACCACTGTTGTGTCGTCTGCATACTTGATGAAGAGGTTTGAGTTGTACTTTGGAGCGCAGTCATGGGTCAGCAGAGTGAACAGGAGGGGGCTCAGCACACAGCCTTGGGGAGCCCCGTGTTCAGTGTGATGGTTCTGGAGGACTTGCCGCTGACACGTACAGCCCGTGGTCTCCCCGTCAGAAAGTCCAGCAGCCAGTTGCACAGTGATGTGTTGATCCCCAGGAGCAGTTTGTGTATTAGCTGCTGTGGGATTATAGTGTTGAATGCTGAGCTAAAGTCTAAAAACAAAACAAAAATGTCAGTGAAGACTTCCGTGAGCCTTTCAGACCTGGTATGTTGTCTGGACCCGGTGCTTTGCGTACGTTGACCCTGCTCAGAGATCTTCTCACACTCTCTGGAGATAGCTTCAGCACTTGGTCTTCAGGAGGGGGTATTGACTTTTGTGCCGGGGTTCTGTTGAGTGCCTCGTAGCGAGCAAAGAATTCATTTAGAGCGTTCAACAGAGAGGTGTCACTGTCACAGGTTTGTCGAGGAGGTTTATAGTCTGTGATGGTCTTCATCCCTTCCCACAGACTCGAGTGTCTCTGCTGTCTCTGAAGTGAGCAGTTATCTTTTTGGAGTACTGCTTCTTGGCTTTTTTGATGCCGCGGGACAGGTTGGCCCTATAAGTCCGCAGTTTGTCCTTGTCACCAGATGTGAAGGCAGCATCCCGGACCCCTAAGAGCCTGAGGACTTAACTTGTAATCCAAGGTTTCTGGTTGGACCTGATAATGATGGTCTTAGAGTTTGTAACATCATCAGTGCACTTGGTGATACTCCTGGAGATCAGTGATATTGTTCTTAGTGGCACAATCCTTGAAAATATTCCAATACATTGTGTGGAAGCAGTCCCTGAGTTTCTCTAAAGAGTCTTTACTCCACACTTGAATACAGTGGGTGCCACTTTTTTTTTGTCGCCTCCCGCGCGTGAAACACACGTGGTGTCACGTGTGAATCACGCGTCTTTTTTTTTTTTTTCCCCAGTGGCTGCAATGACCCAAACAACCACCAGGTGGCACTTGTGAGCTCTTTCTTCTCTCTTCACCGCCTGGTACACGCGGATAATGGAGCACAGCAGAGATAATGGTTTTCACTCATAACCCTACTCTTTTATAACATATTATAAGCCTTGTATATCGCGCATTGTAATAGCCTACATGTTTGTGCTGTAGCTGTGTCGGTGAATTACTCGCTCAGGTAATGAGGTATAAGTCCGCATGGAAACAGTATTTTGACAGTGAGAATACGGTGGCCTCATGGGTAGAGTACCTGGCTCTAAATAATCTTAGTGTTCTTTTCGTGGGTTCGAACCCCGGGCACTGAATGCTGTTTATTTTGCCTTTTCTCTTCAACGTGGATACATATAGCAAAAAGTGGCAGATAATGCAGCGACATGCTCTATTTCATGAGACACAAACATGGAGAGAAATGATTAAATATACAAATGATTCTTTTGCTAAACAGCCCTAAACCGGCCCATTCATTTTCAATGGTAGTGCTAAACCACTGCCCTCCTTGCAATTACACGTTTGGCCTGCGGCGTCGCTGTCCCGGCGGCTCCGTTTTTGCTAGTAATTTTCCAGTTCTGGCATTGGCGTCCCGTCCCGTGAGTAACAAAACGGTAAGCAACTTTTCTTCCAGAATGGGTAATCTTTTCACTGTTTTAGTCATTTAAGTTTGCAAAACACTCTGATAGATTGTCTTTTAGAACAGACATTTGAGTAGTTTTTTATGGTTAAGTTACTGTCATGCTGTTTTCAACGTAGCTTTATTTTTCATTATGTTTGATGCCCTTACTCAGTGTAGAACACTTTTTTTTTATCACTACTATTTCATTATTACCCTTTTCACTACTTTACACGTAAGTTGAGTGTGTTTAATTGTTTACAGTAACGCGGTTGCGATGTATTGACTCGATCAGTCACATGTAGTAATTCTACGCTAAAGCTAACATTTATTCCTGGATTTGTCAGGGTTTTTTATGATTTTGGTTAATATGGTACTTTTGTTTATCATCCTTTAGTTTTAGGGCTCAAATCAATAAGTATGTGCGTAAACAATGTTACAGTAGACCCAAAGTCGGAGTTTTTTTTATTTTTATTGTTGTTCACTCGACTGCAACTTGGATTAAAAGCTTTTTGTGTTACGTTTATATTTTGATTTATTGCTGTCATGTACTGTAACGTTATGAGTTAGAGTAATAAAATACAAAGCTACTCACAAATCAAGTTATTTCATTCACGTTGTTATCCTGATTGTTTTGTTTGTGTACTAATTAAATTGAGGCATATATTTTGTATTTTTTTATAATGCTTTGTAATATTTGGTTGAGTGGTATCATGATAAACAACTAATCTAATGGAATTAGATATATTACTTGTACTTCAACATTTAACATCTTATAATGATGTAATTATAGTAGTTTGATTGGTGAATGATTGCACACTATGTTCTTTTAGTTGTTGTTTTTTTTAAATTAATATTTCATGGTTTCTGATTACAATTTCTTGTGTCATTTCAGAGAAAATGAAGAAGACAGTTGTTTTCCCCTGGCCGAGTCAATGTGGTTTTCCGCAAGGGCCCAACGACCACGTTCCGGTCACTTTCTGCTTTGTTCCTCTCATGTGTGTTCTGCCAAAGTCCAAGTGACTATGAATTGATACCATCTGCGATGAGGGTAAGTGACTTTTTTATTATGCATGGTTGTGAATAGGTGTGAAGTGGTGAGTGCTGTTTGTATTTTAACATTTGATGTGAGTGCTTCCCCTCCTCAAATTATGTTTATTCTGGATAATGTGAAACGTTAAATAATCTCAAAACATGACAAGTCAGCAAACGAGCAGGAGAAGTAACAGCTGAATGCTGTGTGTTCATTTTACTAACATTTGGTTAAACTGTAAATGATTTAACAAAAATAAAAACTAATTGCAGTTTCTTCTCTACAGCTGCTTAGTCCGTGCCCATTGCCCTGGAGGAATCAGGAGATGGTCCACCCAAAACACTTTACAATAACTCAGTGTATAACTACAGCTCAGCCTTTACAGTGGATACTTTAACCTCTCTCCTCTCTCCAGCTGTTCCAGCTGCGGTGCCTCTGAAGTCCCCTCTGCCTCTTCCACAAGAGCTTAAGTTTCTGCTTCCTGAGGCCAGAAACACCTCAGCTCCAGGTCTGTTTTTGTGATACATTTCTTACATACCCGATGCACCTTCTGTATTTAATTTTTTGAATGTTTACTCCCAGAAACTCTTTCCCCTTCTGATACTCCTCCTACAGCGCTCATTCAGCCCGACTCAGAGCCTTCCAATGAAGAAAGACAGCAAAGTGAGAATGTCATTTCAGGTTTCCCCCTCAACGATTACAGTACATCAATCAATCAGATTTATTTCTAAAGTGCTTCACAACCAAAGCTGTGCTGTGCACAAACAAAGCACCATATTATTGATATAATTAATGACACATTTAATAACAAACCCAAGTTAAACATGAAGTAGATTATTGCAAGAGACACATTGCTTTCTGCTGTTGTTCATGTGTGGCCTTATCTATAAGGTGGAGGAGTGGGAAAATGGTATAAGTGCTCAGACGAGTATAAATTGAATAAAGCTTTTTTTTTTTTTTTCATCATTTAGCCCGTCCAGCCATCCAGCGTCCAGTCCAGCCCACAGCTGCAGTCAATAGGCCACCTCCTCCGCTGCTTCCCACTGAGCAGGAGCTCAGCGAGTGGAACTGCTCTCACCAGGCTCTTCAGCTTCTCTTCTCTTAATCCTGTGCCATGTACTACTACTGCTGCGACAGCTCCCACAGCCGCTGCTGCTCTGGCTTCCTCTGTAGACGCTGACGCAAAACCAGGCTCCACATCCAAGTTAGGTAACAGCCCACTAGCTATGTCAAAACAATGTATAGTTTAATCAAATATAAAATAGATGACATTCGTATTCTATTTCTCTTTGTGCTAGAGCCCACACCTCTGCTGCTCCCGCTGCCCATCAAGCCTTCTCCATCCGCAGCCCGTACCGGACCAGTGAAGACAGGAGGGAGGGTTTTTGTGTTGGACCACAAGCGCTGGCCTGCTCCCATGAAGGCAGTTATTGATGGTCGTCTCAATAAACACCGCGGACAGAAGGACATGCTGAAAATTGTGGATCAGGAGTATGCCACACTTGTCCACAACTCCAGCTCTGATCCCACAGCCTGCTGCACCCAACCACCAGATTAGACATATCACAATACATCAAACACACCTGCAAACAACTAAACAATCCTCATCACTGAAACACCAGTCCGGAAAAACTTGAGGAAACACAGACACTGTGGCAGTCTCTCACAGCAGGTAGCACAACGGTGCCTGTCACCCTGCCGCCTGCCACTGTGAATCCCCCCCCCCCCCCCGCTCTTTCAGTCGCCTCATCTCTCACTCAACACGCCATTGAGAAGATTGTGCTAGACATCATGGAGAAGCAGCAGCCAGCCCCTGAGCTAAAGAAGCCAAAAAATGTTTTTCTGTGTATATGTTTATATGTTTATATAGTAAACTGACCTTTTAAATAAAGTGAATTAGTCCTTTATTATGCATACCTGGTTCATATATATATCCAATATCTATTATTACATCTATTATGCCCTTATTCAGTATAGTACGTTTTTTTTTATCACTACTACAGTATGTCATTACTCCTTTTCACTACTTTACACGTAAGTTGAGTGTGTTTAAAGGAGACATCTACGCTCCACCCGCCGCCCTGATTTCTCAGGCCTATTTACAAATGAATAGACCTGCGTTTTCACACCTCTGGGGGAGGGGGTCATGCAGTAGGTCTAATGACATAAATTAACCTCCTAACCCCCACCTTAACTGAGGGCATTTTCTCCAGTTCAGCTTCACCCAAATCTAAAAGCGTATGGCAGCACGTGGCGCGACCCATGCAAAATCATTACTGCCATGTTCGCAATTCAATAAAGTGTGCAGGCCGTACATGTGCAGCTGTTGCTTTTGTACCTATGGATTACATTGTATTCCACTGAACTATGGCCTTTTATTATTTACCTTAATATAGGAACTATTAGATTTAGAACAAACAAATAAATGTTCAGTGTGGGCAAATTTTGGCAAATACAGCAGTTATGCAGTACAATATTGTTTAAAATCAATAAAATATACATTTTGTTGAAATACTTTTGATTTTTATCAGAGTAAAATAGTTAAACTTCTTGGTATTCTATTACTTAGAAATAGCATTCAATACTAACACGTTTAAACATAAAATAAAAACATAAAGTTTAAGAGTTTGGCTGAGCGGGATTCGTACCCCGGTCGCTGATGTGAGAGTCATTCATAATCCCGTTTCACCACAGAGGCGGTGTTTGATTACTTTGACATTTTCAGTATAGAAAATGGGCTCGGTTCAGGTGGGAGTTAAGAGGTGTTGGTGGGGCGTTTAGCATGAACCGCGCCGACATTTGATCTGGTTGCAATTTCTTTGCTATCTGTCATAAAGTGAAAGGAGCCTGTGCGTCCTTTATTTAGGACAAGACATTTTTAATAGCCTATCACGAGGTGAGTGTTGCGGAGACCGGTACACGTGGAGCTTGATAAACATGTAAACTTAAAAAAATAAAATACTCACGGGTTACTAAGTATTGTAAAAAAATGTAAATGTCAAAAAAATGTAATCATTTAATAATAATTTAGTAGAAGCTTTCAACACTGGAGTATATGTTTGGTTCAGGTGGGAGTTGAACCCTGCTCATTCTGCACCAGAAACTTGCGCGTTATGACTGAGCTATTAAGCCACAGGGTAGTCATATTTTATTTTAGGTTATAAACTGGTGTTCACAGAATAAAGATTATGAAAATAAAGCACAACATTGGGGGTGCTCACAAAAAATTACATTTTTGGGGCGATTAGATAACATAACATACATAAACTGGATTAGTGCCCATTCATAACGTGATGCAGCCAGTGAGTGCGTTTGAATACAGCAGTAGCAGACAGTGCGGGCATACTTTCACACCACTGTTAATTGTGGGATTAATTGGACAGAGATGTTTGATTTCATTTACAAAACCTTACCTGTTCAGTCGATTGTCATTGACAACTATATTATTAACAGTGATATTGTTGCACAACCAAAATAGCAGTGTTTAAAAAGGAATATGAAATCAATGCAAGGATATTTATTTTGTCACAGATTATACAAGATATTTACATGAATACATACAGTATATGAAACAATAAAAATGTAAAAAAAAAAAAAAGAAAAGAAAAAAAAGGCACGGAGCAAAAGTGCCTCAGACGGGAGTCGAACCCCGGTCTACAGCGTGCCAGTCTGTTGCACTCACCATTACGCCAGCATACTCACACTGACCAGGCAAAGTTTACAAGCAGTTTTATAGCTCAGTTTACGGCGCCGGCAGAGCTGAAGTGGACTTCACCTGCCACCTTGTGGCGATAAGATGTATTATATTTCACGCAACTGCGTGACACACGGAAAGCGGGAATGAGGACGACAAAACAAAATGGCATTGACTGTATGTTTCCAAACTGGTTTAGTGACTTTAACCAGTGGCCTGTATGCTGGCAGTAACAGAACAATTATGTGGTCCGAGGCACCGAGATGGGGGAGGGGGAGTGCATTGTATACGCCTTTTTTGGTGGTGTACCCGGTCCAGGATGTTGTTTCCCCTTGTTGGAAAGTCAATGCGTTGATAGACTTTGGGGAAAACGCTCTTTGGGTCTGCGTGAAATCTCCAGCTAAGATGAGAAAGGCATCTGGGTGGGCTGTCTGTTGGTCACTGACACTTTGGAACAGTTCATTCAGTGCCCCTTTCCTGTTTTTGAAGTTGGAGGTGGGTGGGATATATACAGCCACGAGAAGTACAACAGTAAATTCCCTGGGCAAGTAAAAACTTAATGATCATAAAACTCCACGAGGGTGAGCAGTGTTTGCAGACCACAGCGACGTCACGGCACCAGGCGTCTTTGGTGTAGATACAGAGATCACCTTTGCACATCTTACCTCCCTCGGAGATCACTCTGTCCACTCTGCAGCAGGAAAGCCCCTCAAGCTGGATTCCACTGTCCGGTATATTACAGTTGAGCCAGTCTCAGTGAATATAAAAACACAACTGTCTTTCACCATCTTCCAAAAGGAGCGTAGCAGACAAACATAATCCTGCTTATTGTCCAGTGAACGTACATTAGCCAGGACAATAGTTGGAATAGAAAGCTGTGTGGTCGAGCTGCAAGTCTTGCCCGGATATTTTCCTTGCTTCCTGTCCGTCGAGAGAACGGACGCGTTTCTGACTTTCTCCTGCCCCCGGCTTTGCTGCTGCTGTGTCATGTCAGATTTTTCATTTTTTTCTCTCCTGGACCTGCTGCTTCACTGAGATCTTAAACCGGACAACCATGCGAAATTGATCAGCTGGTCTCTCTGCGATTTGACAAGGTATTTTCTCCAAAGAACGGCACTGTTGGAGATGAGCGGTGCCCAGATGAACCTAACCTGGCGGGCTACTCCATTCACTCTTGGAATAAGGAAGTGGTATGCTTAGCAGTGCTACTGTGAAGACATCGAAGATATTTATCTTTTTGGGCTTATGATAGCAGGTAACGCTTCTACCTAAGTGTAGGAGTTGCCCCGGTCTATCGGCAAAGTTGGTAAACTGCCAGCAAAAAAGGAGCCCGCGCTGTCTGTGGAAATCAAAAACATTTGGGAAAAGTCAGTGGCGAGCAACCTGAATGGAATTTACACGGAATGTAGCGAAAAGTGAAAACTCTTTAAAGTCCTTTTCTTGCTCGGTACGAGGAAAGAATAAGGAAGATGGATTACACCTTGCTCGTCTGGAGAAATGTTCAATGAGGTCGGCGGGACAAGATGCTCCGGGCTGTGCAAACGTTGATGGACCTAAAGCCTGTTATCCCCCACAAAGACACGAGAACTTTTGTTCTATGAGGCCCAAAAAAACAAAGAACCAAAAGTTCGTCTGGGACATTTCATAACTCCAAAGACGTGCTGCTGCAGAACGCCACGCCCCCCTTTTCCAGCAAGCCAAAAACAACAAGGAATTAACAGAAATAAAAACAAGCCATTTGAGCTCAAACATTAAAAATGTATCAGTCACAGTATGCATAACAGTGCATGTTTAGCACACATCTCCCACTGGTATATTACCATTAGAAAACGTTTAACGTTAAAACTTACTCCGTTTCACCTCGGTAAATCAGTTGTTTGACGTCTGTGTAGCCTCAGTACAGGCGTTGTCCATCCAAGAACTCATTGAACATATTCGTTTGATGTTTCCCGGTGTTTGAATGAAGGGGTCTAAAGGGTATACCTTGGCAATTCCCTCTGTCCACAGAGCCTGACCAACTTTTTTTTAAAATCTCTCGCTTCTTTCAACGCAGTAGAAGCCAGGCTCTTATGCTTCCTCTTCGCCTTCGCCCAAAACGTCCGCATGTTTTCTCGCCAGAAATGTTTGCCATTTGTGTGCCTTGTAATCCTTCAGAGAGTGTTTTACTGCCGCGTGGTGGCCTCAAAACTAATCGCAGTTTGCTCCCATTTTCCGGCACCGGTGTTAGGAAGTAAACGATTGATCTCGCTTCCGGTTCCGCCAAATTAACCCCCACCCACTAAACCATTCAGACCAATCACAGCGAGAGTTCTCGCAGCGCTGCCGAACAAAGTTCTGCTGAACCGAAGTGTCAGCAAGAGCACCTTCCGAACAGGAGCTGCGAGAAAGAAAAGAATGACGTCATTTTCTTCTCGCAGCTCTGTGGTGCGAGAACTGTTCATCTTGTGGAGTATGAAATAGGCCTTAAAAAGGCCGCTGCCTGCTGCGAATGTTCTGCTTTTCCGCCTTTTTCACTGGCCCTCAAAATTCAAAAGTGATTTTTACATTTTAAATTTAAAAGAGGAACAACAATTAATCAAAGTTAAAGAAATATAATCTCCAAGGAATCCCAGAGCGCAGCTGTCAGTTATCTCTCCTGTGCAATGTAACTTCCCCACAAGGCAACGCCAACGGCGAATTAGACATAGACAAAACACTCCCAAGCCAGAAGCCCTCCTACATAACACAATCATGAACCTGCCTTAACCTCCCCCTCCCTCTGTCCACGTCTCACTCACATGACTGTATCTCTAACCCACCCCTCCCCTTTTGTACCAATGAAAAATTTCCAAGTGGGTTTTCCCATCCCATATGGTGTATACCATAAAGCTTGGTGTAAATTGTCTGTGTATGTTGCTTGCTTTATGTGAATTTCTACTTTCAGCAACAAAGGGGCGCCATGTTAAGGCTGCCCTGCTAACTCGGTGCGTTTGCGCACATTGCCCGCTAAACGCACCGAAGTAAAATTCTATTGTGAACCTGTTTTCATAGACAATGGCAATAAAACCTATTCTCAATTCTGATTCTGATTTTTGTTTCTCTAGCACCTCTTGTGACGCCTCCACTGTGCGGGGGTCCTGGTGCCTCCTCAGTGCTTCAGAGGATGAAATCTTCTGGATTTGAAGGTCTCAAATACTGCTCAAAAGCCTTTAGCTCTGATGCTAACTGATTGCTGGCTATGAACAAAAGATCTGTTTTAAAAGTAAACAAAGAGCTTCGGCAGTAAAACCTGCAAATGCAGTTCGCAGAAAAGGGTAGAAACGTTGCCTTGTCAAGAGCGAGAGTAGCTTATTTATGGGCCTGGCGTGGTTAATCCTGACTGAGATACGAGACTTAGAAGTAATAAATTGAATCACAAACAATGAGTGTATCTCACATTCTGGCCGTTGAACCAAATAAAAATTTGCTCCTGTTTGCATTGGGTTTTCTATAGGGTTAGCTGGCCAGTCACAAGATGCCGCCAAACGTTTGCCACGTCAATACCATAATGTCCTGAACCAATAGACAGATAATATTAATAACTCTTTCTCCTCATCCTCCCCGTTTGCCATAAAACAACAATTAATAAAAGACTAGCTTGTTCTGCTCCCCTTAAGGAGTACTGCAGCATGTCGGCCACTAGCCGTCGTGGTCGTAAAGCAGGCTCAACCAGCTGCGATTGGTCCAAACTACAGGTTTTAAAAAATAGCTTTGGCGACAAGGTCAACAGGAAATGGTGCGCATAAACCAATCAAAACCCTGCCCCTGCTGGCCGGGAGGTGGCGCTGCTTCCCAAAGGAAATAGAATCAAGTGAAATGTCATGTAACAGGGATGAGACTGGTTGATCGTTCTTTTCCGGGAAAAACAATACCAGAGTCGGGTATGTTCCTATGGATGGAATTTAGCCTATACACTCACATGTAAACATAGGTGACAGTCCAAACCATTGGACAAGTATATTAAAGAACTTCATCCCCTTTGCTGTTCGTTTTTGTAACATTAAGATTTTAATGTTGATTGCTGTTAATTTTACAGTTTTTTGTCATATAAAATATCTATTTATTTATGTATTTTCCTGCCCATATACACAGATATTGAAAAAAGTTGCTCAGTCCAAGTTTGAACCCAAGTTGTTTGTAATTTACTTCCCATTCCAGTTGTTTACCACTTGGTCACTGCCGCCCCGCTTCCCCTGAGACTAAATGTAACCTAGTATAAAAGTCCGGTCTGACACGGGGCTTCTGTCATTCTGCCAGTCTGTGTGAATGACTTTTATCACATGTGTTATTAATGGAGCTCAAATATAACCTATTATTACCTTGATGGTTATTGGTAGAAAAATACAGAAGCGCTCCTATTTGTCATATTTTTCTCAGCTTTTGTCGTCATCATCTGCAGCAAAGCACTATTGTCTGGCTCAATTTTGATTCAAAAACTCCACGAACCAATGTGATTTTTCATCGCTTGCTTTGTACTAAACTCAGTTTATTTACATGCTCTGCTCTTTATCCCAAAATATGCATAATATTTTGTCTGAAAAGCAGGTAGTGACTTATTCAACCAGTCTGTTCAAGTGGACATAATTTTTATTACTATTGGAGGGAGCTGAAATTTTGGTTGTGATAGTTCAATGGCCTTGGACAGGTAATCTGGCCATATGTAAACCCTGCAATACCGATATTATGACTAAATACAGGTGAATGTGTTTGTTTTAACAGTAGCTTGGACTGTGCCGGCCTCTCAATTTATAATAATCAATTTCAGCAAGCGAGTCAAAGGAATTTGCAGTTTTATTTCCAGGGCAATCATTTGTAACAGCACAAACATTCAAACTGCCTGTGTTCCATAACACGCATACAAAAAAATTTGGATTATATGATTTTGGTAAATTATAATTTTTATCCCGTGATTTAACTGTTTACCTACATACACTTTTTCTAACTGCAAACAGAGAGGTCTGGAATGAGAAAGAAAAGCCATGCGCAACGATGTTTACACACACTTGATAGTTTTGTTCAACTGTTCTGCCTGACTCATTTGAACGTGTTATGCTCGAATTGTCAGGAGAATTTCCAAAACTAGGGGCGGTTTCATTATGAGTGTTCAGTTTAATTTTTGTAATCACCCTCATCTTTAACCCTTTCATTTATGGCGAAAATGAAGAATATCAACCATTTGCAGAGAATATTCTGTGGCTCAAACATGTTGAGTTGATTAATGATGCAATAGATACAAACTTTACTGAATCCATTTTTTATTACATTGATCAAAATGTTTTTTTTCCCCCATGTTCTAATGACCAGTTTCCCAAGTTTTTTTTTTAAATCCCAATCTGGATATTCCCTTTTATTTTATTTGCTTTAATTTATTTATTTTGCTTAATATTTGCCCTACTAAACCAATAGTTATGAATATAGTTTTCAATGCTCAACACTTAAAGATTGCTCCCCCTTCTCCCTGCTCCCACTCACCGTGTAAAGGGAACTGTTTTAACTTCCATTGTCTTATCGTTGTCTTTATTTGTTGTATTTTTTCTTTTGATGCTGTCTGTAACCTAACGCGACAGCACTTTGTAAACTATGTTTTTAAAATAAAAATATAGATCGTTTTTTTCAATTTCTTCAATGGCAATTCATTGTTTCATCAGACAACTCAAATAAACAGTAATGCAAAAATAAGCTTATACTGTGAAACTGTAGGCCATGTACAATTTCTATTTGTTAACAATTTCCATTTGGGCAGATCCCGATCATTTGTTTGAAGTCCTGAATCCATATTGACACTTCATAGCTGGCCGATACAATGCGATATAGTCTTATTGTGTTGTGAATTTTTTATAAATAGATATATACTGAATACATATAAAATATAAATGATATTTTTATATATTGTATTGCTGGTTCAGGTGACATCACCGCATTCTAAGGCCTATAGTATTATATAGAGGTAACATTATTTTTGTTTTTGAAGATATTTTGTCTTGTACAGAGAGATCATGGACCCAGTGACTGAATATTAATTGAATCATTTTTGTAATTCATACATTTTCCTTTTAGATACAACTTGTGAAGTGTAATGCTGTTAATAGGAAAACTGGCACCACCCTGGTCCTGTTGACAACATCACATTCCAGAACCTGAAAACCCAGCAATATTTTTTTTTGTGCTGTATAATGTACTATGGTTTCCATTTATTATTGACCTGATTCTTACTTTAATCTAATTGGTAATCACCTAGTTTGTTTTTATATGAATGTGTGTACTGCACTTTGTCAAGCCCTGGTTTGTTATTTAAAGTGCATTAATAAATAAGCTGAATGGATGTGGAAATAATGTGCAAGAAGTTTGCTTTAGCTTTTGATTTTTAAATCAGAAGGTAATGTTGGTAATATAGGCCGACAAGGCTAACAATGGCATTTACATGAAAACAAAAACAGTTTGTATAATCCAGCATTAAGCCCCCTTCAATTAACAAAAACAAAATAACCAAAAATACTTATAGGCCTAAACTTTAATGATTCACCTCTTCCGAACATTTCTCAACATATGGATGGGTTTCCTCTATTTAGCCCCCCACATGCACATTAGGTCAATCCTCCACCAGATGATTTTGGACCATTGGCCTGGCCTGGCTCCGGCGATGGGTTGGTCCCCTCTGGACGGCTTACCCAGTGGCATCAAAAGCATGGGTCAAATGCAGAGGACCGAATTTCCCTAAAAATATACACTAACAATTTAACTTATATATAACCTACAGCAACAAAAAAGCAAACGGAGGTATATTCAAGCATAAAAATATAAATTCTTTCTTCTTATTTTCCTTGCTTTTTCCAATCCATCCATCCATCATCCATCCATTTTCTTCCACTGTTACCGTGCCAGGTCAGTGGGGGGCAGCTGTTGGAGCTGCCGCAAATCACATTGCACCAGCCCCTATGGCTCCTCCTGCAGGTGGTGGGCTCCACAAGAAAGGACAGCCTCATTGTTCTAACCACGGGCCTGTTGGTCTCTCATAAGGGGCTTCCTGAACCGCCTCTTTGTTTGACCGCTCACCAGGGCCCGTTTTGCCATGGAGACCCTACAGGGGACGAAGCCCCCCGACAACATAGCTCCCAGGATTCGGGTGCTACCCCTCCACCCGTTAAAAGTGGCGGTTCCAGGAGGGGCTTGGCTTTTATCCAATAATTAGAAAAGTAGGGGCCTGTCATTTTCCCCAGGTTTTAGGGGAATATACAGTAATAGCACCTTTAATTATCATAATAATTCTTTATTCTTCATGAAGGAAGTTCTGTGTCAAACGACAAGTTGGACTGTTGACTGTTGGACCTGGAGAGAATATAAGGCCGTCTCCTCCTCTGTTTCGAAACTGCGTGAATGAGAGCTTGCAGTCAGAGTTACTATTTAGATTATAGCTTTACCTCTGGAAATGTAATTCAAATGTCACATACCTTACTATGGTGGCTATGTGGAGGTTGAAAAAAATAATCGTTCTTTGTACCTCTTCGTGTTGTTTTTGTCTAACTAGGTTGTCATCAATCTCAGTAAGTTACTAAATCGTATGTCTCACCTGGAATTGCAGGCCGAAGCCTCCACGAACTCCATGTACATTTTAATTATGCCAACTCCCGTCCTCTTCAGCACGTCATCTACCCCAAATCGATGCGATGGTTTTATCCGAGGACAGACTGTCTCATATCCAGCTTGTACTGTAATTGCAGTGCTTCTGAAACTATTACTTATATGGCTCAGAGTTTATGCTGTTTAGCAGTGGTGGTCTATGACCGATACAATGATGTCCATATGTAAACCTCTGCAATTATCCGAACATAATGACTATCCCTGCAATATCCAACATATTAATCGGCTGACATTGAAAACTTTGCCAGCTTTAACTTTGAAGGATATTGTGTAATAATTTGATTCTAAAGTTGCGCCACTGCGCTCCTTCTATAACCGTTTCCATCTACGAGGTGTCGTGCTGATCACGTCACGATCATTACCCGGTGTGTTTTATCCTGTTCAAACATAAAGTAAAAAATATTCGTAATCACCTACGGGAAGCTGTTAAGGAAGGTGAGGAAAAGGCGGGCGGAGACGGGCCTGCCGCATCGCCGTCTGCTCAACTCTCGTGCTTGGTGACTTACGGCGTGGTCACGTCAAAGCTGGAAGGTGGAACTTTCCCAAAGCCGTTCGCCTCGTCATGGTGTTTGCAACTCGTGCCTGTATACCCGCTTTCAACCGGTCATAATACAGGGCTCAAAATGGAGATTTCCAAAGTGTCTTGAAAAGGCTGTTTTGTAAAGAAAACGATCAAATGATCGAGTTAAAATCGGTCAGAGGAGAGCAGCCAACATACGCCATGGGTCCCAATTTTTAAGGCCGTATCTATGGAAGATATTTTGTGTCATCAAATGTGATTTTAAAATGTCGTGAAATTATGCTTTGAATCTTTTTAACATTGAAATAACATGTTGATTTTTTTTTTTTCAAGTCACTTTTCACTGCTCATTTTTCAAGGGTTTAAATTGAAAAATGTCTGAACTGGAGGCTGGAGTCTTCTGCCAAAGGAAATGAAAAAAAGTTTCAAGAAAACTGTTAGGCAAATTTTTAGAGCCGTAGTCTTGTGCACATAGGTAGATATGACGAACAGAAGACATATTTTTAAAAATCGTTTTGCCTTTTAGAGAATACATTTAAATGTGTGAAAGTACCACGAAAAAAAAAGACTTGAGAGAAGGACTTCTTTTTTTTTTTAATCAATAACTCGTGCTGTGAAAATTTATATTGAAAGTGGATAGAGCTTATCTAGAAAAATCATAATAACTAAATTTGCTTTTGCTGTGGTTACTCAAGGTCCCTAGCCCATAATTTGGGAGCATGACTTTTTTTTTTTCATGTATATCTTATAATCAAAATTATGAAATAATATAAATATAATATGATATGATATGTAATAATGTAATATAATGTAATGTTATTTTATTCTTAGTTTATTAGTTTTATTTGAAATATTCTGCTCAAAGGGAAGGGCTGAAGCAAAGGCTTATAATCCGCCCACCCCCGACCATCATTGCAATAAACATTAACAAATGTAAATATAATATAATATAATATAATGCAGTGGTTTCTCAACCTTTTGAGCTGGGACCCCCATGATACAGTTAAAGGTTTTGTGACTCCTGCGGTCCACACTGTGTGAAAAATAGGAACATAAGCCTACATAATTCTTAAAAAAACCAATGGCTAAAATAAAATTCATCAAATTATGAAAAAAATAATGGCCTGGTAAAGTAGCAACACACATGCTATAGTAACATAATATATTAATATGCTAATAAAAAATATGTTATATTTATCAAATGATCTCGACCCCAACATTTGTCTCGCGAACCCCTTGGTCCGACCCGCAAGGTTGAGAAAACCACTGATAATAATGTAAATGTAATGTAATGTAATATAATATAAAAACACATACACACTACCGGACCCAAAAAGTTGGAAAACGCTTTTGTATGTATTGTTTTTTCTTTTATTTCAAGACTATTAACATTGTAGATTAATCACTGAAAACCTTTTTAATAGAATGAAACACATGGAATTGTGGTCATAAACAAACAAGTGAAATAAGAGTCGTCTTGCTTTGAATTATTGATTTGCACTTTTGACCTTTTCCTCATGAGGTCACGTGTCGTCACCAGAAACGTTTTTTACCTTTCACAGACGAGTTAAATCCATTTCAGGACGAGGACCTTTATGAAGCTATTTGCGAACAAGGCCAAGAATAGAATTTAAACATATAAACATAATTTGTGTTATTCCACCCTACTTTGTTTCCTACATAATCCCACATGTTCATTATAATGGCTTCAATGAGAAAACATACATGTATAATGGTGTTGAAATAATGAAAAGCCAAAACATAAAAACTGCAACGTGAACAGGGACATTTATATTCAGTGAATATAACAAAAAAATGTATTGTATTTTATTTTTAAAGACCCGAAAAGATTAGTTGGCCCAAGGGATAACACTAACGGAGGATCCTAACATTAATAAACATGCTACAACAATGGTAACAATATCCTAGTAAGTCCAAATCCCTGCTGTAAAAAATAAATACATCCAGATCTAAACCACTAAGACATAACTTAGGAATTAATATACTTGTTTTTTTTTTACTGTATAGACTTTAGCTTTGTAAACTACACATGGGAAGCATCAAGCGCAGATTTTCTTGAAGTGTTTTCAATAACTTTATTCAATGTAAAGTTAAATCTCAATATGACAACAACTCATTGCTTTGGGATACTTTCTACTTTGTAAGTGCACATACAAACCAATAAACGGTAATCATGATGAACCCTTTAATAAATTTACATATATTAGTTTTTTGTTGTGGTTTATGAAGACAAACTTCATGCAGTAGCTTGAAGAGAGTAAGTACAGTTTACGTGAAGTAAATGTGAACAGAACTACTCAGAACATGTCGGGCTGTTCAGGCCTGGCAGCATGCCTCAGCCTTAAAGCCCTTTTTTTTAATTATTATCTGCCAGATACCAGTGTCCTATGATTCCTTTCATCATTATAAACACATGGAACAGAGTGCAATAATTCATTCACTTTCATATTTCACAGTTTTGTGCCCAAAACATTAGTCCACCCAGTCGGGTATAAGTGCATTAATCCTCGGACATGTCGGGTATTTGTCAGCTTTAAAACCATTATTAAGTGTGTTTAGTCTGCACTCCAGTATCCCAAGGTTATTAACCATGTTCCAAGTTATGCCCAGTTTGGAAATGGTGTTTATGTAACTGAGAAGGGAAACTCCAACCCTGTTTATGTTGAGAAAAAGATCACAGCTTTTTGTTTTTAGGCTACATATTTAAAATGAAATTTTGAGTAACAATAACGGCGGCAAAAATATTAAAGCATAAATATGTCACTGCCTCGGCTTATTGCGGTGGGTTGTTCTTTTGAATGCCCACTTTGGCCTACAGTAAAAATGTTTTGTCCAGCCACACATCCAGATTGCGAACAGACGACTGCTGCAGATTGTGCGTCATTTAATTTCCTTTACCCCGTCCCTGGGTCTGTCTTTACCAATCCGACACGGACCAGAGAGCGCTGGGGAAAGGTTTAAGTCAGATGGTGGAAAGAGTGGCGCTGATGGAAGTTCCACCGACATCTTCTTGTAATTAGTTTTTTCAAAGGTTTTACATCACGTAAGCAGCTGTTTGAAAAACCAGAAGCCCTTGAACAAGAAAATCTCCAACCAATAAGCTCACTAGGCCTTTAAACAGTTTACTTGCCGTCCCCCCCTGATCAGGGGGCCTAATATCTGTAGGGTTAGGGTCAGGGATTAGGGTTATGATCAGGTTAGGAAACGGCAAATGTCCATGGAAATTGTGTTTGCAACTCCCGACAGATCTTACAGAGTTTTTAGAAACTAGAAGGTCTGCTTCAAATGAGGAATCACAACTGGCACATAGACTGTAAGCTCTCCAGTCAATACGCTTAGAGATTTGGATATGCTTATTTCTAACCTAAGGTGGCAGGTAACAAGGTTAAAGGAGCCACCAAAGACTTTCTTACACCTCTATACGCTTAATAAAACATTTTTTAGAAGCCTTTTCCTGTTTTTTCTGAAAACATGCTGAACACAATCTGCAAACCACGACAACTAAGAAATAGCGTATGCTCAGGGTTTATTAGAAACAGAAGCAAGTCAAATGTAAATGCTTTTTATGATTTGGAAACATTGAAACTCTTTCAGGAAAAAACGGACACTTAATATGGTTTTGACCAGAATTTTGGGTATTTCATTTAACCAAACAGTAAAAATTGTTTGAGAGATGTCAGCAATTTTCCATATCAAATATGTTATTTACGTTCGGGCAGAGCAGCTTAATGTATGTGTCTGTTGATTCCCTTCATTCTGAGCCCTAGATGACCGGTTAAGCAAGCGGATGGTACATGATCACCTGCAGGGTCCGTGAACCGCACAGTTTTGGTATATTCCCGTCTCTATCCGCTGTGAGAGACGTCGAACGCGAGGAACACAGTGTAATTGAAATCAGAACGCAGCAGATGCGGGAGCAGGTCTCCACCGCTTCCTTCACTCATTCTTTGGAGCGTCTCGCCAAGAAGAATATCCTGGAATAGTATAAAGTAAATTAACAGCACAAGGCAGGATGACTAACGTTGGTGAAGATGAACAGCCGTACGTGTTTTATCGCGGTGGATGGCGCAGTAGAGCCTGTAAAACGGTGCTGTTACAGATGATGTCCTTGAAAAACGAAATTGGCAGAGCTTTTTCTTTGGCATTCAAACAAATACCGATTGAAATCTGAAGCGGGAAATAACAGCCAGCGCCAGAGCCAGAGAACGCACCACATTGGACTTTTCATTATACGTCGCAGTATTGCAGGGTTTGCAGATAGACACGTACTATCATATCGACATCACGTCAGAAGCCATTGAATTCAAGAAAGCGCCTAAAGTGTAATAGTGAAACCATTGAAGAGATTCAGACCGAGAAAGAACGACCTGCTTTTTCGGACACGAAGTCGATAAAAGTTTGGGTAAATCGCAGAGGTGGTAAAACCGATGGGAGTTCACAGACAAAGCGGCAATGAAAAAGTACATCGGCTCGTGGAGTTCGGGTGAATCCAAATCAAGGGATATAATCAGAAGTAATTGCTACAACAAGATCCAGTAAATAGGCTACAAACATAATGACGAAATAAGATAACCATAATTTGGGACACTTCCACATAAACCTTGTTATGAAACTGTAAAGCTCGAACCTGTTATCCCATTAGAAGACCTAAACTCGTCTCCTCGTCTGTGACTCTCCCACGCTCAGGAGTGTCACACGCCTCTGGTGGTCTCGGGCTTTTATAAGTTCTCAACATGAAGCTGTGAAATAGTGATGTAATGTTCAAGGACGACGCGGCTCTTTGAGCGGCTCTTAAGTGAATGGTTGAAACCGGATCTCAATTGTGAAAAGATGCAAGATCTTTTTTTCAGTCAATTTTACCCAGAATCTCCAAGAACGAACACAAGAATCAGCCCAACAAACGGAGCAGGCGACACGAGATGAACACTTATGCACTAAAGTCAAATGCTAAATGCACTAAAATTCAATTCAATTCAATTCATCTTTTTTATTTGAGCATACTGCGTTCCCACAAAGTTCTACCGTATATACAGAGTTTGATACAATAAACAAGCCAAAGAGATACAGTCGTAGGTGAATAAGTAAATAATTAAATTAATAGCGTGGATATGATGCTCAAGGAGTAGGAGAAGCTTAAGCTTGTTTGCACCTACCCCCTTTGTACTGAAGAAGTTGCCTTAACTAAGATATCAAGAAAATATGACATATAGTTATTTTTCCTATTCCAGTGACCTATACAATCAGCAATAATAAACGTCACAATATTCTACTAATCCCAAGGCAAGGAAGAAAATCTCTAACCTTTCTCAATATATTAACAAATAACCCATCACTGCCAAAACAACTAGTCACCAAATCAGTCAACCGCACCGTTTCTCTGCGCGGCCTTAAATCAGATTGTTTTGTAACTGATTTTATTTGGACTTCTTCATCCCCATTTAAACTGGTAGTAAGGAGAAAAGGGGCGGCCACAATTCATGGCGGTGCCCACGCAAACCTCTGAAATATGGTGAATAGACAAGTATTGAAACGGACATGAACCAAATAACATTGAGGTGGGAAAGTAGAAGACTGTGCAGGACTGTTTTTTTATCGCTGACCATTACCGGCCCGCAAACTACATGTAGCAAAAACGTGTCCGCCCAATCCCGCGATGTGTATGTTCACCCCGCCCGTAACCCGGCTGCTGTGCCGAAATGTACTCACTATTCCTATGAAAATAGCTGTTTCAATCGCGTGATGTGATCTCGAAGGGGTGCGCCCAGCCACCCCTGCGAAGGCCAACTCAGCCGTTGTAATCCCGATCTCGTCCATTTTGGTCATTACCAGATAATCATGACCAATAAGGTTGAGGGTGGGAAACGTAGATGATCGGTAAATCAAAGAGCTTTGCCCCCGATCTCAGCTCCCTCTTCACCACAACAGTCCGCTACAAGCGAGCGCATCACTGCTGAGGCCGCACCGATCCGTCTATCAATCTCAACGCTCCATCCGTCTCTCACCGTGGACAACGACGCCCGAAGATACTTGAATCCTCCACTTGGAAGCAAGGACTCTCGCAACCGACCTGAAGAAGGGGAAGCCACCTTTTTTCCGGTGGAGAACCATGGCCTCGGATTTGCCTTCACTACTCGGCTGAAACCGCCCCAGCAGCGTGCTGAAGGTCTGGATTTCATGAAGCCAAACAGAAAAACATTGTCTACAAACAGCAGAGATGAGTTCCTGAAGGTTCCCAACCAGACACCCTCCGGTCCCTGACTGCGCCTAGAAATTCTGTCGCATAAAGTAATGAACGAACGCGGTGACAAAGGGCAAAACCCTGCGGAGACCAACACGCACCGGGAACAGGTTTCTGACTTAACTGCCGGCAATGCGAACTCTTGCTGCGCTCATACAGGGAAACTGTCAGCCCTTAGCAGAAGGGCCCCGACACCATACCCTCAGAGGCACCGCCCAGGGCACAACGAAGGGACACGGTCCAAAACGCTTTCTCCAGATTCCACAAAAACACATGTGACTGGTTCGGGCGAACTCCCCGACCCTTGAGCACCCCGATGAAGGGTAAAGAGCTGGTCCAGTGTGCCACGACAGGGACGAAAACCGCATTGTTCCTCCTGGAATCCAAGGTCGACTATCGGCCGGGTTCCTCCTCTCCAAGCACCTCTGGAGTAGAACCTGTGATCCTGACCCTCCGAATCCCCTTTCTAAAGAGAGGACCACCACCCTGGTCTGCCAAATTCCAGAAGTGCAACTGATCCGCGACCTTCCACACGATGTGCAAGAGAACGTGTAGCCCAGGACAAGTCCTAAACATCAAGGGGCTTTTTGACTACGCTCGGTGACTTCAGCTTGGGTGATGGGCGAGCCCCCCTCCGAGCCCCCAGCCTCTGCTTCCTCATCGGAAGATGTGACGGTGGGATTGAGGAAAAATCCTCGAATACTCCTCTATCGCCCGACAACAATCGCCGTCAAAGGTCCAGTAGCTTCCCACCCGCCACTGTAAACAGTGTTGGGGAAGCACTGCTTACCCTGAGCGTCGGATGGGTTTGCCAGAACATCTTGAAAAGAAAGGTGCAATGAAAAGCAAGTACCCAAAAGGTACAGCCAGATGCCCATACCTTGAAGCCTTGGAAACTGCCAAACAAAGGCTCCAAGCTTTGGCCCATCCGCCAAAAAAAGAGGTACAACAAGAGACAAACGAATGCCAAACGAGTAATCCGCTGTTCGAAAACTCCATACCAGCGAAAGTGTACGCTCAATGTGCAGGGTAAATATTGCAGAGGCAGACCCACCAAGGCTGGAAACTGAACAGTACTGGAAAGGCATATGGGAGACGGAGGCAGCACAAAACAATGATGCACAGTGGCTGGTGGCTCTGAGAGAGGACCACGCAACCTCCCTGAACAGAATCCATTACCATCACAGTGACAGACGTCCAGAAAAGAGTCTCAAGGTAATGAAAACCTGGACAGCACCAGCCCTGACCCATGATACACGGTTACTGCTAAAGAAACTCACGCACTCATGAGCGCTTGACAGCACAAATGAACGCAGATGCTGAGAAGATGGGAATCACCCTGAATGGTAACGGAAGGGCGCACAATCCTGAATCCTGAAGGATCCCCTCAAGGGGACAGCCCAGTCCACCACCCTTGAAGCCCAAATGGCAAGCCACTTGCACAAGTCTCCCATCAAATGTGGCATATACCAGGAGACCGCCCTGTCCCCACTGCTTGTTCTGCATAGGTCTGAACTCCCCTCAGCCAAATAATCAACAAGAACTGGCTATGGATACCGACTCAGGACGGGCCACATCAGTCACCTCCTCTACATGGAGACATCCAGGTTTACACTAAGAGAGAGCGAGACATCGGACTCACTGATCCATAATCGCACCGCGGATATACAGTGGCAGACATTGGAATGTCATTCGGACTTGAGAAAAGTGTGTGATGGTGACTAAAGACAGGGAAGGTAGTCCACACAGAAGGTCTCACTCCCAGAAGGAAGCAATAGCAGACAATTGAGGACAGTTACAAGTACCTCGGAATCCCACAAAGCAAAGGCAACCTCGAAGACCGTGACAAGAAAGCACTACGGCCAAATACCTCCAACGAGTAAGGGCAGGCCTAAGAAGCCCAGCTCAATGGCAGAAACAAATCCGGGCAATAAACAGCTACGCCCTGCCAGTAATAGATCCTGCAGGAATAATAAGCTGGCCAAAAGGATGGAGATACAGACCACAGATGTTAAACACGAAAGCTCCTAACCATGCATGTGTGACGGATGTGGTTAGCCCTTAGCTCTGTGGTTGTGTCTTACCGATATAACTAATTCAATAATAAATCTCTCAGACCTCAAGTTCTCTTGGAGACGACCAACTCCATTATTGTGAACAAAAACAATTTAAGAGGCGGCCAGTCCTTGTTCCTCGTGGTGGTAAGCGCTCTGCTCCCCAAGACACGGCCTGTCTCCTTCGACCTCCAAGCCCGTCTGCCTCGCGCCAGGAAACCTGGCACAGATGCCATGGTGCGTCGCCGGCGAGGCACAGCGACCCCTTGGTGGTGCAGCGTAGCAACCACAACACACCCAACAGCAGGGATGTTACCAATTGGTCCATATTAACCATGTACAACATGGATGGGTTCCACCCAAATCCAGCACCCTCAACTGTACACTAAGCCGGTAAGGAAGGGAGGCGCGACTATGGAGCGTGAGAGCCACTTCCAGAATGAAACATCCAAGACCATAAGTACATCAAAGGACAGGCTCCAACAGATGACGTGCTCAGAAAGTCATCTAGATCTTTTCAAAATAAAAGAGATTATTTGACCTTTCAGTGACACAGCAGTTGTATGGGTAAGGGGGTGGTCACAATCCCGTGCCTCTATAACGCCCAACCCATCATTTTTAAATTGCTGGAGGTTTTCACGCTGATGGGATCACTCATGATTATGCTGCATTCCATCCATCTAGAAACCCTATAAACAAGTGAACATGGAGTATTATAGAGACACCCACACAACTGATGGGTCACTGAAAGGCTGCAATAATCTTGTATTTTTTTGTTTTGTTAGTACGGAGTAAATGTGACTGAGAACTACTCAGAACAATGTCGGCTGTTCAGGCCTGGCAGCAGCCTTCAGTCTTGAAGCCTTTTTTTTATTAGCATTATAGCTTTTGTTCTGTTTGGTGACTTTTTTTAAATTATTACTGCTCCAGACCAGTGTCCTATGTTCCTTCATCATTATAAACACATGGAACAGAGTGCAATAATTCATTCACTCTCATATTGTCACAACACAGTCAGCACATTTACAAACAGTTGTGTGCCATAAAACAAAGTCCACCAGGTCGGGATAAGAGCATTAATCTCGGGACATGCAGGTTTTGTAGCTTTAAAACATTTATTAAGTGTGTTTACGTGCCAACTCCAGTATCTCGGTTAATTAAACCATGTTCCAGTTATGCGCAGTTTGGGAAATGGTGTTATGTAAACTGAGAGGGAAACTCAACCCCTGTTTATGTTGAGATTATAGATCACAGCTTTTTGCTATTTAGGCTACATATTTAAATGATAAGTTTTGAGTACAAATATGGCAAAAATGAAAGCATAAATATGTGACTGCCTCGGTTGTATTGGCGGCGGCTTGTTCTTTGAAATGCCCAACTTTGGCCTAAGTAAGTTTTCCATCCACTACAATCCAGATCTGCAACAGACGACTGCTGCAGATTGTGCCTTCATTTGTTTCCTTGTACCCGTCCTGGTCTGTCTTACCACCGAACACGGACCGAGATGCGCTGGGGAGAAGGTTTAAGTCCAGGACTGGTGGAAAGAGTGGTGCTGATGGAGTTCATGAACAGCTTCTTGTAATTAGTTTTATTCAAGGTTTACATCACGTAAGCACCTGTTTGAAAAACCATCCCCTGGCCAGTCCTTAAACAAGAAATC
Organism: Neogobius melanostomus; assembly: GCA_007210695.1. NCBI lineage: Eukaryota > Metazoa > Chordata > Actinopteri > Gobiiformes > Gobiidae > Neogobius > Neogobius melanostomus. The sequence goes on along the minus strand of VHKM01000527.1, from coordinate 2,068 downwards.
TACAACCAACTCACTAGGCCTTTAAAACTGTTAACTTGCCGTCCCCCCTGATACAGGGGGCTATACTGTAGGGTTAGGTCAGGGATTAGGGTTATGAATTCAGGTTAGGAACAGCAAATGTCATGTAAATTGTGATTCACTCACACAGATCTTAACAAGAGTTTTAGAAACTAAGAAGGTCTTGGCTTCAAATAGGAATCACACTGGCACATAGGCTGTAAGTTCCCAGTCAAACGCTTTGAGATTTGGATATGCATTATTTCTAACCTAAAGGTGGCAGGTAACAGGTTAAAGGTAGCTCACCAAAGACTTCTACTTTCTATACGCTTAATAAAAACATTTTTAAGAAGCCTTTTCTGTTTTTTCTGAACATGCCTGAAACACAATCTGCAACACACCACTAAGAATAGCGTATAGCTCAGGGTTTATAGAAACAGAAGCTAGTCAAATTTAATGCTTTTTTTATTTAAACATTTGAAACTTCTTTCAGGAAAAACGGCAACTTAATATGTTTTGACCAGAATTTTGTTAATTTTCAGTTTACCTAAACAGAAAATTGTTGAGAGATGTCAGAATTTTCCATAATAAACTGTTTATTTACGCTTCCGGGCAGAGCAGCTATGATGTTGTTTGTTGAATTTCTTCATCTTGGCCCATAGATGACCGGGTTAAGCAGCGGATGGTACATATCCACCTGCAGGGCCACGATGAACCGCACAGTTTTGGTATATCCGTCTCTAATCCGCTGTGAGAGGACGTCGAACGCGATGAACACAGTGTAATGATAGAACCAGCAATGCTCGGGGAGCAGGTCTCCCATCGCTTTCCTTCTCATGTCTTGAGCGTCTCGCCAAGAAGAATATCCCTGGAATAGGTATAAAGTATGCACAACACAGGCAGGATGACGACGTTGGGAAGACGACAGGCGACGTGTTTATCGCGGTGGAGGGAGTGCAGTAGAGCCTGTAAAACGGCTGTTACAGATGAATTCCTTTGAAAAACGAAATGGCGAGCTTTCTTACATTAAAACACAGAGTGACTGGTATACTCGGCAAAGGAAACAGCCACGCCAGAGCCAAGAGAACGCACACATTGGACTTTCTCAATTATAGTCGCATATTGTTAGGGGTTGCAGATATGACATGTACTATCATACGCCATTGCAGTCAGAAGCAAGTGAATTCACAAAGCGCCTAAAGTGTAATAGGTGAACCATTGGAAGAGACAGACCGAGAAAGGAAAGATGACCTGCTTTTCGGATACGAGAGTCGATCAAAAGTTTGGGGTAATATCGCAGAGGCGAAATCGATGGAGTTCACAGACAAGCAGCAATGAAAACATACATCGGCTCGTGAGGTTCGGTGAATCATCAGGATAAATCAGAGTATTGCTGCCAAGACAGTAAATAGGCTACAAACAATATATGACGATAAAGATAACCATTATTGACACTTCCAACAAAAGCCCTCATTGTTTAATGAACTGTAAGAGAGTCGCTGTTTAGTCCATTAGAGAACCTAAACTCGTCTCCTCGTCTGTGACTCTCCCACGCTCAGGAGTGTCACACAGCCTCTGTGGTCTCAGGCTTTTATAGAGTGTCCACCATGAAACTGTGAAATAGTGATGTAATGTTCAGGGACCCCGAAAACCGGCTCTTTTGAGCGGCTCGTTGAGGTGAATGTTCGAACCGGATCTCAATGTGAAAAGAGGCCAGATCTTTTTTCAGTCAATTTTACCCAGAACCCCAAAGAACGTAATCACTATAATATATATTGCCAACAACATAAAATATGAAATAATATAATATAATATGATATGATATGTAATATAATGTAATGTTTATTTTATTTTATTTTATTAGTTTTTAATTTGAACAGTTAAAAGTTTCTGCTCAAAGGAATGGGCTGAAGCAAAGTTTATAAACGCCCACCCCCGACATCAATTGCAATAAACATTAACAATGTAATATAATATAATATAAGATATAATATAATATAATCAGTGGTTCTCAACCTTTTGAGCTGCGACCCCCATTATAACAGTTAAAGGGATTTGTGACTCCCCGCCC